>OZ018321.1:8144772-9344772 GCA_963969495.1 Ceratothoa steindachneri
AAAAAATATTTCTCGGGTGGGGAAAAAATGACAAAAGAGAAACTAGAAGCGTTTCCTAATTTCAATAAGTTTCTTAAAGTCGCCGATACATTATCTATTACCAATTATGTGGAAACCTTTTAGGAACACTTAGCAAAGCTAAACACAGAAATTGGTCGGCATTGCTCCAAAGTGCTGATCTCCAGAAGCACAGCTGAGTAAAAAATCATTTTGCTGTAGACTTCAGTGAAATTAAGAGCGAACTTCATAGATTTCATGAACAACTTGTTGACCTTCAAGAAAGTAAAGTGCTATTGTAGAAATTTGTTAGTTTCATTATCAAAGTTTTGGAGCCACTGAAAACTGAAAAGTAAAATCTATTCTTTCCCGGGAGGCACAGAAAGCCCTGCTTTCTTTTCAAATTACTTACTTATATGAAGAAAAGGTTACTAGTTTAGTAGCAATCAAGAATTGAGCAAGATCACCGCTTGACCCCAACATGACTCACCTATGCCATAGCCATTAATATTCAATCTAGAGTAACCGAGTTCACCAAAAAGGTACATACATCTAAGTAGCTATTGGAATTCAAAGGATTTTGTGTTACTTATTTCTTAGTGCATTTAAAATACCTATTACCTCTGCAGATGAATCATCACTACCTGTAATGATGTAATTTATTAAATTTTGATGCATATGTGCCATATCTCTTAGGGTGAAAACAATGTTCCCGCATAACCTTTTTTAAAAGTTAATTATTCATTGATTTAAGATTTACTTAAAAGTCTATTAATTTATAGATTTATACACGGTGTAAGACTAGTTATTGTGTAGTGGCCTAGTCTTTCCTAGGCCTCGCTTGAAAATACATAGTGACATAGAACCTAGGAAGGCTAGGTCACTATGCACTTTCAAGCAAAGCTTAGGAAAATCTAGTCCACTATACGGTAATTAATCAGATACCCTAAATGATATCTAAAGTTTCAAAACTTTCCCATTAAATTACTCTTTCTCATGAACTGCAACGTACTCTTTTACTGTATGATTACAAGTCAGGCCTAAACGCAGCCCAATCGCAAGACACAATGAGTCGTCGCACAACTTACAATAGGTTTAAGAAGTTCAGGTCTGGCCAATTTGATCTTCAATATCAAACAAGAAGTAATACATCCTGACACTTTGAAAATGACCGTTTGTGCGCCTATGTCATAGCTGATTTACATCTGACATCACGCGAGCTGGCTGAAAAGTTTACCGTCAGCCATACAGCATTTTGCATCATTTAGAGGAAATGGACAAAAACAGAAAACTGGAGGTATGAATTCCACCTAAACTGAACTACTTCCTCCGTCAGCGCCGCATAGACGCCTGCGTGAGACTACTGTCAAAGAAAGATCGTTTTGATTGGCTGAACATGATAGGCTAAAGAAGCTGGACAGACAAAGGACAGACACATTTGCAAGCAAAGACCGACTCACATCAAAAGAAGCTTATGGTTTGTGTCTTGTGGGATGTGAAGGGAGTGATCTACTATGAAATGCTAGAATGCAATTATTCTATCAACGCTCAAGTATAGTCAACAACTGCAACAGGTGGCACACCCAAGTGCGCAGAAACGACCAGAATTGACTGATGTCATGATTATTTATGATGACGATCAACCACACGTTGCAAATCATTCCCGTGAAAAAAATCCTGGAGCTGGAGGGATAAATTCTCCCTCACTCACCGTACTCACCAGGAGCTCGAAAATAATGGTGATTGTATGGTTCACTGATAGGTTTATTTTGCTGCATTGTTTCGTTGGAAATTATTGTCAAGAATAGTTAAGGGAAAACTTTGTTTCCAACTTGATTAATTGTAATTATTAGAATAGAAAAAATAAAGTTTATTTATTTCAATCTTCAAAATATCATTGGCTTTTGTCTTCTTTGAAAATTTAAGTTTTTGTTGGTTTGTGTTGTGATTTAGACTACATACCATTTTTAGTCGCGGGCGACTCTACATCTCACTCTGTCGTTTGGTCGGTCGGTCTCCGTTTTTTTATATTTTGTATTAACATTGTAACTATTCAGCCGATTCTAACAAAATTTTAAATCCTTATGTTGTTTTACATTTTTATTTGAATGATATAATTGCCATGGTCCTTCCAAGGTTAGCCCAGGAATTATTTTGTTTTGGCAATAACATCATAACTATTCGGCCAATTCTAACAAAATTTGAAACCCTTATGTTGTTTTACCTCTTCTTTCGATCATCGATTTACCCAGGTCCTCCCAAAGTTAGTCCGGGAATTATTGAAAGTTTTGAAGTTCATAAGATTATAAATCAGAATAATTGAGAGCACGCAACTTTTTGGTCAGCAAACCTTGTTGATTTGTAATAATGCTTTATCAGTGTTTTAATAAACTTTTAATATGGCAAAATTTTACAAGAAATAAAAAATTATTATCTTTGATACCTGACTGCCCATGAATCAAATTTCTTATACATGTTATATATAATTACTTATATTGTGAATAATAAATACATTTCTAATTATATATATTATTCTAGACTTTTAGTAATGGATTAAAATAGTTAAATTAGCAATTACTGAATAATTCAAAGTTAAATATTTATTTTATTATTTGCTAAGTGACACGAGGCCGTATTGAGGGGAATTTAGAGTTTCAGCCGACAAAAGGTTGGGAACCACTGATCTATGGAATATAGTTACTCGCTTGGCGTGCGTGAGAATCGTCCATCAAGCACGATAATCTTTTCCCCAAGCTATTTTCCATTTGGGTTCTCGGAGATCGTGCAGAATTGAGAAAGAAACCGATTTCTCGATACCATTTGAGCCGTACCTTGGAATTGATGAGCCAGACGAGCCAGACGAGCCTGCCGACCATCACATAATAAATGGAACCTTTCGATCCACAAGCGAACGGTGGCTAAGAGGAAAAAGGAGACCTTTTGGGCTCTAGAAAAAGTGGATGATGTCGAAGTACCATCAAAATGAATGCTATTCTGCTCGATAGATGGAAAAAATTCTAGGAATTTTCCATTTAAAAAAAAATCTCTCTCATCTCTTTATTCTTTGATCTCTGAATGAAATTACTTTGGCTGGTTACGTCTGTTTCCCTTATTTCCTTTATTCTAGGTAATAGCTGCGCCTCTTCGAAGACAATTTTAATACAATTAATAGAAGTTAAATTATTACCTTCCCTAACTCCAATACTTTATGAACCTATTTTCGAATACTTTCTGGAGGATAGAAGCTTTTCGAATTACCACTAACCAAACCTAATTTCCTTGGCAACAAAATTTATTCCTCTCAGTGCGTGTCATAAAATTCTAATTTTATTAAAATCTCCACTAATTGGTATAGACTATAGACGAATATGAGATCTTCCCATATTTATTTCAACTTATTAATAGCCCCAAGTGGTATTTTACCACAATACCGAAATACTCGTAATGCAATTAATTTCATGATGGAAACAAATAGAATGATTGGAGAAGATAATTCCGCCTTTTAAAATCAAACAATACCTTGGAAATTACAATATCAAAGGCGAGGAAAATTTCTCAAAAAAGCTCAAGCCTTTTCAAAGATGTTTGAGAGCATTTGTTGGTGCATGCTTCTAGGACTGTCTATATAGATTATTTAATTTCGGACCTTGTAAAGATGAGCAGGCCAAAGTTTTTTCGATCCCAATATAAATTAATCTAACCTAACCTAAACTAACTTAGCCTATTCTAGATTAGGTTAGGTTTAGTTAGATTATGAAAAATTAGGGTCGTAAAAGTAAAGTTAAGGGAAAAGCAGGTGGCAGCTGCCCAATCCTAATAGATTCTTAATGGCAGCCCTGTTAAAACGGGGTCACCCGAAAAAATTCCGAAGAGGCGTGGGAGACAATCAATAAAAATGGGGAAAAGCAAAGGATTAGAAGAAAACAGTACAACACACAGAGACGCACACTTAAATTACGGGCATACAGCACATATTCTAAAAACAAGGGCGGCTGGGGCAATAAACAAACGACATGCAGCAGCCGCAGGAGAGGGCACAGGATAAAAGATAAAACAATAAACCTAATCACAAAAATGGAAAGAGTTTATAGAAGGGAAAAAACGCCACTTGGTGAAAAAATGTAAGGAGGGTGGACGACCGAAGGGAGTTCTCTGTTAAAATAAAGCGATGTCGAGCAGGGAAGGCGACGCCAGAAAGTGTAGGGAAGCAAGGCGGGAACAAACTCCTAAAATGTGAGACACAGACAGCTCGCCACCGCAAAAGGGACAACAAAGGGCAACTCAGCCTCCCAATTCACAACCAACAAAGAGTAACCTCCCAAGACAGGAGTCGCTGAGAGCTAGAGGACCAGAAACGGACAAAGCGTTTAATAAGGGACAGCTTAGAAGAAGGAAACTAATCCCACTCTCTCTGCCACAAACAAAAGACATACACCCTGATTGCGGGGTAGGAATCCTTAAAGGGCAGAGGAGCTGCATCCGGCACCTTGAGAGCGGACGAGCTGTCTAGCCGATTAGATGCCTCGTTGCCTAGGACCCCAACATGATCCGGAGCCTAACAGAACGACACCCTGTAACGGGAGGTATTTCTAACCATCCAAGAGCGAATCCGTAAAACCAAAGGGTGTGTGGACGTAAAAGAACGAACTGCCTCCAAAGCAGGCCTGAAATCGCTAAAAACAATAAAATCTGAAGAATTGATGGATGAAATCAAATTAAAAGCCAAAAGAAGGGCCGTCAACTCTAGGTTAAAAACGGATGCTACAGGAGGGAGGGTGGAGTGAAGAGACTCCGTAGAGGACACCGTGGCTGCCCCAGCAGCGAGGTGCGACTTCGAGCCGTCAGTATAGATGGGACGCTGGTGAGCATGAGAACACGCATGTTCAAGAAACAGGTACTTTAATAGACGAGGGTCAGTAGACCCTTTCTCGAAATTCCAAAAAACAGTACAGACCTCAGGAGGGCAAACGCTCCAACACGGAGCCGGCGGGAATGGGAGGGCCAACACCCCGGGATATCGAAGGAAACCCGAGAGGCATCAATAAAGGAAGCCTCCCGGGAACACACCCAATTCGCTCGCCGCAGATCCAAACGCGGAGGGAGGAAAAAGCACGGCCCAGGAAGGGCGGCTGACAGTACGATCGGGAAGTGATCACTCGCGGAGAGGTCGTCCCGAATCGATTTACGGAAATCGAGGAAACAGTCGGGCGAACATAAGGATAAGTCTACAGCACTAAAAGAATCCGTTTAACCATGGTAAGAAGTAAAGTCGCCGGAATTAAAAAGACAAAGGGAATCGGATAATAAGAGGAACTCAACACTCCGCCCCGGGGATTACGGGCAGTATCACACCAAGATGGGTGGCGAGCATTAAAATCACTGACTTAAATTAAAATCTGGGGGGATCTACACAGAACAAACAGTTAAATGCTTGGAAATAAAAACCCTCGCAGCAGCAACAGCCTGCAAGGTAGTACGGAGGGAAAGTGGCGCAAAGAATAGCGAAGAGGAAATTAAAAGAGAAGCACCACAATGGGACACGCCCCCGGCAGGGAGGATGGAAATAAACACCCGGAAGTGCGGAAGTGCCGGGAAGGGGCGGGTCCCAAGCTTATTTTCTTGCAAACAGACCACCAAGGGCCGAACGATAGAAAGCAAGAGCTGGAGTTACTCCCACGTGGGGAGAACCCCTTGACAATTCCACTGTAGGATGACAGACATTACTTTCGTCTCGACACCAAGGTCGGGATTCTAATGACGGAAACCGTCGAAGGTTCCTGACTACTAGAAGGCCACCAAGAAGGGGCAGCGACAAATTGCGATCACCCGGGGACACACCCGGCACAGACATGGCAGCGTGAACGGCGGGAAGTGACAGCTGAGAGCCAGACCGAACCATCAACGTGGAGGGCTCATGGCCCGGAGGGAAAGGGATATCGAGCAGAGTCGGACGAGAACTAAGATGCAAAAAAGATGGAACAGAAGGTGAGAAAGGAACAGGGTCAGAGGGTAAGGAGGGAATTGGATCAGATGGAGAGGAATGAGCAGGGCCAGAGGGTGAGGAGGGAACAGGTTCAGAAGGGGATGAAGAAACAGGGGTAGGAGGCAAGGGAGACGAAACTGAGTTAGGAGACATAGAAGACTGCACAGAGGTAAGGGACAAGGAAGAAGTTACAGTGGTAGGATGCAAGGAAGACGGAACAGGGTGAACTTCCGCCCGGACAATGACATCGGTGATGCCAACGTGGGAGGCCAGCGAAGACCGGGGAGGAAAAGACATCAAAACAGAGGACGCCTCAACAACCGATTCAGGGACCAAACCGACTCCGCGGCCGAACCAGCCTCATCAGAGGCAGCGCGTACTCGTAGGAACCTTAGCGGGACCAACAGACTTAGAAACCCTATAAACGTCCGTAACCCTCTGGGACGAAAGTTTATCCTTTAGTCTCGAAACATTATATTGCAATAATTCGTTGGAGCGAATCACTCACTTAACAAAATTTAGGCGAGGGTGGGGTACAACCGAAACCGGGACCTCCGAAAGGGAGGACAAATTCCGCACGGCACCTAACTGCTCTCGCGAAGATACCTCAACCACTAAATCGCCACTACCACGGGCCCACATACGGCGGGGCGCACCACAGCGGGACTCAAACTCCTCATTCAAATCAAACACGTCCAATTTAGAAAGCGAAGACCCGGAACTGGAATTCAGCACCAAATCAGGATATATCTTTTCTGCGAAGTGATCTAACAAGCGCGGAAAAGAAGACTTATTGACAGGCGTAGTACGAGAACCAGAAGTCGGAGGGCAATTTTTTATTATTAACCATATAAAGTAAAGTATAAAAGGGGGTGAGAACTTGCTCAACGCAGTCACTGTCTACCGCCGAAACACCTACTCAGAGCACCGGCCCAACCAGGAGGGTAAGCCCGTCGACCCCTGACCCAACCATCGTTTTTAAAAATGGCCGACCAGCCCCGGAAATTTACCAGTGGGGAAAGAAAAGACCCCCAAGAGCGCCACTCTGACTCAGGCACCCACCAACAAACACACGCATGAGCCAGCCATGGGGTCGCGCCCCCTGACGGACAGCTCTGATACACCGAGATCGACAAACAAACGTAGATGAAAGGACGATGCAGGGTGAAAGAGAATTGGTACAGAAGACGAAGTAGGGGTTAACAGAAGGAGAAAAAGAATGCCACGCTGGAGCTGCACGGGGCGCTGAATCCCCTCAGCACGGCAGCCAGGAGAGCAAATCCCCGTGCCCCTTAAGGAGAGGGTCGTAAAACCCTTTGGATTCCTCATATTTATAAGATCCTTAATTTCTCCCATCCACTAACTGTAAATATACAAAGGAGCTACTCCACGTTTATTCTTCCATTATACTGAATCTGCTTTAATTCGATAAAACCTCCTTCCTATTCGAAATAAGACTCCCTGTAGGTATTTATTTAACGTTAAACTGAGGCAACCTAATACATCAACGAAAAATCTTAAAAGGAAACAAACAACGCTTGGTAACTTTAACTTGTATAAACAACCTTATTACTTCGTGGGTAAACAATTAGCCTCTGTATTTTGATTAATATACCTTGGCAAACGAGTGAAACCTGAGTGAAGTAAACAGCGTCAATTGGCTTTGATATTTATAAATGGTTAAAATTAAAAGTAACTTACAAAATAGGACGGGGACGACAGCTGCAAGAGAGACATTGGGAATGGAAATAATACGTAAAAAACACCTTAATGTAAAAGACCTAAAGGTTCCAGATTATTGGTCCAATTAAATCAAAGATTTTTTTATATATTTCAGGGCAAAGGAAAGTTGTATATTTAAGGTAAATGAACCAGACCTGGATTCTTCACAAGGTCCCCTCATTCTTTATAGAACGGGGGTAGTTATACTAATAATGCTGCACACCCTCTCTCTCTAACTTCCTAATTAGCTACTGATTTGCCAAATATCTACGTACAATATTCAAATTTCCAATTCCTATTATTTCACCCTTGCTTAATGAATATCTGAAGAACTTTATATGCACCTTCGATGCCGCCTCCCCCCAATTTCTTAAATAATAGTAAGAATTTCAAACTTCAAAAAGCAGTCTTCAAATAGGTTTGGGCGTGAGGGAGGTGCTAAATAGATTAGTTCTCAACTAAGTTCTTAGGTGAATGTAAATAAATTGCGTGGGTGGCTTGGAATTGACAAATATTTGGAATTTGTGCGAAATATTATGAGAAAAGTCTTCTGTTTACCAACCAAGCGTCCAATGGTCGAACCCAAATTTCCTGTATCTATTGGATTTTTGTTTTACTTAAGACCTTAGGTCCCGTGTAAAACATGAACATGAAATTAAATTAAATTAATTTCGATTATCCCGGCAACGATTCAGTGTATAAAGAGGTCCTATGTAAGGCTGTACATAAGTGGAAATTTGTTCCCTCTATAAGTAATGTTGGCGGAGGACGTAAAACTAATGCCTTCAGTTGGAAACAAGAAGCCCTCTCGCTCCCAGTAGTGTCCCCATCTGATTACTAAGCCTATGGAAAGGTCATTTCCCTAATCTCCCCTCCTTCTTTATGGACTTCTTTTTAAAAACATTCTGTCAGAAATGAAATGCCTTCGTTGATTATGTTTATCAATTAAAGTAATATATTTTTCTCCATTAACACACCACTATCAAACAATAACGGGGTCGATGCGTATCTACACCTAGATTAACTGGACGGGGTTCGTGACCTCCGCCAATTACCGACATACGTCAACGTGTTCCATAATTTATTCAGTCTTTATTTTGTTATCTTTAAGTACTTCCAATCTTTATTTTCGCTCTAAGTAAGTAATCTCTCTTTCTCAAGGATAAAATACCTTTGGATTACATAGGGATTCTATTTAGTTTCCTCTTTTAGCTATCCGGGACCTGGAACTTCTACAGAAATTTAGTTCCTCCTGCTTCCTTCCAGTTCCTGTCCCTCTAACAAATCTCTCCCATTTTGGCGATTCGTCTAAGTAATTTCTAAATATTTTTAAGACTATGCCAAGAAATGCGGCGTTCAAAGTCTAATAAACCCTAGTGAAAGCACTCGCCATGCTCCTCGGAGTATGCTCCCTTGTTCTCCTGAAATTCATCAAGATGAGCGTCAAGAATATGAACTTTCAGGGACATCCTACAATTCATCTTGCAGTAGTTTCTCACCAGGTTCTTAAAAAGCTCTACATAGTTTTCGTCTTTGTGATTACCTAGGAAACCAAGAACCATTGCGATAAAGCTGTACCACGCTGAATTTTCTGTCCTAGTGAGCTTCTCTGGAAACTACTTGCACTTCATGATCTTTTTTATTTGTGGAACGATAAAGTCCCCGGCTTCCACCTTTGTCGCAGGTAGCCTAGGAAAGAAATCTTGAAGATACTTGAAAGCTGCAGGCTCCTTATTTAGAGCTCTGAAAAATTGTTTCATAATGCCCAATTTTAAGTGCGGAGAAGAAAACAGTACTTTTCGTTGGTCCAACAAAGGTTCCCCTTTGACGTTGTTTCTCCTCACACAAAACTCGGTCCGTTGTAGCCAATCCCACTGATAGTATTGTGCCACGGTGTCCCTGCTGTCCCAAAGGCAAAAATAAAAAGGATAATAGGTAAAGCCGCATTGGAAACCAATCAAGAAGACCACCCTTTTGAAATTTCGGCTAACATCCCAATCGTACTCTTCATAATTCATTGCATCTAGCAAGATCTTGACACTGCTGTATTCCCCTTTGAGCTGGACCGAGTAAGCAAGGAAAAGAGATACATTCATGTTCCCATTATGAAGCAGTACTGCGTTGAGGTTCCTATAAGAGATTTCAATGAAGAGGCGCGACTCGTTGGGATTAAAGGAGATTCAGATTGCCTCAAACAGACCGAAAACATTGTGATAAAAGCAAAGCTCATCTTGACGTGTAAGAAAGCTTGAAAAACACTGGTGACGCTTTCTCTGACCTGATATTTGCACACTGTCATCGAACAAATCCCACTGCTTGAGTCTCGAAATTGAAAGCTCGACATTGGACTTTGTGAGACCAAGATCTCTGACAAGGTCGTTGAGATCTCTTTAGTTGGGTTAGTATGGGTTTCTCTCCTCTGTTGCACCTCTGTAATCTGGATCAATGACTTAATCCTCTTCTGAACTGCTTTTCCTTTCTAAAAACTGCTGCTGTCTTTTTAGAGGAGTGGGTACGGGGAGTTCAGAACTGTGTAGCACTGGCGCAATGGATGGCGTATTTTTACCTGCTCGACGTTTGGAAGGGTTTACCATGCATAAAAAAATTGCTTGAGTGGTTAGTACTTGAGTGGTTACCTTAAAATTCGTGCGATTGCGAAATTCATAGCTCTCTTTTCTCCTCTGTACTTTCCTGTAAAAGAATAAAGTGAAAGCATAAGTTTAAATATTCAAATACTTTTGACTTATTGTTATTACAAATTTTTAAAAAATCCAGTATCCCTTTTTTTTTTTTATAGAGCCCATCTGGCAGCTACCCACTTGGGCATAAGTCACCGAAAAACACGACAGCCTAGAATTAGGCTACTTTAAAGTAAAAATATGAAAACTTAACAATGATATATATTGGAAAACCTTAACAATCAGGAAGAAATCTCCGGCAGCGTGAGGGGGTCCCCCTCACCCCGGTGCAGAAAAGTGCAACCTACAAACAAAACAATAACAAAAAAAAGAACCTTAAATAAAGGGTAGAAGCCCGGCCTTCCCCCAAAAGTCAACAAGTCCACAAATCAATGTGCACGAATCTGTCCCGAGTACAAGGTACAGGTGGTATCGACCCCGCCCATCCCGGTACCGGGACAGGTATCGTGCGTGAAGATCACGTAGACTAGGACATTCGACAAGAATGTGCCGAACAGTCTAGGGGACGACGCAGTTGTTGCAATAGGGCGCAGGCAAGCGCTCCATCAAATAGCGATGCGTCACACGAGTGTGTCCGATTCGGAGATGACAGAAAGCAACCTGAAGCCGCCGTGGCATTGGGGGATAGGTCCATGGGAACAGTCGCGGCGCAATGGCACGCAACTTTAAGTTCCCTTCGACCGTCTCCCATCTTCTTTGCCAAGCAGTCCGAAGAGCTGTCCGTATTCCTGCCATGTAGTCGGTGTGAGGAAGAGCGAAACGCTGGTCCAGTCGCAGAGTCCTCGCGGACTCTTTGGCGCCCGCATCGGCGCGCTCATTCCCCTCAATTCCTACATGTCCAGGAACCCAGCAGAAGATAATCTCGACATCTGCCCGGCTCGTTAAAACCGTGGCGTCACGGATATCGCGAACCAGGGGATGCGGAGATTTCAATGCCCTGAGAGCACTCAGGGTGCTTTGTGAGTCGCTATAGATCACAATCCGGTCTCCGAACCGGGCACGTCGCGTAATCTCCCGTACCGAGTGGTGTATTGCCACCAGCTCGGCGGTGAAGACAGACGCCGCGCCTGGTAGAGCCCCGCTGACTTCAAACAGAGGGGATACGGCGTGGGGGCCGACCCCCTCTTGGGACTTGGAGCCATCCGTATACACTACCACGGTTCCAGCGTCACACGATGTGTGCTCCAAAAAGGTCGAAGCAATACTCCCGGCGCAGTACAAGCTTTGGGAGCAGAGGCGTGGCGACAAATAGCCAAATGTGGTACCCTCCAGGGTGGCGTCCTGGGCAGAACCAGGGGCCCCACCGGCCCGAGAGCTATATCTACCTTCGAAGGAGTTTCCTGGCCCTAAACCCAAAGGGTTTAGGGTATGACTGGCGTCTCTCGGCGGCATAGGCACCATCGAGATCAGCTGCGGATGCAGTGAGAGCTGTTGGCGACTGAGGGAGACGCCGGGCTCGCGTGTACAGGTGAGTGATGCACTGCACGCGGCGCAGAGCGAGTGGCATATCCCCAGCATCGACCAACAGGCTCTCAATAGGGGAAGTGCGGAATGCACCGGTCGCAAGGCGAAGGCCGGTGTGGTGGATCGAATCCACCTTTCGCAATAAACGCTCGGCTACGGATGCATAAAACTCGCATCCGTAGTCGAGCTTCGAACGAACAAAGAATCGATAAAAAAGTAGGGCAGTATCCCTATCAGCGCCCCAAGCGCTGAACGTCACGGAACGGAGAATATCCATGGTGCGGGTACAAGAGACCTTGAGGCTGCGAATATGAGCCTCCCAGGTGAGGCGTCGGTCGAATACAAGACGCGGGAAACGATGCGACTCAACCACATCCAGGCACACCCCATTAAGAAACAATTCTGGGTTAGGGTGAGAGCCGTGGATGGCGGCAGAAGTGCACCACCTTAGTCTTGGCCAAAGAAAACCGAAACCTGTGTGCTTAGGCATAGCGAGAGACGCGGTTCAATGCCTGTTGGAGTCAACGCTCTAGAGTTGGCATCTGGGCCGCGCCAAAAGAGATCGATAGGTCGTCCACGTAGAGCGTAGCGAGAACATCTTCCGGCAGCACCGAGGTGATGCCGTGGATGCTCAGGGCAAATAGTGTGACACTGAGGACACTTCCCTGCGGTACACCCTCTTCCTGCTCCTTTGGGCCGGAGATGGCTTCCCCCCACCCGTACGCGGAATCGACGATCTCGCAAAAATTCAGATATAAACTTTGGGAGGCGTCCCCTCGCCCCCATCGTGTGGAGAGTCTCCATGATACCGTAACGCCATGCGATATCATAGGCATTCTTTAGATCAAAAAAGACCGTGGCGTAGTGCTGTCTACTAAGGAAAGCCTGGCAGACGGCATTTTCCAGTCGAAGCAGAGCATCCGACGTGGAGTGGAACTTGCGGAAGCCTCACTGTGCAGAAGAAAGATGACCTCCGCTGTCCAGGAAAAAGGATAATCTAACATTCACCAATTTCTACATCAACTTGCACAGGCAAGAGGTTAGAGAGATTGGGCGGAAACCAGTCGGAGTAGAGTGATCTCTCCCCGGTTTGCGAAAGGCAAGCACAGTAGCGATTCGCCAGGAGTCTGGGAGAAGACCTTCCACCCAGATCCTGTTGAACAAATCTAACAGAAAGGCCATTCCTTGCTCACCCAGGTGTCGAAGCATGGCGTACGGGACATCGTCCGGACCATGGGCGGTGTCCGCCAAAGAAGCGAGAGCGGAACGCAACTCACTCACAGTAAACTTGTCGTTGAAGGGTTCTCCGCCTCTGGAGGTAAAGTCCAGCCGGCGGCCTTTCGCGACATGACGACGTGCTTTAAATGCTGGCGGAGCAGCATCACGGCTAGAGAATGCGGAAAAAACGGTCGCTAAGGATTCCGCCACGGACGCGGGGTATGAGATTGCGGTCCCATTCTCCTGGAGAACGGGAGGGGGGTCCTGCGAGAACTTTCCCCGAATCCTTTTGACTCACTTCCACACCTCAGCTAAAGGGGTCTTTTTCATTAAGTGAAAACACGTATGCCTGCCAAGAAGAGCAGCGGGCGTGCTTTCTAAATATACCGGAACCAAGCTCTAGCCCGACGAAATTCAGCGACAGTGAAATCGTTCGGGCGGCGCTTATAGCGCATGTAGGCATAACGCTTCTGTTTGAGGGCCGTCTCACACTCGGCTGACCACCATGGGAGTAGGCAGCGTGAAAAACGGCCAGACGTTCTAGGAATAGTATTCAAGCCCATGGCGATGAGGTTGCCGGAGAAGAACTCAACGGCCTCATCTACCGACCTAAACTCCTTGACTGAGATAGAGAATTCAGTTACTTTTTGAAATGCACGCCACCGCGCCCGCACCAAGCACCACCGAGGTGGTCTCTCAGGTGGCAGTTGCCCTGAAAATGATATTTGAATGGGAAAGTGATCACTACCATGGATTTTTTTTTTTTTTTTTTTAAGAGCTCATCTGGCGACTGCCTACTTGGGCATTAGTCGCCGTATTAAAACTGGCCTAGTTCTAGGCTACTTTAAAATAAAATTAAAGAGAGAAAAAAAAAAAAACACCCCAAAAGGGGGAAAGGAAGCAAGCTGGTGCGTCGGGGAGAGGTCCCCCCGGCGCAGGAGCGTGCAACTAAAGGAAAAAAACAAACAAAAAACAAAACAAAAACAAAAAAAAATGCAAAAAAACAACAAAACAAAACAAAAAAACAAACAAACCTTGCTTAAATAATAGGGAGAAGGCCGGCCTCCCCCAAGAAGTCAACAAGTCCACAAGTCAATGTGCACGAATCTGTCCCGAGCACAAGGGACAGGCGGTAGCGACCCCGCCCATCCCGGTACTGGGACAGGTATCGTGCGCGAAGATCACCCAGACTGGGACATTCGACAAGAATGTGCCGAACAGTCTGGGGGACGACGCAGTCGTTGCAATAGGGCGCATGCGAGCGCTCCTTTAGATAGCGATGCGTCACACGAGTGTGTCCGATTCGGAGACGACAGAAAGCAACCTGAAGCCGCCGCAGCATTGGGGGATAGGTCCATGGGAACAGTCGCGGCGCAATGGCACGCAACTTTAAGTTCCCTTCGACCGTCTCCCATCTTCTTTGCCAAACAGTCCGAAGAGCTGCCCGTATTCCTGCCATGTAGTCGGTGTAAGGAAGAGCGAAACGCTGGTCCGGTCGCAGAGTCCTCGCGGACTCTTTGGCGCCCTCATCGGCGCGCTCATTCCCCGCAATTCCTACATGTCCAGGAACCCAGCAGAAGATAATCTCGACATCTGCCCGGCTCGCCAAAACCGTGGCGTCACGGATATCGCGAACCAGGGGATGCGGAGATTCCAATGCCCCGAGAGCACTCAGGGCGCTTCGTGAGTCGCTATAGATCACAATCCGGTCTCCGAACCGGGCACGTCGCGTAATCTCCCGTACCGAGTGGTGTATTGCCACCAGCTCGGCCGTGAAGACAGACGCAGCGCCTGGTAGAGCCCCGCTGACTTCAAACAGAGGGGATACGGCGTGGAAGCCGACCCCCTCTTGGGACTTGGAGCCATCCTTATACACTGGCACGGTACCAACGTGACACGATGTGTGCTCCAAAAAGGTCGAAGCAATACTCCCGGCGCAGTACAAGCTTTGGGAGCAGAGGCGTGGCGACAAATAGCCAAATGTGGTACCCTCCAGGGTGGCGTCCTGGGCAGAACCAGGGGCGCCACCGGCCCGAGAGCTATATCTACCTTCGAAGGAGTTTCCTGGCCCTAAACCCAAAGGGTTTAGGGTATGACTGGCGTCTCTCGGCGGCATAGGCACCATCGAGATCAGCTGCGGATGCAGTGAGAGCTGTTGGCGACTGAGGGAGACGCCGGGCTCGCGTGTACAGGTGAGTGATGCACTGCACGCGGCGCAGAGCGAGTGGCATATCCCCAGCATCGACCAACAGGCTCTCAATAGGGGAAGTGCGGAATGCACCGGTCGCAAGGCGAAGGCCGGTGTGGTGGATCGAATCCACCTTTCGCAATAAACGCTCGGCTACGGATGCATAAAACTCGCATCCGTAGTCGAGCTTCGAACGAACAAAGAATCGATAAAAAAGTAGGGCAGTATCCCTATCAGCGCCCCAAGCGCTGAACGTCACGGAACGGAGAATATCCATGGTGCGGGTACAAGAGACCTTGAGGCTGCGAATATGAGCCTCCCAGGTGAGGCGTCGGTCGAATACAAGACGCGGGAAACGATGCGACTCAACCACATCCAGGCACACCCCATTAAGAAACAATTCTGGGTTAGGGTGAGAGCCGTGGATGGCGGCAGAAGTGCACCACCTTAGTCTTGGCCAAAGAAAACCGAAACCTGTGTGCTTAGGCATAGCGAGAGACGCGGTTCAATGCCTGTTGGAGTCAACGCTCTAGAGTTGGCATCTGGGCCGCGCCAAAAGAGATCGATAGGTCGTCCACGTAGAGCGTAGCGAGAACATCTTCCGGCAGCACCGAGGTGATGCCGTGGATGCTCAGGGCAAATAGTGTGACACTGAGGACACTTCCCTGCGGTACACCCTCTTCCTGCTCCTTTGGGCCGGAGATGGCTTCCCCCCACCCGTACGCGGAATCGACGATCTCGCAAAAATTCAGATATAAACTTTGGGAGGCGTCCCCTCGCCCCCATCGTGTGGAGAGTCTCCATGATACCGTAACGCCATGCGATATCATAGGCATTCTTTAGATCAAAAAAGACCGTGGCGTAGTGCTGTCTACTAAGGAAAGCCTGGCAGACGGCATTTTCCAGTCGAAGCAGAGCATCCGACGTGGAGTGGAACTTGCGGAAGCCTCACTGTGCAGAAGAAAGATGACCTCCGCTGTCCAGGAAAAAGGATAATCTAACATTCACCAATTTCTACATCAACTTGCACAGGCAAGAGGTTAGAGAGATTGGGCGGAAACCAGTCGGAGTAGAGTGATCTCTCCCCGGTTTGCGAAAGGCAAGCACAGTAGCGATTCGCCAGGAGTCTGGGAGAAGACCTTCCACCCAGATCCTGTTGAACAAATCTAACAGAAAGGCCATTCCTTGCTCACCCAGGTGTCGAAGCATGGCGTACGGGACATCGTCCGGACCATGGGCGGTGTCCGCCAAAGAAGCGAGAGCGGAACGCAACTCACTCACAGTAAACTTGTCGTTGAAGGGTTCTCCGCCTCTGGAGGTAAAGTCCAGCCGGCGGCCTTTCGCGACATGACGACGTGCTTTAAATGCTGGCGGAGCAGCATCACGGCTAGAGAATGCGGAAAAAACGGTCGCTAAGGATTCCGCCACGGACGCGGGGTATGAGATTGCGGTCCCATTCTCCTGGAGAACGGGAGGGGGGTCCTGCGAGAACTTTCCCCGAATCCTTTTGACTCACTTCCACACCTCAGCTAAAGGGGTCTTTTTCATTAAGTGAAAACACGTATGCCTGCCAAGAAGAGCAGCGGGCGTGCTTTCTAAATATACCGGAACCAAGCTCTAGCCCGACGAAATTCAGCGACAGTGAAATCGTTCGGGCGGCGCTTATAGCGCATGTAGGCATAACGCTTCTGTTTGAGGGCCGTCTCACACTCGGCTGACCACCATGGGAGTAGGCAGCGTGAAAAACGGCCAGACGTTCTAGGAATAGTAGTCAAGCCCATGGCGATGAGGTTGCCGGAGAAGAACTCAACGGCCTCATCTACCGACCTAAACTCCTTGACTGAGATAGAGAATTCAGTTACTTTTTGAAATGCACGCCACCGCGCCCGCACCAAGCACCACCGAGGTGGTCTCTCAGGTGGCAGTTGCCCTGAAAATGATATTTGAATGGGAAAGTGATCACTACCATGGATTTTTTTTTTTTTTTTTTTTAAGAGCTCATCTGGCGACTGCCTACTTGGGCATTAGTCGCCGTATTAAAACTGGCCTAGTTCTAGGCTACTTTAAAATAAAATTAAAGAGAGAAAAAAAAAAAAACACCCCAAAAGGGGGAAAGGAAGCAAGCTGGTGCGTCGGGGAGAGGTCCCCCCGGCGCAGGAGCGTGCAACTAAAGGAAAAAAACAAACAAAAAACAAAACAAAAACAAAAAAAAATGCAAAAAAACAACAAAACAAAACAAAAAAACAAACAAACCTTGCTTAAATAATAGGGAGAAGGCCGGCCTCCCCCAAGAAGTCAACAAGTCCACAAGTCAATGTGCACGAATCTGTCCCGAGCACAAGGGACAGGCGGTAGCGACCCCGCCCATCCCGGTACTGGGACAGGTATCGTGCGCGAAGATCACCCAGACTGGGACATTCGACAAGAATGTGCCGAACAGTCTGGGGGACGACGCAGTCGTTGCAATAGGGCGCATGCGAGCGCTCCTTTAGATAGCGATGCGTCACACGAGTGTGTCCGATTCGGAGACGACAGAAAGCAACCTGAAGCCGCCGCAGCATTGGGGGATAGGTCCATGGGAACAGTCGCGGCGCAATGGCACGCAACTTTAAGTTCCCTTCGACCGTCTCCCATCTTCTTTGCCAAACAGTCCGAAGAGCTGCCCGTATTCCTGCCATGTAGTCGGTGTAAGGAAGAGCGAAACGCTGGTCCGGTCGCAGAGTCCTCGCGGACTCTTTGGCGCCCTCATCGGCGCGCTCATTCCCCGCAATTCCTACATGTCCAGGAACCCAGCAGAAGATAATCTCGACATCTGCCCGGCTCGCCAAAACCGTGGCGTCACGGATATCGCGAACCAGGGGATGCGGAGATTCCAATGCCCCGAGAGCACTCAGGGCGCTTCGTGAGTCGCTATAGATCACAATCCGGTCTCCGAACCGGGCACGTCGCGTAATCTCCCGTACCGAGTGGTGTATTGCCACCAGCTCGGCCGTGAAGACAGACGCAGCGCCTGGTAGAGCCCCGCTGACTTCAAACAGAGGGGATACGGCGTGGAAGCCGACCCCCTCTTGGGACTTGGAGCCATCCTTATACACTGGCACGGTACCAACGTGACACGATGTGTGCTCCAAAAAGGTCGAAGCAATACTCCCGGCGCAGTACAAGCTTTGGGAGCAGAGGCGTGGCGACAAATAGCCAAATGTGGTACCCTCCAGGGTGGCGTCCTGGGCAGAACCAGGGGCGCCACCGGCCCGAGAGCTATATCTACCTTCGAAGGAGTTTCCTGGCCCTAAACCCAAAGGGCTTAGGGCATGACTGGCGTCTCTCGGCGGCATAGGCACCATCGAGATCAGCTGCGGATGCAGTGAGAGCTGTTGGCGACTGAGGGAGGCGCCGGGCTCGCGCGTACAGGCGAGTGATGCACTGCACGCGGCGCAGAGCAGGTGGCATCTCCCCAGCATCGACCAACAGGCTCTCAATGGGGGAAGTGCGGAAGGCACCGGTCGCAAGGCGAAGGCCAGGGTGGTGGATCGAATCCACCTTCCGCAATAAACGCTCGGCTGCGGATGCATAAAACTCGCATCCGTAGTCGAGCTTCGAGCGAACAAAGGATCGATAAAAAAGTAAGGCGGTAGCCCTATCAGCGCCCCAAGCGCTGAACGTCACGGAACGGAGAATGTCCATGGCGCGGGTACAAGAGACCCTAAGGCTGCGAATATGAGCCTCCCAGGTGAGGCGTCGGTCGAATACAAGACCAAGGAAACGGTGCGACTCAACCACATCCAGGCGCACCCCATTAAAAAACAAATCTGGGTAGGGGTGAAGCCGTGGATGGCGGCAGAAGTGCACCACCTTAGTCTTGGCCAAAGAAAACCGAAACCTGTGCGCTTCGGCATAGTGAGAGACGCGGTTCAATGCCTGTTGGAGTCGACGCTCCAGAGTTGGCATCTGGGCCGCGCCAAAAGAGATCGAAAGGTCGTCCACGTAGAGCGTAGCGAGAACATCTTCCGGCAGCACCGAGGTGATGCCGTGGATGCTCAGGGCAAATAGTGTGACACTGAGGACACTTCCCTGCGGTACACCCTCTTCCTGCTCCTTTGGGCCGGAGATGGCTTCCCCCCACCCGTACGCGGAATCGACGATCTCGCAAAAATTCAGATATAAAGATTGGGAGGCGTCCCCTCGCCCCCATCGTGTGGAGAGTCTTCATGATACCGTAACGCCATGCGGTATCATAGGCCTTTTCCAGATCAAAAAACACCGTGGCTTAATGCTGTCTACGAAGGAAAGCCTGGCAGGCGGCATTTCACAGTCGGAGCAGAGCATCCGACGTGGAGTGGAACTTACGGAAGCCGCACTGTGCAGAAGACAGATGGCTTCCGCTGTCCAGGAAATAGGCTAATCTAACATTTACCAATTTCTCCATCAACTTGCACACGCAAGAGGTTAGAGAGATTGGGCGGAAACCGGTCGGAGTAGAGTGATCTGTCCCCGGCTTGCGAAAGGCAAGCACAGTAGCGATTCGCCAGGAGTCTGGGAGAAGACCTTCCACCCAGATCCTGTTGAACAAATCTAACAGAAAGGCCATTCCTCGCTCACCCAGGTGTCGAAGCATGGCGTACGGGACATCGTCCGGACCATGGGCGGTGTCCGCCAAAGAAGCGAGAGCGGAACGCAACTCACTCACAGTAAACTTGTCGTTGAAGGGTTCTCCGCCTCTGGAGGTAAAGTCCAGCCGGCGGCCTTCCGCGACATCACGACGTGCATTGAATGCTGGCGGAGCAGCATCACGGCTAGAGAATGCGGAAAAAGCGGTCGCTAAGGATTCCGCCACGGACGCGGGGTCCGAGATTGCGGTCCCATTCTCCTGGAGAACGGGAGGGGGGTCCTGCGAGAACTTTCCCCGAATCCTTTTGACTCACTTCCACACCTCAGCTAAAAGAGGCTTCCCGTTAAGTGAAGACACATATGCCCGCCAAGAAGAGCGGCGGGCGTGCTTCGAAATATACCGGAACCTAGCCCTAGCCCGACGAAATTCAGCGACAGTGAAATCGTTCGGGCGGCGCTTATAGCGCATGTAGGCATAACGCTTCTGTTTGAGGGCCGTCTCACACTCGGCCGACCACCATGGGAGTGGTCGGCGTGCAAAACGGCCAGACGTCCTTGGAATAGTAGTCAGGCCCACGGCGATGAGGTTGCCGGAGAAGAACTCAACGGCCTCATCTACCGACTTAAACTCCTCGACTGAGATAGAGAATTCAGTCATTTCCTGAAATGCCGCGCACGTATACCTCCTATCCAGGTGCAGCTGCACAGCCACTGCCTGGAAGGAGGTATCTAAAGAGAAAGGAAGAACGGAGACATCATGCCGGGTGTAAACCGCGCATCCCCCAGCATGGATATCCCGCGGTGGTGGGGTCGCAAGACCCTTATACCCCGGGAGGGCAGGCAGGGGGCACGCGCCTAGCATGGTCTCCTGCAAAAAAAATAGCTAACGGGGAACGGGACGAGGCGAGCCTCCGCAGCTCCTCCCAGTTGGCCTGGAGTCCACGGCAATTCCATTGAAGGAATATGCCCTCCAGGCCTAGCTCGGAGGAGACGCGGGGGCCCTCCTTAAATTGAAGACCCTCACGGAATGGCCGTACGCTTCCCGGGGGCAGAACCCCGGGCGCTGTTGGCCGGACAAAGCGCTGGAGGCGCTGTCGCCTTCGAGGACTTATTGGGGGAGGTTGGGCTCGCCATGCGAATCTTTTCCTCCCTCCGCCTCGAAACCTTAGGCGGGCGCTGCGGCTTCGGAGGCGGGGGGCCTCTTTTCGAGGAACCACCGTCTCCGAGCCACTCGCTCCACCTCGGGGCGTGAGCGAAGGAGCCGAAGCTCCTTTGTTGCTGTCCTCCTTTCGGGGGACAGCTTTAGGAACCCCTGAAGATGGCCTAGCGACCATCTTCAGGGGTGTTGCCTCCTGTGAGTCTAACGACTCGGTGGAGGCGCGTGGCCGTTTCGCTTTACGCGAAACGGTCACGCTGGGGGAAGAGGGGGGAGCCCTGGTTTTAGCCGGGGCTGGGTATGAACCCTTTTTGCCGCCAGCTTTACCAGGGGAGCGCCCGGGTTGGGTAGAGCCCGCAGAAGGGCTCCGAATGGGCGCGGAAACAACTGTGCTCGTTGGCCTGGATGGGCCAGGAGCAGAGGGTGCCTTTCGAACTACTGAGGCATATGACGTCCCAGGCAGAGCTGGGCGCGCCAGGACCAAGTCCTTAGCCTCGCGGAATGAGAGTCTATCCTGGGCCTGAACGGCCAGGATTTCTTTCTCCAGGAGATATGCAGCACACTGCTTCGAAGAAGCAGGGTGCGGCTCTCCGCAATTGACACACTTGGCCACACACGATTTGGACTTATCGTGTGCGACCTTGGAGCAATTTACACAGACTTCGGGTGACCCCGACTTTGCACGTCTACATGAGCGATTCGTATGGCCGAAGCGGTGACAGTAATAGCACCGCTGCGGCAGTGGCACGAATGCCTTCACGCGGTAGCGGTACCAACCGGCACGCACCGACTCAGGGAGCTTGTCACAGTCGAACGTGACGAAGAGTGTAGGGGTGGGTCTCGAAGCCCCTCCCTGTTTTCTCATCACACGTTCGACCTTGACCGCCCCATGGTCGACCAGCTCTAGGGTGATGTCCTCAATGGAGTAGTCAACGAGTTCCCTCGCATAAACTACTCCTTTCACAAAGTTCATGGTAGAGTGCGGCGTTACACTCACCGGGGTGCCATGAAGTGTCCGAAGAGCACTTATCTTGGCCGCCTCGGCGGGATTCGCCGCATTCGCCAGAAGGCTGCCGTCCGAGAAACGGGTCACCTTCGGCTCTCTACCAATTGCACTAGCTAATCCTCTCCTCTGATGGATCATGTTGCCCTTGGACAACATGGTGCCATCAGTGGAGCGAATAACGAGGAAGCGTTTGAAGCCAGCGGGCTCGAAAACGCCAGGCTACCTCTGAATGAGGGGCCCCGATGTCATCGAGGCTCCGCCCTGTGCACTTTTGGTGTTAGTCTTGGTCAGGGGCTCCGCACACGAGGGGGTAGAGGGGCCGGATGTGCCGATCTTGGCTTGGTCGCCTATCAAAGTGGTAGCAGACCCATCCGTCCCCGCTGCCCCCGCGGATGGAGAGGAGCCCAGAGTCTTTTTCGTCTTTTTAGTCTTCTTTGTCTTTTTCTTTTTTGGAGAGGAGGGCGGGGAATGAACCCGCTTTTCACCTCCGCCGGCAGAAGCCCCTAGGCCAGATGGACCGGCCTCAGCCAGGTCCCTCTCCGAAATGGAGAAGGTCCTGATTGTCGTAGGGGCACCTGTCGGAGGAGATCCCTCCCCTCCTTTTACTGCCTCGGAGCCCTCAGCCATTTGAGGAGGACCTTGCATAGGGGCGGATTCGGGTTCGGTGCTTGGCGCCGAGCCCGAGTTCCCCCCCATGGAAGGCCCTACCGTCTGAGGCTGGGTCTCCTCAAGGACCATGTTTATCACAGGAGGGGCCTCCATTTGGCCATCCCCTCCCAGGACATCGCAGGTCCCCTTGGCAGTGTCGCCAGTCTTGTGTGGGGAGGCACAGGCCTTGACCCCAGCAAGGTTTAAAATTCTTGCCAGCAGCTTTTGAGGGAAGCGACCGAAGGGGCCTGGCTTCCCTCCCCCCCCTAAGGGGGTTTGCCCTACCGAGCCGCTTGCACGAGGGGCGGTCGGCAATGGGCTGCCTGCTGGCTTTCTTGGCAGTCCCCTTAGAAAGCAGAGGAGGGACTGCCGCTGGAGATAGGGAGGTGCCCGAAAGCACCTCCAGAGAAGGGAGTGAGGGGGAGACCCCTACCCCCGTAGGCGTAGGAGAGGAGTAAGCCTCCTCTCCGGTTAAAGAATTATGGAGGGTCCCTTGCGCAAGCACAAGGGGGGGGACCTCCACTTTCTCGGTGGAGCTGCCCGAGGGCGGCTCCGTTGATTTTCTTGGGGAAGTTGGGGGTTGGGTTTTTTTTTTTTTTTGTCATACATGGGCATGGTGACCCTCTTTTTAATACGGGACGCAATATCTCATCACCTCTCGCAGTTGCCCGCACTGCGAGAGGTGCTTACAAGCCCGGCAGAGCCAGGCGCCACCATTCGGGACCACCCCTCCCGCCTGGTGGCCTGGCAGTCCTTCGGCATGGCGGCTCCACCTTGAACACGGCGTAAAAAATATAGGTTGTGAAGAGGAGAGGAAAAGGGATGTGAGGAAGGTATGGGTGGGGATGAAGCAGGTTGTTAAAAAACCTTCTTCTCAACCACCCCGATCCGGGGTGGTTGGCTTGAAAAGAAGGTCAGCATTCTACCCTGTGAAATTAGAGGCTGACCAGAGAAAGTTGTGGGAGAGGTTGTATGAAAAGCGACGAGGTAGGGGAGAAATCGGGCTATCTGAAGGAAGGAAGAGAGGCTAAGCTGGGGCCGGACGGAGCGCTGGATCCCGTCAGCACGGCGGCCAGGATGGCAAATCACCGCGCCCCTTACGGGGTCACTACCATGGAGGTCATCGACCACCCCCAATCAAAATCAAGCTGTGCATCCGAAGAGCACAAAGATAGGTCAAGGCAAGAAAATGAAGTGGTTCTCCGACAGTGATGCGTAAACTCGTCAAAGTTAGCTGACGGTGGAATGTACGCAGAAATGATAGTATACCTCCTATCCAGGTGCAGCTGCACAGCCACTGCCTGGCAGGGGGTATCTGAAGAGAAAGGAAGAACGGAGACATCATGCCGGGTGTAAACCGCGCATCTTCCAGCCCGTCCATCCCGTGGTGGTGGGGCCGCAAGCCTCTTATACCCCAGGAGGGCGGGCAGGGGGCACGCGCCTAGCATGGTCTCCTGCAAAATGATAGCTAACGGGGAATGGGACGAGACGAGCCTCCGCAACTCCTCCCAGTTGGCCCGGAGTCCACGGCAATTCCATTGAAGGAATATGCCCTTCAGGCCTAGCTCGGAGGAGACGCAGGGGCCCTCCTCGAACTGAAGACCCTCACGGTAATAGCCGTACGCTTCCCGAGGGCAGAACCCCCTCCTAGGACATTGCAGGTCCCTTTGGCAGCATCATAAGTCTTTAGGGGGGAGGCACAGGCCTTGCCCCCGGCAAGGTTTAATATTCTTGCCACCAGGTCTTTTGAGGGAAGCGACTGAAGGGGCCTGACTTCCCTCTCCCCCCTAAGGGGGTTTGCCCTACCGAGCCGCTTACACGAGGGGTGGTCGGCAATGGGCTGCCTGATGGCTTTCTTGGCAGTCTCCTTAGAAAGCAAAGGAGGGACTGACGCTGGAGATAGGGAGGGTCCCGAAAGCACCTCCAGAGAAGGGGGTGAGGGGGAGTCCCCTACACCCGTAGGCGTAGGAGAGGAGTAAGCCTCCTCTCCGGTTAAAGAAGTATGGAGGGTCCTCTGCGCAAGCACAAGGGGGCGGACCTCCACTTTCTCGGTGGAACTGCCCGAGGGCGGTCTCCGTTGAAGTTCTTGGGGAAGTTGGGGGTTGGGTCTTTTCTTGATTTTCATCATTGGGCATGGTGACCCTATTTGTGCTACGGGACGTAATAGCTCATCACCTCTTGTAGTTGCCCGCAAGGCAAGAGGTGCTTACAGGCTTGGCAGAGCCAGGCGCCGCCATTCGGGACCACCCCTCCCGCCTGGTGGCCTGGCAGTCCATCGGCATGGCGGCTCCACCTTGGACACGGCGTAAAATTGATAGAATGTGAAGAGGAGAGGAAAGGGGATGTGAGGAAGGTATGGGTGGGGATGAAGCAGGTTGTTAAAAAAAAAAACATCCCGAACCGGAGCTCAGGGGTTAGGGAACATTTTCCCCTCCCCCCTCAGCCCCGATCCGGGACGGTTGGCTGAGAGGAAGGTCAGCATCTACCCTGTGAAATTAGAGGCTGACCAGAGAAAGTTGTGGGAGAGGTTGTATGAAAAGCGACGAGGTAGGAGAGATATACAGGCTATCTGAAGGAAGGAAGAGAGGCTAAGCTGGGGCAGGACGAAGCGCTGGATCCCGTCAGCACGGCAGCCAGGATGGCAAATCACCGCGCCCCTTACGGGGAATCCAGTATCCAAATAAACAAAACACAAAGCTCGCAGGTAAAATGAGGTGCCCAAGGTTCGTCTTGATCTCCGACGGGCATGCTAAAATATGCCTTATAGGCTTCACACATTTTAGAAAATCTCTATACAGAGTAATTTTTTGCTCTTTTCCGAATATATTGGCCACAGACATACCAAACTGCGTCTGCTGGATGCTTACATCCTCTTGATGCTATGCGCGACGAATGTTTCTATCACTGAAGAGTGGCGATGCCTGGGCTGTGAGCGCTAGAGTTAAACTGATCTGCTGAGTAGACATTCTTTGTATTTATACAGTCATCTACGTTGACACAATGTCCTAGATATTCTTAAAACTTATACAAAATTCTCGAAAGTTCTAGAAAGCTCTAATGCTTATTTTTCACCAAATTAGTTCTGAATCTATTTAGAAGTAAGAGAACTGCCATTGCTCTTTAGGTCGCCCCAAAAACAAAGTATAAGGGAAATAATAGCTACTGCTACTATATTAGTGTTTCTTTATTTTTTTAAATAGAGTATATCATGTTTATACTATAATTGAAAAAAAATATAACCTTTGAACCTTTTTAATATTTTTACTATTTGCATCAAAGTTGTTATTTATCATAAATGGGCTAATTTAAAAATTCAATGTCCTAACAACAAAAGCAAAGTTATGGGATTAAATTTGACTTTTTTATTTAATAGAGCCACAAACAATTGGGAAATAACACTTTTAACCCAAGGACAAGACAAAAGGGAAACTTTGTTACACAGTGATTTGGGGCCAATTTAGTTATAAATATGCCAGATAGAATGACACTAAAAATTAAATTTAGTAGGAGTTATTTACGTTATAGCGGTATTTTAAGCAGTACTGTCGAAACATTTTGACATGGTTTTGTTTCAAAACATGGCTCCCAATTTTCTGAAATGCAGCCTTTTCAAAGCTTATTTAACTTTATGTATTTATTTAATTTTTAGCCATGGATATTCAAAATTATTCTCATTAACAATTCTTTTTTTATAATTTATTGCTAGAATTAATATTCTAACCTAACGTGGGCGTAAATATATTATCAATGAGCAGCACAGCACAGTAAAGCATGGTGGCAGTCTAACGATCTTATTAAGCGATTAAAAAAAATATATATATAAATTAGTATATCATAGTTAACTTACTTTTGTCCGAAACATTTTAAAATTTCAGAGGCCTACTTGGGGTAGCTGGACATTATTGGCAAGTTCAATAATAATAATTGGGTGATATCCTAAACATAAATGTTAATAATTCTTCCCTAATAGACTATACAAAAAAATAAGATACAATTTACCGGAGATCATAACCAAATATTATTTTCAATTTGACAGAGGATATAGTCAAAGAATGTCTTGTCATCCTATCTTATCATCATAATCGATGCATTTCATCATCCTGCTGAGAATTGGCCTTTCTAAGAAACTGCTACCAGGCACAGTTTACTGAAGGGGTGGGGAGCCTATAGCAGGCATGTCCGAAGTGGCTCGCGTGCAACTTTTTTCGGCACGCGAAAAAATATAACTTACTAACTTTTAGATTTGACCTTAATGAAATACAGTGTTAATAAGAACAATACCAAATAAAATGTAATAAAGAAATACACACAAACGAGAGTAGCAATAAAAAATAAACTAAAATTCTTTTCAAAGCCAACCTAACAATCACGATTATATTGCCGCTAAAATCATACTATTTGGCCTATTTAATATGTTTTATTAAAATGTGCCAATCGTAAGTTATTGTTAAGGCACTGGGAAGGAAATGTATTATTTAATACCCGTGTATACCTTTCTTTTTCCATATGATTGGCTTTGTGTGTAATTTTAATTCTTTTACTACCAGCGCGCGAAGGCTAATATTCCTTTCAGTTGTGTGTTCGCCAGCGTTTAAAAAGCTCGTCATGAAACCTTGTAACTTTGTGCAACAGGCATAATAGGGGTCTCAACCCCTCACATAGTTCCCCTGCGAACAAGATAAATAATAAGCAATGGAAGATAAACCCATTAAATTTGACATATGCACTTTTGGGGGCGAAAAGGAAGGGTTGAGTTTTGAAATAGCCACAATCGAATAGATGTGAAGGGCACAGTTAAATTCAAAGTATTTCGCATGGCGCACGCTTTTGTGATAACCCCCCCCCTCCCGGCCCCAAGGAGAACCGGGGCTTCTAGTTTTTAAAGAAAAAAATTGCTTACTTTATAAAGGCAATGAAAGTCGTATTTGAACAAGTATTCAAAGTAAATGCCACAATGGACGTTAGTGAGCACAAAACATATATATATATATATATATATATATATATATATTTATCAGTGATGGAGTCGTTCCTTGGGAACCTTATTCGTAGCAGGAATATGAAGACATATGCGATGGTTTTGAACATTTAATTTTCCGGACGTTTCGGTCATTAACAATGACCATCATCAGCGAATTCTAAATACAAAGAATTATTTCAGAAGAATAACTAAACAAAGCAATAAAAACATGAGAGGAGTAAAAAATGATAACCGAAAGCAAGAAGTTAAAATGAAATATATAATCCTAAACCGTTGAAAGCAAATTGGTGAAAATCTATTAATGAGAAATTGATGTAATATCGTAAAAAATAACTAAATTAAATAATAATCCCATGAGTTTAAAATATGCATAATAAACATGAATTAAATTCATATCGAAATACAAAAATTGTAAACTATAGCAATAAAGTCGAAAGCAAGGCATGAAGAAATCTATTAATAAGACTGAGAAAAAAAGATTAAATAATCCCATGAGCAGCAAATATGAATAATAAACATGAATCAAGCATCAAGGGGAATACAAAAAATTCGCTATAAAACACAGCAAGAGAGAATTATATGGGCAGGGCGAACAATCGAAAATAAGTTAGATCAGGGGGTATGTAATCGAAGCGGATATTAATAAATGGAGCGAAGCAAGTAATTCAATTAAGTTAAATTTTAAGTGATTGAACATTAAATGATACGAGTAGACTAAGGCACGAAAGTTTAAATAGTAAATAATCAATAATGGAGGGGTCAAAAGGACGACTAAAACATTAAATTAAGGAAAAGTCAATAATAAACCAGATCGTTTAGATATTAATGGGACAAACTCAAATAGAAATAAAAATTTCTCTGCACGAGTACTAACCTTATAACGGTGAAGCTGGGAGAAACAACTGATAGTACGGACAAAATTAGGCAAAAAGAAAACTATTAAGGGGGATGTGGTTGGTTGTACATTTGTCTATATAGTGAATAATTTAAGGGATGCTGAATAATCATTGAGTTCCGGGTTTATTTGTTTGATGTAAAGAGATTCAAGAATTTTTAAACTTAGACAAGAGGAGGCAGAAGAGAGTATACTAAAGGAATCAGGGTCAAGCGGGTGGTTAAGTTTTAGTGAATGTTCTCATATAGAGGAGTGTTCGGGTTTGGAGATCGAAATGTTGGTTCTGTATGATACTCCGATATGCTTAGCAATCCTACATCTTAATTGTAGACTTGTTTGGCCTACATAGCGACTTTGGCAGGTCGCACAAGTGAATTGATAAATGATGGAGGAACGCAGGCATAATGGGAGTGATTCTTTGTGCCGAAGGAAAGTATAGACAGCAAGAGGATTAGAATTAATTAGTAGTAACTTGCATTGGGGAAAGTATTTATTAAGAGTCGAGAGTAAAGCTTTGTTGAATTTTGAGGCAAGTGGAAGATAAGGCAGTTTTAAGAATAGTTTTTGTTTGGGGACAGTTATTAGAGGGGTTTTGCGAGAGAACATTTTAAATAAGAAATTGGAAGTAAGTCTGTCAAAAAAGTGGTCTGGGAAAAAAATGAAAAAAAACTCCTAAGATATTCTATTTCGGAATGAAAGTGAAACCAATTTGAACTGATTTTGTAAGCTCTGTGTATACTGTTTATGATGGCAGAATGTTTGAAATTAGTAGGAGTACAACTAAACAAGTTGGTGCCAAGTTTGGTGGTAGTGGGTTTCCTGTAAACTGATGTGTTAAATTTAGAACCAACTTTTGAAACAGTGACATCCAGAAAAGAGATTTTATTGTATAATTCTGTCTCCATGGAAATTTTAATATTAGGGGGTTGTTGATTTAAATAATTTAAAAATAATGGGGCATGGTCTTTGTGTTTAAAAATAAGGAAGCAGTCATCGATAATTTTTTTTAACACTAACGGTTTATATTCAACGGGACCGTCCCTTAACTAGTTTTTTTCGTGGTAGGATAAAAAAGCATTAGCGAAGCTGGGACCCAATGGAGAGCCCATGGCCATTCCATCGTGTTGAATGTACAAAATCTCATTAAAAAAGAACACTGTATTTTCTACGGACAATTTTAATAAGGTAGAAAAAAGAGACTTGGTTAGACCTAAAATGCTATCATTTGATTGAAAAAGGGTATCGGTTATGATTTTGCAAGTTTCCATGACAGGTACATTAGTAAATAGAGGCTCTACATCGATTGAAGTCATAAACGAGTGGTTCAAATCTAATTGAGAAATGTAGCTGACAAATTCGAATGAATCTGTCAGCTACATTTCTCAATTAGATTTGAACCACGGAAATCACTCGGTACTAGCTTCACCGGGCTTCCAGTAACATTATCAAACGTGTCAACAAAGCACATATGCAACATTGCAAACGCATAAGGTGACTCACATTTAGCAAGAGGCGCACCGGAAGTTTCAGAAAAAACTCATCAGCGAGCTATTATGGCACAGCAAAGTACCTTTTGACGAAGCTTAGCCGATCCCACCCAACGCCTCACAAATGCTCCCATTCAGCTCGCAATCAATGAGAAATTAACGTGCCCACCTGACTCAACCAACGAACAGACTATGAGCGCTAATTTTCAAGTAAAGTCTGACAACGAGTCAAGATTTCAATTCATCATTTTAGGCTTAGAAGTGACTCGACCATTGTTCGTTGATCAATTTCTTCTACAAATTAGTAGCTACGCAGCGATTCTCCATTCAACGCAAATTTAACGGTCATTTACTCGACCACTCACAATTCTCAAGCTCATGTGCATTCGGTTATGAAGTCATTTTGTGTCTGGTAACTCTTATTCATATACTTTAATCCTCACACTTACTATCACAACAACGCATGACCATACACACACACCTTACATCAACCAGAGAAGTGATTTTCTTGTAGTTTCTTTGAAAACACTTTTTACGTTAACTCATTAATTTTTAAACCTCGTTGTACGTATATCTTTGGTGTAAGTATATCTTCAATGTAGTTATACGCGTGTGAACACATTCCTGATAGCATTAAATGAAAAGGCGCCTCGAAACAAGTATAATTTTTGTTCCAATATTCACTAACCAACTAATTAACACGTATCGAGTTATATACACTTTAACAAAAATGACCCTTCAACCACCGGGTTTAACTGGAAATCATTTTTCATTTTATAAATGCATCGGAAAGTATTAAAAATGCAGCATTTGTCCATTCAACTTTCATGCTAGCGTCAATTTCTCAAAATTCAATCATGTGAAGATATACTTTCATTTAATGTTTCGCGATATTGCATGATCAGCCTAACAATAGTTCCTTCGACCTCATTTATTCCTTTTATTATTCATGATTTGACTGCTCATATAAGATGTGTTGATATAAATGGATCAAAATTGCGCATGTCTAGGGATAAAGAGGTTTATTAATATTTTATTTAGCCATTGTGAGACCACGTAGGCCCTATATGGTCGATTAATTCAAACCATTTTGTTTCCATAAACTTGGACTTATATTAATCTCATTTTGCTGTATATTTACTTATTTCATTTTGTCTTATGAATTTCATGATTAGTATGTTTTTAATGTATCTAAATGCACATTATTTTCAACTATATTTTGCCATTATTTAGCTTCAATTTACTCATCTCTCCATTGAGGTCTGTTACTATTTTGTTTCATGTCATGAATTTTACAATTATACATTTGTCCTATGTCCTTTAATGTATTATTTAATCATTTAATGTTTTAAAAAATTATGTTATTTGTATAGATCATGTATAAAGGGAAGGTTTTTGCCTATTTTTTTCAGAGGGTGTGTATCTGTTGTAATATTACCTTTGTTTCAGATTGAAAAGGGGTAATTGGCTCCACAGATAAATTTAGCCTGCCTTTCTCCTTAGGAAATTCACTTACCTCCCTACTCCCGCATACCTGTCATTAGAATCTTCTTCTTAGTTCACACAATATACATTACAGTAGACTGGTGAATACTCTTGCCATTCACGTTCACATATGCTCCATTCACCGATGAATGACTTAAATTCCTCTAAGTGTACTCAGTTCAATTTACCAGACATTAGTCGGTGGAAACGTGGATTTGCTGGCGCACAATCAGACAGCCAATGTCTTGATCTGCGTTCTAAGTCATCTCTTGTCACCGGTAACTCCAATAACTATGATTATTATCTTCATTATAAAATAGTGTTGAAAATTAACAACGTGCCATCCGAATTTTTTGACAACATAGTTCAGGACAAAGAGCATTCGATTAATATAGGTATATATGTATATATATATAACCAATTTCTGTTTGTCCCGATGTTCTTCCAAATATCGGATGGTCCCTTATTAATTTTTTTTTAGTTCCTGACAATTTGGGAATAAAAAATGTCCTCTATTTTTGTTCTAGAGTATGATGTTGCCAGGTTACTCCTGCCATTTCGTCATCTGGCTCTCTTTCGGTATGAAGGTGCCAACTTTAGGATTTATTTTCTCTTTCTCATATCGTTTCTTTTACGAATATGCTATGTCCATCTTTATTTCTGAACTTTTATCATTTTGACTATATTTGTCACTTGTGTTTATCTTCTTATCTTTATATTTATTGATGGTATCTCCGAATTATTCGTAATATTATCATTCTATGTTTCTTTGAACTTTCCTCTCTCTATTTAGAATGATATTATTCTACACATTGCTCTTCCCATGCTCTTATCAGTTGTTTTCCCTCCTACTTATACGTATATTTGCTCTTTCTCTAATATTTGTCGTTGATCGCTATTTCCATCTTTGATAAATTCGTTTTCAGTCCATCTGTGAGACTGGCTTGTGATAATTCAATTATCATTGACTTTATTTCTTCTAGATTTGAAGCAAATGTCATCATCAAAGCAAATGTTACGTAAATATCTTCTATTAATTCTGATTCCCTTTTTTTACCAATCCAAGGTCCTATTTGTTACCGTATATGCTGCATTTTTCATCACAGGTCAGAATCCTCTTCAAAGTTGTATCTCTATCCTCTCTCAAAAAATGCATTGTACAGACTTTAAAACAATCCGTCACATTTTTTGAATTTTAATTAATTTATGTGGACTACTTTTCAAAATTGTGTAAATCTTTCCTATTGTATTAAGATCTCATCATATGGTTGTTAGTGAAGTCGTACAGACTTCAACAAGAGCTCAAATTCATCTCAAGAACAAGTTTAGCGCTCTAAGTTCAGTATTGGTGTCCGTAGAACCAACGCTGATCAGTTATCACTGTAGTGATGTTAATCCCAAATGATGTTGTGATAGTATCAGCAGCCTTAATAAAAGTATATCCCGATATGAATTCCTATTAAAAATTATTCTTATTTATTTTCTTTGTTGTTGATGAGTCGAAACGGCTAAACAGGTTGACTTAACTTGTTTGGTAGTGCAATGCAAAGTCTTAAAGAATTTGGCTCTCTTTGGCACCATTTGTTTAAAATCTCTCGATACTGGCCATGAGTAATTTATGGTTTCTACCTGTATTGTTCAAGCTAATAATTGACGTTATAGGAATGCTCTTCTTCTAAAGTAGAATAATCAGAAGGTTATTAAAAATTAAGGTCAGTAAGCAATCATTTAGGATGAGTTTTCGGTAGGTGAAATAGTCAGATTTGTTTCGAGGCAGGTAGGTATTTACTCCATAGCATCGTGTTCATTTTACCATTAGTAAGTTAAATACTAAACACGATAAATAAATCCGCCTGGATTCACCAAGCTCTGTTAGTTATATATGTATAATATCTTAAACAGGAAGGTTAATACGAATGATTACAAAATGATTAGTTAGAAATTTTAAAAAAAGCTGAGAGGAATTTTTAAAATTCCTGCCTCAAGTATGAATTTTTAAATAAAGTTCGAACTCAGAGCATCATTTTCTACCTTTAACATTTCCACTGCACGAACTTTTTAGCTGTACTTGCTACAGGTGCTGTTCACCAATCCAGAATGAAGACTGATATCAAAGTCCAATCCCACTGGGAAGAGTTTTAAGCGCAAGTCCTAACTAGGGCACAAACTCCAATAAGCAGACTCAAGATGACGATTAATTTTTCTCAGACTCGAAGATCTGATTTATAGAGGTTTAGATTTCCCAATTGGGGTAAGCAATTATATTTATAGGCCGAGTTGTGGTCAGATGAAGTAGGTGGATATTTTATAGGAAAGGAAGTCACTATCATACATAACATTAAGTTAATTTTGACAAAAGTAACGTCCGATAATTAATCATAGCTGGAGATGTTCCAAACTGGATAGTAAACTTGAGGGGCTGCATCTCTAGGTGGGTAATAGTTCTTGGATTCTAGAATTCTCTCACCAAAAAGTTATGACACCGAGGAGAACTATTTTGGAAAAAGGCTCTTGATAAATGTATCTTTGCACGGCAGAAAATGGAGTAAAACTTAGTAAAAAAGTTAACATAGCTCCTTTCTTGGTCAAAATTATATAGCACCCCAACGAATCATTCATATAATTTAATTAGAAATTGGGGTAAAGGAATTCAGTATATCTATATATTACATATCTATTTATTTTTAATTAATTTAATACTTAGTTGGATCCACTTTGCTTTACTTATAACTATAATTCTTTGGCATGGATTTCACCAACTTTTCACAAATTTTAGACGCCCTCTTTCCTCACTCATCTTATCATTTTTCATACAGTTCTGTTTTATTTGTACTTGTGCTACTCCAATTCTTAGGGTGGTTGGATGTATGGAATGGGACATTGTTCTACTGAAAAATAATTTCATTTCTTGTTTTGGGGGCGATACAATTTCTGGTTAGATGTTTCTAAGGCTTATGACATCATGGATGTATATGTTGTGGATTTCATTGGTCCCCGGCGAAAAAACATCTACTCATGTTCAGATGAATAAATGCAGCCCAATACCATGATAGAACCACTTCCATGCTTCAGAGTTCGTATAACACAACTGGGTAAAATGTATCTCCAACTCTTGTCCTCGCAGTGATAGCCCGAGAAGTGATAAAAATCTGAAAAAAGTGTGGCAAAAATTATTACATTTTTTAATAATTTACCTCCTAAATATATCTAAAATGGACTTACATAATTTACATGGAAAACAAAAATACAATAGTCTATTTTACATACCCGATAATTACTTTAATCTGACCAGATAACTTTAGACCATTGTTCATGTGTCCAATCTTTGCTGTCTTTGCCTCACTGAAAAGTTTGTTCTCCTCACCTCAGATATCGATGGCTTCTTTCTCGCCTTGCCTCCCTTGCCATGCCCTCGTTATTTAACTCTCATTCTTACTGTTCTGGGTGATATTTTTTAACTAAAGACTTCAGTAGGTGTTTTAGTGCAATTCTGTAGTGAAGACCGAATGATAGATGTCTTCCCTCGGTGTTGTAAGACTTTTCTTACCAATTTTCGTCCTTGATACAAAACTCTTGCTCTCTTACTATCGTTTTATTGTGGATTAGATAGCACATTTTGAATTTTTTTTTTATCAATTTTGACTTTTGATAATTTTTTACTATGAAGTTAAAATTGTGCTTTCTTTACTTCTATAAGTTCTTTAGTTTAGTCATATTGCTTATTCAAAACGATATTGAATACAAAATAATTAAAAAATTAAGTTGTAATATAAGAAATAGTGGTGAAATTCTAATTTTAGACAACATGCCGTTTTATTAATTACATACTATTTAGTAAAATACTAAGTAATTCAAACATATTAAAAAAATACTTAAACATTATCAAAATACACATTATTATTATACATATTTATGAATAAAATTATAAATTTCTAACTGATAAAATATGTTAGATACATATATGAATTTATGAGTGTTTTTTTATACCTTTGGCTAAGGGTGTAGAATTTATCTAGATTTTACAAAATCTTTGTTCAGAGATATTTATTTAAATAAATATTGATAAACCTTGTATTTTATATCCCGTTTTCATAATACATTTAAAATCTGAAAATCTAATTTTGAAAAATCTTTAGGTCACGGACGTGTCTTTGTTGTACACGCATGAATGAATCTTTTCCCTGTACAAACATCATTCGAACCATTGCCTCAATCTTACTTCTCCCAAATTCAATTTTATTGATGTGAAAATAGAAAAGTCAAAAGGGATCTGATTTTTTTTTACAAGAACCGATATCGCACGTTTCTATATCTCGCTTCGGTTTGTTGTATATTTTGCTCTTAAATGGTTATCTCTCACCATGAAGGCTGAAAACGGAGGAGAAGTTTCTTAGCTGCCCGAGCTCGCCTTAAAACTATGGGATATAGAATATACCCGGTGGATATAATAACATAAAATAACGCTTACCATTTTAATTTTGAATTATTCTCTTGCCCTACCGATTTGGTATATTTCAAGATCTCATTGCCGAGGTAATTTTGTTTAATATACATCGATCTACTTAGTGTTTAATTATTGATAAGGTGAATACTCTGTTATGATTACGGGCAGTAACATATCTTGTTTATATTTGTAAGAAAAATAATTGTCCCGGAAGTTTTAAACCAGGTTCAACTATCATTGCCAAAAATGAGTCCACTGCTCTTGGACTGATATTTCAAATCTACTTCCTATAATTGCGTCATCTTGTTTGCGTACGAGTGGAGGAAACAAACTATAGTATATTTATATATATGTTAAAGGATTCACTGTGTAGGAGCGTAATATTAGTAACGAGGCTAATTTTCGTATGGAGTATATCATACTATCTTAAGTCGTATTCTGAGAATAGATCCAGACTCATCGAACAAAATATAAACAAATAAGAAATCAGTTCAAAGTTTCCAATCAGGGGGTGTGAATTTTCGGTCATTAAGAATATATTTTAAGATTCAATTTCAGGTGAAAGGGGCTGCATTTAAATTGACCATTCGAGGAGTTAAAATCCGGGATTTCTCTCATTAATGGGAATTTAATAACTTTTTTACGAAATTCATTACACAGGTAATTTATTTGGGCCTGGGAGAAGCCTATTGCATCGTTAAAATTATTAGTATGCGTATAGATCCTTGAGTCATCACTTGCACGGTTAAAATCGCCTTTCTGTTCATAAATCCTCTTTGCGAAATCCCCCTGTACCTTAAAAAGTTTGGGGCTGAGATAACAGAGGGGATTAGAGACTTCAAAATGTTCCATGAACAGATTGTGAAGAAGAGGCGATAAAAGATTTCTTATACTAAGGCCAAGGTTTGGACCGAAGAAGCCCCAAGTCACTATTGAAAACATTTTCGGTAACACAAAGTTTAAAATGTTAACAAATTTTGTTTATAGAATTGAAATACCCACTTTGTATCATTAATGAAAGCTTATCCAAATCCAGACCAAATCTTATTGCCCCAAAATAAAAAATCCTTATGATAACAGAAATTGTTTATCCTTTCCATTTTCTCCGTTACTGAAAGGATTAAAGTGTCCTTTGCACCAATTGCACCACTTTCAAATACCCTTCTTCTATTAAGAAATCGTTCACTAAGAAGCAGGCATTAAATACCCTTTGCTCTACGTAGGTGAGACAGGGAGAGATTTGGAAAAGATGATTTATGATGACGAAGGCGCGCAAATGATTCCTCAAGTATCTTTCCACTTGGCAATAATATTAACCATGCAATAAATTCCTCCCAGGACTTAAATAATTTACCCATGTAAGGATTTTCGTGAAAGAAAAGTTATTTAATCTAATTAGACAAATCCCGAATTTCAACCTTTCGGATGGCAATTTAACCCAGCCCCTTAACCCAAAATGTAATCTTAAAAGATATTCTTAATGACTTGAAATTGGCACCACCGATTAGAAATTTTAATTTGATTTCTTGTATATATTATATATCTAATGAGTCTGTATCTATTCTTAGTATACGACTGAAGATCGTATAATTAAAATCCATGCCAAACCTAGACTTATTATTAAATATTACGCTCCTACACAGTGATTTTACCTGCGGTGAACCCCCAGGTCTAGGCGTCCATTTATTTTCAAGAGGGGTAAAGTTCAATTTTCAAAAGGAGTAAAGTTCAATTGTACCTATTTAAAGCCATAAAATGACCCATACGACCATGGGAAATAGGGTGTTTCACCCTGGGACTTCAAATCTGCCATCGGATTTGGCGCTGGGTGGCGCTATCTAGTGACAGAAGCCTCATTTTGCCATTCAAAGGCACAGGTAAGTGATTTTAGCCATGGGAAACCATCAATGCAATAACCATTTATCATCTTATCACAAAACGCCGCAGGTCCTTGGAGAAACTTTCCCTCCTGTTTAAACATTTACTCGACTAGTTATTATGTTTGATAAATCCCTAATACTTTTGAACTCTATTCCAAGTTCATTATCAGGGATTGAATGGAAACAACCAAAAACATATATACGAAGAGGGTGAGGACTCTGGTTACCATATCGCAGCTACCCTCCTTTCAATAACAAGAATACCTCTAATACTACCTTTTAATCCAATTTTGGTACTCTCCCTCATATTTAAAAAAATTGGCATTTCTGTTGTATTCAATTATAAAAATACTATTTATAAACTTTGAAGCGCACTTTCCTAAAAGTGTTTGCGGTGTGTATTGCCTGAAATGTATAGATTATTCCTATCTTTACTTTTGGCAATTAAACAAATGTTTAGCAAAACTTATCTCAGAACATAAATATTATGTGTGATGAAGTGAAGAGAGAAATGCATTTCATATAGATATGTCTCATCTTAACGATAACATCAAATGGAACTCAGCTAAAGTTACGAGTATGTTAAACTGACTCAATTGGAAATCAATTTCTTTTCCTTTTCTGATTTTTCGTTCAAAATAAGTACTATTACTACTCTACTTTACAGATGATACCATCTCTCCTCATCTTTTGAAAATATCCACGAAGCGTTTTGCTTCCTAAAGAACTTCTTTTTTAATAACAACTTCACCCAATCCTGAATAGAAAAACAAATTTCCAACTTTCTGTCGCAAACATTAGCCCTACAGACCAATCCTAAATGACATCCCAAAAGATACAAAATATTTTTTAGTCTCGATAACATCAAAAGAAAGTCACTAAATTAATGAAATATGCCTATATATATATATATATATATATATATATATATATATATATATATATATATATATATATATATATATATATATATATATATATATATATATATATATATATATATATATATATATATATATATATATATATATATATATATATATATATATATATATATATATATATATATATATATATATATATATATATATATATATATATATATATATATATATATATATATATATATATATATATATATATATATATATATATATATATATATATATATATATGAATGCAATGCTACCCTCGCGTGATACTTTGTGAGTTTTTCATTTCATATATATATATATATATATATATATATATATATATATATATATATATATATTATATTATATTTATTAGTATAAATATAATTGCAAAAATCCGCAGGAAGTAAAAAAGTTAACTACTTAAAATTTCGATAGGCAGCGACTTATCCTCTTCAGAATGTGAAACGAAGCTAAACATAAGCCCAAGAATGGAGATTCTAATGGAACAATTACGTTTACAAAGAAGCAATATTCATCCACTGGATAGGAACTACTTGAAGAGGGTAAGTCGTTGCTTATCGAAATTCTAAGTCGTTAACCTTTTTGCAATTAAATATTTGAATATATATATATATATATATATATATATATATATATATATATATATATATATATATATATAATACAAGAAAGAGAAATTGGACGCGAATGAGCAATGAGACAGGAGTTTCTTATATATATATATATATATATATATATATATATATATATATATATAACCTTTTCACACACACATATATATATATATATATATATATATATATATATATATATATATATATATATATATATATGTGTGTGTGAAAAGGTTATACAGCAACAAGAAAGGAGAAATCTTACATGAGATCACCCTAAGAAAAGCCACGAAAAAATCCGTTCTCCGGACAATGACTCGAACCTCAGACCTCTGATTATCTAGACCAGCGCTCTACCGACTGAGCTAACCGAACCAACCTCAGTATCAAAACATTTTCCCCAAGTAGATTTTCCCTTCGCATCTCCAAAGACCACCGACCAATTGAAAGTGTTCTTGAAGAATGCTATATGTTGAATCTGGGAGGTGAACACATCCCTTTTACGACCAACAACTATCGGACAGTTGCAGTTGACGTGCAATCTAGAAAGCATCTACCACGTTCAGGCTAATGCTGCCTGACATGGAAATTAGTGAAAAAGTTTAGACAGAAACAGGAGAGCAGAGATCTAACATCACCTGTTATATATAAAAAATAATCGGTATAATATCTTCTATTAAAGAACAAAAAAATACACACCCAATTTAACAAACACAATTTAACTAACAAATAAGCAAAATATTAATCCAAAGTGTAAAAAAGAGAAATATGATGGCAGAAATGTTCAAATCCACTCAAACCTAATCGATCCTGCCACATTGGTTAGAATACCATTTTTACATATCTTTTTATCGTCATTTTATTATCAATTATTATTGCTTATTTTAATTTTTTAATCCTAATTAAGCCTCTCCTCCCCTAGGATTGATCCAACCATAGTATATATGGCAGATGGCTGAAAGGAGGAGGGGAGAACATCCAAGAACAAGGTTATTTATTTATATTTCAAGCATATGATAGAATTTTCAAGTGGGCATGTAGTGTAATAGAAATGAAAATAAATACAATACTAAGGAAAACAATATTACTATATATGATAATACTTCTGGTGAAGAAAATCTAATAGTGTAAATGGCTCCCAGAAGGTCGCTATCAGCGCTCGCCCTTCAGCGGTAATAGGCTACCCAAGGTCATTAAAGAGAAGCCGTAAAGGTCAATGGAGCTCTTGTAGCCCTTGCGAACGAGGGAAAGAATTAATAACTCTATGAAACGTTAATGAGAACAGGATCGTAATTATAAGCGATTGGAGACAGCTAATAATAATAAAAATGATTATAATAAAATATATGAATAAATAATAATAAAAATATCATTTTACAGGATTGTAGCAATTTATAATCTTAACATGTCTGTTAATAGAGTCGTCCGAGAACCACGGCTCCTATAACTTCTTCGTTTGTTGGTTTGTCTCCAACAAATTTCGCGTCTTGCCAATTCCTCTCATGACTGAAAGTGTCCTTCATTCTGACGACTCATTGATATTCCTTTATCTTAGTTATTAAATGATTCCTATTCTTTCCCACGGAGCTGGAGCGGTGACCACCGCAATCTACCTGGTAGAAAATATTAATAAATATGAATGCTGTAGATTTGCTTTTCATTGCTCCTTCGTAGCTCGAGGTCCTTCAGCTTTATCTTTGTCCTTCACCCATGTCAATTTGTTACGTATGGTGTTTGTGAGTTTGTGGGACACCTCGGGTCATTGAGGTCATATGACTATGGCAGAAATCTCTGAAATTATGGTTACATATGGCAGCATAGCCTTTTTTCTCATCTTTAGTGACAATGTTATCTTGGCCTCCTTGTTTCGCGAGCGAAGATTGACGAGAAATTATTCCCAGCAAATACGATGTTTAAGTGTTTTTCTCTTCCTGCACTTAGTCAGGATTGCTGAAGTGTGGGGTAGTTCTTTAGTATAAGGTTCGCACCGTGATCTTTTTTTTATTAAGTTTGCTCACTCATATTCAAAAGAAAGGCACGGTCCGAACGAATTCCTGGGTCGAGTTAATCCCCTGACATGAACCCAATAGAACATGAATGGGAAATATTAGAGAAGATACTAGGGAAAAAGTTAAAAAAACAAAAAAAACACCACCAAGCACAAGGACTTGCAAATATATTAGGCCAAATACCTATGGTCAGACTTACCACAGGCTATATATAATCTTAGAACTTATTAAATCTCTGCCTAGGATATTTGGAGTTATTAAAGCCGCTAAATTGAAGTTCGCATAATGTACTTACAAATTGTATTTAATTTTTTAAATTTAAAAATATAGATAGTTCAGTAATTAACTGCGTGGCTATTTACCTTTAGCATGTGTATGTCCATTGCAGTGCCAAAAGTCATGGGAGGACAGCATATGAAGGTAATTGCGGGTAGCACCGATTTACTTTGACGTCATGGAAATGAATTCCTCGACCTCTATTATTTGTTATATGACCTCTCTCGGGTTACTCTGAACTCCGGCTAGCCTTCTCACTGCCAGACGAGTTTAATTATCTGAGTTCGAACGGGGCGTGATACTGGATGACAGACAGACGGTGACACGTGTACACCGATATTACCTCATGGAGGGCTTTATCACCCACCGTGGCTAGAATTATCTAGAGTAAAAGACAATCAAACTGGTTAAGTCGCGACCAGGCTCAACGCAGAAGGCACAATGTGCATACATATCAGATGTGAGTACAGAAGACGTACCAGGGTGGGCCGCTTAACATCATGAATCCGGACACAGCGCAGTACTTGGTAGTGTAACGTCGCTAATTGGATCCAGGGCCACTGGTAACATGTGACATGCTCCGATATGCCACGATTTCAGTCGATTTGGCCTAATGGTAAATTTCAACGTTTGCGTAGACTAAGGAGGCTGTGGAAGCCAGTTGTCACTAAGGTACCATGCAGGCTAGGGGGTGGTTCCATACTAGTATGGAGTGTGTTCAAGTGGCATGGGTTGGTTCGCTCGTCCGCATAAATTGGTCATTGACTGGCGAACATCTCGTTACAGTGTTTGGTCACCATTTTTCTCCATTCATGGGCTTTATTTACCCCAACAACGATGAGACATTCCAGCAGGATAATACACCATGTCATCGGGCCCAAGTAACCATGTCAATGGGCCCAAGTTACCGAAAATCGGCTCAAGTAGCATGCGGGAAAGTTTCGAGGATTTGTGTGGGCACCACGATCACCCAACATGAACCCTTTCGAACTACTATGGGAAGTGATGACCCTATCTATGTGCACTATAGATCTGGTTAGCACTTACAAATATAAGGGACAGATATCGAAATTGCATGGGTCAGCATCTAGCTAGAGATCTTTAGGGAATCGATGCCCCGTCGAGTTGTTGCATTCACTAGACAAGATGGGCGTCCTATATGATACGAGGTACCTATCTCATGACATTTGGCATTTCAATGTAATTTTCAGTCTATCTAAATCGAATGGTCTGCTTAATACATTTTTAATACAATTAAGACTAATATTCGGAAATTGATTATTATTTATACTAGATTTAGTTCTATCATAAGAATGCAACATTGGAAGTTGCAGCCTGAGATGAAACTATGGCTTAAGATCGATGGTAAAAAGAGGTTATACCAGACTTTCGGATAATGCCTGAGTAAATAATATATAAGCGTATAGATCACAATAGCGTCTAATGTTCTTAAAACACGAATGAATACCACGTAGATATAAAAAGAGGAAAAAGTTAAATAGGTGAAAGGCGACGAGGGACCTGAGGAGAACAGAGATTTTCACTTAAATTTTGAAATTTAGGTAAAATGACCTCCACTCGAGTCTACGACCCGAGACTTTACAAGTCATGAACGCACAAATAAGTAGAAACTTGAGGGTGTCTGTGAAAAGTATTTAGGAATGTAAAGACCAAAATATTTGCACACATCTGCTATGTGGAGTTCGAGGAAAACTAGGTCAATAAAGTGATTTGAGACTATTCTGCTTCTCCCTTATTTGTTTAAGGGCTCATCTGGCGAGTGCTAACAAAGGTATAACTCGCTTTAAATAAATATGCAGGCTAGTACTAGGCTACTTTAAAGGTCACACAAAAAAAAAAAACCACAAACAAAAAACACCCCGCAAAGCTAGACAGGAAACAAAACTAATCCAAGAAGAAGAAGGAAGCACACTCCAGTGTCAGGGTTAGGCCTGCCTTTCTTGACGCATGCGACCAACACTAAAGATAATGAAATAAAATTGGAGGGCCATCATCTTCCAAAAAGTCAGCCTCTCCCATCTTCTCGTCTTTTTTACTGTGGCATGGTGCTCACCCTTCCACGAATAGATAGTTTTCTGGTTCAATTTTAGCAATTACCGGTAAATATTGAAATAAATCCTTCATGATTTGAAGCATATGTTGCTCGGATTAATCTTACTAATATTCTGAACCAAGTGTAATCGTCTCTTGTTCTAGTGGTGCGGGGCACCCAAATAGCACTATGAAAAATACCGTCGAGGAGCGTAGAGAGACGCCCTTCACAGAGCCCTACCCTAATGTGCGATTGGATCTCAATATACTTCGAGTTCATACTCTGCCTGTGATCCTCAGGATCGAAAACCCAGTACGACCCACGTAAATACAAATCCTAAGGGGCTATATCATAAAAACAATCAAATTAACAAAGGAGGAAACTTCCTTAACGTGGACTAACCACAATTTAAATGGGAACTAGCGCAGTCAAATTACCCAAATTTGTGCTATAAAAGTAATAATGATGGATACACTATTCACTGTCTAATAGAAGTATTTACTTACTAAATTTCATCTTAGTTTGTTTTAAGTTGGGGGGATAAAGAAAACATACTTGAGTAATACTCAACCAGTACGTCTTTTGAGTGCTGGGACTTCTTCGACATACATCGATGCGCCATTTCTCCCATAAACCGTGCAAGTAGGAGAGTGTAGGGGCTTGGTGGCTACCTCATTTGGTTTGGAGGTCCCACAGAATACATTTGACTTCGAGTTAACATTTCCTTCAAGATGGAAGTGAGCTTAATTTGAGGTTCAAAGGAGGTTAAGTAAAGTTATGATCTCCCGAATCTTCTCCAGTATCTTGACTGCCATAGCCTTTCTCTGCTCCTTGTATGAGGCTGTAAGGGTCTACTTCGTCTGTATTCTGTATGGGTAGGCCTTTATATCCATTATTAGCACTCTCTTGCAAGTCTCACGGGATATACCGAGGGACTGACTTCGCTTGCGCACAGAGCGTTTTGGGCTCTTATGAACTGACTCTCTCTCGCTCTCGACCAGCTCAGCTGTACGTTTCCTGGGGGCGTCCTGAATGGCTTGGACGGTTGTCCCTGGCTGCATTGAGATTCTCCACTCTCCCATAGTTCTTGAAGTGGTCAACCCAGTCCTGAATTCTGCTGTTGAAGGGGGCTTTTTCACATTCAAAATGATGCATGAAAGTGTCCTGCACTTTCTTGAACGAGCCTGTCTTGTAGTAATTTTTGACGCAGTATATTTTTTGCTGGAGCTCCCATTGAGATCTAGTTGTGTTCTGTCATTTCCTGCAAAGTAATGGTGATTAGTGAATGAAGGAAGGATATAGCGCAAAAAGTGTATGTGGGCCGGTTATTTTGGGGTGACCCGTGTATATTTAAGAAATAACTGTGTGCTTTCATGTTTTTTTGTGTAACTGACGTTTTGTTTGAAAATTCTATATGTGAGACTAAAAATGGGGCACAGTGGGACGCTGTCCAACTGTGCCCCATTGGGATGTAGGGGTATAAACTATATTTATATACTACATTATATGGAATTTAGATATCATTTTTGGTACACATTATATACTATTGGAAGTGAAGCAAACAAGTGAACATTTTATACATTTTAATACATAGGCCAACAATACTAAAGCAAATTGATTTTTTCTTCTCAGGTTCAGCTGCCGGTATTGTTCGGAATAGAAAAGGAAAGACCGAAATAGGAAGTTTCACTGCAGAATCAGTGGAACAAGCTGTAGGTAAGGTGTTAGGTAGACCTAGCATCAGAGAAGCTGCTAATGAATATGGAGTGTCTCGTAATACATTATATAGATATGTGAAAAATGCGCAGAAGGCCTCAGCAGGTGAAACAGTGAAGCTACAACCAAACTATGCCTGTCACAAAATATTTTAAAACAATGAGGAAAAGTCATTAAAGAATCTGATCATGTGTTCCAATATGAATTATGGCCTCTCAAGCAAAGATGTACTTGTGTTGGCTTATGAGGTTGCCGTAAAGAATAAAAAAACAGCTTCAGAACTATGGCATGAGAGGAAAATGGCTGGAGAGGACTGGTTATATGGGTTTATAAAGCGCAATTCTCGTTAAGCACCGCGAAGAGCTGCAGTCTGTCAAGGTCTGTCAAATGCCCTTTAACGCATATAGATGCAAGAGACCAGGAGTTGAATAGTCCTAAACGTTGGGGCGCAATTATTGTGAAACGCGTATGCACCAATACTATTCCCTACGTTTAATGTGGTGAGCGTATCCAAAAGACCGTTCTCGATGGAATAAGGATGTACTGCTTATGTCAGGCAGGCTTTACTGACTTGTTGGCTGGCAAACCAACTAAAAGTTTCGGGTGCCGTTTCTGGGTGCCATTACAGAGATTCAGATCATGTCCGTCATTTTGATGATTAGTACGATCTAGTAAGGGATTTATCCTTCCTCATTGTCTGCTCAGTTGGGAGCTGCGAGCTTTGGTTAGCGACTGTCCACTGGTAGATTTCTCGTTGGTGTGTGTCGCTGCTCAGGCGTGAATACCACAACTTAACTCGTTCATGGTTCCAGTCTTGACAAGTTTGAAAACTCAAGATCGAATAGATGAAAGCGGTTGGACGCAGGATGTATCCAACCAACTTTTTTTTTATAGACAAATCCTTTAGTAATTCTATGAGTTGGAAAACTTCTTATCTGATTTTTAGATTACATCACGAATTTTAAAACTATGCTCAAACTTGGTGTTGGGTTTAACGAGGAAAATCTCAACAACACTTGTCTTACTGGAGCAAGGAATCCCCTCACCCACCCTTACACTCTTCGTCTTGTTCGATCGTGACAGGCTCCCTGGGTCGGAGCATCTTGGTTGGTATGTTGTAATCACTAACGCGACAGAGCATTCTGGCCAATGAACCTGAAATGCACCTACTGCAACCGCTTTGGCACCTATTTCTCTTCTAGAGAAGGAGGTCCAAATGTCTACTAACTGAATCTCTTTTTAAGAGGTTAAAATTTAGTCCTCTAGCACCCCTGGTGACATGAGACATCCTAAGATTCTTACGTAAAAAGTGCTCCCTCTGCCTCTGGCTCCAAATGGCACACTAACACGGTAGCAAACCTGTCAATTCAGAACTCTTCGGTGAGTTCTACCCACCTACCCCGGGCTTTCTTTGGTAGTGCTGGTATCTGCGCCGGTTCAGGTTCCACACAGGCTAAAACCAGGACTCACCTTCTCTTCTCATTACTCCGCGAATGCTGTCTGTAAGGTGAAGGGGCCTCAAGCTTTTAGCAATTCAGAGTCAGAGGAAGCAAATCCTCCAAAGATTGGTGTGAGACCTTATTCGGGAATTCTAAGGATGTCCTTCGAAAGAAGCACAACACTAGGGCAGCTTCAAGTCTTACGCATCCAAAGATGAAGGAGCATCGGTTCGAGATCTCCCTGCACCACTTGCCAAAGGATTCAAGGCCATTGGAGGAAAAGACTCAGATAGCGAGCCCAACCTCCTCCTATACGTCCTTGAAGGCGACAGCGTCCTCAGCACATTCTACCGTCAACAACATTCTGAGTTATGCCCCCTACAGGGGGTTTATATCGATTCCAATGAATCTATTTACTTTAAAGAGAGCCCCAGCAGACCATTCGAGCTAGGACTGGTAGGCATATTCCTTCAATGGAATATCCATGGACTCCAAGCTAGAAGGAGGAGTTGTGGAGTGTCGTATCTTCTCTTTCCAAGTTAGCTATTTGTCTTCAGGAGACCATATTGGGCGTGTGCCCCCTGCAAACCCTCCTCGGAGTATTAAGGTTTTGCGACACCCGGAACTACAGCTACATTTGTATGGATGGATATGAATAGAAAGGAAAGAAAAGTGATGGCCGTGTTGAGCCATAGCGATCGAGTAGTGAGAGAGGAAAATGCGGGGTAAAATACTAAACAGAGGATAGAAAAAATAATTGTCCGTGGCTAGACACGGATGCATCTTGGTTTTTGTGTGTACGTAGAAGGGTGGAAAGGATGAGGCTCGAGTGAAGGAAACGCCATACTCATGGTACTCTTATCTTATGTGTAGATGGGTGCTGTTTGTGTATAATCAAGTGCTGCTGGGGATTTTAACTCTAACGCAGGGTGTTGCCTGACGTGTATCTGGGTGTATGTAGGGGTTTTTGCGACTTTCTGCAACTGTCGTGTTACGCCGGTGTGTGTATGTTTTAGTAGTTTGAGTTTGTTATTGTTTGATGCGGACATGCATTTGCATCGATGACAGCGATATGCGAGTTTTTAACTATTTGTGTGCTCTTCTGCCATGTGAGGCTCGTGGCTGTGAGTCTGATTGGTGAATATGTGAGGAGCGGTCATACTAGAGTTTTTATAGATATAGTTGTAGTTTGAGGCTAGAGGGTAAAAACATCTTTGCATTTTGTTTGTGTAGCGCTTTAGTGTACGTGGAATTGTAGGTATTTGTCGAATGTGGCCCCAAGTATCTTCGTGTGAGGTTTGTATGTAAGTTTTGTGGGGGTTGTGTAGTTTTGTTTTGGCGTGTGCGTAAATTTGTATGTTATGCATGTAGTGATTTTTAAAATTTACCTAATAAGAATAAATATTCTAATATTTAAAATAATGCATTTTTATTAAAACGTCGTTATTTAAGAAATCAAAAAAACGTTTACATTAATGAATCCAAAATCGCCCTTTGGTCCTTTCTATGTTGGAGATGAGATTCAGTCCTTGGAGCTTTGCTATTCAGTCGAAAGGGTAAAATGATGAAAATTTGGGTTAAATAAATGATTTTGTGTAATTATATTCTATTTCGTAATATTTTTGTAAAACAAATGTTTGAATCTTTTTTTAATTCCAGAAATGGTTCTTTTTAAAAAAAAGCGTGCAACAATTTGCTCTGGACCAAAGTTGCCTGAAATGCAAGGAGATAGTTGCTAAGGGTATTTAATCAAGGAGCACCAAGTTTAGGATCATTAATGACTTTAAAAAGACAGGTTTCACTCTTTTGATGTCATTTAGACGCCAAAGAGCTTAAAAATTAACTTCAAGATCGCTTTCTGGTAAGGTCCTAGGTCAAAGATTGGGTTGACTTCAGTGCCAAGCTTACTCACGATTGGAAAGAAGCAAGTGTGACGCTTTAGAAGTCACAGTGGAGCGGATACTTTTCGTCGAAGTTCTCAAGTGCAGAAGAGATGCGATAAACACTCAACTCAACCAATTTGCCATGGAAATTGGTATGCATCCCATCTAAATGAGCTACACGATCAATCCAAATAGTCAGTTTTTTGCTGATGTGATTGAAGATTTGTAGACATGTGTTCCAAATGTGGATGAGTTCGCGTAACAATGTCTGAGACTTGCTTTATTTTATTGTCTAGATCTGTTCCTCTTCTCTCCAGATGAACAACCTGTATTTTGGAAGAGGTGGTCAATAGCCTCCATTGTAGTAACCACTTTACTATCCAAATATCATTTTATGCCCGATCCTCTTGGGAAACCACCTGTTTAGTGCCTGGAACTGGCTTGGTGGCCTACATTTCAAGAAATGATTGATTTCTCTGTCCCATTCAAAAAGTTAAGTCATTTGATGAAGCTGTTGAATTCTAATTCTGCAAAATCATTGCCGCCAGCATATAAAGCCTTCCTAGAACGTATGTCCTTTTTGCACGTCACCCGCTTTCCTGTTCGCCGTCCAATGCAAGACGGTCCTCAGAGAGAAGTGATATGTCTACATGAGCTTATAAGGGCCACATTAACGATTTCACGGTCGGTGAAATTCGTCGAGTGAGGGCTAGGTCCCCCTATGTTTCGAAGCACTCCTACGGCTCTTATTGGCAGGTATATGTCTCTTCACCAAACTGTAAGACCCCTTTTGCAGAGGTGTGGAGTGAGTCATAAGGACTCGATGCAAGTTCTTGAATGGTACTTCTCCTGTTCTCTATGAGAACGGCACCATAATCTCGAACTCCGCGTCCGTCTGTGGCGGAGTGCTAGATACTGCTCCTCTAACATTTAATGTTCGTTGTGAATCAGCTGAAGGCCGCCAACTAAACTTTTCTTCCAGAGGGTATGCTCCGAGATTTCTAGCAAATGGCTAGTCTGCTCGCTTTTGGAAATCTGAGAGAGATTACTATAACCCGGCTGGTTTACGCCAAATTTCTCAAAATTTCTGCTTATGCAAGTTGATGGAGATATTAGTAAATATTAGACTAGCATTTTCCTTGACACCAGGGGCCAAAGTCTTCTTCACAGTAGGGTTCCCGTAATTTCTAATCCACTTAAGATGATCTGATTGCCTAAAAAATGATATTTGCCAGACTTTTCTTCGTAAACAGCATTTCACTACGATGTTTTTCGATCTAAAGAAAGACTATCTATGACACCGCATGACGAGAAAGCGTAATGGAGTAGCATGAAGACGCTCCATACCATGGTGCAGAGGGGAAGGATCCCAATTTTCATATCTTAGTTTTTACGAGATCGTCGATTTCACCTGCAAGAAGGGGAAGCTAGCTCTCTTAGGCCAATAAAGTAGGAAAAGTTCGCCGCGCAAGGAAGTCTTTTCATTTTCGCTCTCTTTTCCTGAATTGTCAGAGAGAGGGAGAGAGAGATTCACGCAGACTAAGAAACCTAAGGGGGTATCTCACGGCAAACAAATCTTTAACCGGCATCTTTCAGTAAACTTCCGGGGCGATAACGAAGCGAGACGAGTCTAGCTGGAGCCCGGAACCCAAATCAGCGAGAGGGCGCTAAGCCTTTACTCGCCACGTCTTGAATCAGAGTGGGACACACTTCTGACGGCAAACAAAATCGCTTCCGGCGAAGCCTTATATATTTTCCAGTGCGGAAACGAGCAAATCAATATTTAATCAGGGGGTAGGCACTGCTCACGAGGTATCCAAGCAGTAATCACGAGGATTCATTGGAACCAGCCTAAGCACACAACGCACTCCTTTATACGCGACTTCTTATTACTCTAAAGACTCGCAGGCAAAAATACAGATGTTCAGAACTACGCCAGTCAAGAACGTAAGGACTAATTCTGGAATACTCGCTTTGCTCCGTGCCCTGCAAGGATACTCCCTCGCACCACCACTCGAGGCCCCCTCCCCCGTTGAAAAGGCGTGATGCTTTCTGACTACGAAGCTTCACCCCCTAATCTTTTCACGTTTGTGCTCGGGTAAATATTGTGCTACTCATAGCTCGTGCCGAAACATTTCATTGTAAAATTAATTCCTTTGTTGAAGGATTAGTTTTCCCATAGTGTATAAATTATTGTTACACTCTGTTATTTGTTGCATAATAGTAAAAATATTGTTGTTTCTCTTGTTTGGATCTAAGTCGGCCAACGGAATAGAAGCACTCGAATATCCCCCATACTTAAAAGGGATTTTCCTTCCCCTGCATCTAGGGCCGCAAGCGAAGGTCATTGAAATCTACCTCAAAGGTTTTACTTCGGTGCTGCCGCAAGATGTTCTCACTGTGCCCTTACTAGACAAGCTTTCAAACTACAATGTTCACCTAGATGCCAGCGCTGGAGCTGCCTCCCCGTACCGCACCTTTTATGGTAGAAATGATCTCTACCAAAGGGATGGGGTACATCTTTCCTTTAAAGGAAAGGCCTTTCTGTCAAACATGATCCAGGATTTCGTAGAGAGGACCGAAAGGAGTATCCGGCCCAGAGTGAGGGCGGACGTACGCTAGTACGCCCGTGTCACTCCAGGAACGACCTTCTCAGAGGTCGCAAAAAGGGGTGCCTCGCCAACAAACAAGCCGGGAAACGGAAGAGCGTAGGGAGTCCTACAGTCATGGACTCCCTGAAAGTTCTTCTGTTCAATGCGAGGTCAATCAGGAACAAGTTTCCTGAGCTCCGTGGCCTCGTAGCGACGGGAAAATCCGAAATTGTAGCCATAACAGAATCGTGGATAAAAACCTCAAACCGAGACTTTGAAGGCAAATTCACGGTTCCTGGCTACCAACTCTTCCACAAAGATAGGCCAGAATGAGAGGGTGGCGGTGTAATGTTGTATGTCAAGGATACAATCAAATCTACGAACTCCAACATTATATCCGATCACGAGCTCCTAGGCGTTGACCTAGAGATAGGTCCTGTCAGATACAGGACCCTGGTGCTTTACAGACCCCCTTCCCAACCCGTTGAGAAGGACAGGGAACTGTACCAGCTGCTGGGTGAGCTTGTTCAAGGCAGAGTGTGCATCGTTATGGGCGACTTCAACAGACAAGTTGACTGGGAAACCAGAGCAGCCTGTGGCGAGAGCGCGCTACTCCTGGAGTTCGCCAACAACGAGTTCCTCACTCAATGGGTCAGAGAACCGACGACAGGAGACAATATCCTCGACTTGGTCTTCACCTCTGAGGATGATATCGTTGAGGATGTCTCTGTAGGCGAAGAGCTCGGTGGCAGTGATCACCAGCTAGTTAGATTTACCGTCAAGATACCGAAGGTAAGGAACTTGACTTGAGAAGAGCAGACTTTGCAAGCCTTCGTGCTGGGCTGACTGATGTAAGGCTAGCGGTATGCGAAGAGGTTGAGGATTCGTGGAACAATTTCAAAAATAAGTTCATGAATCTTCAATCAAGTTGCATCCCTCTGAAATGCCTCCGTCGGTCTTCTGTTCAACCAAAGTGGTTTAATCGAGAAATCGGCCAACTGCTTAGGGAGAAGAGAAATGCGTACCGGCGATCGAAGATCTCGGGTGCCTTTGACGAGTACCGGAGGCTAGCTAGGAGAGTGAAGTCCAGCATAAGGGCGGCTAAGCATACTGAGGAACTCCGAGTGGCAGGACTCTGCAAGGAGAATCCCAAGGAGTTCTTCGGCTATGTAAATAGCCGTAAACCAATCCATCGTAGGATTGGGCCCTTAGTGGACGAGGAGGGTGCATTAACTCGCTCAGGTGCAGAAAATGCTAACCTTCTTAATGACTACTTCTCCTCAGTGTTTACTAAAAAGTGTGGTCCCATCCTTCAGCCGATGTATTCCTACTTGGGGGAAAAGCTGGAGGCAATGGACTTCACCGAAGGAGAAATAAAGAAAAAGATCGCTGACCTAAAGACGAATAAGTCCCCTGGACCGGACGGGTTTCTACCCAAGGTGTTGAAAGAAGTGTGCGATGAAGTATCACGACATCTGTGCGCTATCTTTAACATGCCAATCCGGCCTGGATGCGTTCCTAGAGACTAGCGTGAGGCGGAGGTGACTCCGATCTTCAAGAACGGAGACCCCAGCCATCCGTCAAACTACCGACCTATCAGTTTGACTTCGATAGTCGGTAAACTCATGGAAAGCATGATGGTGGACAAGATAACGTCGTATTTAGAGTCAAACAAGCTACTGAGGAGTTCCCAGCACGGCTTCCGAAGGCAACGGTCATGCCTGACGAACCTTGTGGAATTCTTCCACTTCGTTTTCAGTGAGCACGATCGGGACAAGGCGGTGGATGTGGTTTACTTAGACTTTGAGAAAGCCTTTGATAAGGTACCACACCGCCGCCTACTCCGGAAAGTGCGAGCGCTGGGCATAGACGGAAAAGTAGCCGGCTGGATCGAGAACTGGCTAAGTGGCAGACGGCAACGGGTGGTGGTGAATGGACAGGCTTCTGAGTGGGTGCCCGTTACTAGCGGGGTGCCTCAAGGTTCTGTCCTGGGACCGCTACTATTCATCATCTACGTCAAGGACATAGACGGTGACATGGTTGCCAAGATTTCCAAATTTGCCGACCATACCAAGCTTGGTATGAACGTTGCAAAGGATGGAAATACTGCCCGCCTGCAGGAAGATCTTGTGAAGATTGGGGAGGGGTCGGACACGTGGCAAATGCCTTTTAACGTGAACAAATGCAAAGGGATGCATATCGGCCACAGAAACCCCCAATCTAATTATATCCTTAAGGGCACTGCTCTTGAATCGAGTGACACTGAGAAGGACTTGGGTGTTACTATCACTAGCGACCTCAAGTTCTCGAAACAGTGCATCGAGGCAGAGAAGAAAGCCCAAAGGATGTTAGGCTACATAAAGCGCAGGTTTGGATTCCGTAACAAGGAGATAGTACTTTGTCTGTACAACTCCCTCGTTCGGCCGCACCTGGAGTATGCCGTACAATTTTGGAGTCCTTCGTTTGAAAGGACATTGCAAGGTTGGAACGCGTACAAGCTAGAGCAACCAAACTGATTCCCTCTATCCGACATAAAAGTTATGAGGATAGACTAAGAAAATTAAATCTGTTCTTGCTGAAAACCCGTAGACTGCGTGGTCAGCTCATCAAAGTTTTCAAAATACTTCGAAAGTTCGACAATGTTGACTACCGGGATATTTTCACACTGAGTGAGAACAGAACGCGCAATCACGGCTTCAAACTTGAACTGAAGCGTTACAACCGCAATATGTGTGGAAATTTTTTCACGTACAGTATCTGCGGTAAGTGGAACGCACTTCCAGTGGAAGTTGTCAACAGTGAATCTGTTGACCAGTTCAAGTCAAGACTAGACAAAGTCTTGAAAAGTGGCCGTTTAGGGACGCAAAACAATTGAGCAGTCATGGGCCTGCTCGATTGCTAGTCCAAAGGTACCCTCTTTGAATAGACCTTAAGGTCCCTTAGGGTACTTACTTTCCTTGTTGTTACTCCTTGTTGTTACAGGCATTGAACCGCATCGTTCGCATCTTTCTTTGAACAAATTTAAGTTAGTGCACTTCTGCCGTAAGCCGCGGCTCCACCCAGACACGGAATTTTGCCTACATGGCTAGCCTGGATGCGGTTTATAAGCACAGATTTTTTGATCGATACTTCACCTGGGATGCCCATATTGACAACCTTAGGGTCTATTATACCCACACAATGAACTTTATTCGTACCGGAATGTTCAGCATTTCGAGTGCTAATAGGACTGCCACCTTGCTTTTTACCGATAATTTATTGTTCTTAGCTAGACGACGGATGCGAGTTTTACGCATCTGCAACCGAGTGGGAATTGTAGAAGGTGGAGTCATTCCACCACACCATTCTCCGTTTTGTAAGTCTTCTATTGAGAGCCTTTTTGTCAATGCTTGGGAGATGCCGCCTGCGCGGCTCCGTGCACAGTGCATTGTGCGCGGGCCCAGCGTCTCCCTCAGTCAACAATGGCTCTCATTGCATCGGCAAGCGATCTCGATGCTGACTATGCTGACAAGAGGCGCCAATTATACCCTATGGCTTTTTGGTTTAACGCTAGGAAACTTACGAGAGCGCAACGTAGCTCTCGGACCGATGGTGTCTATGGTTCTGCCGAGAACGCCACCTTGGCTGGTACCACCTTTGAATGTTTCTCGCTACGCCTCCTCTTCCAACTAGAGTGCCAGAGGTATTGCGTTAGCCTTATTGGAACACAATTCGTTTCACGCTAGAGCCGTGTTAGTGTAAACGGGTGGTTCCAAATTTGAAGAGGTGTCAGCTCTACGCCGTATCCCCTTTGTTTGAAGTCTGTGGAGCTCTATCAAACGCTGCATCTATCTTCTCAGCCGAACTGGTCCCACTACACCACTTTTTATGGCTGACAATGCGTCATGCACGGTTTAGAGACTGTATAGTTATTTATAGTGACTCACAAAAGGCCATAAGTGCTCGAAGCAGTGAAATCTCTGCACGCTCGATATTATTGTCTGCTGACTTCATGGACATTTAAGAATTATGGGGAATGAGAGCGCTGAGTCCACGAGACCTGAGAGACAAGATCAGCGTTTCGTTCTTCCCTATTCTGAATGAATAGCAAGAATCAGCTAAACCCTTCGGCTTGCCTGGCATTGAAGATGGTAGATGGTCAATGGGGCCCTGAAGTTGTGGGCCCTCGCGCCGCAACTCTTTCTATAGACCAACCCCACAATGCCTCGGTGGCTTCAGGTAGCTTTCTGTTGTCTTCAAATTAAACACACTCGCGGGATGCACCACCATTTAATTGAGCGCTTCCTTCTCTTTACTGCAGCGATGACTGCATTGATCCTCAGACTGTTCGGCACATTCGTGTTGAATGTCCCATTCTGGGGATTTTCGTGCATGTTTTCGGTTCCTGTACAGGAAGGAGCAAGGTCACTACCACATTTCTCTTATAGTCGGGATGGGCTCGTGCATTCCCGATTGTGGCTTAGTAAACATTTTAGAGAAGGCTGGCATCTTCCATAATTTTTAGCTTCTTAGGTCTTTGGTGTTTGCTCGGTCGCCGTATGAGGCCGGGCCTCCCTACTACGTCTGACCATGCTTTTCGTTTTTATTTCTTAGTTATATTTTGAGGTGTTTTGCTTAATTTGTTTTGCTTTCAATTGGGTTTATTAATGCAAAACAAAACATACAAAGGGAGCTAATAATTACTTTGATATTTGGAAAGCATGCAAATAGTTTGAAGGGCTCAGCACCCATACAACGTAGGCTTTGTTTTGTGCAAAAAGCGTTCTCGGATAAAAACACCTAAAGAAGTATAGGAAGCGAAAAAGGGGTGGTGGCTTTGATCCCTTACAAAACTAGGGTATACACCTAATAGTCATATATATCCTAAACATAGTTAATCATGTAATATAATAAACACGCTGTGATCTAGAATCAAATCCATGCATGTACCAAAACAGGAGGGATCGCACTTGTCCTTCGCATGTGCAAGGAAGAGAAACCCAGACGAAACTCACGAGGGTATTAATACCGAACAATTATTCTGTTTACTATAAAATCTTGGGAACAGAGAACGGGCTAAAAGCCCAATATCAATCCTTTTTCTCAATTTGCCCAAATTAATGGGAAAAAATTAAATTCTCCCCAAAGGTTTCTTCGCGCGGTAGAAGGATTACTCATGGAGTTAATTACCCGATTCCTAATTAGAGAAACCCTAGATTACTTTACTTATAATCATCGATGAATTATGTAAGCTGGCAGCAACGAAAGTAACAATAACAATAACAAAAGTTTAAGGTGTTTGCAACAAAGGAAATACGAATTAATACAACTAGAATATCGGTCGTAAATGATGAAATAAAATGGCTTTAAATGGCGGTCTTCATGAAAAGACTTGGAAGCAGCAAATTTCTGATATCTTTTAATTGGATATTTATTTTAATTGAAATTCAGCCACAATTCCTGGAGATTTCTGAAACTGTTTGGCGGATGGTTGGAGCGACTTTATATGTAGGCTTCATTAGAAAGCCAGGATCTATTGCTCATAACGGATTCATCTATTTAGTCGTAGTGAAAAGGATGTTACTCTTACCTGTCCATCTGTAATATTTAAGTGGAAGATAGATTACTAGACTTTCTAGAGTGAATTTGATTTATCTGAAGTTACTGGAGATGATTCAGTGATGTTTCTCGATAACAAAGTACATTATTTTCTTATCAATCCTTTGGATGATGACTTAATTTTCCTTTCTAACATCGTGCTAGGATGGCTATATTAATATATAAAAAGAGTTTAGCTTAAAAACTTTCTGTTTACCCCTTGTATTAAAGCAGTTTGTGAGAAACTAGATAAAGGAAAAAATTATATAAAAGGGTTTAGTTTTAATTTGTTGGAATTTTTAATGTTCTTCTTAAATATGACAGCGGAGAAAATGAAAAAAAATAGTTTAGAAACAAAAAAAAAGAAAAATCAACATTTTTGCTAATATGGTTTAGTAAAACGTAAATTATTATAGCCTCGAAAATACTGTCGCGGGTAATACCCGCCAGTGCCCTATGGAGAAGGACCAAGATTTAACTTTCAAGACGTCTGAGAATTAGTTAGCAGTTCCGTAAATTCTGGTGTGCAGAGAGTCCTCATTCTCTTCACTAAGCTATATCTTAGGTTTATACTGAAATATTGAGTCTCATCCATGATTATTATCTTTTCACTAAGACCAATCACCTTTTCCTTAAAACTCAGACAAGCCACATATTCTAGATGTTGTGCAATATGACCTGACAGACGTTCTTCTCTTCTGTCAACAACCAGATCTTTCCATACTCAACAGGAATTTTCAGCTTGTTCAGAAGCTTCTTTGACTTCGTCAAGCGGTTCTCCTTGGGCTTGGCTGTCAGAAATTGTCCATTGCCCCTCTTGTATGAGTGGTAGCGAATGTCCTCATTCAGGGCTAGTTTTATAGTGACGACTACAACACCCATATCTCTCGCCAAAGCCTGAATTGCCTTGCTAGGTTCTTCAATCCCCTTCTCCTGAAGTTGATTAGGAAATTCCGTCATGGGGACGAAGTAAGAACATTTGTCGTTTTCCTTTACGCTGCTCCTGCTTCGTATTCCCCGATGCAGCTTCCCATGTCACGTTTTAAAGCATTTATACTGTTTACATAGCATTTAGCAGCAGCCATAACGTGGGTATTTCACACCCGGCACCAACTTAATGAAATAGGTAACTAACTTTCTCCAATATTCAGATGGCTTCCAGTCCTCTAGGTCAGCTAAAGTTTGGTCACATAAAACTACTATGTATGCTCTCCAACACCGTTAACTTTTTACCGATGCGTCAATTTATTGCTGAAATAAGGAAACATTAAAAATCGTCAAATTTAGCTCGAAAAGCCTGAATATATGAAAGGGATATCACATTAAAGACGTGACACGGTTGATGCTCACTAACCCATACAATATAAAGAAAGTATTATACACAAGCGATTTTCTATTTCTATAAGAACAAAAATGGATTAAACATAAATTAAGAAAAAAGGAAGTGAGATAGATAACAAGCAGAATAAAATAATATAAACTCTTTAACACTTTTTTAATAGTAAAAAATGGGCCGGGATCAAACCTGTCTCCAAGCGTTCTTCGCATTTCATTCCATTGCGATAACCAATGGGTTTCAATCCACATCCTTCTAAAATGGATTCTTCAAGATAGCTTTGAAGCCTAACAATGTAGTTGGTCCCTAAATGCTGAAGAAGGAATCTTTAGTACGAGAGACACACGCGCTTCGTAATGAATTGGAGACTTCACAGTACACGCGTGACACGGTACGAGATGCTTGCATTATGCCATTGATTTTCAATTGGCTAATTTGAGGGCGAATAATGTTTTCTAGTATTTCGTTTCCAAATTCTAAGTTCGGAAAAGGGCTAATAGTTTCATACCCAAGTAAAATAATTAATTTCTAAATTAGAAAAAACGTGAAGGTTTGCATCTTGGTAGTCAATAGATTCTTGCGCAACAAAACTCATAAACTTAAGCTGCTTCGGTTTCAATAGAGCGACCAGAAAGTGTTTGGTTATTAAATTTAAGTAAGTTGGTGGTCTGATTTAAGTAGCAGTTTAAGCTAGCCAGTATAGGTCTACTAAAGCATATCCGTATAGTTGGGCCGATGTGGATTGAAATTGATCGGTACTCTGTAAATTCACAAGCGTGGAGGTGACTGGTTTTTATTGAATCTACTGGGCACCGGTCGCTCTAAGCTCCTTAAAATTGTAGATAACGGAACATATGGCAACAGACTAGCTTGTATGGTGCTTGCAGAATTGTACTTCAGCTTTCACAACTTCTGAATATGTGCGGTAGTCATTTGAAACAAATACATTCGTGGGCCGTTTGGATAGTACAACTGGTTACGCGAGTGACATTGCGAAAAGGTGTAGGGAAAAGTTTCAGCTGGTCTACTAGGTAGGTCATGATGTAAAAGAAGGTGTATGGTTCATTAAATTGGATGTTACAAGTGTACTCTGGAAGCCCGGATAGACTTATAAGTGTTGTAGCACTATTGCGAGTGGTTGGGTTGCCAAAGGTGATTTGTCATCGAGTTTTGGTACCACTCGTCGGTAGCCAGATAGGGGCTCTTTGTTCGGCTTGGTGGCTATCGATTCAATTCTTCTTGGAGTGCCTTTTACGTGAGGCAGCGTCTCCAAAGGGTAGAGTTACCTACTTTCTCATTGCAAGCTAGGTAAAAGTGAGCAGAGATTTCTGTAAAGGTAAACATATCTTCGTACTGGATTCAGTATTTTTTATTCGGCAGGAATTTAGAACTTCTTCAGATGCATCTCTCTTCTTTTGTATGTCTCTTCATTCTGAGGCACTTTCCAATTTCCCTTTTAATTAAACGGTCCGCATACACACAGCAGTAAATAGCAGATACATATGAAATTAATTTTTGTACATTTGATATGAGTTTCAAATAACATAAAATAGGTACATTGAACTTACATTAGTTTATTTTTCAATGTTTACATATAGTACCTTACAATTGTTATTTAATTATATATAAGTAATTAAGGATATAGTTTTAATAGATTCAAATAGAAGATTTTTGAATTTTAGTTTATTGCATATTGTTTGTTTTTATTTAAAGATTTATTAATTTTAGCATAAATATGACAGAACCATTTTATTAATTAGCACTCTATAAAATTAGAGTCATTTAATGGCTGTTTCGATATTTAATTAGGGAACATGGTTGCGTCCGGGAAACATCCTTTTAATATTTGCCAAATCCACCATATCTCTCATTTAGGGCTCAGAGCATATATTCTCTTTTAAATCGTCGATTAATTCAATTTAAATTTAATATATAGAAGGTATTTAATTGTAACTACTACCTACATTTTTATAATTATTCAAGCAAAATTATTATATTCCTGTCTTTTCTTTCTTTTTCAAACGGTACTAAAGTTCCCCGATTTTTTGGAAAGGAAAAAAAATGATTTAGTTACAAATAAAAATAGGGAACTGATTACGAAAATATCTTATTTGGAAAAATATGACGAAGCTGTTTATTCTTTTTACGTTCGGAGATATATAAATTATAATCTTGACGCTATTTGTTGTTATAAAATTTAGTAATTAATCACTTTTCGGGACGAACATTCAACTTCAGGAGAGCGGTGATTTTATTCTAGAGTTTTAAAGCTCCTAAAATTCAACACGAGCACCTCTAATTTCATTAAGTGGCATGGCAGTATCTTTATGTGCTCGTTATTATTTTGTATATATATATTAATAGTAGTTTGCATCGCTTGCACCGATAAAACCAGCTTTTGGGAACAATAAAAAACCCGATCATTTGACCACTGTCTTGACATTCAGACTTTTCCCAAAAGAGAGGTATTACTATACATGAACAGTACTGGTTTCACAATACTTATCCATTCAGATTATCTTACATCATATGTTACTTAGGATCGACGTGAACCCATTATAAATTTTCCTAAAACACTCCAGAGGGCTAATTTTTGACGTTTCTTTGAGTCATTCGATATTGCAATGTAGTCCCTAGACTCTCCACATGATTCAATTTTAGATGATTTTAAGCTTTGGTTATCTTATTGCCTGCGGCAGTAAAGGGTAAAACGTTGGTAAGAGTGATCTTTTGCGAGACCAAGTGCTCCATCTCCTGTTTTGTCTGGATTAATTTTAAAAATTCCAGGTATTATACAACATGATCAAGTGATGTGAAATGATATGTGTGAATTCTGTCTGTAAATGATCCTTTATGAGTGTTTTATTTAAAATTGATCGTTTGCAACAATAGTACTTTGAATTGAATTTTGTGCACGATCTCGCGGGTGTCTGTTCCAAACAAGCCTTTTAATATTTTTCCTCCCAAATCAAGAAAGGCATGTTTGCTGTAATCCTTCTCTCTAGCTCGTTAAACTAAGGTTTTTGTGTTATGTGGAAAATATCATTTAGAACAGGTCAGAAATGTTCGCATATACGAGTATGTGTCCTATGTTCGTGGATTATGTTTTCTAAGTCAAATGAGATTGCAAAATAATATTTTATGGAAATGGTTCTTTGGGGGAAGGGTAACTTTTTCAAGTTAAGAGAGCAAATGTTTAGTCTTATTAATTACTTTAGCTAGGATATAGATGCTCTCAAGGAGGTGGGCAAGTTGATTTATAATTATTTGTGGGGCCATAAGATCTAAACAAAACATTCGCAGGGCCTTTTACTAATTTTCCCTCTCTAGGTTTTTCTACTACTACAGCAGTTGAGAGTTTGTGGGAAGGTCAGACATTAGAAACGAGTAAAGTAAAATGATTGCAGTTATCTTAATGTAGCTTTTGCTTTTAGAGAAAATATTTTGGGACTCATGACTAACTTTTGTTAATAATGACGGTTTGTTGTTGGGAGGCAGTTTATAGGTCGCCTACAGGAAATATAAGTGATAGTAGGGAGAGATCTCGACCCTCTTTGGTTTTCGGTATCCGTATTGCATATTAGGGTGGACCGAGTGTTCTTCCTGAAATGGAGCTGATATTGCTATTGATGTAAAGATATCTTCACGATTCCGATGCCAGGAGATGAGCGTGTATGGATTTCAGGATTCAGTGGCTGGACTAGTGATGTTTGATAACATGACGCTTTAGGTAAGATCCAATAACATTTTGAAGAATAGTACTTTTGGAGCGCAGTTGTCTTTGCGGGCTCGAATTTGATCTCCTTAGGAAACCTTAAGAATCCAAGGTATACAAGGGACTTTGGAAGAAATTACATTTTGCTAGTTTAATTTTAGGCTTGCCACATCTTAATTTATAGAATACATGCTGGAGCCTGGTAAAATAGGTGTGTAGGTCCTTAATGAAAATTATGATATCCACTAGATAAGATATAGCTTCTACACCTAATAGGTGAAAAAAGACAAATTCCTTTACCATAGAAAAGTTAGCAGTTCTATTTCTGACAGCAAATGGTATAATGTAAAATTGATAGTGCCAGAAATACTTAGTGAAGTCCGTTTGTGGTCTGAATTCCATTGTGACCTCCATTTATCAATATCTAGAAGCCACGTATAGTTGATAAAAGTACTTGGAATTCCCTACCGTTTTGATGGTTTCGGTCATGTGCGGTATTAGAAACCGGTCCGAAACGGTGACACTGCTTAGGCCTCTAAATATTAGGCGATGAAATATTAAAATTGTCTGTCAGGCATAAGTTGCATTTCTCTCGTAATCTGCGTATATCTACAGTCTTGCTTGTTTGACGCTTGCACTATTCTTACTGGAGTTTTATTATCCTCCTACTTGGGTCCCAGAGCCGAGTTTCTGGACCTTAACTAACTCAATCATACGCGATCCACTGTTTAATACATCAACAAGGATCGACCCTTCTTTGCATGACAGAAACCCCACCAAAAAACCTGTCTGTAAGCAGCTCTTACTTATGATATATTACCAATTTTCAGTTTCAGCGTCTGTGTCACTTAGCTCTTTATTTGTGTTCTAAATCTTCAGAAACATAAACTTCTGCTCTCTTATTTTGTCAAAAATTCGAATTCAACTGCAACTTGTGGCCAACTCGTAGCTGATTAATCGATAACATAACTGTGTAGATAATTGCTCACACAGTTCATCATTTACCTCATTTATTCATCGCACACCACTGTTATTTTCACCCAAGGTATTTTGTGGACCTCTATGTTAGACACAATTTATAAAGAGGCGTCTGTCAAATCAAATGCCTCTACATACAATTTGCCAGACATACTCGGTTTTGCAAAAGTTATGTTACACTTGTCTTTTGATATTTAGAGAGGTTTACTTGCGAGATAGAAAAGGTTCCATTAAACAAACTTAAATTACTTTAAAATGTTATTTCCTGCGCGACATCAAAAAGCGGCTAAAAATCAACCGGATGAACATCCACAGAGTCGCAGAGAAAAACAAAAACGGGAAAGACCTCAAAGATCGACTTCGTTCTGACAGACTTCAAGTTGTCAACCGTTTTGCTGTGAGAAAGACCTTCGAAACTGCTGCGAAGCTCAAAATGACTTCGCTTGCGAAGGAGAAGAATATTTTGTTGGTCACGGTGTCTAGCACCGCAAAGGAGGATGTCAGCAAGAGCTTGAGGTGGGTGAAAAGGTGTCTGCTCAACGACCTTATGCGAGAACAACGTCACGAGCGCTCTCGTCGGCTTCTTAACGACTTGAAAAGAGTCATCGCAATCGAATTCTAATTTTCTTCTCAGGAAAAAACTTCATGGTCGATCCGGTCCACGACCAAGCATCCGGCCTCCGTGATGATGCTCAGCGACGTGGCTTCGAATGGCTAGAAAATGCCGGCGCATTTGCCCGACCTCAATCCTAGCTAATACAACTTGTGAGCACATGTCGAGAGCAAGGCTTTCAAGGTCCGTCTCAGGAACTTCGAAAATATAAGGTCATTCGTCAACCGTCTGTGGGACAGTATGAGGAAGGACTTCGTCTGCAACATGAGGGTCATCTTCAGGTCTCGCCTGGAGCACGGGCTCGCCACCGAGGGCGGCCACATCGATTATTGTTACAGTTTAAACATATTTATATGTTAAAAAATAAAAAAACCGTATCTAACTGCTCCTAAACTATCATTGTGTCCTTTGGTGAAAGCGTCGAAACGAGTGTAGCAGGACTTTTTCAATACCTGGTAGAAGTAGAGGTGCCGAACATAGTTAGATAGCCATTGTTAGCTTACTTCCTACTGACCTTGAAAATGTGTGCGGTTTAGACAATGACCAGTGGTAGGGTCCGGGATAATCAGTTGGTAGAAGTGGCACATAGTCGTGGTGAGCAATCAGTTGGCGTAACGGAATCCTTTTGGTTATGACGGACTCCCAGGCGCTTTGGTGCGCGGTGCAATCTGACGTCTACAGACGCTTCTTTCAGGAGGGGCCAAATCGTAGTATATGAGCGCGTGTCTATGTATATGTGGTAACAGCGACTAGACGTAGTGCTGGCTTTTCTTGCCGAAGCCCTCTCAAAACGCAGTGCCAGAGAGTAAAAGGGCTGTTTGGCTTTGATTTATTTAGGTTTAAAAGATTTGCTCAGATTATCGTTTTCAATCGAAAGTTGACAAGATTCTTATATAAGACTAACATTAAAGGATCAAGGGCTTATCCCAAAGATGGTTTAGCAATAGAATGTTACTTGATTTGCTGCTTTTACGACCAGTGAGTGGGCTTATACCTGTTCTGCTCTAACGTGGAAAGTGGGTGACAAAGGAAGCATATGACATCAAGCATAACAGAATTTTGATCTTCATAGCAAATTATGAAGCATTTTTCTTTCTTAGGAATATTTAAGAAAATTAAACGTTTTAGCAGTATTGTGGGTTTGCTATTTACAGGGCACTTTTTGCGTTGATGTCGTTGGGGTTTTAAAAAATTAAATATAAAATTGGATAAACAAGTAAAAGAGTTGGATACAAAGAATGCATGTGTCATATCCTGCGAACAGTTAAACTTTGAAATTTTATGTAAAATTGTGAGAACTGCTGAGCGGTTACTACACATATATCCCTCCTTATCCCCTATCTCTATCTCTTAACGTAGCCCAAAGCATTTTTGTGGCCATTCTGCGAACCATATTCCCAGTAAATCGATTTTAAAGCCAATTACACGGCTTCAAGAACTCCTGTCTCTTGGTGGGAAGTTAGGAACCACTGCTAAAAGCTGAAGGGTATCTAACCAGGAAAGTTTTAATGGGAGATCTGGTCGATTGCCCAGTTTACATCTGCCTTTGTATAATAGGTGGAGGTTCTGAACTATCCCAAGTAAGCCTATAGAGCTCCATCAGGTTCTTGTTTAATACCATTGTAAAGTTGTAACTTGTAGATGTTTTTTTTTATATTCCAATTGATTTTGTTAATTCCTGAAAAAGTTATATATTATTATTAGTATTATTATTAATTATTATTATTTCATTTTCATTAAGTAGTATTTATTTATTATTATTAGTAGTATTTATTATTTTTGTGCTCTCTCATTTGATATCTAATTTGTTGCTCTATCGTGTTTAGATCAAATGCTTTAGTGCAAAACATGATTGAAGAGACCCTTGGAACTCCTGCTTTTGGCTGATTTCAAGGTAGAAATTTAAAGTTCCATACCGCAAGGCTTCCCAACATTCTAGGTCAAAATATTTGTGATTTCCGGATTTCGAGTTCAAGAAGCATGTAAAAATATACAGAACACTATGGAAAAAATAAAAGGTTGATTTTTGATCAAGGCTAATGTTGGGTTAAGATTTTGAGGTCCTTCACCAATTAAACGCAACCTGACCCGAGGGCACAACAAAATCTCTTTGTGGACAATTCTGTACTCTTTTCTTGAAGATTTGTCGTCTAGTGGGATGATTTTCACGTCCGTGAGAAAAATTTTCTAAACGCTACAGTATATTAATTGTTCTCAGAAGTTTTGGTAACGGATCAAGTTCTAGGGGACAGTTCCCCGCTACATGGAAACGAGTATTCGCGATATTTATTTATTTAAAGCATACAATAGATATTCTCATTTATGGTAAAATGTAATAAAATGCCTTTAATAAAAAATTCATTCACCTAGTTTAGAATTAAAAAAAATATCAGCCATCTTTCGAACATATTGACAGAAAATAAATTCGATCGGTTTAAAAATAATAATCATGGTCGAAAGATATGTAACACGGATGCTGCGTTGGTAAAAGAAACCCTTTGCCTTATGAGGAAGGACTAGGGACTAACCTTCAAGGAGTTTGTGAACTCGAAGATCAGTTTTAGAAAATCTGGTTGGTGAAGTCTTCTCGTTCTTTTCTCTAAGACAAATTCTCAAACATGGAGAATGAGCAGAGGACATAAGATGCTAAGATGCCTTCTTGGTTTTCTACTCCCGACCTGAATTGAGACTATCTTTTATACTCAACTTTCGAGTCATACTACTGAGTTCATCTTTTACTTCGCACGATTCAGTTTAACCTTAAAATCCAGGGACCTTCTTATTGGTTGGACGCCCATTATCCTATAATGCCACACTTGCTAAAAACATGTCTTTAAAGCAGGAATACTCGAAAAAATTATCGACTTTAAGGAAACTTGCCTCTTGTTAGTTCATCACAGTTCAAATAGAGTTCACTTTTGTAGTTTCATTCCATCGAGGATCACGATATAAATCAGGTTTTATATGCTATTCAAAAGTTATAAAGCACTTAACTGTCTAGTTTCTTGACTGTATAAATTAAAGATTCTGAGCTATACTAACTGCAATAGCCCAGATTTTCAAGGAGGCAACTCAAACAGTTTCTACAACTGTCGTAGAAAGAGAAACTATTAAAATGCTGAACCTAATTTACTAAAGTTAAACAAATTGTATTTTCCGAATCTTCTAATTTCAACATGAAAAGAGAACTACATCCTCCATTATCGCTGCACGAACAAAACAAGGCAGATTGCATTGCTACATAGAGATCCAATTTAAATATAATCACCATTAATAATGCCTCCTTTGGATACAAGTAATTATAGGTTTTATCTCGAAAAAATCATTTTAGCTAAAATGAAATTCGGTTTGTTTTTTTACCTTTTTTTAATCCTAATGAAAACACCTTATTCTGTAATAATAGGGGTCTATATTTTTTTTACAACTAGCTTTATAGAATATGTATGTTTAAATTGTGCATATCTTCGTGTATGTTTACTTAACTGGAGTATTAAAGCAAAACTAACAACAATATTTGTCTCCTGATTGGTTATAAAAGTCAAATACTAGACAATGACCGTTGTCAGCTCAGTGTACTATTTTTATTCTTTGTAAAGTTTAGTAGACGTGCTCACTCAGTGATGTGGCGGTCTTTTTTTTTTTCTCTTTACTACACATTTCCCTAAGAAAAGCATCTATGTTTGAAACTAAGAGTATTTTTTTTTGGGGGGGGGGGGAACAAGCCAGCTGCGAATCAGGAGTTCGAGTCTATCGTGTGGTTTGTTAGGCTAAGGTTAGGGTATTGCGTTGGAGACTCGTAGTTTGAGTACAACCTGTTAGTCAGTCACGTTGATAGATAGCTGAATAGTTAGTGTCAGAATCATTCATTATTTATTTCTATTTTAAATCCTTAAAAGATGATGTCAATTAACGAACTTGAAAGAGAATTGGAAAACACAGAAGAAGCAGTGGAGTATTTGCAAATAAAAGGGGGTTTTGCATGAACAGCAACTTTGGAATATTGGCCATATTATGAAATTTCATTAGCATCTTCGCGTTGCCGTAGGCGCTGTAATAAGCGTGGATGTAATTTCAATGATGGATTGAGAAAGAACACTTGGTTAGAAGAATCTAAATTATCTTTTTAGACAATCGTTTATTTCATTCACGCATGGTGCAAAGGGCGGACAACTACTGTTTTTTTTTTGTGTTACAGAACTTAAAATGTCAACAGAAGCCATAGTTGATTGAAAAAACTTTCTGCGAGATGTTTGGTCCCTTTTCTTGCTCCAAAACCTAATTAAAATTGATGGTGAAGGAGGGGTGGGGGGAACGTTTGAAATCGATGAATCCTGTTTTTCAAGACGAAAATTTAACGGAGCAACAGCTTATTCTCGACAGTGAATGTTTAGTGGGATTTTTCGGGAGACAAGTGACTGTTTCATATCTGTTGTGCTCGATGGATTAGCAGAAACTTTATAAATTGTATTGAAAGCATTCGTTCTACCTGGCACAACAATAATTTCAGTCAAGTAGCGTGCTTATGGTGGCATAGCATCATTGCAAGAGATGCGCTATAAACATTTTACTGTTGACCACTCGAATAATTTTAAGGATCCATTAACAGGGGATCAGAGAAACAAAGTAGAATCTCTTTGGGTTAGCGCAAACATACAATCAAAAAAGAAGCAGAGACTACAAGGTCTATAATTTCCATGGCGGAGAAACAAATTTAAAGCTTATGTCAAACAAATATACTCGTACGATGACATTGTTGGATATTTTCCTCTAAATAAATAGGTTTATACACTTTTTGTTGTTTTTTGCCTTTTCCTAAATATCTTTTACCTAAGCCAACCTAACTTAACTTTAGCCTAACCTTAAATTCGCGATAGTCTCGAACGCCTAATTCGCTGCCTTTTCTGTTCAAAAAAGACTTAAAACTAATCTTACTTGTAAGAGGAATGAACACGAGAATAGTTCAATGTAAAGTTACGCCCTTTAAAAATTAAACCAGGAAACCTAAAAGCAAGGCGCCATATCGAATCACTTTGGAATTAGCTCTTGTTTAATTCATTTTAAATTTGAGGTGTGAATTCTGGTCTGAGAAATACTGATATCTCACAAGTGAGCAAAAGCCACACTAAGGTTCAGATTTAGCCCGTTGATATGCAACTTCTCTAAATAAGATCTTAACACTTTTAAAAGAAATTTCAATCCTAATCCTGTTAAATTTACAACCACAAAAGATAGCAGGTTATATTAAAAGGGCTCATCCGGGTTTATGCCATATTTTATTTGCTTAATTAAATTATTATAGTTGTTTTTACGGCTATATGTACATGTATTCGTGTAAGTGAGGGTTATTTATTTTTTAACTCGAAACGAGATTAAGCTTTCAGAAGTAATGAGAGCATGAACACTTAGCAGATGACAAATAAGGGTAGAGTCAGAGACTGGCTGAAAAAAAGACCCCCATTCTGCATTACGGCAACTTCCTGAATTTTTCGGTTTTATATTTATTAGTGCTACGTACTTATTTTTCTCAGCTGTTACTTTAGCATCAAGAAATAGTAGCTTTTAATTTGGGGTAAATCCAGACATAGGGCGTATGACGGATTATTCCTCCATTTATTGTTTTAGATTTTGCAGCTGGGTTTCGTCTTTGGTCACAAGATATAAACCATCTTCAAATCTGTAATATGTGACCGGTTTCAGTTTTCCGTATTGTAATACTTCACGCTTTAATCGACGAATGTAGAAGTTAGCGAAGGTTAGTCCTAATGGTCAACCCATGGCAACACCATTTATCTACTTATAGATTTTTCCATCCTAAGCACGGAATGGGCCTTCCATTGTGCAGACTCTGAAGATGTTTCTTAAGATGTTCGCCTTTGGTTGGCATCGGGTTTCATTGAGTTGTGATAAACTTGGTCGATAATTATATTTATCGTGCCCTTGGATGGTACGTACGTTAATAAAAAGATTCTTGACATTGAGGGGGGAGATTATTCTTCCTGGTTTCGTGTGCATGGTATTAAAAAAGTTAATCAACGTTCAGTTAGATATGATCTTCAACAAAACCTGCAGATATACAAACACATCAAGAACTCTTAAGTTTCCTGTCTAAAGATGCCTTAGGAAAGGTAAAAAATCACTGCTAAATCTTATAATAATATTCATTATATAACAATATTAAATTATTAAAAATGAATATAATTCTACTAATTCTCCATCTTCCACCCCAATTAATAATTGCACTCTCCAGATTTAAACCAGTTAAGTCTAGGTAGTTAAGGCAAATCGCAAAAAATCCACTGAAACCTGACACTCAAAGTTAAATAGATACTGTGGGAAATCAATATCGCAAGGACCAAACAGATGCTAGTTCGGTTACACAGTGTCAACAGCTACGTGGCATAAGGGCCGATACTTTAACCCCCCCTCCCCTTTTGCCCCGCTGGCACAACAATCCTCGATATCACTCTCAAGGAAACATTATAATCAGCAGATTTCGCAGCCCGTTAGTATAAACAAAGGAGGGTAGTTTCGCCAAATGGATGAAATTTCATTTTCTCCGACGAAAACCAGAAGAGACCATTAGGGCTAAGGGTCACCACGCTGAAAAGTGATGCCCTAAGAAAGAGGCTTAAACATGCGCACTCATCTCCCCTCCCCTCTCCATGGGATAATTGAGGTATATATACGTCGCTCTGGAAAAAAGAAAACATAATCGAATTAGCGATCGAAAGAAGACGAGTACCGGCGTCAGTCCGGGCATTAAGAAGAAAAAGTGGAACCGAGACCATCGGTATAGAGAATCACTCTCATACCCCTCTCGTCAGAGAAACTTCCTATATCAGTTTTTGAATAAAACCATTGAGGAATACCAAAGTGAAGTTCCACTCTCAAGTCTCATCATCGAGAAGCTCCCACAAGTGTAACCCAAGGACTGGAATAATCCTACATCCACTGTCCCCTCGCTTATATCGTCAAGTCAAGAAAAATCGCCAAAGCACCCCTCCTCACTCACCTCGCAGTCAGCTGTGCGTCCGATTCAGTGACGACACGCCTCGCATCGACGCGCCTCACCTACCTCGGGCTTAACTCAGCCAGACGAACAGTTGTACGTCCGATTCAGCCTCCCGTCTGCGACAACTGACTCCTTAAACCATCGCCTAAACGAGGCTCTTGTTTAAGGTCATTCCCTGCCTGACTCTACTTTATTTAAAGGTAAAAGGATTTCTCTTTAATTATGTTCTTTAATTAACATTCCGTACTAAGTGAATCTTTACTTCAACCATCGCGTAGTATTCATTGGTAGTAGTAAGTTTTATTTAGACCCTCTTATTATATACTTAGTAGATTTAAAGTATTTAATATTTGATTTTTTATGTAATTAAAAGTATATTTTTGCTCTAGTTGTTTAACTAAATCCTCGAAACGCTGCACAAGGAAATAGATATATAATATTACGAATCCTCCTTGGTTAAAGAATCAAATCAAAAGATAAAAGATAAATAAAAATATAGCACTCTTAAAGAAAAATAAGGAACGGAGTTATTCATGTACATAATCGGCCGTATACCACGACAGATACATACCTTTCAAATTACACTAGCAAGTTTAATAAACATAATGATAAGCCCCCAATATTCTCATTAGAAAACTGTAAAAACAATATAAACTAATTTAAAATGTGAAATAATGTCAAATAACAATGAAAAAAAGGTCATCTACCCGAAACAAGTGAAGCTATGAAAATACTTAAAGACAGAGGTCAAAAAATGAGGTGGGATGGAATAAAGTAGAGAAAAGATTGAATATAAAGATCTCAACAAGCTTAGTACACAACAAATCTGGGTAGAACTAACAAAGTACTTATAACCGTCAGAACCTAGAGACCGACACGAACAATCTTTTGTAATTCCCACATTAATAGGCAGGTATTGGGTGTTACTATATTATTTATTTCCATCTTCAGGCTGTAAAACAATGATTGCCGACAACAAATAAATATTAAATACGGCTAAATATGGTATTTGTACACTATGTAAACTCCATTTACTCAGTAGGCACGGATTTAGTTCTAAATCACTATAAAAATGAGGAATTAATAAAATTACGATGACGTACTCTTTTGTATATACAGTCACGCAGCATTGCCATTTATGCTTCAATTATTCAAAAATAAAAATAAAAAAAGGATTGAGATACGGTGTTTCTATCTTCCTAAAGAGAATCACCTTCGTTAGGTTTGCTGATGACATAATATTATTTGCCTTAAATTCAGGGAAATTTCAGCTAATGATAACAGAATTATCCCAAACTAGCCTCAGAGTTAAAAATAAACTTTACAAAGACAGAAAAAAATCGGTAATTTTGGCGGAAAATAGGGAAATTGTAATTAATCATCGAATCTTAGAGCAGTACAAGAATAATTAGGACAGTTCTTAACTCCCGATGAGAGAATGGAAAAGGAATTCAGTAGTAGAATAAAATTAGTCTGGAGAACTGTATGAACACTTAGCTAAATCTTGAAAAGCTACTAAACTCAGAGAATTGAACCCTCGTCATAACAGGAATATCTTCAAATGTTCTCTAAGATTTACTAAGTAAACCAATCTTTTGGGCAAGAGAAGAAGAAATAGAGCGCATACGTTGTTCAAAGCTAAACTTACTGTGCAACAGAAGACCTAAAATTTTAAAAGATGCACAAGTGTTCAACACAACATTGTTTATAATAGGATCAAAATGCTTAAGGTACAAATTCTAGATCCACTAACAATCATATTTTGGGTTTTATTTGCATTCAGCTTCATATCCCATAAATTGCACCAATCATTTATATCTGTTAGGTCTCTTTTAGTGATTCAGAAATCAAATACCTTTGTACAGGAGAAAGTATGACTGTATCAATCTAGCATCATCAGCATAAGCAACTAGTTGGTTTTCAAGTCCAACCCACATATGTATCGTGTCTATATAGAATGAATAACAGTAGGCTCAGTACACTACTTTGGGTAACACCAGAAATTTCCCTTGTCTACCCTCCAAGTTATCCATCCACAACTACACGTTGTCTACGGTAAATCAAGAACTCAGTTAGGATATTGAGAAAAGGGCAACCAATACCCAGTGCTCTAAGTTTGTAAATCAGTGCTTTATGATTAACACAATCAAAGGCTGCACTAAAATTAAGTCCAACCATACGAGTTTCAAAAAAGGAATCTAAAGCCTTTTGAATCCTGTCCGAAATGGTTAGGACAGCATCACAATCACCAAGACCCTTACGAAAGTCAAACTGCTGACTTGGAAAGAGATTATTACTCTCAGCAAATGCATTTAAACGTTCAGCCAACAAATGCTTAAAGAGCTTAGACAAAATAGGATGGATGGAAATTGGACGGTAGTCTAAGAGACATGAGTCAACAGAGGCAGACTTAGAATTAGGAGTAACATTAGCAGTCATCCAGCACAAGCTGAACTTTCCTTCCCTAGATAACTTGCGAAAGATAACAGCAATCTTTGGGGCTACAAAATAAGCAGTCTTAATAAAGAATAAAGGAAATATATGATCAGGACAAGAACCGCCATAAAGATCTAAGTTTAGCATCAGCTGCTTAATTTCACGTGATCTATAAGCTATTGTTGTTAACTAAGCTTCATGGTGACATGACTGGGGGAGATTTAACTCTACACCATCTTGTTTTTCCTCAAAGACATTAGCAAATAGTTTTGCTTATCTTTTGGACAATGAGTAAGAGACTCATCTGAATTAAAAGGAGGTGGGATGCCATCATTACTACAAAATGGAGAAGACTTCAGACTAGATCACCACTTATATGAGACTGAGTAGCACCTAAGAGCGTTTCTTTAATGCCGCTATTATATTTTCTCTCAGCTAGAGCATAAACCTCTTGCGCTACAGATCTTAGTCTGGCATAGTTATTCCAAGTCATATCAAATCTATTCCTTTTAGAGAAATTGTAAGCCTCTTGTTTATCCATATATGCACGCTTACAGTGATTATTGAACCATTCTTTGTCCTTATTGCGGAAAGTCATGACCCTAAATGGAATATGCCTCTCAATTATATCAACAAGAACATTACTTAAAGATTCAACAGGATCATCTTGGCGGCAGAAATGGGGCTAATTAAGAAGGGAGAGTGAGATCCCTTAGGACTCCATTCCAGTCAGCTTGTGACTTCAAGTAAATCTTAAGAGATAATGATAGTTCAGGGACAGGTTGCTCAGTTTTTATATGGGCAGAGATATAAGTGTGGTCAGATATTCCAATAGGACTCTCTACATTGGTATTAACAAGACTAGGAATATTTGTACCTATTAAATCTAGAATATTTGCAGATCTGTGTGTTGGCCTTTGAATTAATTGATCACATCCACATTCTGTAGAGTAGTTAATTGCTCTCAAACTATGACGATCAGTAGGTGATATAAAGTTCACCCACTCTCTCTGGCGAGCATTAAAATCAACCCAAAAGAAGAATGCAGCTTTCTTATCATTTCCTTGTATAGACGCCATGTTATTCAGTAAACAGTCAAATATGTCATCATTAGCATCAGTTTCGATAGATTGAAAGTAGGTAAAGATTACTATGTCTACAACATACTTTCACAACTAAAGTCTCATGGAAATTACATTCATAATTGTGCTTTGGAGGGGCAGGAAATCCATCTCTAATGTAAACTGCCATTCCCCGACCTCTTTCACGATCATCCCACTTCAATAGATGAGGCTGTTTAAAACTGGAATCAAGAGCTCTTTAGAGGATCTAAAGTTTGATATCAAAGTCTCGGAACAAAGTAAGATGTCAAATTGTCTGGAAGTTACAATCAAATCATTTAAATTTTCATGGAGCCCTTGAATATTAGTATACTGCTGTATAGTAATATTCGAGGGCTCCATGTGGGTACAGAAAATAATTAAAGTTACCAAAAACTTGACAGAATACTTGAAGTTCATCATGATTCATGGAAGAATAAATTGTCACCATATAATGAATAATAAAAGAAATGTCTCCATAGAATAAGATACGGTAGTAGCGTGATGCAGTACTCAGGTAAGAAAATAACTGGTGTATGAACATTTACTTATAGAGAGCTTCGGTACTGAGTAGAGCCTTTCTCAACTCGGACATTTGTCCTTACAGTTTTGTTCCATGAAGAATGGAGCCGGCGTAGTTACTCTCTACAAGAACCCCAAAAGAAAGAAAGGGAACCAGTCAACCATGGAAAACCCACAGATGAGTTGCCAAATATAGCTAACTGGTTCTCCACAACCCAGATGGTTTGATTTTGGAGTGTCCATCTCTTAGAAGAGCTGCCAACCAAAGATAAGAGCCTCTTCTATCCTGAGCAGTTTTATGTCAAGTCCAGGGACAAATATACATGTAATTGTGATTACATCAAGGCTAAATACTCAGGGTTTCACATCAATGCTAAATACATAGGAGCTCACATCAACATAAAAATGATTGGTGACCCACATACACAATATATGAATGCATTGTGATTATCTCAAGGCTAAATGATCATGGCCTCACAGCAATACTAAATACATAGTGTCCCACATCAACACAAAAATGATTGGGGGTCACATAAAACTATATAAATGCATTTTACTTACCACAAGGCTAAATGATCATGGCCTCGCAACAGTACTAAATACATAAAGCCTACATTATCACTAAAATGATTGGGTCGCACACATAAACACTATATAAATGCATTGTGATTACAAGGGTAAATACACAGTGCCTCACAACAAACTCAATACATAGGGGCCCACATTAACACAAATGATTACGGGCCCAACATAAACACTTATTAATGCATCGTGATTATCTCAAGGCTATAAATGATCAGGGCCTCACATCAATACTAAATACATAGAGGCCCACATCAACACAAAAATGATTGGGGGCCGCATATACCCTATATAAATGCATTGTAATTACCTCAAAGCTCATTGATCAGGTCCTCAGAACAATAAATGTATAGGGGCCCACACCAACAAAAAAATTATTGAGGGCCCATAAACACTATATAATGAATACATTGTGAATACCTCAAAGTTAAATGAACAGGGCCTCACAACAGTACTCAATTCATAGAGGCCACATCAAACTTAAATGATAACAAGCTACGTAACACTACAAAGTAATCGGTGGCGTGCAGTCAATAGAAGCACTGCTTTCCCTATTTAAGTAGAAAATAAAAATAAATTACACTCCACAATTATTACGACAGCAGAATCAATTTTATTCTCACATTTATGCTTGTCTATACTTGTATACGCCATACGGTACCGTTCACTTTCAATCGAATTGGCGTTAGACACTGATGAGCCCAACTGCAATTGAAGAAATGCATCCTTTTCGTCGAGATTTCTACTCTTTTTTTTTCTCAATTTCAATAATAGTTCTGCTTTTTGGTGCTTTAGAAGGAATATTATCAAATATGTTTTGTTTTTCTTACCAATAATATAGCCACTAGAGTTTTATAATTTTAATCTAGATATTTCAACGCCGTGTTAGAATTAAGAACAAAATAACCTACGAGTATTTATATATGGCAAAGGAAGCAAATTTAGCTTTGCAGCCATCTGCTTGCATCTGGCAACACTGCCGGATTGCCAGATTCTAGGAACACATTGACAACAATTATTATGCTCTGAAGTTTAAATTTTTTTTTAGGTTATATGTAAATACTAGTTCTAGGAAAGAAAGCAGCTAAATAGCAAAATCTCTAGTATGGTTAAGCTCTAATATCTTAAGCATTTTTTTAATACTTCCAGGATTTTGGCGGGCCTACCTTCGTATCTTTGAGATCAGTAGCCCTGAAGCAGTTATTAGATAAGTGTTGCGTATTATTTATTCATTTTATAAAGTGATAATTCCCTTTTAAACAAAATGGATGCGAATGAAATTATAAAAAATGCGATTGCATTATTGAAAAATTATTTAAAAGGAAGTTCAGTGCGATGACTTATAATGAAAGAGAAACTATTATTAAAACAGGTAGGCCTGTTGCACTCGCGAATAAAATCTAGGTCAATGGTTGTGCATACCTACAGAAGCTATTTTAAAATTTAAATAAAGTTAAAAAAAACATTTAAATAATTATTTTTAATGAACAACATATTCACTTCAATCAACATATTTATTTTTGTAAAACTTGAATTACTTTCTTATCTTCAAAAATCACCACTGAAAATAATAAATATACAAAACAACACAATAATATCAATCATTAAAGCATTGCCTTTAAAGAAATCAGCCACAATATGAACTTAGACATATTTAATGAAATATGTTTAAACATTTGCTAAATTTTTCCTTATGGAAATCCTAAGGAAAAATGCTAAGACATTAGCTGCCTGAAAATGTTAAAAGTGCAAGAAAAATGGCAAGACATTAACTCCATGAAAATCTTAAAACGACAAAGAAAAAGACAGTATCTTAATGAAGACATTAAAACATAACAGAAAATGGAAAGTAATTAGTTATTAAAGAGCTTAAAACATTACAGAAATAATGGAGGAACATTAGCTCAATAAAAACTTTAAAAAATTAAAGAAAATATGGTAAGACATTAACTCCATGAAGATCTTAAAAAGACAAAGAAAAAGACAGTATCTTAATGAAGACATAAAAACATAACAGAAAATGGAAAGTAATTAGTTATTAAAGAGCTTAAAACATTAAAGAAATAATGGAGGAACATTAGCTCAATGAAAACTTTAAAAAATTAAAAAAAATATGGTAAGACATTAGCTCCATGAAGATCTTAAAAAGACAAAGAAAAAGACAGTATCTTAATGAAGACATAAAAACATAACAGAAAATGGAAAGTAATTAGTTATTAAAGAGCTTAAAACATTAAAGAAATAATGGAGGAACATTAGCTCAATGAAAACTTTAAAAAATTAAAAAAAATATGGTAAGACATTAGCTCCATGAAGATGTTAAAAAGACAAAGAAAAAGACAGTATCTTAATGAAGACATCAAAAAAAACATAACAGAAAATGGAAAGTAATTAGTTATTAAAGAGCTTAAAACATTACAGATATAATGGAGGAACATTAGCTCAATAAAAACTTTAAAAATAAAAGAAAATATGGTAAGACATTAACTCCATGAAGATCTTAAAAAGACAAAGAAAAAGACAGTATCTTAATGAAGACATTAAAACATAACAGAAAATGGAAAGTAATTAGTTATTAAAGAGCTTAAAACATTAAAGAAATAATGGAGGAACATTAGCTCAATGAAAACTTTAAAAAATTAAAAAAAATATGGTACGACATTAGCTCCATGAAGATCTTAAAAAGACAAAGAAAAAGACAGTATCTTAATGAAGACATAAAAACATAACAGAAAATGGAAAGTAATTAGTTATTAAAGAGCTTAAAACATTAAAGAAATAATGGAGGAACATTAGCTCAATGAAAACTTTAAAAAATTAAAAAAAATATGGTAAGACATTAGCTCCATGAAGATCTTAAAAAGACAAAGAAAAAGACAGTATCTTAATGAAGACATAAAAACATAACAGAAAATGGAAAGTAATTAGTTATTAAAGAGCTTAAAACATTACAGATATAATGGAGGAACATTAGCTCAATAAAAACTTTAAAAATTAAAGAAAATATGGTAAGACATTAACTCCATGAAGATCTTAAAAAGACAAAGAAAAAGACAGTATCTTAATGAAGACATAAAAACATAACAGAAAATGGAAAGTAATTAGTTATTAAAGAGCTTAAAACATTAAAGAAATAATGGAGGAACATTAGCTCAATGAAAACTTTAAAAAATTAAAAAAAATATGGTAAGACATTAGCTCCATGAAGATCTTAAAAAGACAAAGAAAAAGACAGTATCTTAATGAAGACATAAAAACATAACAGAAAATGGAAAGTAATTAGTTATTAAAGAGCTTAAAACATTACAGATATAATGGAGGAACATTAGCTCAATAAAAACTTTAAAAATTAAAGAAAATATGGTAAGACATTAACTCCATGAAGATCTTAAAAAGACAAAGAAAAAGACAGTATCTTAATGAAGACATTAAAACATAACAGAAAATGGAAAGTAATTAGTTATTAAAGAGCTTAAAACATTAAAGAAATAATGGAGGAACATTAGCTCAATGAAAACTTTAAAAAATTAAAAAAAAATATGGTAAGACATTAGCTCCATGAAGATCTTAAAAAGACAAAGAAAAAGACAGTATCTTAATGAAGACATAAAAACATAACAGAAAATGGAAAGTAATTAGTTATTAAAGAGCTTAAAACATTACAGATATAATGGAGGAACATTAGCTCAATAAAAACTTTAAAAAATTAAAGAAAATATGGTAAGACATTAACTCCATGAAGATCTTAAAAAGACAAAGAAAAAGACAGTATCTTAATGAAGACATAAAAACATAACAGAGAATGGAAAGTAATTAGTAATTAAAGAGCTTAAAACATTAAAGAAATAATGGAGGAACATTAGCTCAATGAAAACTTTAAAAAATTAAAAAAAATATGGTAAGACATTAGCTCCATGAAGATCTTAAAAAGACAAAGAAAAAGACAGTATCTTAATGAAGACATTAAAACATAACAGAAAATGGAAAGTAATTAGTTATTAAAGAGCTTAAAACATTACAGAAATAATAGAGGAACATTAGCTCAATAAAAACTTTAAAAAATTAAAGAAAATATGGTAAGACATTAACTCCATGAAGATCTTAAAAAGACAAAGAAAAAGACAGTATCTTAATGAAGACATAAAAACATAACAGAAAATGGAAAGTAATTAGTTATTAAAGAGCTTAAAACATTACAGAAATAATAGAGGAACATTAGCTCAATAAAAACTTTTTAAAAATTAAAGAAAATATGGTAAGACATTAACTCCATGAAGATCTTAAAAAGACAAAGAAAAAGACAGTATCTTAATGAAGACATAAAAACATAACAGAAAATGGAAAGTAATTAGTTATTAAAGAGCTTAAAACATTACAGAAATAATGGAGGAACATTAGCTCAATAAAAACTTTAAAAATTAAAGAAAATATGGTAAGACATTAACTCCATGAAGATCTTAAAAAGACAAAGAAAAAGACAGTATCTTAATGAAGACATTAAAACATAACAGAAAATGGAAAGTAATTAGTTATTAAAGAGCTTAAAACATTACAGAAATAATGGAGGAACATTAGCTCAATAAAAACTTTAAAAATTAAAGAAAATATGGTAAGACATTAACTCCATGAAGATCTTAAAAAGACAAAGAAAAAGACAGTATCTTAATGAAGACATAAAAACATAACAGAAAATGGAAAGTAATTAGTTATTAAAGAGCTTAAAACATTAAAGAAATAATGGAGGAAAATTAGCTCAATGAAAACTTTAAAAAATTAAAAAAAATATGGTAAGACATTAGCTCCATGAAGATCTTAAAAAGACAAAGAAAAAGACAGTATCTTAATGAAGACATAAAAACATAACAGAAAATGGAAAGTAATTAGTTATTAAAGAGCCTAAAACATTACAGATATAATGGAGGAACATTAGCTCAATAAAAACTTTAAAAATTAAAGAAAATATGGTAAGACATTAACTCCATGAAGATCTTAAAAAGACAAAGAAAAAGACAGTATCTTAATGAAGACATTAAAACATAACAGAAAATGGAAAGTAATTAGTTATTAAAGAGCTTAAAACATTACAGAAATAATGGAGGAACATTAGCTCAATGAAAACTTTAAAAAATTAAAAAAAATATGGTAAGACATTAGCTCCATGAAGATCTTAAAAAGACAAAGAAAAAGACAGTATCTTAATGAAGACATAAAAACATAACAGAAAATGGAAAGTAATTAGTTATTAAAGAGCTTAAAACATTACAGATATAATGGAGGAACATTAGCTCAATAAAAACTTTAAAAAATTAAAGAAAATATGGTAAGACATTAACTCCATGAAGATCTTAAAAAGACAAAGAAAAAGACAGTATCTTAATGAAGACATAAAAACATAACAGAAAATGGAAAGTAATTAGTTATTAAAGAGCTTAAAACATTAAAGAAATAATGGAGGAACATTAGCTCAATGAAAACTTTAAAAAATTAAAAAAAATATGGTAAGACATTAGCTCCATGAAGATCTTAAAAAGACAAAGAAAAAGACAGTATCTTAATGAAGACATAAAAACATAACAGAAAATGGAAAGTAATTAGTTATTAAAGAGCTTAAAACATTACAGATATAATGGAGGAACATTAGCTCAATAAAAACTTTAAAAATTAAAGAAAATATGGTAAGACATTAACTCCATGAAGATCTTAAAAAGACAAAGAAAAAGAGTATCTTAATGAAGACATAAAAACATAACAGAAAATGGAAAGTAATTAGTTATTAAAGAGCTTAAAACATTAAAGAAATAATGGAGGAACATTAGCTCAATGAAAACTTTAAAAAATTAAAAAAAATATGGTAAGACATTATCTCCATGAAGATCTTAAAAAGACAAAGAAAAAGACAGTATCTTAATGAAGACATAAAAACATAACAGAAAATGGAAAGTAATTAGTTATTAAAGAGCTTAAAACATTAAAGAAATAATGGAGGAACATTAGCTCAATGAAAACTTTAAAAAATTAAAAAAAATATGGTAAGACATTAGCTCCATGAAGATCTTAAAAAGACAAAGAAAAAGACAGTATCTTAATGAAGACATAAAAACATAACAGAAAATGGAAAGTAATTAGTTATTAAAGAGCTTAAAACATTACAGATATAATGGAGGAACATTAGCTCAATAAAAACTTTAAAAATTAAAGAAAATATGGTAAGACATTAACTCCATGAAGATCTTAAAAAGACAAAGAAAAAGACAGTATCTTAATGAAGACATTAAAACATAACAGAAAATGGAAAGTAATTAGTTATTAAAGAGCTTAAAACATTAAAGAAATAATGGAGGAACATTAGCTCAATGAAAACTTTAAAAAATTAAAAAAAATATGGTAAGACATTAGCTCCATGAAGATCTTAAAAAGACAAAGAAAAAGACAGTATCTTAATGAAGACATAAAAACATAACAGAAAATGAAAAGTAATTAGTTATTAAAGAGCTTAAAACATTACAGATATAATGGAGGAACATTAGCTCAATAAAAACTTTAAAAAATTAAAGAAAATATGGTAAGACATTAACTCCATGAAGATCTTAAAAAGACAAAGAAAAAGAGTATCTTAATGAAGACATAAAAACATAACAGAAAATGGAAAGTAATTAGTTATTAAAGAGCTTAAAACATTAAAGAAATAATGGAGGAACATTAGCTCAATGAAAACTTTAAAAAATTAAAAAAAATATGGTAAGACATTAGCTCCATGAAGATCTTAAAAAGACAAAGAAAAAGACAGTATCTTAATGAAGATATAAAAACATAACAGAAAATGGAAAGTAATTAGTTATTAAAGAGCTTAAAACATTACAGATATAATGGAGGAACATTAGCTCAATAAAAACTTTAAAAAATTAAAGAAAATATGGTAAGACATTAACTCCATGAAGATCTTAAAAAGACAAAGAAAAAGACAGTATCTTAATGAAGACATAAAAACATAACAGAAAATGGAAAGTAATTAGTTATTAAAGAGCTTAAAACATTACAGATATAATGGAGGAACATTAGCTCAATAAAAACTTTAAAAAATTAAAGAAAATATGGTAAGACATTAACTCCATGAAGATCTTAAAAAGACAAAGAAAAAGACAGTATCTTAATGAAGACATTAAAACATAACAGAAAATGGAAAGTAATTAGTTATTAAAGAGCTTAAAACATTAAAGAAATAATGGAGGAACATTAGCTCAATGAAAACTTTAAAAAATTAAAAAAAATATAGTAAGACATTAGCTCCATGAAGATCTTAAAAAGACAAAGAAAAAGACAGTATCTTAATGAAGACATAAAAACATAACAGAAAATGGAAAGTAATTAGTTATTAAAGAGCTTAAAACATTACAGATATAATGGAGGAACATTAGCTCAATAAAAACTTTAAAAATTAAAGAAAATATGGTAAGACATTAACTCCATGAAGATCTTAAAAAGACAAAGAAAAAGACAGTATCTTAATGAAGACATTAAAACATAACAGAAAATGGAAAGTAATTAGTTATTAAAGAGCTTAAAACATTAAAGAAATAATGGAGGAACATTAGCTCAATGAAAACTTTAAAAAATTAAAAAAAATATGGTAAGACATTAGCTCCATGAAGATCTTAAAAAGACAAAGAAAAAGACAGTATCTTAATGAAGACATTAAAACATAACAGAAAATGGAAAGTAATTAGTTATTAAAGAGCTTAAAACATTACAGAAATAATAGAGGAACATTAGCTCAATAAAAACTTTAAAAAATTAAAGAAAATATGGTAAGACATTAACTCCATGAAGATCTTAAAAAGACAAAGAAAAAGACAGTATCTTAATGAAGACATAAAAACATAACAGAAAATGGAAAGTAATTAGTTATTAAAGAGCTTAAAACATTACAGAAATAATAGAGGAACATTAGCTCAATAAAAACTTTAAAAAATTAAAGAAAATATGGTAAGACATTAACTCCATGAAGATCTTAAAAAGACAAAGAAAAAGACAGTATCTTAATGAAGACATAAAAACATAACAGAAAATGGAAAGTAATTAGTTATTAAAGAGCTTAAAACATTACAGAAATAATGGAGGAACATTAGCTCAATAAAAACTTTAAAAATTAAAGAAAATATGGTAAGACATTAACTCCATGAAGATCTTAAAAAGACAAAGAAAAAGACAGTATCTTAATGAAGACATAAAAACATAACAGAAAATGGAAAGTAATTAGTTATTAAAGAGCTTAAAACATTAAAGAAATAATGGAGGAACATAAGCTCAATGAAAACTTTAAAAAATTAAAAAAAATATGGTAAGACATTAGCTCCATGAAGATCTTAAAAAGACAAAGAAAAAGACAGTATCTTAATGAAGACATAAAAACATAACAGAAAATGGAAAGTAATTAGTTATTAAAGAGCTTAAAACATTACAGATATAATGGAGGAACATTAGCTCAATAAAAACTTTAAAAATTAAAGAAAATATGGTAAGACATTAACTCCATGAAGATCTTAAAAAGACAAAGAAAAAGACAGTATCTTAATGAAGACATTAAAACATAACAGAAAATGGAAAGTAATTAGTTATTAAAGAGCTTAAAACATTAAAGAAATAATGGAGGAACATTAGCTCAATGAAAACTTTAAAAAATTAAAAAAAATATGGTAAGACATTAGCTCCATGAAGATCTTAAAAAGACAAAGAAAAAGACAGTATCTTAATGAAGACATAAAAACATAACAGAAAATGGAAAGTAATTAGTTATTAAAGAGCTTAAAACATTACAGATATAATGGAGGAACATTAGCTCAATAAAAACTTTAAAAAATTAAAGAAAATATGGTAAGACATTAACTCCATGAAGATCTTAAAAAGACAAAGAAAAAGACAGTATCTTAATGAAGACATAAAAACATAACAGAAAATGGAAAGTAATTAGTTATTAAAGAGCTTAAAACATTAAAGAAATAATGGAGGAACATTAGCTCAATGAAAACTTTAAAAAATTAAAAAAAATATGGTAAGACATTAGCTCCATGAAGATCTTAAAAAGACAAAGAAAAAGACAGTATCTTAATGAAGACATAAAAACATAACAGAAAATGGAAAGTAATTAGTTATTAAAGAGCTTAAAACATTACAGATATAATGGAGGAACATTAGCTCAATAAAAACTTTAAAAAATTAAAGAAAATATGGTAAGACATTAACTCCATGAAGATCTTAAAAAGACAAAGAAAAAGACAGTATCTTAATGAAGACATAAAAACATAACAGAAAATGGAAAGTAATTAGTTATTAAAGAGCTTAAAACATTACAGATATAATGGAGGAACATTAGCTCAATAAAAACTTTAAAAAATTAAAGAAAATATGGTAAGACATTAACTCCATGAAGATCTTAAAAAGACAAAGAAAAAGACAGTATCTTAATGAAGACATTAAAACATAACAGAAAATGGAAAGTAATTAGTTATTGAAGAGCTTAAAACATTAAAGAAATAATGGAGGAACATTAGCTCAATGAAAACTTTAAAAAATTAAAAAAAATATGGTAAGACATTAGCTCCATGAAGATCTTAAAAAGACAAAGAAAAAGACAGTATCTTAATGAAGACATAAAAACATAACAGAAAATGGAAAGTAATTAGTTATTAAAGAGCTTAAAACATTACAGATATAATGGAGGAACATTAGCTCAATAAAAACTTTAAAAATTAAAGAAAATATGGTAAGACATTAACTCCATGAAGATCTTAAAAAGACAAAGAAAAAGACAGTATCTTAATGAAGACATTAAAACATAACAGAAAATGGAAAGTAATTAGTTATTAAAGAGCTTAAAACATTAAAGAAATAATGGAGGAACATTAGCTCAATGAAAACTTTAAAAAATTAAAAAAATATGGTAAGACATTAGCTCCATGAAGATCTTAAAAAGACAAAGAAAAAGACAGTATCTTAATGAAGACATTAAAACATAACAGAAAATGGAAAGTAATTAGTTATTAAAGAGCTTAAAACATTACAGAAATAATAGAGGAACATTAGCTCAATAAAAACTTTAAAAAATTAAAGAAAATATGGTAAGACATTAACTCCATGAAGATCTTAAAAAGACAAAGAAAAAGACAGTATCTTAATGAAGACATAAAAACATAACAGAAAATGGAAAGTAATTAGTTATTAAAGAGCTTAAAACATTACAGAAATAATAGAGGAACATTAGCTCAATAAAAACTTTTTAAAAATTAAAGAAAATATGGTAAGACATTAACTCCATGAAGATCTTAAAAAGACAAAGAAAAAGACAGTATCTTAATGAAGACATAAAAACATAACAGAAAATGGAAAGTAATTAGTTATTAAAGAGCTTAAAACATTACAGAAATAATGGAGGAACATTAGCTCAATAAAAACTTTAAAAATTAAAGAAAATATGGTAAGACATTAACTCCATGAAGATCTTAAAAAGACAAAGAAAAAGACAGTATCTTAATGAAGACATTAAAACATAACAGAAAATGGAAAGTAATTAGTTATTAAAGAGCTTAAAACATTACAGAAATAATGGAGGAACATTAGCTCAATAAAAACTTTAAAAATTAAAGAAAATATGGTAAGACATTAACTCCATGAAGATCTTAAAAAGACAAAGAAAAAGACAGTATCTTAATGAAGACATAAAAACATAACAGAAAATGGAAAGTAATTAGTTATTAAAGAGCTTAAAACATTAAAGAAATAATGGAGGAACATTAGCTCAATGAAAACTTTAAAAAATTAAAAAAAATATGGTAAGACATTAGCTCCATGAAGATCTTAAAAAGACAAAGAAAAAGACAGTATCTTAATGAAGACATAAAAACATAACAGAAAATGGAAAGTAATTAGTTATTAAAGAGCTTAAAACATTACAGATATAATGGAGGAACATTAGCTCAATAAAAACTTTAAAAAATTAAAGAAAATATGGTAAGACATTAACTCCATGAAGATCTTAAAAAGACAAAGAAAAAGACAGTATCTTAATGAAGACATTAAAACATAACAGAAAATGGAAAGTAATTAGTTATTAAAGAGCTTAAAACATTACAGAAATAATGGAGGAACATTAGCTCAATGAAAACTTTAAAAAATTAAAAAAAATATGGTAAGACATTAGCTCCATGAAGATCTTAAAAAGACAAAGAAAAAGACAGTATCTTAATGAAGACATAAAAACATAACAGAAAATGGAAAGTAATTAGTTATTAAAGAGCTTAAAACATTACAGATATAATGGAGGAAAATTAGCTCAATAAAAACTTTAAAAAATTAAAGAAAATATGGTAAGACATTAACTCCATGAAGATCTTAAAAAGACAAAGAAAAAGACAGTATCTTAATGAAGACATAAAAACATAACAGAAAATGGAAAGTAATTAGTTATTAAAGAGCTTAAAACATTAAAGAAATAATGGAGGAACATTAGCTCAATGAAAACTTTAAAAAATTAAAAAAAATATGGTAAGACATTAGCTCCATGAAGATCTTAAAAAGACAAAGAAAAAGACAGTATCTTAATGAAGACATAAAAACATAACAGAAAATGGAAAGTAATTAGTTATTAAAGAGCTTAAAACATTACAGATATAATGGAGGAACATTAGCTCAATAAAAACTTTAAAAATTAAAGAAAATATGGTAAGACATTAACTCCATGAAGATCTTAAAAAGACAAAGAAAAAGAGTATCTTAATGAAGACATAAAAACATAACAGAAAATGGAAAGTAATTAGTTATTAAAGAGCTTAAAACATTAAAGAAATAATGGAGGAACATTAGCTCAATGAAAACTTTAAAAAATTAAAAAAAATATGGTAAGACATTAGCTCCATGAAGATCTTAAAAAGACAAAGAAAAAGACAGTATCTTAATGAAGACATAAAAACATAACAGAAAATGGAAAGTAATTAGTTATTAAAGAGCTTAAAACATTAAAGAAATAATGGAGGAACATTAGCTCAATGAAAACTTTAAAAAATTAAAAAAAATATGGTAAGACATTAGCTCCATGAAGATCTTAAAAAGACAAAGAAAAAGACAGTATCTTAATGAAGACATAAAAACATAACAGAAAATGGAAAGTAATTAGTTATTAAAGAGCTTAAAACATTACAGATATAATGGAGGAACATTAGCTCAATAAAAACTTTAAAAATTAAAGAAAATATGGTAAGACATTAACTCCATGAAGATCTTAAAAAGACAAAGAAAAAGACAGTATCTTAATGAAGACATTAAAACATAACAGAAAATGGAAAGTAATTAGTTATTAAAGAGCTTAAAACATTAAAGAAATAATGGAGGAACATTAGCTCAATGAAAACTTTAAAAAATTAAAAAAAATATGGTAAGACATTAGCTCCATGAAGATCTTAAAAAGACAAAGAAAAAGACAGTATCTTAATGAAGACATAAAAACATAACAGAAAATGAAAAGTAATTAGTTATTAAAGAGCTTAAAACATTACAGATATAATGGAGGAACATTAGCTCAATAAAAACTTTAAAAAATTAAAGAAAATATGGTAAGACATTAACTCCATGAAGATCTTAAAAAGACAAAGAAAAAGACAGTATCTTAATGAAGACATAAAAACATAACAGAAAATGGAAAGTAATTAGTTATTAAAGAGCTTAAAACATTAAAGAAATAATGGAGGAACATTAGCTCAATGAAAACTTTAAAAAATTAAAAAAAATATGGTAAGACATTAGCTCCATGAAGATCTTAAAAAGACAAAGAAAAAGACAGTATCTTAATGAAGATATAAAAACATAACAGAAAATGGAAAGTAATTAGTTATTAAAGAGCTTAAAACATTACAGATATAATGGAGGAACATTAGCTCAATAAAAACTTTAAAAAATTAAAGAAAATATGGTAAGACATTAACTCCATGAAGATCTTAAAAAGACAAAGAAAAAGACAGTATCTTAATGAAGACATAAAAACATAACAGAAAATGGAAAGTAATTAGTTATTAAAGAGCTTAAAACATTACAGATATAATGGAGGAACATTAGCTCAATAAAAACTTTAAAAAATTAAAGAAAATATGGTAAGACATTAACTCCATGAAGATCTTAAAAAGACAAAGAAAAAGACAGTATCTTAATGAAGACATTAAAACATAACAGAAAATGGAAAGTAATTAGTTATTAAAGAGCTTAAAACATTAAAGAAATAATGGAGGAACATTAGCTCAATGAAAACTTTAAAAAATTAAAAAAAATATGGTAAGACATTAGCTCCATGAAGATCTTAAAAAGACAAAGAAAAAGACAGTATCTTAATGAAGACATAAAAACATAACAGAAAATGGAAAGTAATTAGTTATTAAAGAGCTTAAAACATTACAGATATAATGGAGGAACATTAGCTCAATAAAAACTTTAAAAATTAAAGAAAATATGGTAAGACATTAACTCCATGAAGATCTTAAAAAGACAAAGAAAAAGACAGTATCTTAATGAAGACATTAAAACATAACAGAAAATGGAAAGTAATTAGTTATTAAAGAGCTTAAAACATTAAAGAAATAATGGAGGAACATTAGCTCAATGAAAACTTTAAAAAATTAAAAAAAATATGGTAAGACATTAGCTCCATGAAGATCTTAAAAAGACAAAGAAAAAGACAGTATCTTAATGAAGACATTAAAACATAACAGAAAATGGAAAGTAATTAGTTATTAAAGAGCTTAAAACATTACAGAAATAATAGAGGAACATTAGCTCAATAAAAACTTTAAAAAATTAAAGAAAATATGGTAAGACATTAACTCCATGAAGATCTTAAAAAGACAAAGAAAAAGACAGTATCTTAATGAAGACATAAAAACATAACAGAAAATGGAAAGTAATTAGTTATTAAAGAGCTTAAAACATTACAGAAATAATAGAGGAACATTAGCTCAATAAAAACTTTAAAAAATTAAAGAAAATATGGTAAGACATTAACTCCATGAAGATCTTAAAAAGACAAAGAAAAAGACAGTATCTTAATGAAGACATAAAAACATAACAGAAAATGGAAAGTAATTAGTTATTAAAGAGCTTAAAACATTACAGAAATAATGGAGGAACATTAGCTCAATAAAAACTTTAAAAATTAAAGAAAATATGGTAAGACATTAACTCCATGAAGATCTTAAAAAGACAAAGAAAAAGACAGTATCTTAATGAAGACATAAAAACATAACAGAAAATGGAAAGTAATTAGTTATTAAAGAGCTTAAAACATTAAAGAAATAATGGAGGAACATAAGCTCAATGAAAACTTTAAAAAATTAAAAAAAATATGGTAAGACATTAGCTCCATGAAGATCTTAAAAAGACAAAGAAAAAGACAGTATCTTAATGAAGACATAAAAACATAACAGAAAATGGAAAGTAATTAGTTATTAAAGAGCTTAAAACATTACAGATATAATGGAGGAACATTAGCTCAATAAAAACTTTAAAAATTAAAGAAAATATGGTAAGACATTAACTCCATGAAGATCTTAAAAAGACAAAGAAAAAGACAGTATCTTAATGAAGACATTAAAACATAACAGAAAATGGAAAGTAATTAGTTATTAAAGAGCTTAAAACATTAAAGAAATAATGGAGGAACATTAGCTCAATGAAAACTTTAAAAAATTAAAAAAAATATGGTAAGACATTAGCTCCATGAAGATCTTAAAAAGACAAAGAAAAAGACAGTATCTTAATGAAGACATAAAAACATAACAGAAAATGGAAAGTAATTAGTTATTAAAGAGCTTAAAACATTAAAGAAATAATGGAGGAACATTAGCTCAATGAAAACTTTAAAAAATTAAAAAAAATATGGTAAGACATTAGCTCCATGAAGATCTTAAAAAGACAAAGAAAAAGACAGTATCTTAATGAAGACATAAAAACATAACAGAAAATGGAAAGTAATTAGTTATTAAAGAGCTTAAAACATTACAGATATAATGGAGGAACATTAGCTCAATAAAAACTTTAAAAAATTAAAGAAAATATGGTAAGACATTAACTCCATGAAGATCTTAAAAAGACAAAGAAAAAGACAGTATCTTAATGAAGACATAAAAACATAACAGAAAATGGAAAGTAATTAGTTATTAAAGAGCTTAAAACATTACAGATATAATGGAGGAACATTAGCTCAATAAAAACTTTAAAAAATTAAAGAAAATATGGTAAGACATTAACTCCATGAAGATCTTAAAAAGACAAAGAAAAAGACAGTATCTTAATGAAGACATTAAAACATAACAGAAAATGGAAAGTAATTAGTTATTAAAGAGCTTAAAACATTAAAGAAATAATGGAGGAACATTAGCTCAATGAAAACTTTAAAAAATTAAAAAAAATATGGTAAGACATTAGCTCCATGAAGATCTTAAAAAGACAAAGAAAAAGACAGTATCTTAATGAAGACATAAAAACATAACAGAAAATGGAAAGTAATTAGTTATTAAAGAGCTTAAAACATTACAGATATAATGGAGGAACATTAGCTCAATAAAAACTTTAAAAATTAAAGAAAATATGGTAAGACATTAACTCCATGAAGATCTTAAAAAGACAAAGAAAAAGACAGTATCTTAATGAAGACATTAAAACATAACAGAAAATGGAAAGTAATTAGTTATTAAAGAGCTTAAAACATTAAAGAAATAATGGAGGAACATTAGCTCAATGAAAACTTTAAAAAATTAAAAAAAATATGGTAAGACATTAGCTCCATGAAGATCTTAAAAAGACAAAGAAAAAGACAGTATCTTAATGAAGACATAAAAACATAACAGAAAATGGAAAGTAATTAGTTATTAAAGAGCTTAAAACATTACAGATATAATGGAGGAACATTAGCTCAATAAAAACTTTAAAAATTAAAGAAAATATGGTAAGACATTAACTCCATGAAGATCTTAAAAAGACAAAGAAAAAGACAGTATCTTAATGAAGACATTAAAACATAACAGAAAATGGAAAGTAATTAGTTATTAAAGAGCTTAAAACATTAAAGAAATAATGGAGGAACATTAGCTCAATGAAAACTTTAAAAAATTAAAAAAAATATGGTAAGACATTAGCTCCATGAAGATCTTAAAAAGACAAAGAAAAAGACAGTATCTTAATGAAGACATAAAAACATAACAGAAAATGAAAAGTAATTAGTTATTAAAGAGCTTAAAACATTACAGATATAATGGAGGAACATTAGCTCAATAAAAACTTTAAAAAATTAAAGAAAATATGGTAAGACATTAACTCCATGAAGATCTTAAAAAGACAAAGAAAAAGACAGTATCTTAATGAAGACATAAAAACATAACAGAAAATGGAAAGTAATTAGTTATTAAAGAGCTTAAAACATTAAAGAAATAATGGAGGAACATTAGCTCAATGAAAACTTTAAAAAATTAAAAAAAATATGGTAAGACATTAGCTCCATGAAGATCTTAAAAAGACAAAGAAAAAGACAGTATCTTAATGAAGATATAAAAACATAACAGAAAATGGCAAGTAATTAGTTATTAAAGAGCTTAAAACATTACAGATATAATGGAGGAACATTAGCTCAATAAAAACTTTAAAAAATTAAAGAAAATATGGTAAGACATTAACTCCATGAAGATCTTAAAAAGACAAAGAAAAAGACAGTATCTTAATGAAGACATAAAAACATAACAGAAAATGGAAAGTAATTAGTTATTAAAGAGCTTAAAACATTACAGATATAATGGAGGAACATTAGCTCAATAAAAACTTTAAAAAATTAAAGAAAATATGGTAAGACATTAACTCCATGAAGATCTTAAAAAGACAAAGAAAAAGACAGTATCTTAATGAAGACATTAAAACATAACAGAAAATGGAAAGTAATTAGTTATTAAAGAGCTTAAAACATTAAAGAAATAATGGAGGAACATTAGCTCAATGAAAACTTTAAAAAATTAAAAAAAATATGGTAAGACATTAGCTCCATGAAGATCTTAAAAAGACAAAGAAAAAGACAGTATCTTAATGAAGACATAAAAACATAACAGAAAATGGAAAGTAATTAGTTATTAAAGAGCTTAAAACATTACAGATATAATGGAGGAACATTAGCTCAATAAAAACTTTAAAAATTAAAGAAAATATGGTAAGACATTAACTCCATGAAGATCTTAAAAAGACAAAGAAAAAGACAGTATCTTAATGAAGACATTAAAACATAACAGAAAATGGAAAGTAATTAGTTATTAAAGAGCTTAAAACATTAAAGAAATAATGGAGGAACATTAGCTCAATGAAAACTTTAAAAAATTAAAAAAAATATGGTAAGACATTAGCTCCATGAAGATCTTAAAAAGACAAAGAAAAAGACAGTATCTTAATGAAGACATTAAAACATAACAGAAAATGGAAAGTAATTAGTTATTAAAGAGCTTAAAACATTACAGAAATAATAGAGGAACATTAGCTCAATAAAAACTTTAAAAAATTAAAGAAAATATGGTAAGACATTAACTCCATGAAGATCTTAAAAAGACAAAGAAAAAGACAGTATCTTAATGAAGACATAAAAACATAACAGAAAATGGAAAGTAATTAGTTATTAAAGAGCTTAAAACATTACAGAAATAATAGAGGAACATTAGCTCAATAAAAACTTTAAAAAATTAAAGAAAATATGGTAAGACATTAACTCCATGAAGATCTTAAAAAGACAAAGAAAAAGACAGTATCTTAATGAAGACATAAAAACATAACAGAAAATGGAAAGTAATTAGTTATTAAAGAGCTTAAAACATTACAGAAATAATGGAGGAACATTAGCTCAATAAAAACTTTAAAAATTAAAGAAAATATGGTAAGACATTAACTCCATGAAGATCTTAAAAAGACAAAGAAAAAGACAGTATCTTAATGAAGACATAAAAACATAACAGAAAATGGAAAGTAATTAGTTATTAAAGAGCTTAAAACATTAAAGAAATAATGGAGGAACATAAGCTCAATGAAAACTTTAAAAAATTAAAAAAAATATGGTAAGACATTAGCTCCATGAAGATCTTAAAAAGACAAAGAAAAAGACAGTATCTTAATGAAGACATAAAAACATAACAGAAAATGGAAAGTAATTAGTTATTAAAGAGCTTAAAACATTACAGATATAATGGAGGAACATTAGCTCAATAAAAACTTTAAAAATTAAAGAAAATATGGTAAGACATTAACTCCATGAAGATCTTAAAAAGACAAAGAAAAAGACAGTATCTTAATGAAGACATTAAAACATAACAGAAAATGGAAAGTAATTAGTTATTAAAGAGCTTAAAACATTAAAGAAATAATGGAGGAACATTAGCTCAATGAAAACTTTAAAAAATTAAAAAAAATATGGTAAGACATTAGCTCCATGAAGATCTTAAAAAGACAAAGAAAAAGACAGTATCTTAATGAAGACATAAAAACATAACAGAAAATGGAAAGTAATTAGTTATTAAAGAGCTTAAAACATTACAGATATAATGGAGGAACATTAGCTCAATAAAAACTTTAAAAAATTAAAGAAAATATGGTAAGACATTAACTCCATGAAGATCTTAAAAAGACAAAGAAAAAGACAGTATCTTAATGAAGACATAAAAACATAACAGAAAATGGAAAGTAATTAGTTATTAAAGAGCTTAAAACATTAAAGAAATAATGGAGGAACATTAGCTCAATGAAAACTTTAAAAAATTAAAAAAAATATGGTAAGACATTAGCTCCATGAAGATCTTAAAAAGACAAAGAAAAAGACAGTATCTTAATGAAGACATAAAAACATAACAGAAAATGGAAAGTAATTAGTTATTAAAGAGCTTAAAACATTACAGATATAATGGAGGAACATTAGCTCAATAAAAACTTTAAAAAATTAAAGAAAATATGGTAAGACATTAACTCCATGAAGATCTTAAAAAGACAAAGAAAAAGACAGTATCTTAATGAAGACATAAAAACATAACAGAAAATGGAAAGTAATTAGTTATTAAAGAGCTTAAAACATTACAGATATAATGGAGGAACATTAGCTCAATAAAAACTTTAAAAAATTAAAGAAAATATGGTAAGACATTAACTCCATGAAGATCTTAAAAAGACAAAGAAAAAGACAGTATCTTAATGAAGACATTAAAACATAACAGAAAATGGAAAGTAATTAGTTATTAAAGAGCTTAAAACATTAAAGAAATAATGGAGGAACATTAGCTCAATGAAAACTTTAAAAAATTAAAAAAAATATGGTAAGACATTAGCTCCATGAAGATCTTAAAAAGACAAAGAAAAAGACAGTATCTTAATGAAGACATAAAAACATAACAGAAAATGGAAAGTAATTAGTTATTAAAGAGCTTAAAACATTACAGATATAATGGAGGAACATTAGCTCAATAAAAACTTTAAAAATTAAAGAAAATATGGTAAGACATTAACTCCATGAAGATCTTAAAAAGACAAAGAAAAAGACAGTATCTTAATGAAGACATTAAAACATAACAGAAAATGGAAAGTAATTAGTTATTAAAGAGCTTAAAACATTAAAGAAATAATGGAGGAACATTAGCTCAATGAAAACTTTAAAAAATTAAAAAAAATATGGTAAGACATTAGCTCCATGAAGATCTTAAAAAGACAAAGAAAAAGACAGTATCTTAATGAAGACATTAAAACATAACAGAAAATGGAAAGTAATTAGTTATTAAAGAGCTTAAAACATTACAGAAATAATAGAGGAACATTAGCTCAATAAAAACTTTAAAAAATTAAAGAAAATATGGTAAGACATTAACTCCATGAAGATCTTAAAAAGACAAAGAAAAAGACAGTATCTTAATGAAGACATAAAAACATAACAGAAAATGGAAAGTAATTAGTTATTAAAGAGCTTAAAACATTACAGAAATAATAGAGGAACATTAGCTCAATAAAAACTTTTTAAAAATTAAAGAAAATATGGTAAGACATTAACTCCATGAAGATCTTAAAAAGACAAAGAAAAAGACAGTATCTTAATGAAGACATAAAAACATAACAGAAAATGGAAAGTAATTAGTTATTAAAGAGCTTAAAACATTACAGAAATAATGGAGGAACATTAGCTCAATAAAAACTTTAAAAATTAAAGAAAATATGGTAAGACATTAACTCCATGAAGATCTTAAAAAGACAAAGAAAAAGACAGTATCTTAATGAAGACATTAAAACATAACAGAAAATGGAAAGTAATTAGTTATTAAAGAGCTTAAAACATTACAGAAATAATGGAGGAACATTAGCTCAATAAAAACTTTAAAAATTAAAGAAAATATGGTAAGACATTAACTCCATGAAGATCTTAAAAAGACAAAGAAAAAGACAGTATCTTAATGAAGACATAAAAACATAACAGAAAATGGAAAGTAATTAGTTATTAAAGAGCTTAAAACATTAAAGAAATAATGGAGGAACATTAGCTCAATGAAAACTTTAAAAAATTAAAAAAAATATGGTAAGACATTAGCTCCATGAAGATCTTAAAAAGACAAAGAAAAAGACAGTATCTTAATGAAGACATAAAAACATAACAGAAAATGGAAAGTAATTAGTTATTAAAGAGCTTAAAACATTACAGATATAATGGAGGAACATTAGCTCAATAAAAACTTTAAAAATTAAAGAAAATATGGTAAGACATTAACTCCATGAAGATCTTAAAAAGACAAAGAAAAAGACAGTATCTTAATGAAGACATTAAAACATAACAGAAAATGGAAAGTAATTAGTTATTAAAGAGCTTAAAACATTACAGAAATAATGGAGGAACATTAGCTCAATGAAAACTTTAAAAAATTAAAAAAAATATGGTAAGACATTAGCTCCATGAAGATGTTAAAAAGACAAAGAAAAAGACAGTATCTTAATGAAGACATAAAAACATAACAGAAAATGGAAAGTAATTAGTTATTAAAGAGCTTAAAACATTACAGATATAATGGAGGAACATTAGCTCAATAAAAACTTTAAAAAATTAAAGAAAATATGGTAAGACATTAACTCCATGAAGATCTTAAAAAGACAAAGAAAAAGACAGTATCTTAATGAAGACATAAAAACATAACAGAAAATGGAAAGTAATTAGTTATTAAAGAGCTTAAAACATTAAAGAAATAATGGAGGAACATTAGCTCAATGAAAACTTTAAAAAATTAAAAAAAATATGGTAAGACATTAGCTCCATGAAGATCTTAAAAAGACAAAGAAAAAGACAGTATCTTAATGAAGACATAAAAACATAACAGAAAATGGAAAGTAATTAGTTATTAAAGAGCTTAAAACATTACAGATATAATGGAGGAACATTAGCTCAATAAAAACTTTAAAAATTAAAGAAAATATGGTAAGACATTAACTCCATGAAGATCTTAAAAAGACAAAGAAAAAGAGTATCTTAATGAAGACATAAAAACATAACAGAAAATGGAAAGTAATTAGTTATTAAAGAGCTTAAAACATTAAAGAAATAATGGAGGAACATTAGCTCAATGAAAACTTTAAAAAATTAAAAAAAATATGGTAAGACATTAGCTCCATGAAGATCTTAAAAAGACAAAGAAAAAGACAGTATCTTAATGAAGACATAAAAACATAACAGAAAATGGAAAGTAATTAGTTATTAAAGAGCTTAAAACATTAAAGAAATAATGGAGGAACATTAGCTCAATGAAAACTTTAAAAAATTAAAAAAAATATGGTAAGACATTAGCTCCATGAAGATCTTAAAAAGACAAAGAAAAAGACAGTATCTTAATGAAGACATAAAAACATAACAGAAAATGGAAAGTAATTAGTTATTAAAGAGCTTAAAACATTACAGATATAATGGAGGAACATTAGCTCAATAAAAACTTTAAAAATTAAAGAAAATATGGTAAGACATTAACTCCATGAAGATCTTAAAAAGACAAAGAAAAAGACAGTATCTTAATGAAGACATTAAAACATAACAGAAAATGGAAAGTAATTAGTTATTAAAGAGCTTAAAACATTAAAGAAATAATGGAGGAACATTAGCTCAATGAAAACTTTAAAAAATTAAAAAAAATATGGTAAGACATTAGCTCCATGAAGATCTTAAAAAGACAAAGAAAAAGACAGTATCTTAATGAAGACATAAAAACATAACAGAAAATGAAAAGTAATTAGTTATTAAAGAGCTTAAAACATTACAGATATAATGGAGGAACATTAGCTCAATAAAAACTTTAAAAAATTAAAGAAAATATGGTAAGACATTAACTCCATGAAGATCTTAAAAAGACAAAGAAAAAGACAGTATCTTAATGAAGACATAAAAACATAACAGAAAATGGAAAGTAATTAGTTATTAAAGAGCTTAAAACATTAAAGAAATAATGGAGGAACATTAGCTCAATGAAAACTTTAAAAAATTAAAAAAAATATGGTAAGACATTAGCTCCATGAAGATCTTAAAAAGACAAAGAAAAAGACAGTATCTTAATCAAGATATAAAAACATAACAGAAAATGGAAAGTAATTAGTTATTAAAGAGCTTAAAACATTACAGATATAATGGAGGAACATTAGCTCAATAAAAACTTTAAAAAATTAAAGAAAATATGGTAAGACATTAACTCCATGAAGATCTTAAAAAGACAAAGAAAAAGACAGTATCTTAATGAAGACATAAAAACATAACAGAAAATGGAAAGTAATTAGTTATTAAAGAGCTTAAAACATTACAGATATAATGGAGGAACATTAGCTCAATAAAAACTTTAAAAAATTAAAGAAAATATGGTAAGACATTAACTCCATGAAGATCTTAAAAAGACAAAGAAAAAGACAGTATCTTAATGAAGACATTAAAACATAACAGAAAATGGAAAGTAATTAGTTATTAAAGAGCTTAAAACATTAAAGAAATAATGGAGGAACATTAGCTCAATGAAAACTTTAAAAAATTAAAAAAAATATGGTAAGACATTAGCTCCATGAAGATCTTAAAAAGACAAAGAAAAAGACAGTATCTTAATGAAGACATAAAAACATAACAGAAAATGGAAAGTAATTAGTTATTAAAGAGCTTAAAACATTACAGATATAATGGAGGAACATTAGCTCAATAAAAACTTTAAAAATTAAAGAAAATATGGTAAGACATTAACTCCATGAAGATCTTAAAAAGACAAAGAAAAAGACAGTATCTTAATGAAGACATTAAAACATAACAGAAAATGGAAAGTAATTAGTTATTAAAGAGCTTAAAACATTAAAGAAATAATGGAGGAACATTAGCTCAATGAAAACTTTAAAAAATTAAAAAAAATATGGTAAGACATTAGCTCCATGAAGATCTTAAAAAGACAAAGAAAAAGACAGTATCTTAATGAAGACATTAAAACATAACAGAAAATGGAAAGTAATTAGTTATTAAAGAGCTTAAAACATTACAGAAATAATAGAGGAACATTAGCTCAATAAAAACTTTAAAAAATTAAAGAAAATATGGTAAGACATTAACTCCATGAAGATCTTAAAAAGACAAAGAAAAAGACAGTATCTTAATGAAGACATAAAAACATAACAGAAAATGGAAAGTAATTAGTTATTAAAGAGCTTAAAACATTACAGAAATAATAGAGGAACATTAGCTCAATAAAAACTTTAAAAAATTAAAGAAAATATGGTAAGACATTAACTCCATGAAGATCTTAAAAAGACAAAGAAAAAGACAGTATCTTAATGAAGACATAAAAACATAACAGAAAATGGAAAGTAATTAGTTATTAAAGAGCTTAAAACATTACAGAAATAATGGAGGAACATTAGCTCAATAAAAACTTTAAAAATTAAAGAAAATATGGTAAGACATTAACTCCATGAAGATCTTAAAAAGACAAAGAAAAAGACAGTATCTTAATGAAGACATAAAAACATAACAGAAAATGGAAAGTAATTAGTTATTAAAGAGCTTAAAACATTAAAGAAATAATGGAGGAACATAAGCTCAATGAAAACTTTAAAAAATTAAAAAAAATATGGTAAGACATTAGCTCCATGAAGATCTTAAAAAGACAAAGAAAAAGACAGTATCTTAATGAAGACATAAAAACATAACAGAAAATGGAAAGTAATTAGTTATTAAAGAGCTTAAAACATTACAGATATAATGGAGGAACATTAGCTCAATAAAAACTTTAAAAATTAAAGAAAATATGGTAAGACATTAACTCCATGAAGATCTTAAAAAGACAAAGAAAAAGACAGTATCTTAATGAAGACATTAAAACATAACAGAAAATGGAAAGTAATTAGTTATTAAAGAGCTTAAAACATTAAAGAAATAATGGAGGAACATTAGCTCAATGAAAACTTTAAAAAATTAAAAAAAATATGGTAAGACATTAGCTCCATGAAGATCTTAAAAAGACAAAGAAAAAGACAGTATCTTAATGAAGACATAAAAACATAACAGAAAATGGAAAGTAATTAGTTATTAAAGAGCTTAAAACATTAAAGAAATAATGGAGGAACATTAGCTCAATGAAAACTTTAAAAAATTAAAAAAAATATGGTAAGACATTAGCTCCATGAAGATCTTAAAAAGACAAAGAAAAAGACAGTATCTTAATGAAGACATAAAAACATAACAGAAAATGGAAAGTAATTAGTTATTAAAGAGCTTAAAACATTACAGATATAATGGAGGAACATTAGCTCAATAAAAACTTTAAAAAATTAAAGAAAATATGGTAAGACATTAACTCCATGAAGATCTTAAAAAGACAAAGAAAAAGACAGTATCTTAATGAAGACATAAAAACATAACAGAAAATGGAAAGTAATTAGTTATTAAAGAGCTTAAAACATTACAGATATAATGGAGGAACATTAGCTCAATAAAAACTTTAAAAAATTAAAGAAAATATGGTAAGACATTAACTCCATGAAGATCTTAAAAAGACAAAGAAAAAGACAGTATCTTAATGAAGACATTAAAACATAACAGAAAATGGAAAGTAATTAGTTATTAAAGAGCTTAAAACATTAAAGAAATAATGGAGGAACATTAGCTCAATGAAAACTTTAAAAAATTAAAAAAAATATGGTAAGACATTAGCTCCATGAAGATCTTAAAAAGACAAAGAAAAAGACAGTATCTTAATGAAGACATAAAAACATAACAGAAAATGGAAAGTAATTAGTTATTAAAGAGCTTAAAACATTACAGATATAATGGAGGAACATTAGCTCAATAAAAACTTTAAAAATTAAAGAAAATATGGTAAGACATTAACTCCATGAAGATCTTAAAAAGACAAAGAAAAAGACAGTATCTTAATGAAGACATTAAAACATAACAGAAAATGGAAAGTAATTAGTTATTAAAGAGCTTAAAACATTAAAGAAATAATGGAGGAACATTAGCTCAATGAAAACTTTAAAAAATTAAAAAAAATATGGTAAGACATTAGCTCCATGAAGATCTTAAAAAGACAAAGAAAAAGACAGTATCTTAATGAAGACATAAAAACATAACAGAAAATGGAAAGTAATTAGTTATTAAAGAGCTTAAAACATTACAGATATAATGGAGGAACATTAGCTCAATAAAAACTTTAAAAATTAAAGAAAATATGGTAAGACATTAACTCCATGAAGATCTTAAAAAGACAAAGAAAAAGACAGTATCTTAATGAAGACATTAAAACATAACAGAAAATGGAAAGTAATTAGTTATTAAAGAGCTTAAAACATTAAAGAAATAATGGAGGAACATTAGCTCAATGAAAACTTTAAAAAATTAAAAAAAATATGGTAAGACATTAGCTCCATGAAGATCTTAAAAAGACAAAGAAAAAGACAGTATCTTAATGAAGACATAAAAACATAACAGAAAATGAAAAGTAATTAGTTATTAAAGAGCTTAAAACATTACAGATATAATGGAGGAACATTAGCTCAATAAAAACTTTAAAAAATTAAAGAAAATATGGTAAGACATTAACTCCATGAAGATCTTAAAAAGACAAAGAAAAAGACAGTATCTTAATGAAGACATAAAAACATAACAGAAAATGGAAAGTAATTAGTTATTAAAGAGCTTAAAACATTAAAGAAATAATGGAGGAACATTAGCTCAATGAAAACTTTAAAAAATTAAAAAAAATATGGTAAGACATTAGCTCCATGAAGATCTTAAAAAGACAAAGAAAAAGACAGTATCTTAATGAAGATATAAAAACATAACAGAAAATGGAAAGTAATTAGTTATTAAAGAGCTTAAAACATTACAGATATAATGGAGGAACATTAGCTCAATAAAAACTTTAAAAAATTAAAGAAAATATGGTAAGACATTAACTCCATGAAGATCTTAAAAAGACAAAGAAAAAGACAGTATCTTAATGAAGACATAAAAACATAACAGAAAATGGAAAGTAATTAGTTATTAAAGAGCTTAAAACATTACAGATATAATGGAGGAACATTAGCTCAATAAAAACTTTAAAAAATTAAAGAAAATATGGTAAGACATTAACTCCATGAAGATCTTAAAAAGACAAAGAAAAAGACAGTATCTTAATGAAGACATTAAAACATAACAGAAAATGGAAAGTAATTAGTTATTAAAGAGCTTAAAACATTAAAGAAATAATGGAGGAACATTAGCTCAATGAAAACTTTAAAAAATTGAAAAAAATATGGTAAGACATTAGCTCCATGAAGATCTTAAAAAGACAAAGAAAAAGACAGTATCTTAATGAAGACATAAAAACATAACAGAAAATGGAAAGTAATTAGTTATTAAAGAGCTTAAAACATTACAGATATAATGGAGGAACATTAGCTCAATAAAAACTTTAAAAATTAAAGAAAATATGGTAAGACATTAACTCCATGAAGATCTTAAAAAGACAAAGAAAAAGACAGTATCTTAATGAAGACATTAAAACATAACAGAAAATGGAAAGTAATTAGTTATTAAAGAGCTTAAAACATTAAAGAAATAATGGAGGAACATTAGCTCAATGAAAACTTTAAAAAATTAAAAAAAATATGGTAAGACATTAGCTCCATGAAGATCTTAAAAAGACAAAGAAAAAGACAGTATCTTAATGAAGACATTAAAACATAACAGAAAATGGAAAGTAATTAGTTATTAAAGAGCTTAAAACATTACAGAAATAATAGAGGAACATTAGCTCAATAAAAACTTTAAAAAATTAAAGAAAATATGGTAAGACATTAACTCCATGAAGATCTTAAAAAGACAAAGAAAAAGACAGTATCTTAATGAAGACATAAAAACATAACAGAAAATGGAAAGTAATTAGTTATTAAAGAGCTTAAAACATTACAGAAATAATAGAGGAACATTAGCTCAATAAAAACTTTAAAAAATTAAAGAAAATATGGTAAGACATTAACTCCATGAAGATCTTAAAAAGACAAAGAAAAAGACAGTATCTTAATGAAGACATAAAAACATAACAGAAAATGGAAAGTAATTAGTTATTAAAGAGCTTAAAACATTACAGAAATAATGGAGGAACATTAGCTCAATAAAAACTTTAAAAATTAAAGAAAATATGGTAAGACATTAACTCCATGAAGATCTTAAAAAGACAAAGAAAAAGACAGTATCTTAATGAAGACATAAAAACATAACAGAAAATGGAAAGTAATTAGTTATTAAAGAGCTTAAAACATTAAAGAAATAATGGAGGAACATAAGCTCAATGAAAACTTTAAAAAATTAAAAAAAATATGGTAAGACATTAGCTCCATGAAGATCTTAAAAAGACAAAGAAAAAGACAGTATCTTAATGAAGACATAAAAACATAACAGAAAATGGAAAGTAATTAGTTATTAAAGAGCTTAAAACATTACAGATATAATGGAGGAACATTAGCTCAATAAAAACTTTAAAAATTAAAGAAAATATGGTAAGACATTAACTCCATGAAGATCTTAAAAAGACAAAGAAAAAGACAGTATCTTAATGAAGACATTAAAACATAACAGAAAATGGAAAGTAATTAGTTATTAAAGAGCTTAAAACATTAAAGAAATAATGGAGGAACATTAGCTCAATGAAAACTTTAAAAAATTAAAAAAAATATGGTAAGACATTAGCTCCATGAAGATCTTAAAAAGACAAAGAAAAAGACAGTATCTTAATGAAGACATAAAAACATAACAGAAAATGGAAAGTAATTAGTTATTAAAGAGCTTAAAACATTACAGATATAATGGAGGAACATTAGCTCAATAAAAACTTTAAAAAATTAAAGAAAATATGGTAAGACATTAACTCCATGAAGATCTTAAAAAGACAAAGAAAAAGACAGTATCTTAATGAAGACATAAAAACATAACAGAAAATGGAAAGTAATTAGTTATTAAAGAGCTTAAAACATTAAAGAAATAATGGAGGAACATTAGCTCAATGAAAACTTTAAAAAATTAAAAAAAATATGGTAAGACATTAGCTCCATGAAGATCTTAAAAAGACAAAGAAAAAGACAGTATCTTAATGAAGACATAAAAACATAACAGAAAATGGAAAGTAATTAGTTATTAAAGAGCTTAAAACATTACAGATATAATGGAGGAACATTAGCTCAATAAAAACTTTAAAAAATTAAAGAAAATATGGTAAGACATTAACTCCATGAAGATCTTAAAAAGACAAAGAAAAAGACAGTATCTTAATGAAGACATAAAAACATAACAGAAAATGGAAAGTAATTAGTTATTAAAGAGCTTAAAACATTACAGATATAATGGAGGAACATTAGCTCAATAAAAACTTTAAAAAATTAAAGAAAATATGGTAAGACATTAACTCCATGAAGATCTTAAAAAGACAAAGAAAAAGACAGTATCTTAATGAAGACATTAAAACATAACAGAAAATGGAAAGTAATTAGTTATTAAAGAGCTTAAAACATTAAAGAAATAATGGAGGAACATTAGCTCAATGAAAACTTTAAAAAATTAAAAAAAATATGGTAAGACATTAGCTCCATGAAGATCTTAAAAAGACAAAGAAAAAGACAGTATCTTAATGAAGACATAAAAACATAACAGAAAATGGAAAGTAATTAGTTATTAAAGAGCTTAAAACATTACAGATATAATGGAGGAACATTAGCTCAATAAAAACTTTAAAAATTAAAGAAAATATGGTAAGACATTAACTCCATGAAGATCTTAAAAAGACAAAGAAAAAGACAGTATCTTAATGAAGACATTAAAACATAACAGAAAATGGAAAGTAATTAGTTATTAAAGAGCTTAAAACATTAAAGAAATAATGGAGGAACATTAGCTCAATGAAAACTTTAAAAAATTAAAAAAAATATGGTAAGACATTAGCTCCATGAAGATCTTAAAAAGACAAAGAAAAAGACAGTATCTTAATGAAGACATTAAAACATAACAGAAAATGGAAAGTAATTAGTTATTAAAGAGCTTAAAACATTACAGAAATAATAGAGGAACATTAGCTCAATAAAAACTTTAAAAAATTAAAGAAAATATGGTAAGACATTAACTCCATGAAGATCTTAAAAAGACAAAGAAAAAGACAGTATCTTAATGAAGACATAAAAACATAACAGAAAATGGAAAGTAATTAGTTATTAAAGAGCTTAAAACATTACAGAAATAATAGAGGAACATTAGCTCAATAAAAACTTTTTAAAAATTAAAGAAAATATGGTAAGACATTAACTCCATGAAGATCTTAAAAAGACAAAGAAAAAGACAGTATCTTAATGAAGACATAAAAACATAACAGAAAATGGAAAGTAATTAGTTATTAAAGAGCTTAAAACATTACAGAAATAATGGAGGAACATTAGCTCAATAAAAACTTTAAAAATTAAAGAAAATATGGTAAGACATTAACTCCATGAAGATCTTAAAAAGACAAAGAAAAAGACAGTATCTTAATGAAGACATTAAAACATAACAGAAAATGGAAAGTAATTAGTTATTAAAGAGCTTAAAACATTACAGAAATAATGGAGGAACATTAGCTCAATAAAAACTTTAAAAATTAAAGAAAATATGGTAAGACATTAACTCCATGAAGATCTTAAAAAGACAAAGAAAAAGACAGTATCTTAATGAAGACATAAAAACATAACAGAAAATGGAAAGTAATTAGTTATTAAAGAGCTTAAAACATTAAAGAAATAATGGAGGAACATTAGCTCAATGAAAACTTTAAAAAATTAAAAAAAATATGGTAAGACATTAGCTCCATGAAGATCTTAAAAAGACAAAGAAAAAGACAGTATCTTAATGAAGACATAAAAACATAACAGAAAATGGAAAGTAATTAGTTATTAAAGAGCTTAAAACATTACAGATATAATGGAGGAACATTAGCTCAATAAAAACTTTAAAAATTAAAGAAAATATGGTAAGACATTAACTCCATGAAGATCTTAAAAAGACAAAGAAAAAGACAGTATCTTAATGAAGACATTAAAACATAACAGAAAATGGAAAGTAATTAGTTATTAAAGAGCTTAAAACATTACAGAAATAATGGAGGAACATTAGCTCAATGAAAACTTTAAAAAATTAAAAAAAATATGGTAAGACATTAGCTCCATGAAGATGTTAAAAAGACAAAGAAAAAGACAGTATCTTAATGAAGACATAAAAACATAACAGAAAATGGAAAGTAATTAGTTATTAAAGAGCTTAAAACATTACAGATATAATGGAGGAACATTAGCTCAATAAAAACTTTAAAAAATTAAAGAAAATATGGTAAGACATTAACTCCATGAAGATCTTAAAAAGACAAAGAAAAAGACAGTATCTTAATGAAGACATAAAAACATAACAGAAAATGGAAAGTAATTAGTTATTAAAGAGCTTAAAACATTAAAGAAATAATGGAGGAACATTAGCTCAATGAAAACTTTAAAAAATTAAAAAAAATATGGTAAGACATTAGCTCCATGAAGATCTTAAAAAGACAAAGAAAAAGACAGTATCTTAATGAAGACATAAAAACATAACAGAAAATGGAAAGTAATTAGTTATTAAAGAGCTTAAAACATTACAGATATAATGGAGGAACATTAGCTCAATAAAAACTTTAAAAATTAAAGAAAATATGGTAAGACATTAACTCCATGAAGATCTTAAAAAGACAAAGAAAAAGAGTATCTTAATGAAGACATAAAAACATAACAGAAAATGGAAAGTAATTAGTTATTAAAGAGCTTAAAACATTAAAGAAATAATGGAGGAACATTAGCTCAATGAAAACTTTAAAAAATTAAAAAAAATATGGTAAGACATTAGCTCCATGAAGATCTTAAAAAGACAAAGAAAAAGACAGTATCTTAATGAAGACATAAAAACATAACAGAAAATGGAAAGTAATTAGTTATTAAAGAGCTTAAAACATTAAAGAAATAATGGAGGAACATTAGCTCAATGAAAACTTTAAAAAATTAAAAAAAATATGGTAAGACATTAGCTCCATGAAGATCTTAAAAAGACAAAGAAAAAGACAGTATCTTAATGAAGACATAAAAACATAACAGAAAATGGAAAGTAATTAGTTATTAAAGAGCTTAAAACATTACAGATATAATGGAGGAACATTAGCTCAATAAAAACTTTAAAAATTAAAGAAAATATGGTAAGACATTAACTCCATGAAGATCTTAAAAAGACAAAGAAAAAGACAGTATCTTAATGAAGACATTAAAACATAACAGAAAATGGAAAGTAATTAGTTATTAAAGAGCTTAAAACATTAAAGAAATAATGGAGGAACATTAGCTCAATGAAAACTTTAAAAAATTAAAAAAAATATGGTAAGACATTAGCTCCATGAAGATCTTAAAAAGACAAAGAAAAAGACAGTATCTTAATGAAGACATAAAAACATAACAGAAAATGAAAAGTAATTAGTTATTAAAGAGCTTAAAACATTACAGATATAATGGAGGAACATTAGCTCAATAAAAACTTTAAAAAATTAAAGAAAATATGGTAAGACATTAACTCCATGAAGATCTTAAAAAGACAAAGAAAAAGACAGTATCTTAATGAAGACATAAAAACATAACAGAAAATGGAAAGTAATTAGTTATTAAAGAGCTTAAAACATTAAAGAAATAATGGAGGAACATTAGCTCAATGAAAACTTTAAAAAATTAAAAAAAATATGGTAAGACATTAGCTCCATGAAGATCTTAAAAAGACAAAGAAAAAGACAGTATCTTAATGAAGATATAAAAACATAACAGAAAATGGAAAGTAATTAGTTATTAAAGAGCTTAAAACATTACAGATATAATGGAGGAACATTAGCTCAATAAAAACTTTAAAAAATTAAAGAAAATATGGTAAGACATTAACTCCATGAAGATCTTAAAAAGACAAAGAAAAAGACAGTATCTTAATGAAGACATAAAAACATAACAGAAAATGGAAAGTAATTAGTTATTAAAGAGCTTAAAACATTACAGATATAATGGAGGAACATTAGCTCAATAAAAACTTTAAAAAATTAAAGAAAATATGGTAAGACATTAACTCCATGAAGATCTTAAAAAGACAAAGAAAAAGACAGTATCTTAATGAAGACATTAAAACATAACAGAAAATGGAAAGTAATTAGTTATTAAAGAGCTTAAAACATTAAAGAAATAATGGAGGAACATTAGCTCAATGAAAACTTTAAAAAATTAAAAAAAATATGGTAAGACATTAGCTCCATGAAGATCTTAAAAAGACAAAGAAAAAGACAGTATCTTAATGAAGACATAAAAACATAACAGAAAATGGAAAGTAATTAGTTATTAAAGAGCTTAAAACATTACAGATATAATGGAGGAACATTAGCTCAATAAAAACTTTAAAAATTAAAGAAAATATGGTAAGACATTAACTCCATGAAGATCTTAAAAAGACAAAGAAAAAGACAGTATCTTAATGAAGACATTAAAACATAACAGAAAATGGAAAGTAATTAGTTATTAAAGAGCTTAAAACATTAAAGAAATAATGGAGGAACATTAGCTCAATGAAAACTTTAAAAAATTAAAAAAAATATGGTAAGACATTAGCTCCATGAAGATCTTAAAAAGACAAAGAAAAAGACAGTATCTTAATGAAGACATTAAAACATAACAGAAAATGGAAAGTAATTAGTTATTAAAGAGCTTAAAACATTACAGAAATAATAGAGGAACATTAGCTCAATAAAAACTTTAAAAAATTAAAGAAAATATGGTAAGACATTAACTCCATGAAGATCTTAAAAAGACAAAGAAAAAGACAGTATCTTAATGAAGACATAAAAACATAACAGAAAATGGAAAGTAATTAGTTATTAAAGAGCTTAAAACATTACAGAAATAATAGAGGAACATTAGCTCAATAAAAACTTTAAAAAATTAAAGAAAATATGGTAAGACATTAACTCCATGAAGATCTTAAAAAGACAAAGAAAAAGACAGTATCTTAATGAAGACATAAAAACATAACAGAAAATGGAAAGTAATTAGTTATTAAAGAGCTTAAAACATTACAGAAATAATGGAGGAACATTAGCTCAATAAAAACTTTAAAAATTAAAGAAAATATGGTAAGACATTAACTCCATGAAGATCTTAAAAAGACAAAGAAAAAGACAGTATCTTAATGAAGACATAAAAACATAACAGAAAATGGAAAGTAATTAGTTATTAAAGAGCTTAAAACATTAAAGAAATAATGGAGGAACATAAGCTCAATGAAAACTTTAAAAAATTAAAAAAAATATGGTAAGACATTAGCTCCATGAAGATCTTAAAAAGACAAAGAAAAAGACAGTATCTTAATGAAGACATAAAAACATAACAGAAAATGGAAAGTAATTAGTTATTAAAGAGCTTAAAACATTACAGATATAATGGAGGAACATTAGCTCAATAAAAACTTTAAAAATTAAAGAAAATATGGTAAGACATTAACTCCATGAAGATCTTAAAAAGACAAAGAAAAAGACAGTATCTTAATGAAGACATTAAAACATAACAGAAAATGGAAAGTAATTAGTTATTAAAGAGCTTAAAACATTAAAGAAATAATGGAGGAACATTAGCTCAATGAAAACTTTAAAAAATTAAAAAAAATATGGTAAGACATTAGCTCCATGAGGATCTTAAAAAGACAAAGAAAAAGACAGTATCTTAATGAAGACATAAAAACATAACAGAAAATGGAAAGTAATTAGTTATTAAAGAGCTTAAAACATTACAGATATAATGGAGGAACATTAGCTCAATAAAAACTTTAAAAAATTAAAGAAAATATGGTAAGACATTAACTCCATGAAGATCTTAAAAAGACAAAGAAAAAGACAGTATCTTAATGAAGACATAAAAACATAACAGAAAATGGAAAGTAATTAGTTATTAAAGAGCTTAAAACATTAAAGAAATAATGGAGGAACATTAGCTCAATGAAAACTTTAAAAAATTAAAAAAAATATGGTAAGACATTAGCTCCATGAAGATCTTAAAAAGACAAAGAAAAAGACAGTATCTTAATGAAGACATAAAAACATAACAGAAAATGGAAAGTAATTAGTTATTAAAGAGCTTAAAACATTACAGATATAATGGAGGAACATTAGCTCAATAAAAACTTTAAAAAATTAAAGAAAATATGGTAAGACATTAACTCCATGAAGATCTTAAAAAGACAAAGAAAAAGACAGTATCTTAATGAAGACATAAAAACATAACAGAAAATGGAAAGTAATTAGTTATTAAAGAGCTTAAAACATTACAGATATAATGGAGGAACATTAGCTCAATAAAAACTTTAAAAAATTAAAGAAAATATGGTAAGACATTAACTCCATGAAGATCTTAAAAAGACAAAGAAAAAGACAGTATCTTAATGAAGACATTAAAACATAACAGAAAATGGAAAGTAATTAGTTATTAAAGAGCTTAAAACATTAAAGAAATAATGGAGGAACATTAGCTCAATGAAAACTTTAAAAAATTAAAAAAAATATGGTAAGACATTAGCTCCATGAAGATCTTAAAAAGACAAAGAAAAAGACAGTATCTTAATGAAGACATAAAAACATAACAGAAAATGGAAAGTAATTAGTTATTAAAGAGCTTAAAACATTACAGATATAATGGAGGAACATTAGCTCAATAAAAACTTTAAAAATTAAAGAAAATATGGTAAGACATTAACTCCATGAAGATCTTAAAAAGACAAAGAAAAAGACAGTATCTTAATGAAGACATTAAAACATAACAGAAAATGGAAAGTAATTAGTTATTAAAGAGCTTAAAACATTAAAGAAATAATGGAGGAACATTAGCTCAATGAAAACTTTAAAAAATTAAAAAAAATATGGTAAGACATTAGCTCCATGAAGATCTTAAAAAGACAAAGAAAAAGACAGTATCTTAATGAAGACATTAAAACATAACAGAAAATGGAAAGTAATTAGTTATTAAAGAGCTTAAAACATTACAGAAATAATAGAGGAACATTAGCTCAATAAAAACTTTAAAAAATTAAAGAAAATATGGTAAGACATTAACTCCATGAAGATCTTAAAAAGACAAAGAAAAAGACAGTATCTTAATGAAGACATAAAAACATAACAGAAAATGGAAAGTAATTAGTTATTAAAGAGCTTAAAACATTAAAGAAATAATGGAGGAACATTAGCTTAATGAAAACTTTAAAAAAATAAAGAAAATATGGTAAGACATTAGCTCCACGAAGAATATAAAACAGTAAAAAAACTGTCAAGACATTAACTACTTGAAAACTTTAAAACAATAAAGAGAAACTTTAAGAATTCGCATCAGACAGAAAATTCTTCTGAATTTTCTGTCCATAAGAGCTACCTTGGTCGAGATTATAACAGTAAAAGAACAAAATCGATCTATGGGTTAAAATAGATAATAAATTAAATTTTTACATGAAGATTTTAAAAAGACAAAGAAAAAGACATTATCTTAGTCAATAAATATAAAAGATCCCAAAGCAATGAGATAAAAATAAATTCACCGAGAACCTATAGATATAAAGGAATTATAAATATAAGCTTAAATATCGTAAGAAAATTAATACTGGAATAATTTCTAAGATGCTAATTAATCTAAAGGAATAGTGGCTGAATGTATATAAAAAAATGACCTATTAGTTATAAACTAAATAAAAAAAAACCTTAGCTAATGGAACAACTAGGAAATTTAATCACTGACAATTTTTTAGTCGCGTCGGAGTCTAGTCATGAGTGACTCTACATCTTACTATTCGGTCGGTCGGTCGGTCCCTGCTTGCTTTGCTTTTTTTATAATAACATTGTAACTACTCGGCCAATTCTAACGAATTTGAAACGCTTATGTCGTTTTACATTTTCTTTCGAATGATATAATTGCCAAAGTCTTCCTACGTTTCGCCAAACATCTGTATATTTCTTCCAGGTTTTAAGGTCCTGACGTCACATCAGAGCCTTCAAAGAAAATAGAACCGCAAAAAAAAACGGGGTTGGTAAAGGGCAAGCTATAAAATTGTTTTAGCTACCTATTTCTGCAAAAACTCTTTTTTTTCTTTAATAGCCTGTTCGAGTTACGGAATATCACTCAAATAAATCAATTGAAACATCCATGCATCTAATTCAATAGAGAAAACCCTGAGGAAACGTGGAAATAGCCCAAACACGCGTCACGAAATGAAAAATGGGCCGCCCATCGCAATGTAATCAAACGTGACTCAGAAAAAAAAAGCAAAAAACCTCTAATAAATTAATCACCGCTCATAGCGATTGCTAAATAATTTTGAACATTAGTCTACAAATCCCTGAAATTATTTTAACCACCTATACCCAGCGGGGAAACGATTAAATACCCAAATAAATAGAAATAAACCAACGTGACTAAGCAAAGTATATGAACTAACCTTATAAAATAACAATAGCCGCTCATACTCATTTCAAAATAATTTCGAATATTACCCTACAAATCCCTCTTCTTGTTTTAACCGCCCAACTCAGGAGGAAGGGGGGGGGCGCTTACATACTTAAAGAAAAAAATGGCGAACGTCCGTTTTTTCCTTCAGCCTATTTATATAGGAATTGCTCTAGATGCACATGATTAAAGCTATTTTAATTGTGTTTTTGATGCGGGCTTCGATATTTATAGGTAGTTTAGGTTTAGTTATTGTACATTTATACAATTGTAGTCTATTCTTCTCATGTTTCAACGTTATGGCGTCCCATTTTAGACTATTTCTATAGGAATATTGCAAATTTCACTCAATGCGAGGCTTCGATAGTGGGAGCAGATTTCGGTTTATTTCTTCAATTTTTGGCCACTTCAGGCTTAGTTCTTTTAGGTTCGACCGCTATTGCGTCACTTCCTAGCCTATTCCTATTTTAATTGCTCTAATTTCACACGATTGAAGCTACGAGGGGCGGTCAATAAATTTAGCAATTCGGATGTAAGGAAACGAGATATGATGAAAAGTGTTTTATTATTTTTCAATATAACTACCCTCGAATTCAATGCACTTACACCACTTGTCCCTGATGCTTCGAATTCCCTACAACCAGAAATCTCCAGAATTGCTGTTCAATACACTCATGGACGGCGAGCTGGACATCTTCATCGTCCTCAAACCGGTGTCCACACAGTACAGCCTTGAGCTGGCGGAATAAAAAGTAGTTGCTAGGGGCCAGATCTGGACTGTAGGGGAGATGGTTGAGCTCCTCGTATCCGCACTCGCGCAGGGCAGCTTGTGTAACTCTGGCCTGGTGGACTTTGATGACGTTAAAGTCGATCATGGCGCCTGAGGTTTCTAGGGACCCAACGGGCAGAGACCTTCGTCATGGCCAAATTGTCGTTGATGATGTTGATAACACTTCCATGTGATATTCCAAGTTCTCGCTCGATTTCTTTTACCTTCACCCGTCCATTTTCGAGGATCATCCTCTTCACACGGGCCACATTGTCCTCGTTGGTCACGTCTGACGGGCGTCCTGGACGGGGATCATCTTCAAGGGACTCACGACCATGGCGGAACTCCCAATTCCAGCGAGCAATTGTTGCATAGGAAGGGGCGGTGTCGGTGTACACTGCAACCATGCGTTTATGGATCTCTTTTGCATTCTTGCCTTCCGTGGTCAAAAGTTTGATCACTGCGCGATGCTCAACCTTCTCCATTGTTGAAAAATTTGTGAGTGACGATCTGCGATCAGCTACTGCTTCTTAAATAAACGAGGCAGGAGCGTGCGGCTGCAGGTCCTGACTTATCATAACTTGTCCTAACACCCCCACAAACAGCCATCCCACTTCCTCTGTTTTGCCCTACTGATTCGCAAAACTTATTGACCACCCCTCGTATTTTAATTATGTCTTCGATGCAGTCGATATTTTTAGCTAGGTTAGGTAGATTTTTAGTAGGTTTCCCCAAATCAGTTAAGTTCATCTTCATTTCGCCAAATTAGGTCTATTTCTTTGAATTTTTAAGGTCACGACTTCACATCAGAGCCTATTTCTATATGAATTTCTTTAACTTCACACGACTAAATGCATTATAATTGGGTTTTCGATGCGGATTCGATTTTTTCTTTTAAGGTAGTCGATAATTATTTCCTCTATGCTTTGCCAATTAAAGTCTATCACTCTATGTTTCAATGTTTTGACGCCAAATTTTAGCCTATTCATATAGGAATTGCTCTAATTTCATACGATTGAAGCTATTTTAATTGTGTTTTCTTATTGCAAAAAAAAATGGGCCTGGAAAAGGACAAAATATAAAATTCTTCTATCTACCGATTCCTGCAAAAAACTCATGTTTTTTAGTCGCGTGTAAGTCTTCTCGCGAGCGAGACTACATCTCACTATGTCGGTCAGTCTGTCCACGTTTCGCTTTTTCGTTGTTTTTGTAATGACATTGTAACTATTTGGCCGAGCTAACGAAACTTGAAACAATATGTTGTTTTACATTCTTTTTCGAATAGTATAATTGCCAAAGTCCTCCTAAGGCTAGCTCGGGAATGATTTTGCTTTGTCCATAATATCATAACTATTCCGCCGATTGTAACGAAATTTGAAACTCTTATGTTGTTTCGACCATAGAATTGCCAAGGTCTTCTCAAGGTAAGTTCGGGTATTATTGAAGCTCGAAAGGTCATAAATTGAATAAGTGAGTGCAATGGACTTTCTGGTCAGCGGACATTGTTTCAAATCATATCAATTCCTCATTTATCAGCATTATACTTACCAGAGCAAGTTTTATTTAGCACCTGTTTACGGAGGCCAAAAAGATGTAATAAGGCAGAGTATACAAGTGCTTCAAATAATGCAAGTGAATAAAGGGGCTTCATTATCATAATATTTTAGGAATGATAAGGAAAGGCATGCTAAGTGAAGGCCTATTTTTAAAGTAATAACAAACATGATAATAACATTATTTTGCAAGGAATATCCCAAAGAAGTTCACATTCAATGTTTATACTTTTACATAGCAGGATTATTGACTGCAATGGGGGAAGTTCTTCCCAGCCCAGGCAAATTGGTTAGCACACAAATCTAATCATTATATGTACAAAAACCTTAGTAAGATGAGTTATATCAAATTGCATCTCATTCCCCGATATTATCTGGACAGGTGCTCTAAAATCGGCAGAGTAATTGTCGAAAAGGGCTTTACCTACCAACTCTGCCATGTTCTTCAAGGAGAGATCCTCTCTCCAATTAGTGAAGGGACAGTTACTCGTCAGGAGGTATAAGTACTCCCCTCCTGCCTATATGCAGCGTTCCATCCTCCTTCGACAATTCATGAATCAGTCACGGTATTCAGAAGCTGGTGCACGCCGTAGCACTGAATTGACTGTTCGTGCCAGATCTTGGATACGAGGAAATTACTGCCCTTGCAATCGGCCCCTTGATCTTTCGAAACACCTTAAAATCACAGAAGGCAAGGTCGGGTGGGTAGCTTGGGTGGGCAAAAGGTGTGATTCCCTCTTGCTCAATGAATTGCACAGTCAGGCGCGCTTGGTGGGGTACAGCATTGTCGTGGTGCAGCAAAAGACGCAATCGGCGTCGGGTGGGCGCGGACTTGGCCTGAGGTTCCATGACTTGAGGAAGAACTTGGTAAGTGTAGTACTTGACTGTGATAGTAGACTATTGAGGCACCACATCCATACACATTGGTCCTTGAGAATTAAGAAAATAGTGAAAAGGCGCTTCCTGCTGCGAAATCCTTCCTTCAAAATCTTAGGTCAGGCTATTCATCACTCAACCACACCATGTTGGATTGCTTGTCTCTGGTGGTGAATAAAGAAATCCAACACTCATCTTCAGGAGCAACATCTGAGAACCGTTTCGGACAAACACTCATCTTCGGTAGCAACATCCGAGAACCATTTTGGATCATTTGGTTCGAATTCAGCCAGGCCGCAATCACAAATCCGAACCCATACGCTCTTCTGTTAGCAAGTGGGGTATCGATCGACCACACTTCTTCCTTAGTTCTAAGTGTTCATGAACGATGTCATGTGCACTCCCATAATTGACACCAAGCTGCAAAGAGAAGAATCAAAAAGTAAGAGTTGGATCTTCGTCAATGATGGTTCGGGCATAGACCGTTGTTCCTTCGGTCACGGATGTCCAAGGGCGTCCAGACCGATGATCATCTTCCAGCTGGAGAAGCTCGAATCCAGCGGGAAACTGTTTCCGATGATGGAAAAGACACGAGAAACACCTGCAATAACTCCCCTCTGATTTCCACCTAGTGAACTTATTGAACCTGCAACCTACTTTTGAAATCCGTGTTTCAGATTAGAGGGCGAAACCAACAACGACGCAATCGCACAGCGTAACGAGGAAATGTGACTCAGCCAAGAGGCGACAAGTTCAAACACATAACAACATCACGCTCTCATCACTCATGGTCTCTCCTTCACGAGTCTGACTGTCATTACTTCTGATCAACCCTAGTATATAACTTCCTTTTTTTATGATCACATTGACATAATTGTAAAGGAAAAAGTGTAAAACTCATCGAAAAATCTTACCACCAAATTGAGGTTTATGTAGTTTTACCGTAGAACCGTAAGTTGGATCCTTCTTCAGAGTGAAGGACTGATTCGTGCCTTGTGTTCGTCGATGGTTTACTTTTATTCCTGCGGTGACCTCAGGTCATCTTATGTTGGTCAAACTAAGCGCCAAATATAAACTAGGGTATTTTTGTTTTTTCCACTCCACTCCAATTTTCAGCCACATGACTTCGTTTCTTTTTATTTTATTTTGATTATTACTATTTTACTATTATCTATTATTATTATTTTTATTATTCTTATTTTTATTTTATTATTATTATTTTTATTTTAGTATTTTTATTATTATTTATATAAATATTTGTAGTAGTATTAGTATTTGTAGTAGTAGTAGTAGTAGTAGCAGTAGCAGTACTAGTAGCAGCAGTAGTAGCAGTACTAGTAGCAGCAGTAGTAGCAGTACTAGCAGCAGCAGTAGCAGTAGCAGTAGCCAAACTTGAGTGGAATCGAGGAAACAAAATTGACCCCTAAACTAGAATTGATAAGCAGAAGGACGTCCGTGTTCGACCGGTTCGCCTCCTCTGTGTGGTTTCCTTTTCCTCGATAAGTGATCAAACTTTCCAAGTAAATCATCCGATAAAACCGATAAACTTAAAAACTTTAGTTAAACTCACCTTTATAATTTACTCCATATCGGCAATCTATGTATATTCACTAAAAAACCCTCCCTAAATAATTATGTAGCCCTTAATCATTTACACATAGTTCGCTGATTCCTTCTCAAACATTTTCCGTAGGTCTCTTCTTTTCTTCTGGTAGCTTTTTAAGTTTTCTCACAATTGTTGTTAGACTAGTTAAAGATTCGTTTACCAGTGTATGTGATCAAAATTTGCCTTATTGAATTATATCTGGTCTTTTGTGCTTTATATTTTATGTAACTCTTGAAAAATATTATTTAAAGTTGGTATGATTTTAATTATAGATGACACTGACGATGGAAACGGATTTAACGAAAGATATGCCAATGCCAAATAAATGCTCCTGTACCTTGGTCTTGGTCTTCCTTATATAACTTAGATTGCCCAAGAAACGCTTATGTACACACAACACACACACACAATATATATATATATATATATATATATATATATATATATATATATATATATATATATAACTCAAATCACATGACACGTGATATAATGGATGCATTTAAAGGCCCAAAGAAATGAAAATTGGCATCACAACACTAAGGAAGGTTACAATTGAAAGCTTAAGAAAGATAATAGATAATGTGAGATATAGAGACGGAGAAGAATAGTAAAAACTAATTTTAACCGTTATATGAAAATAAATAAAGGACTAGGATTTTCTCCGTCTCTATATCTCACATTTTCTTTCTTAAGCTTTCAATGGCCACCTTCCTTAGTGTGGGGATGCCAATTTTCATTTCTTTGCGCCTTTAAATGCATATATATATATATATATATATATATATATATATATATATATATATATATATATATATATATATATATATATATATATATATATATATATATATATATATATATATATATATATATATATATATATATATATATATATATATATATATATATATATATATATATATATATATATATATATGGTATCTATGTACACGGTCATTCCCAGACCATTGATTTCGCTTTGGACATGTTAATTTCCTCTGGGTTAAGGGAAATTCCTTTCCCACAATGAATAATTTGGCCTTTTCGTTCCATTTGTTTATTGATCGCAGTTTGCTACACTGATGTCCGATTTCTCAAACTTTCTTATGGTTTTCTTACTATAAATTCCTTTTCTCACCATCTATCTATAAAATTCCTTTGATAGACAATCTCTGCTCTCTCTCTCGAACAAACATTGACTTCATACAAAATTACTCCCTAAGACCCAATTGATAAAGCCCACCATCTCTAAACATATAAAACAAGCACGCATCTTACACTAGGACACATTTTCACATTCTCATTATTCACATCATCTAGACAGTCGATCCAATCACTTCTTCGTCTTCGTCGTTGTGATCCATCCACCTAGATGGATAGGATTTACAAGATCCAGCCATTCATCATTAAACCTCAAGTTCATAGTAAAGTCATTTATCACCTTGTTTGCAAAATCCAAATACGGACTTACACTATTTGGTGGATACCCTCAGGAATGAATTCAAATTACAAAATTGGATTCATGTAGCAGAGAAGGAATATTTGTTCCAACCTGGAACTGGCAACCCCTCCACAATCAAGCATCAACTACCTCTCCCGATATATATATATGCAATGTCCCGCAGGAAGAATGAAAAAAGGTGCTTCCACGTACTTTAGAACTTTATTCAGTTCATTCTCAAGGATAATTACAAGAGAAAATAATATAATAAGGGTATATATACGCGTATGCTAGTAAAAGATAATGGACCGCCACTGCTACTTTGTGAGCTATTCATTATATATATATATATATATATATATATATATATATATAGGGAAGTCGATATCCCACCCTATTAACAGAGGCCCTGTTCGGTCACCACAAAGTCCTGGCGCTTGGCAGTGTAACCCGATTAATTACCTTCCCCCCCCCTCTCCCCTCGACCTGCAGGTCGCCAGACTCCTCCTCAAACCACGAGAAGTACGTATCAGCAGATTTCTGTGCCAGCGAGCATAACAATGCGAAGGAAAGGAGAACAGATGCAATAATATTGGTTAAGCAGGCACTATTTTCCTTAAGAGTTGGGATCTAATTTCGCGTCCTAGACGAAATTAGAGGAACGGCGACCAAAAGCCAGAAGATGTCTTTAGGGCTAAGTGAAAGACGCTCGGAGAAGAGTCGTAGAAGAAGAGGCTTAATTCCTAAGCCTTCCCCTTCCCCTACCCCCCAGTGGGGTGGTGAAGTATATAGGCGGATAACTAGATAAAAGAAGAGAGAGGTCGAGTTAGAGATTGACACGACGAAGTCCGGCGGCAGTGCCCGGCAATCAAAGAAAGGAACAAAGAAGAAGCTTATGCTGAGCCAGTTCCTGCTGGTCACATCGAAATTAGATTTTGTATTGAGGATCAATCTCAATCATCTCTTGTCGGAGAAACTCCTATCTCGGTTTGCTTCAGAACCAGAGAGAGTCTTCGCCATTGAGGAATACCCAAAGTGAACTCTCTCAAACTTTCCCCATTCGTCAGAGGATTCACTTGTTTGCTCATCGCTCCTCAGTGCGAACCATTCCAAGATTGACCAGAAGATTGGAAAAAGCATCCCTTCACGGTCCCGTTTTTTAAATCATCTGACTAAAACAACGTGCTTAACGCCATCCGTCGCCATCACCGAAATCACCTGTTGCTTCAAGCCCGTCCCCTCGTCAATCAAACAGCTGGGTGTCTGTGAACACGCCCACGCGCCTCACCGCAAAATCATTTTATTCGTCTACAAAAAATCTAAGGCCAAAAATCTCCAACCGGATTCATGTGTGTGTTTTTTTTAAAGGTAAAGAAATTCAATTATTTTTGTGTGTCAATTAGCATCCAATAGTAAAGTGAGTTTGGGGTCAACCATTAATTTATATTTATTTGATTTAAATTAGTAATTCTAACATAAACTCGTCTATTCATAGCTGTATAGGTTGTTTTTTTTAGATTTCACTTTTTTATGTAGTAATTAAAGATATATATTTTTTAGAAGTATTTAATTCAATCCAAGAAAGGCTGCACATGGCACTAGAAATCCTCAAAGATTGAATAACGTAAAATAATATAACACACTTAGAGAAAACGTAATCAAGGACTTATTCAAGTACGTATACTACCCCTCGGCCCTTACAATACCACGGCAATATATATATATATATATATATATATATATATATATATATATATATATATATATATGTTTCTGCTTCTAGCAAGCCAGATCTTCAGCAGGAAAAGGAGAGCAAGTACTGAATATAACATATATTGCCAACGTTTCGGGCTCTGGACCCATCTTCTAGGCTAGAATATTAAAGATTTATATAAGAACAATTGCTTAACTTTTATATATATATATATATATATATATATATATATATATATGTACCTTTGAAGTCCACAGCTGTGGCAGCGGTATTAATTTTAACTTATATTTTCTTAGTATTTCTTTACAAGTTTTTTAACGGGGTCTTCGAGGCGAGAAAAAACACCCGCGAATGACATTCTTTATTCCTAGACTTCTTTCGAACTTGTTAGGTCATCTTCATGGAATAAATAGAAATGAAATTATTCACATCGGTCATTGGACTTAAAAAGTGGAGAAACTAGATGGATAGAAAAATAATTAGTAGAAGTGTTTATTGGTAAAAGATTTTGGAATAAGGGATAGAAAAGATAGTTAGGTTCCTTGGGAAAGGGTTTCTCTGTTTGTGTCCTTTGGCTAGTGTATTTGTTCTTCTTCCATCTTGTTATTTTGGCTTCGAAGTTTTTCTAACATTTGTGTTAGTTTGATTTTCAATTTTTTTTTTAGATATATAATTTTATCAAATTCAATGTCTATTAGTTTGTACAAAAAAATTATTTATACCTTTGTACATTGTAGCTTTCAGGCCTTTTTGTATGTGTGTTATGTGACTTTGTCGATCGTTTTAGTATCTTTGGGTTATATTGCTTAGCCGGTATTTTTATGCGTATATTGGGTTTTAGTTGTGCCGCGCAGCTCTTCTACTGCTGGGAAACCTTTTCCAAGCCTGGTTCAGTAGTAGGTCGGGAATTCAGAAGTGATTCCTGATAAATTCTGGGTCAGAGTTCCTCTCTACCTTCCATCAAATATTGAGGGTCCTGGCACCTAGGTCTTTGTTTATCGCGCTGATGTTGGTTTCTTCGTGTAGTGTCTGTTGGCGTTTTCTGTCTCTTCCCCTAGCGTTGTTTATTATTAAGAGTGCTTTATTTTTTACTCTTTGCAATTTTATCATCCGAGTCTTTGGAATGGACGCTAGTGGCATGGGCGGATACAGTATTTTTGGTCTGATGTGGGCAGAATATATTATATTTTTACTGCTTCTTCTTAGGTTTCTGAATCTATATAATCCTCTGATATCCTGACTCGTACTGAAATTATACTATTTATTTGGTCTCTATAACCCCTGGCATTTATTTTTAAGCTTAGCACTGTGCCTGTTCTCTTATATGGATATCGCTCATCCCCTACATAAATTGGTGCTATTTTATTTTTTTTATTGGAATGATGGTAAACTTGTTCAATTTAGTTGCGATTTTCCAGCGGCGTTCGTGTATATTTAAATTCTCTATATCATATGCCGTCATCCTTGCCATTGTCCTTTCATTTTTATATGGGGAGACCACAATCTGTGTCACGTCGCGGCAAACTGGATATATAAAGATTCCTCTAGCCTAGGACTAGAGAGGTCTCTAGTGAATATCGAGTAGAGAGGTGGACTCAAACACCCACCTTGAGAGACGCCTTCTTCCAGTTGAAATTCTGGTTCCTTGTAGTTCCAGATCTTTAGGATGGCTATTCTGTCCATGACGTAATTACAAGTTATTTTCTCCAATCTGGGATTGAGTCCCAGTTGGCGGATCTTAAACTGTAGTCCTCGACGCCACACTTTATCAAATGCTTTTCTGACGTCCCTTAATACTAGATCAGCGTGCATATTCTCTTTTCTAGTTGGGCTAATTTCTCTTTTATGATCGCCAGTGTTATGTCTGTACCTCTTATCCTTCTAAATCTGTGTCGTTGACAGTTGTGCAGGTTATTGGCATCCAGGTAGGATTGCACTCTGTTAGCGATCATTTTTTCGAAAAATTTTTATCCCATATTCGAGGAGAGAGATCGGGCGGTAGTCTGCTGGGGAGATTGGGGACTTCCCCGACTTAGGAATGAATATCATTTTTGATAGTTTCCAGGCATCGGGAAAGTAAGTATTCCGTAATGGAACATTACAGTTTTTAGCGCTTCGTTTAACTCCTGTAGGGAGATCTTTTTCCCAAGGCCCAACATGGGTCTTTTCGCTGTAGCGCTATTGAACGGATATGTCTGTTCTATTTCTTCGTTTAACTGGGCTATTATTCCATTCCCGAACTCTGTCTCGAAATTTTCTTCTTCTTCGGGGAAAATTCTACTTCTATCTCTTCTAGTCAAGTAATCACTTCACTTTCCAGCTTCTTGATCTTCGTTCTTTTGTCCGCTGGCTTTCCTCTGTATCCCTTCAATGTTTGCCAGAACGTTCTAGGATCCATTTCCTCATCGAGTTCTTTAATGAGGCGGTCCCAAATATCTGCTTGCTGCTGTATGATCAGTTGGTAGAGGTCTTCTTTGGTTTCAGGCCTAATCTAGTAGAGGTCCTTGTTTAGTTCCCATCTGTTGTTTGGGTACACTAAACTTCTATATTCTTCTTGAATATCAATTATTTCAGGTGTCCATTTTGGTAGTGGTGGTATTTTATATTTCATCTTTGGGATAGTGCTCCTATCTACCTCCAATAGTTTCGTTGTTAGGTGGCTTAATTTTTCATCCCGTTCTTCTGATGTAGCTTCCTCTAAGCTTGCTGAAACGTAGTTCTGGCAAACAGCATGGTAGGCCTCCAAGTCTGCTCGCGCATACGATTTCCTTTCCCTATTGGTATTTTAATTAGGCTTGTCGACAGTGTGATAATTAATGCTTCGTGGTCGCTGGGTATCACGGGTCCCGGGGCGATGTGATAGTTGTAGGGAAACCTTGAGCTTGTTAAGACTATGTCGGGCTAAGTACCACCTCTCGTTGAGTAATAGGTCGGGAACTCTGGTCCAGTGCGCACTGCTACGTTTCGCTCTAGTAGAAGTTCGAGATTTCTTCCTGCCACGTTGATGCTGGTTTACTCAGCGGCCCTGCATCTTGTGTTTAAGTCTCCAGCGAATTTCACTTCTTTCTTTTGGGGAAACAGCTTCATGAAATTTTGGATAGAAATGTACCCTTTTCTTGGGGGTTGGTATCCAGTAGCAATAGTTAGGGGCCCTATGGTAGTTTCGACCTCTATTGCTACGTATGACTCCACTTATTGAGGTAGAAGTTTGTGCATGAGGCCATTTCGGATTGTCATGGCCGCACCGTCGAATGCCTCATCGGTATCTGAAGATTTTCATGTATTTGTTTTTCGTGTTGATGCCGTGTTCGGATATTACAACAATATCCGGGTCAAGGTTCTGAATTATGTTCTCATACTCGAAACTTTTTCTTGTCCAACTATTTACATTCATGTACATTATTTTTAGGTTTCTAATTGCAGTTTCCATTTTGTAGTATGTGTCTTCTGTTTATGGTTGTTTTGTTTTACCTTGGTTTGTACCTTTTTAGTTTTCTCTTCTGTCTTGCTTTGATCCTATAGCCTGGTGAGGGAGTGTTCTACATTTACCGTTTATCTTTTTATTGAACTCACTCCGAGAGATATTATTGAAAAATTCTGGTGTATACTTAATTTGTGCTTGTTAAAGGGCCTCTTCAATCTGATTCTCTGGCATTTGGTCTTCGTATTGCCATTTGATTTTCGTTTATGATTCCATCGGTGATGGCCTCAGCATGCTGTTCATTGGGATAGAGAGTGTTTCCTTTAGCGAAAAGTTTGAGATCCTTTCCTCAGTTAGCTGTTGGATCTCTTTTGGTCCCTGGCTGCACGTTCTGAGTTCCTATTTTTTTTTCCTGCTCTGTTTCTGTTTTCATCTCCTCTGCATTATGATATTGTTTTTCTTGTTTCTTGTTTGCTTACGCGTTCTTTCTCGCTTTCTGAGCAGCGATTCTTGGATCCCTACAGTTGGAGGCGTTTATTCCTGCTTAAGTTGGTAGTTGAACCTTAGTGAGTTCAACAAGTTTAACTTTCAGAACTTCTTCTAAAGGAGGATTGTCGGAGAACCGAATTTGAGGCATTCCGTTGTTTTTTAGCATCATATTCAGTTCAGTGTTGAACATCCCTGGTCTTGATAGGTTCGCAATGTAGGCGTAATAAATACAGGCCATTATCTACTTTGAGTTTTCGTTTTAGACATGGAGCAAAGTATTGTCCTTGGTTGTTTCTGCCGTGGATGCTTTCGCAACCTGGGCGTACGTGTTTTTCTTCTTCTTTTCTTCTTGTCCTTTTTCCTTTTTTTTTCTTTTTATTATGATTTTTTTGAAGGAACATGTCACTGCGAGGGTGCAGTGGTCTTCGACGCAATTCAGGTACCTTTTCCGTTCGCTATTGCAGTTCCTCCAATTATGGTCATCCACACTGCATTCAGAGCATTTTTCGGTTTGCTGTTTACATGCTCTTGTGGGGTGGACATCCATGCGGTAGCATCTGAAACAGATCTGAATCTCTGTGAAATTCTCTCTCTCTATTTGATCAGGAGTGATCCTCACATTCAAAACGAACAGTCCTGTCTCAGTGGCTTTTTTAGCCATACCTCTATCTATAAATACCACTTTAAAGACATGGGTATGGTCTTTAAATTTGATAACTTCTATCACTGAAGCTCAGTTGTGGTTGGTTTTAACTTCTTTTTTTAACTTTTCAGTATCATGAGACCCGACCAATCGGTCCAGACATCTACATATAACGATTCTATGTGTTAGTATTTGGGAAGGGATTTTGGGAGCTAGACCGATATATTTCAGAACGCCCACTGACTTTTGTGTCATCAGGGCTTCGAAGTCAGTCTCATTTTGGCAGAGTGCTATATAGCCTTGGGGATTATCAATTAACCTAACCAATGAAATATTAATTTGGTTATATATTGTTGAGAATACTTTCCCTCTGTCGGACTTTTGCCTGGTTAGCGCTTTGGAAGGGTTCCGTGTGGTTTCCCTCATTTTTTTAGTTGATTTTAGTGAACCATTATACCCTTACTGTTATGTAGTAATGGAGGACAGAAGAAGGAAAGGAAGAATCAGACCGCCTCTGCCGGTCAAACATGCCAACAGGGACATATAGCTAAAAATAGACAAGTGGTATAAAGCGAAAGAAGTGTGGTAGGGCGCAAAGAGATCCTAAGAGCCTGGTGATCAGGACTATCACTTTTAAATATTTTTGTCTTCAAGTTAGTTTATATAATATGGTGTTCAAGCCATTCGTCTTCAAAAAAATTAATGTTCTTGGGTATGATATGCGCATTTGTTGTTGTGGTAATAAATTAATTTAATCACTTTAGTGTTGTGCTTAGTGTCTTTGTTTTTTGTATATTATGTAGTGAGGGTTAATCGTGTCTTTTGTTTTTTCTTGGATGTCCTTTTCGGTATTTTGGGGTCTTCATCAGTGAATTCTTGTAGAGATCCGTGAGGTTTCATAATTGGGTAATCTTTATCTTGGTTGGTTTCTTTGGTCCGGGTAAAAAAATTCTTATTTTCATGAGTAGAACGGCACTTCTGCTCCAGAAATCTGGCACGGCTTATACCTCTTCTGTTCTGTTTAATAATTTGGACGATATCATCGTCTAATTCTCGATTAACCATTTTCGGCATATTCCTTGTCCGTTCTTCTATGACAACGTTAATGAGACTTATCCCCGCCTCCTGGTGCAGCTCCCCCTGGAGTCTTCTCTCTCGCCCGTATGTACCTGTAATTATGTACATACATTTATTCTGCACCACTTGTAGTTTCCTCTTTTGCGTGGCGTTCGCGTAGGTCACCTCCTTGGCTTTCCTCTCTTCTTACTTCTTTCTTTTGGTGATGTCTCGGCGCTGTGGGCAGTTCAGGGCCATGGTCTTGTGTCCACTTTACAATGGAGACATTTCTTCTTAGTGCTCTCACACTTATCGAATCGGTGTTCTTCGGTGGCGCATTCAATGCACCACAGTTTGTTCTTGTTCGGGCATGTCGTCGTTGTATGATCCTCGAGTTTATGGCATACAAAGCACATTTATGTGCTATTAAATTTATCTTGTTGGATGTTCTCTCCTGGGATTCTCATAATAAAAACCAAGATCCCCTCCGTCGTTGCTTTTCTGGCCATGTCGGTAATGGAGAACGTTATTTTGAACACGTTGGTGTGTTCACGGAATTTGATTACATCCCGGACTTTCGCCCACGGGTTGCTCCTCTGAATCTCCTCTTTCAGGTCTTCGTTCGAGTTTTCACCGACCCAACTCTCCACTTTGTGGCAAATGACACTGCGGTTTGCTTCCACTTGTGGGAGGGCCTTTGCCTCGAGTCTGATGCGTTTTAGTGTGGTAGCTCCTTCTTCAGACAGAAGCTGGTCCATATCTTTTGTCTCTGCACGGATGGCAATGAAACCTGATGAAAATTCACTTAGTTACACCAGTGCCACCTTGTATTTGAGGTAGAGGATTTTTAAAAGTTTTCTCTTTTCCGGGGCCTTTTCTCCTTGTATGGTCCTGAGGGGGACCCTCTTAGTGAGTGAGGGTCTCCATAGTCTCCCACGTCCTTCTACTAAGTCCTCTTGTGATGTCTTCTTTTATGAAACCACAGTGTAATTATGGTGTTTAGAGTGAAAAAAGGAGTTATGAGGTGGTGAAAAAACGCCACCGTCCAGTTGGTCCCTCGCTCGTTCGCTGCCATGATGATGCGTGAAGGATGGATGAGATGGATCTGGAGTGGGAACCTCAGGAAGGGGAATTATGGTGGATTTGATGCAGTAGCGGTTGAGTCAACGGCCGCTAAAGTTTTACCACCCCCTCTTGGGTACTTGCGCCATAACTGCATCCAGCTACATAGAGACGGGTGTATTTCCCTCTATGATTCTGGCCGGGTCCTCCGGGCGATGAGGATCTCTCCTCCATCCGGGACTCGCAGTTATTGCTCAGTTTCGAGATAATTTCTGACTTACGCTTCCGCTGTGGGCTAGTCCTCAAAAATAGTTAAACATCTTAAGTCTTACGTCTTGAAAAAGTTACAAGTTGAAAGTATATAGTTAGAGTAGAGTGGATAATATGAGATATTCCTGTTTGCTGGGCGACCAGCCATCTCTTGTTGGTTCTTTATTATCGTTTTATAATACAATTATTTTATTTATATTTATTTATTTATTTATTTTATTTTGGTTTTGTATTTTATTATTTTTTTTAATTTATTTTCAAGGCTCTCACGCCTCTATTGTTCTTTGTTGTTTTTTTTATGATTTCTTGTTTTGTTTTTTTAGTAAACATTGGTGCGGGATTGATGCCGACTATCAGTTTCCCGCTTCTAAAATTTCCCCCGTTGTTCCTCTGATGATTGATAGGGATCTCCAATTTTCTATTTACCTCTTCGTTTAGAAGTTCTTCAAGTTTTTCCCATATTCTCGTAGCTCTTCTGAGAAGAATTGTGTTAATGAGTTCTAAGTTAATTTCTTGGTGTAGATCTTGTTATCTACGGTGTTCTCTTCGTCGTATATATAAACTCCCAGGAGCAATGGTTTTCGGAGATTAGCAACTTTCCAGGTTGTTTCCTGTTCATTTCATTTTGTTTAGCTTGTCGTTTGTGCCAGATGCACTCGAGGTTTCCGCAGATTGTTTCCTGCGGTTTCATTTTGTTTAAGATGTGGCCAACCTTATATATAGTGTGTTATTTGCCTAGTTTCTTCGTTATTAGTTGAAAATGGCATCTTGCCGAAACTAGTCCGATAGATCCACAAATGCAAAAAATCTTACAGGAAAATGAAAGGCGGATTCCAAGTACTTTTGAACTTGTTCAGTTCATTCTCAAGGAATAACGAATAATTTTACAAAGGTGGTATATATATATATATATATATATATATATATATGTGTGTGTGTGTGTGTGTGTGTGTAACAGAAGAGTAATGCCCCACCCATGTACAACGAAAAGACTCAAAATAGAAAAATAATATCAAAGACGGATATGAACTATAAAACTAAATACATACACACCTAATTGTGAATGCAGTAAAATAAACGAGAAAAACATAACTAAATTAATAAATAAAAGGACTAAAATATAAAATGGACAATTTCGTTACAAATAAGCTTTTTAATAACAGAGGCTAGTTTAAAGAGACCGGGGGATATATTAAAATTAGGCGAGGAATTTTCGAATGAACATTCAACAATATTTCTTTAAATAAAGTCATTAGATTTGCAAATAAATTTAGCCGAATTCCAATTGATAGGGTGACTGTTTTCCAAAAATGGACAAAGAAAGCGCTGCTGCATTCCCCCCTCCTAATATTGTATTTATGTTGTGTCATTCGTACCCTTAATGATTTACCGGTTTGCCCAAAGTATTGCTTAGTGCAAACTAAACAATCAACAGAATACCCTCCCTATAATATTGTTATTATTATGAATCAACATTTTGCACATGGTAGACTGATAATTGAATATAACTTATTCTAGAGGCGGGGAAGCAAGGAAAAGAAAGGACTCAGAATACGGAGAAACAAAGGAGTACTTAAAATTGCATACGGGAACGATTTCGCCACAATCAAGCATCACTTCTTCCTCTCGCTACATATATATTGATAAATGAACAATACTGTCCATGTCAATGCGGTTAGCTAAGGGTAATAGTAAAAATTCCTTAAACCACTAAAAAAATTAGATGGATGAAGAACCACGAGAATATTCACACACATACACACACACTGAAACCAAAATTATTTCATCTTATTACGATGCCCCCCAAAATGGTCCGTTTTGAGCAATCTAAGCATGCCAATCAGTTTTTTTTAAACCAGTAAACGAAGGGTAGTTCTGCTAGTATATATGTATAATATATATATATATATATATATATATATATATATATATATATAAATATATATATATATGAAAAAGCTCACAAAGTGCACGTGAGTCAAAGTTATGCAGATACACCCACAAAGGAAAAGTGAAAAACGATTCCGAGCGCTTTTGTCTTTATTCTTAAAGACCTTTACAAGGAATGAACAGGCTGGACATACATTGCCTTAAATAGTGGAAGGTGGATTAGACTACCCACCTCTGAACCTTAATTAGGGGGTACAAAATCCTGAAATAACTTTATTTGAGATTTTATGTATGTAGTTAGTAATAATGGGTTCTAGCGTGAACAAACCAGGGCTAAGGTTGAAATTTGGGAACGCGTTAATGGAGATACATTCTAATATATTTCTCGAAATATAATTACTGCATTTTATGACAGGTTTGTCACTGTTCCAGTTAATGGTATGGTTAAGATTGTACATATGTAGAAAAAGCGCAGATTGTTCACTGTGATTACGTACATTGGCTTGATGTTGCTTAACTCGGACATCTAGTTCTTTCCTGGTTTGTCCATAATAACTTTTTTGGCAGTTGTTGCAACCTATCGAATAATCAATGCCAGGTCGGGGGGGGTGGAATTTTTGACAAGGATACGATAAATTGTGGGTGTATCTGCATATATATAAATATATATATATATAATTATTAACAAGAAAAGGAAGACGTACACTATGGTAAAGAACATGATTTATTAAACCAAACTTTTCGGAACAATTCTTGTTCCACATTCAGTGGCTAAAAACATTAAATAAAAATATTATATGTAGAAGACAAAGTTTAACAACCAATCAGCCGAAAAAAGAGCTTAAACTCGAAATGTAACGAAGAGGACACACAAAAAAGTTTAAACCTACAATAGTTAGATATTAAAACTTAGATAAAATTTGAAATAAGTGAGAATAGAACATTGTTTGACTAGAACTAAGGAATTGAAAATAGGGAAATAGTGAAAAGCATAGTAAAAAAGACTAAAATGAGTATACACATAAAAATAAAATAAATTATTTCCACTGGCTACATAAAATAAGTGAATATGAGTAAGATCTGAATTAAAAGCAAAAATAATACAATTACTAAACTTGAGTGTCAGAGTTGTGGGAGCAACTAATTGTATGAATAAAAATAACGGCAGAGTAGTTGTGTTGAGTGGGATCTCAGAGAATCGTTTGGTTTGAATATGTTTACTAGGTCCATTAATTTGTCATTTAATTCGGGATTTAATATTTTATATAAATGGATTTAAGAATTTTTATGTCTATGTAAATTAATGTAGTTGAATTGCAAAACATTTTCTATATCAATGGAATGACCACTATTGATAATATGTGAATGTATATGGGAGTGCTCTAGTTTAGAAATAGAACAACCGGTTCTATATGAAAATCTTAAGTGCTTTGAGATTCTCAGTTTTAGCTGTAAGGTGGTTAAACCAATGTAGCGACTATTACAGGTAGCGCTCATAAATAAATAAACAACCTGAGACCTCAGAATCTTTGCGATAGGATCCTTATAGGTGAAGAAAGATAACAAATTGGAAGGATTGTCATTAATAATTATAAAATTAAATAAGGGAAAATCTCTGGTGAGCAGTCATTTGATGTCATTTTTAAGCTTAGAAATCAAGTCGTCGGAAGAAGATAATTTGATATAAACTTTCTGCTCTGAGCAAGTTGGATTAGCTTGTTTGGAAATGAAAATTTTATTTAGAAAGTTTTACACTAATGAAAGTAGCGATGGGATAGCAATTGTAATGAAATCAAGAGTTTCAGGTAAACGATTTCTTGGTCGAAAGAGCACTAATCCGAACAAATACAAAAGGTCCGATGGATTTTGGATTTGGTGGCAGAGAGTTTGAATTCCAATGGAATACCGCTAAAAAATTAGTACCGAGAAGCGGTTGTGGGTTTTCAGAAAACCGAAGTGAAAAACCAAAACTCCTTCCTAGTTACCAATGCACCCAAAAATGAAATTTTGCTATCATGTTCAATATCCATTAAGAAGATAATATTGTTCTGTTGTTAATTTATATATTAAAAAATAAATGGCCGTGGTGTTTGTATTTAAAGATGATAAGTCAATCATCTATATATCTTATAAAAAATAGAGGTTTGAAATCAGAGGGACAGTCATCAATCCAGGCCTTTTCGTGGAAACACAAAAAAATGAAGACCCTAAGGGAGAGCCCATCCCCATGCCATCATGTTGAAGATAATTCTCCATTAAAGAAAAATAATGTTTCTTTGACAGCCAATTCCGAAAGTTTTGCGAACAATGTTTTGCCCAATCCAAGAACTGTCGAAGTAGATCGAAAAAGTCAATTAATGATGATATTGAAAGTTTCATTAATGGGTACGTTCTTAAAAAAAAAAAGAGTCGACATCAAAGGTAACAATGAAACAATTATTTAATTGAATTGGAGTAATACAATCTACAAATTCCAAGGAATCACGTAAAGTAAATTCATTCTTGATAATGGGAACAATGACAGGAACCAGAAACTTGGCCATATTATAATTTGGTGTGTTTATTGTTGAAAAAATAAGACGAAGAGGCACTGATGACTTATGTAATTTTGGAAGTCCATATACGATTACAGCTTAATAATAATTTTAAAGTTCTCAGTGTGTTAATTTCGTGAACGTGCTGTGGTTTGAAAGCAAATTGTTCGTTTTTTGCAATATAATCAGTTTTATCCTTCATAAAAACTCAGATACGAACAAGCAGATTGATATCCTATGTCATCGAGGGTCACAAAGTCTTTGCTGATGAGCAAAGTTGTAGCTATTGAGCCAGAGTGTCATATCATGCGGAAGATTTAAGATTTGTTTTCGAATAGTAGTGGGAACGACCACTCTTATTGCTTGCAATAACAAGTCAATTATAGTAGGCTTAACAGCAGAGTTTGCAGATATATATATATATATATATATATATATATATATATATAGAGAGAGAGAGAGAGAGAGAGAGAGAGAAAAAAAAATCACTGGTAGATCTATATGTTTCTTCTCTATAAAATCTATAAGAAAGGAACAGTTTGGTTGATCTTTCACCGTTGCTTCATAGTTTATTGCATTGGAAACGGTGGAGAGAGACGCTACAGAGAAACCTAGAGGCACCATTCAGAACGTGTTGTAGTTGAGATTTAGGGTAACTGGTCCAGAGCTATTAAATCTAGTAGTTTGGTGCCTCCGGAGAGTGTGCCGGCTATAATTATGTTCGCTGCCTAGAATCATTTTACATCGTTTACAAATTGATTTATAATGTCCAAATGACGGGAAGTTAGAGGTGGATGGTTGGGACTAAGGAATGAAAAGCAAGTGAGAATAAGTGATGGTTGGTAATAACGATGAAATTTGAGCCTTGAATTACTGGGAAAAACTTTTCGATTAATGAGTACGCGAGTAGGAGTTGCCTCGAGCATACTGTCATTTTTCGTCACGCTATGGTCAATCGTTTTGAGAACAAGACTAATGGAAGCCATTTTTTATTCTCGACTGGCTTCACTTCCCCCTCACACTTTCATCCATAAGAAACCAGATTTGTCTTTCAGATAAAGGATGGTGAAGTTGGGTGCCGATAAAGATCGCAGCTTTTGCGTTTTGAAACACAAGGTTCTCGCTGAGGCAGCATTTTAAAAGGACTTGAAATTTTTGTTGGTCGCTTTGAGAAGTTCTTTGAGGACCCAAAGTTTTGTTTAAGAATAAAAGAGCTGAAAAATGCTGCAAGGATTTAAGTGTTGATATATCGGAAATTTTCATTCACCTCCACTCGATCGTAAAAAGAGTTAAAATATCTTCAAGAAATTCCACTTAATTTCATACCAAAGTGGCCCTTTTCGGGATTAATTTTTGATCCGAATTTAACTCTGAGTTCTAAAATTTGTTTGAGGTAGGAAAATATTTGTTCTTGGAAAGAATAATAAACTAAAATGTCCAAGAAAGAAAAGGCAAGGGAAAGGGCACAGAGTAAGTATTTCATTTTGAGATGACAATCTCAAGCAAAATCTCATAAAAAACAATTAAAAAATATCAACGCGGGCCGTGGGGTCATAAAATTTGGGGCACGTTTAATTGTTCTTCGGGCATTTTCTGAAATTCCCGTCGAAGAGGAAGGTTAAAAAAGACTATGTGGTTGCAATGAGCGGAGTTAAATAGTGATAGTCAGGGCCGAGAAATGCAATATTTATTTGACACATGATGCAGAAAAGACGCCCATATGGATGAAGATGGTCTGATGATGGCTTCTCTTCACATCTATGCAAATTAATATTTAGCGACTTTGAGTTTTCAATAAACGTCACTCAATAAATCACATGAGCAAGTTTTTCAGCATTCCACCCAAGAATTCAGTACCAATACGCAAAATTGCATGCTCCTTTTCCCAATTAGACCTCTTCTCAAGTATCTCGTCGACCAGTTAAACACTAGTTGCGGCAACAACCTATTCAGTCAAGTTCATCATGAACAGGAGTGGCCAAGGTGACTCACGCGGGTCATGAAAAGCACGGGTGTCATGAAGGACACCGACAAGACACTAAATTTTTAGATTTTTTTCTCTTAAATCAATGATCAGCAAAAAGTTCTGCCATATATCCGTAGCTAAAATAGTTTGAGAGCCATTTGCAATTCGAAGTAGCTAGGAGAAATTCCGTCTGGTACATAGCGTTAAAAATAGTAATTCGCGATATGACACCAGAATCGTTTGAAGTGAGGCAAAGTGCGGATATGAGGCGATGGAAGCTCGTTTCCTGTATTCTCGGGATGCTGGGATAATGGAAACAGCCGAGCTACTCTCCAACGAGGAGTGTAGGGTTCAAACCTTGCATTGCCACTACAGTGTAACTGACCCCGGCCGTTTTTATCTCCCAGCTTGAGAGTTGCGGGGAAAAATACATACATCTTCGAGCCTAGTGTTGAAAGGTGCGGTGAATCAACAGCGATTGCCTTGAGAAGAGAAGCCTAGGGTGGCGGCACTGGCATAGCCAAGGGGCGCCGATTATTCCGAGTGAGATCATTGAAAGTCGTAGATTTCAGCTGGTGAGTTGTTACGTAAGGGTATGTGACAAAATGACGCAACCCTTTCCGATTTGTATCGATGCGTCATTTGCCTGTGGTATGGTAAGTATAAACACCAGTCCCATTTATAGTGGCAATTAAAATCGATAGTTCAGAGATCGAGTTGTTGTTGAGCTGAAGCATACTCTAAGAAACGAGAGGCTCAAAAGTAAATTTTTTTAATATTTTTTTTTACTGGAGTTGACGTTGGAAACCATCTCTATCGTCTCCTTGTAGTTGCACATTGAGAGTTAATAAAAGATTGCGTGAAAGAGTGTTTGATTTGTGCTTCGGTAGACCTTTTAAAATCTGTCGCTCACCGACCGAAACTACCTTCGAACGCACTGTGTTTAAATTCGCTTAAAGTTCATTATCACGACTAGGTTACAAGTTGGCTGATAGTACTTAGAATGAGTAGACTAACATCATAACACCTTGAAGTTTATTGTAATAGTTATAATTTTTTAGATAGGCAGTACGGAGAGAACGAGAGACATAGAGTGAATAATAGGCTAAGTTCTATATAGAAAGAAAAAGATTTATCGAGGAGCGCGGCCGACAGGAATTGAGGCTCCTTCCTCCTTAAGCTTGTTATTTGTTAGCCTCATAGTTGCCACCTACTTTTAAAGGCGTCAAGTTGTACTAATGATAAATCAATATATTAAAAAAATATATGATAAAATGATATATTTCAATTCGATTATTAAATATATGGACTGAAGTGCTTTCAACGATTTACGAAGATAAATTTTTCCATATCTGAGTAATTTTGTACTAAACAAAGTTCGGTGGTTTGGCAGCGTTAAATAGTTCGCCAATAACTTGAAGCTGTATTTAGAGTTACTGTTCTGTTATCTGATTGAAATAGCGCCTTATACTTTATGTTAGTAAAACTGTTTAGTACTTTAAAGAGTTTGATGACTTAACGATGTAAAAGATGATTTTTTAGTGAAAGCTAATTAAGATTACTACCTAAGTCTGACTACATAGGACTCACTTCTAAGATTAGGGATTAATTTAGTCTCTTCATCTTTAAAGCGCTCTAATTGAGGTCTTTTCGCAAATGTGGAAACCAAAATAAAACCGCATATGTACCTATGCGGCAAGTATAGGGTACATCATACAAATCAAGATAAAACGTTTTAGGCACTCAAAATTGATACATCCACATTATTTTCCAACTTAAATGTTTACATTATGACCGCCCATGTTATTCACTTGAGAGATTTCAGTGTTCTACATTCAACTTCATCTCCCATTTTCGGTTTATTTCATTACTCTAAGTCTTTGTAAATTTACTAAAACACTAATATTTGGTTTATTTTCTAATTTTGTATATTCCGGATATTTTAAATTTTTGGATAATAAATTATTTCAAGATCGTTAATGTAGATTATAACAAACAGTGCACCGAAAACCGAAACATGAGGTTCACTACCTATGACCAGTGATACCAAGCTCAAGTTTGCCTCATTTTTCACGACTCGCTGCTTACGTCCTGACAACGATTTTTCGATTCATTTATCGCCATTTCTCCTTATACCATGTGCTTTTAACTTTATCAGAAGTCTCTCAGGAGAATCAGTATTAAATATTTTCAGATAATTCAGATATCTTTGTGATAATAACTTAACATGTTAATTAAACACGGACGCTTCTACCCTAAACTACGCTGAGTATCATTGATTATATGTTTTAAGTATCCAATAATAGGATTGTGGAAGAATACGAAGAGAGAAAAGGAATTCTCCCCCCCACCTTGACCTTCCCAGTTCGCGTTGAGCGCTCTAAATTCATCTTCCCTATGTACTGCGAAAATTAGAACAATGATATAACCATTAAGGCGGCATCGCAACTTCTCGATATGGGCCCTTATCGTGACCCAAGGCAATTAAGGAAGTCTGTTGGCGATGAATATCTCTTCCCGTCTAAATAGTTTCGGAGAATATATTCGACACTTCAGAGTTCACATGCAGATTGTGTCTGAAGCCGCTGTCCAGTACGTTAGCCGTAACGTTTTCGTTAGTCGAGAGGGAATCTACTACATTCTCGTCCAGAGAAGAATTGAGTGATTGTCGAAGAGCCAAGGAAGAGCTAATAGTCACTCAATGTTGTTTGTGGAGATAGTTAGGTGTGCTTCAACCCTTCTTACCATGTCTTCGCATTTTAAGGATCGGAAAAGCCATCCCCGAAACACCCTATGTTTGCCTCTTAAGGATAAGAGGCCCCCAACTTCAGTTTCCGGAAGTTGGATTGAGTGTCTCGTGAGACGCCAACAAGTTCAAAGTCGAATTTACCTACATGGTACTACTCGCTGCACACCAAGGTAAAAGGGATTTAACCCCCGCTTCGTCACGATCCACCAACCTTTACCGCTTTGAACTTCAAGGGTCCTCTTTGCTCTAGAACTTGCATAATTGTAAAATCATTAATTAATTAATTATCCCTCGGTTCAAACTTAATTGATAGTGTTAATCATCTTAACAGTGAACCGTCAATATTTAATTACATTGCCATCTAACTTGCCCTATAGGTATATATAATCTTTAGGTCTGTTAAAGTATATTTTTGTAGCCGTGTTTGAATAGTCCTTGTCCTAACAACTGCGTATTTAAAGCACTCTTAGAACCATCCACAGATGGAGCCTTAATTTCCGTCGGCCATTAGGCCAGTGTGCGTATAACCGCGTACACATGGTTATACCAGGACAAGGATAATAATAGGGTCTAAGAGGAACTCGCTTTGGACTATTCCTTCATTAAATGAATTGTGAAAAAGTTAGCTAAGTTTTTGATACTTTGCTTTCTAACTTTCTAAGATGACTCGGATAGGCTTTATTGATACCTAGGTCTTCTGATATTTGTATTTTCTTTATATAAATATTTATTTCGTTTTTAGTTATATTAATATACCAAAGAGTATTATCAATCCTTCAGTTTATCTTTTTATGAATTTTATCTCAGAATAGGTATCAACAAGTAATCATACACTGAGGATTATCAAGCATTATTACTTTCTTGCGTAATATGACATCGGTAACTATAATGCCTAATATAAATGTGGCTGAATCAGAGATTTAAAGAGGTCGATTATGAATTTAATTTATTAATTTATTTCTGTGAATAAATCTTATTTCATTGTTTACTTTCCAGATCCCGATACTGAGGATTTTTTCAATATTTGTTTATTATTGACGGTCGTTTTATGAGAAGAGGCCGGTTACCAAAATTCGAAGATTGCCATATGACCTAGCAATGCCGTAGTCGGTTGTCGCCATATTGAGACCTTAAAAAAAACCCTGTTGTGTTACCACTTGACGACTTATAATTTCTAGTTCTTATTTTGAGTCCTTTGTCAATTGTAGGAAAGTTTATTTTAAGTCTCCCACTTCTAACGGCGAAAATGACCTTCATATTTGCCTTTGTCCTTTGGTTATCTTTTATCGCTTCCTTTTGAACGGCTTATATTTGTCTTCAATATCCAATATAAATAAATCTATCCATTTAATTTACGTCTATAATTATTACCCTTGTATTGCAAATAAAAGTAATTGAAAATAACCATAAACACGTGGTAAAGTTAGATGAAGGAAAATATCAGGACGGGGGCATTGTGTAACTTGCCAAAACAGGAATATTTGGGGCGCTAAGAATCCGAGAGATACGCACACCTTAAAAACCCATACCAGTTGAAGGCGAAAACAGGTCTATTGGTCGATTAATAATAACTATTATTTTCTTGATAATATTCAATTCTCAAGACTTTAATATCCGTGAGAAAAGGCATGGTGCCACAATGCAAGGCAAATTGGATTTACAATGAAGCCTCACAGATGAGTATCATATAAATTCTATGAAAGCTTGTAATGGGCATGCAAATAATTATGCGCCTGCACGTAATCCAAAATATACAACAGTTTGTCATTAAAAATGAAAAATAATATATATAAAACATTTTTGTTATAAAAATAATCTGATCATGTAAGCAATAATATTTACGATTCTATAAAGCACTGCAGGCAGAACGAATTTTCACACATACACGCGTTCACAAAAATATACACTCACACGTATATACACTTACACACCTCTCGCGATAATCAACGGTCTGGGAAACACCACATCCTGTATAGTAAGCTCCGCCCAAACGGTGTCATTGGTCAACAGCGGGTTACGCCCACGGGATTTTAATAGTATATACAGATCTGGGTTGAATAGAGAGGGACAGTGACGAGCGTCAAAAGAGTCATAAGTCAAAGGGAGATAAAATGAGTCAGTCGAGCAGACGGTGCGATAGTCAGAAGGATTAAAAAAATAAGCTTATACATTAGTAAGCCTGCCGCAGATACCCAATACAAATTCCATCAATTTTTGTCTGCCTAAACCCCTCTAGTTCCCCGCCCAATAACTCTTACCCAGCCTACTTCGCTAAAACCAAGCAAGAAGATTATCTCTCCCACAATTGGAGTCAGCCCAAGTAGAGCGTCCGTTATCCGAATACCCTAACAGCGCTGCGTCAAGTTTAAGTAACATTGGAAATGGTTAGTACTTTGATGGGCAACAACCACCCTAACCGCCTTAGCCCGTCACCTATAACTTGGTAACCAGTTAATAGGTTATAACTAAATAACCTACCAACTTGCCTTAACTAGTTACTTAGCTCCTGCCATAACAGGTAGCTCCTGCTCTAACTGGTAACCGCTACATCTACAATAACAGGTAACACCGGCCATAAGAGCACTAAGGAATTCAGCCTCAGAAATTGAACTGGAAGGTAAAAGCTTTTATCACGAACCATTTCAGACTAAAATGTGATAAGGGTTTCAAATCTGTTTTTCCCAAAGCGAGAGACGAGCTAAGTCGAAGAAGATGATATATTCACTCTTAGAAAAATTGCGATAGTAATAGATAAAAGTGGGTGAAAATTTTAAAGTGGGGAGAGGGCTTTTGCCCTAGTAAGAGGGCATCGCAGTCTTTTTACTTTTTGGAATTTGTCTACTATATATTGGTTTATTTTCGTGTAGCTGGCGTGTTCTTTTTATTGTTTGTGTTTCTATTGTTATTTTACTTATTTTTAGTTAAATTTTTGAGCATTCAAGTCTTTTATAGCTTTTGGCTCGGTAATTTACTTGTGTTGTTTCATGATTATCTGTTATGTGTATATAGATGTAATGTTTTCTTGTGTACAGTGTTTGGTACTTGGGAATTGGTTACGACGTGTGACTTTCTCACGCGGTCGTGCAGGAATGCTTAGTCTGCCACCTGTTTCCTCTAATTCCGGAATTACATCATTTGTAAAAATTAACCAGACCCTTCTTCTCAATTTCTGGGTGAAGATGTTGATGGAGTCCAGTTTCTTTCTTGTGTGAAGTTCCCTCTGACGGCGTCGGTCCCGCCTTCTGACTTTGTTTATAAGTAGGGATGCAGATTTCTGTATTCGCTGCATTTTTCTCATTGAGGTCTTGTTTGCCGCTTGAGTCACTACTACGGGATAGATGAGCTTAGCCCTGAAATACATCAGGTGTATCTTCCTAATGTTGGCCGAGCTAAAGTCTCTAAACCTGTATAGCTTGGAGATTTCTCTCCTTACCAGGTTCCGCCTGTCCGTGTAGTGTCTCGAGTATCCGTGGTCGGAGAACTTTAGGCCCAGGACAGTGCCTTCGGCGGAGTAGCCATATCTCCTTCTCCGATGATTATGGGGTACGTCAACGTGTGGCTTAGTGGGACGATCTTGAACTTGTCCCTATTAGTTCTAATCTTCCAGCGTTTCTCGTACTGGTTGATGTTGTCGATTTCCGCTATGGCTCGCGCTGCCTGATCCCTTGCCTTCTTCACCGGGCATGGGAAGATCTGGGTGATGTTATCTGCGAAATGCAAATACATTGTGTCCCTATGCACCGGTGTTGGGAGGTCGATGGTAAAGACCAAGTAAAGCAGAGGGGTCAGGCAACTTCCCTGTGGAACACCCGCCTTCAGTTCGAATTCAGGTTCTCTGTGTCCTTCGATCATGAGACATGCCCTTCTGTCCATGACAAAGTCACAAAGGATCCTTTCCAGGATCGGGTCTAGCTGGAGGTTAAGGATCTTGTATTGTAGTCCTTCCAGCCAGACTTTATCGAAGGCCTTCCTCACGTCCCTCAACACAATGTCTACATAGAACCTATTCACACGGCACTAGGCGAATTTTTTTGTCAGGAGCACTAGGGCTGTATCAGTGCCCCTTTTTTGGCGGAACCCATGTTGTTGGGGGTTGTGCGCTCCTAACTTGCTCAGTTAAGCTTGTATCCTATTTGCTATGATCTTTTCAAAGATCTTGCCGAGGATCTCCAGAAGAGAGATCGGGCGATAGTTTGCCACCTGGTCCGGGGGCTTATTTCCTTTCTGGATCAAGATGATTTTAGCTATCTTGTACCCTTCCGGAAAGTAGCCTACATTCAGGGGGGCATTCATGGTGTTAACCAGTCCCTGAATGATTTACCTCGGGTCATTCACGAGGTTGCTTTTCGTGATCCCAGACCAGCCTGGTGCCCTTTGCTTAAAGGACCTTATGGTATTCATGGTCTCTTTGAAGGTTATTGGGCAGCCGTGGCCAACCATCTCTCTTTCCTGAGATACTTGCGGGTGGGGGTGGGTTCTATAAATTACTGTGCTGAGTTCCTTGAGCAGTTGGTCTTCGAAGTCCTGGTCGAAGTCGTCGTTCTCCAAGGGGTAATAGCGAAAATCTTTTTCCATTTTGTCCTGAATCTTTTTTCGAGAGACTGGATCTTCAATGATTTCCTCTCCATCTTTAATTTTTATTCTGGCTTTGGTGGGCAGTCCCCTAAGTCTTCGGTTGTATTCCAAAAGCTTACTGGACTGACCTCCCTGTCTTCCCTACCCATAATGTCATTCCAGCTTTCCTTTTGTTTTTCTGTGATTGAGTGTTTTAGTTCCTCGCTCAGTTGTCTCATTCTGGCTGTCCTTTCCCTATTTGGGCCTGTCCTGCCTATCTCTTCGAGTATTCTCCTGTGTTCCCGAGGGTTATCCCTCATCTCGTTCGTCCACCTAGGTTGTGGGAGCATTTTATAGGAGATCCTGGGGACGCATCTTTCGTCGGCTTGGACGAGAAGATTAGTGATGGTGTTTATCTCCTCGTCCACCTCTTCGAGATTAGCGTCTCTCAGGTCGGCTGGTTGGTATTCGCCGAGTATCTCTCTATATAACTCCCAGTTAGCTTTCGCCTAACTCTTCCTAAGTGGGACTGGCATGAGAATCGGTGCCAGCGAGATAGTCCTCAGGATAGGGATATGGTCGCTCGGTACTACAGGTCCTGGCTCGTTGCTGATGTTAAAGGGGAAGTTTCGGCTTGCCAATACTATATCCGGTTTGGTTGCCGAACATTGCGTTAGGTAAGTCGGGAAACCTGGACCTACTCTCTGGAGTCTATCTCTTTCAATGAGCAGTTACAGGTTCCTTCCCCTCTGATTGCTGCGACCGTAACCAGAAGCTGCGCAACAGGCGTTTAGGTCTCCACCTAGCAATGCCATTTTTCCTCGCCCAAAGATGTTAAATAGATTGGGAACGGGCAGATATTCTCGGCGTGGCTGTTGGTAGGCCTCTGCCACAGTTAGAACTCCTACTAGGGTTGGGATTTCGACAGCCACAAAGGAGTCCTTTAAGTCTGGAAGTGTTTTGTATTTAATGTTTTTTTCGGATCGCGATGGCTGCGCCATCGTACCTCTCCTGTGTGTGGTTTTTCGTGATCACAGTGTAGTTTGGTATTTTTATTGTAGTTGTTTCAGTGTTTACACCGTGTTCAGATATAAGGATCAGGTCGGGATCCACCATGCAGAATATGTTTCCGTACTGGATAGATTTCCCTTCTCAACCGTTGGTGTTGAGTATTTTTAACTTGTTGCTGGTGTTTTCCATGTTATGCTTGTTATTTGTTCTTGTTTTCTATGTGAGTGTGAGAGTGTTCTCCTTTACTTTTTGTTTCTTCTCTTTTTTCTATTACGAATTTTACTAAACTCTGCTTCACTTATGGTGAGGCAGGAGTCCGTATGTAGTATAATTTTCACCGCCATGAGCGCCTCGTCTACTGTTCCCTCTTGCAACTGCGCGTCATAGCTCCATTTTAGTTGCCCTGTTTTTACCCCTTCAACTATCTCCCTGATAGTGGGGTCTGCTTGAAATGGGGTTTGCTCGGTCTTGTAGAAGAGCATGTTAAGCTCTTCTCCATCTAAATTCTTGAGCAGTTGGGGAGCCTTTTCCCTGCTAGCGCTTCTCGCTCTCTTGGTATGTTTTGTGGGTTGGGCCTTTTCTTCTTCCTCATCTTCCGAGGAAGAAGCGGAGCTAGTGAGGTTTCCTACAACTTATTTAATCCTTTGTTCCGCTTTCTTCGCCTGCATTTTCCTTTTCCTTTGGGCTTCTATCCTCGGGTCTCTGGTCTTAGTTCTGTGGGTGGCTTGGGGTCTATCAGTAATTTCTGCTCTGGCTTCTGTTGGTGGGAAGGATGTTGCTGGGGCTTCTTCTTCGGGTTCGTACTGCAGTTGCAGGACATCCCCCGATGGAGGGTTGCCCGGAAATCACATTTCTTCTAGACCATTTATTTGAGCATGGTGTTCAGCTCGGTCGAGAAGCATCCAGGGTTAGTCAGGTTTCTTACGTGCGCATACATGATGCACGTGAGGATTTTAGTCGATATTTTGTTCCCAACCTTCAAGTATGTTTTTGTGGCTGGGGCACTTTCGACTGTCCTTACACGGAGGGCTCTGGCTCCTTGAGCGTAGGAGGTGTTAGCTCTCTTTATACCCTCCACCTTTCTTTCTTCCATTTTCCTTTTCACCATTTCTTTTTTCTTCGGGCATGACATGGCCATAACCCCGTGTTTTAGGCCATAGTTAGGGCACCTTTCCTCGGTTGCCCAGCATTCCCGCCAGCCGTGTCCTTTGGTACTGCATCTGGAGCAGGTAATCTCCTGCTCCCTGCAGTCTTTTGTGGCGTGCGCTTCAAGCTTGAATCATCTGAAGCAGATTTGAATTGGGGTATATTCTTCCCTCTTAATCTGTTCTCCGCTTATCTTCGCGTTGAAGAGCAACAAACCCCTTTCCTTCGCCCGAGCTGCCATAGTGGTATCACTGAAGACGACTTTAAACACATGGCTGTAGTCTGTGTGTCACGTCGGTTTTTGAATTGCACCACTTCTGTTATCCTTGCCTACTGCTGGTTTCTCATTATTTCTTCTTTTATTTCCTCCTTAGCATATTGGCCTATCCAGGGATCTAACTTTCTGCAGACCACACTTCTGTGTGCCTGGATCTGGGGAGGGGTAGTGGGTTCGAGGTTTATTCCCCTCAGGATTTCCACCCCTTCTTCTTTTATGATTTTCTCCACATCCTTTCCTTTTCGCATATAGCGACATAGCCTGTTGGTCCATCCAGCAGGCGGAGCACAGCGACGTTTAGTTTCCCGAATAAGGTTTCGTATACCGTTCCCTTATCCGGTTTCTCCAAACCACTCACAGTTCTTAGTGGTACTCTTGGAGTATTAGAGTCCGCCATTTCTGCGTCCAGCACATTGAAGAGGGGGTGCACTAACTCTCTTTGTTAACCTTTTATATTCTTTGATTATTCTTCTGCGTACAAAAGTGCTCTTCCGTGATTTCTGAATGTTACGTATAGTTAAATTATTATTTGCTTTGGGGAGAAGAGAGCCCCTATCCCTCGTTTCCCCACCGCCTTGATGGAAAAGGGATTTGCCTTTTAGGATGGATGATGAGATGGATGAGATGAGTCCGGGTGAGATCCTCTCAGGGGTGTGATTGTATGGCGGACTTATTGACAACGCCGCCCCCCCCCGAGGGTGTTTTAATCGCGACCGCTCCCCAACATACCATAGAACCGGTTTTATGTCCCTCTATGGTCCTGGAAGGGTCCTCCGCTGTAATGAGCAACGGAGGTTGCAGTCCGTCCCTTGTCTGGAATTATTTCTGACAGTGTTCTCGGCTGTGGGCTAATCCTCAAACCAGCTTTCTCCAATGCCCCCAATTATGCCAATTCAACTGCTCGGCAAAGTTGGGACCTCAAGTTCTCAAAACAGTGCATCGAGGCAGAGAAGAAAGCCCAAAGGATGTTAGGCTACATAAAGCGCCAGTTTGGATACCGTAACAAGGAGATAGTACTTTGTCTGTACAACTCCCTGGTTCGGCCGCACCTGGAGTATGCCGTACAATTTTGGAGTCCATCGTTTCGAAAGGACATCGCAAGGTTGGAACGCGTACAAGCTAGGGCAACCAAACTGATTCCCTCTATCCGACATAAAAGTTATGAGGATAGACTAGGGGAATTAAATCTGTTCTCGCTGGAAACCCGTAGACTGCGTGGTAAGCTCATCGAAGTTTTCAAAATACTTCGAGGGTTCAACAATGTTGACTACCGGGATATTTTCACACTGAGTGAGAACAGAACGCGCAATCACGGCTTCAAACTTGAACTGAAGCGTTACAACCGCAATCTGTGTTGGAAACTTTTTTACCTACAGTATCTGCGGTAAGTGGAACGCACTTCCAGTGGAAGTTGTCAACAGTGAATCTGTTGACCAGTTCAAGTCAAGACTAGACAAAGTCTTGAAAAGTGGCCGTTTAGGGATGCAAAATAATTGAGCAGTCATGTGCCTGCTCGATTGATAGTCCAAATGTACCCTCTTTGAATGGACCGTAAGGTCTCCTAGGGTACTTACTTTCCTTGTTTCCTTGTTACTCCTCACATCTAGTAGCAGTTCACTTAGGGGGGCAGGTCTGGGGACTTAAGCAGTCATCTGCCTAAGTGGGCCGTCTAAAAAGAAAAGATGAAAATTAGTAATGATGGGTGAATGGTGATGATAAAATACTCTTTTGTGACAAGGGGTTTTTTGGAGGTGTTTTTTGAAATTTCCCCAAACTTTTCCTCTTTTGCCGATTTTGAGATATAACTGCCAGTGAAGTTTCTTCAAGAATTCCAAGCCAGCGAGCTAAGTCGATATGCGCATGCTTCCCTTTTTTCTCTCTGAAACAACAGGAATAACCCATACACATCCAACCAATGAAACAAGGGCAAAGGTCTTTCCTCTTTACATGATCGTCATGCGTTTAACATTTTTTTGAAGACGGAAAATGAGTACATAACACTAAAAATCATGAGAAAAATGTTAAGTTGTAAAATTAATGACATGGAATAAAATAGTAATAACATAGATCATTGAAGAATGAACAAATGCATACGGTAAAATTGAAACAAAATAATCGCAAGACAATAGATGAAAATAATAAAGTGCAATTGAATACATTAAGAACATATTAATCTTAAGTCATTTACCTGACAAAACCAAATAGGTAGATATACAGAAAAATGAGATTAAAATTATTACAAAATGAATGAAGACGACATGGCACACATAAATGAAATGACTGTATATGTCGTATATGTCGTGCCAATCAATAACAAAATGAAATAATAATGAACTTCCTTGACCCAAGATATGTGCAATCTTTATCCTAGCATCTTAATATATCTGAGCAATCGGATCATGAAGAATGAAAGTTAAAAGCAGGGTTGAAGCAATGACTCCAGGTAACGATTGTTAGGCTGATCACATTGTGTTCTCAGGGTCTTCCTGGATGAGGGAGTAATTTAATGGGAAGGAAACAGTATTTGACCGGGATGAAATAATCCTTTCCATTACACCATATGTTCGTAATTTGGAAAACTCTGACTTGCATGAAAGTTGAATGGACGAAAACTGCATTTGGAAGCGCCCAGAGACTTTGAGGGCTTAGCAAGTCAACTAGAGAAGGTTCTTTTTGCAACCGTATGCACGGAGTGAAAGTTTAAAAATTATTGTCACCTTACTTAGAGAAGAGTGATGCGATTGAAAGTGGGAGAGTTGCGCGACATGGACGTTGAACGTTCCGTGAAATTGAGTTTTTGCCTTGGCAAAAGGGTTATATAAATTCCTCTTTGATGGGCTAGTGATCCCTCCGTCTGAGCACGAAGTCTTTGGGTGGAGTCCGTGGTTGTTATGATATTTTGATCCATGATTGAAGTGGCGTAAAGTTGAGGATTGTGAAAGAAAAATCTGCTTAAAGGGAATTCGTGGGCCACTTAAGGGTCGCCACTTTATAGCGATATGAGGAGGTATATATTTAGGTGGATTCAGTCATGGCTTGGTGACAGACAGCAAAGAGTTAGTATAGATGGAGTTAAATCTGAGTGGGGGTGTGTTAGCAGTGGAGTTCCTCAAGGATCTGTTTTGGGTCCCTTGCTATTCTTAATTTATATAAATGATCTTGACATAGGTATAAGTAGTGACCTGAGTAAATTTGCTGATGATACTAAGCTAGGTAGGGCCATTAGGGCTGATTCTGATGCTGTTGTAATGCAGGAGGAATTGACCATTCTGTCCAATTGGGCCGAGAAATGGCAAATGAAGTTTAACATAGACAAATGTAGTGTACTTAGTATAGGTAGAAATAATCCATTGAATAGTTATAAATTAAATGGCAGAATTTTAGGGAGGACTGATTGTGAGAGAGACTTGGGTATTTTGGTAAGTTCAGACCTTCGTCCTAGAAAGCAATGTCTAAATGCTAAGAATAAAGCTAATAGGATATTGGGATTCATTAGGAGGAGTGTAAGCAATAAGAGTGCTGAAGTCATTCTAAAACTGTATCTGGCGCTAGTTAGGCCTCATCTAGACTATGCAGTACAATTTTGGTCACCATATTATAGGAAGGATATTGATTTGCTTGAGTCTGTGCAGAGAAGGATGACAAAGATGATTGGTGGGCTAAGGAACTTACCCTATGGTGAAAGGCTCAGAAAACTAAATCTACATACATTGGAAAGGAGAAGAGTCAGAGGGGAATTGATTGAAGTCTTCAAATGGGTAAAAGGATATAATAAAGGGGATCTGGGTAAGGTTCTTATACTTAGTGAACATGACAGGACACGTAGCAATGGGTTTAAGCTTGATAAGTATAGGTTTAGGAAGGAGATTGGGAGGAATTGGTTTACAAATCGTGTGGTAGATGAATGGAATAGGATCACTAGGCATGTGATAGAAGCCTCCTCTCTGGGTAGTTTTAAGAATAGATTAGATAAATATATGGATGAAGCTGCTAGATGGGACTGACTTTTTTTATGTACATATGTATATATTTTTCTAAGGAGTGGGAAGATTATATTTTGCGGTTGCATGAATGGACATAATCCTCTGGATGCATTTTATGTATATTGTAGATTAGATCTGACGAACTCCTGTTAAGGGTGACAATGTTGATGACTTTTCTCTGGTAAGAAATCTTTTGTGTGTTGAATGGAACAGGAGCTGCCAAGTGTAGGCCATGAATGGTCTTTTGCAGTCTTCTTCTTTTCTTATGTATGTTCTTATGAACGTTTTATAGTCACTCAGTGGTCAGAAATTTATGGCGAGATGATCGTATGAGGTTTCAGCACTTGACGCTGCCTCTCCTACTCTTATAAAGTCCAATGCTTGGTTTATAAATCTTTATTGGCAAGCGTTCTCTTCACAATTCGGCTCCTAGAAGAGAATTCCATTTCTTAAAAGCAAGTTAAAATTAAAGTAATTTGCAACACGATTTAATATGAAAATAATACTCAACTTCAAAAATTAATGAATTGAGTTCGTGATCTTTATCGATGCGGGAACTATTAATTTTGACTGCATGAATATCCCCAAAATACTTGATAGAGTGAATTGAATTTACTTAGGTGAGTTTAAGTTCCTCGTAGGTGAATAGAGCGTAGTGAAGGATAGGGTGATATTCTTCACTTGGCAACACTAGGGGTGAAATTCTTGATATGATCCAAGTGCCCTTACTGGATAAATAGCTCTACCCGCAATATTCGAGATCCTATTCGTGTCGACTTTTATAGATTAAAGTTGATTCGTATTTAATGTTATTTCGTAGCTTTCCACGAATAGAGATCCAATCGGATCATTGAAGAAATAGAGATCCCAGTTTTGCCCATTTGAACAATAGAGGTCCTACTTGATGCACATATGAAGAATAAAGGTCCCGAGAAGTAAGTACGGAAGTGGAGATCGAAAAAGTTATTTTTTTGGTTTTGATTGTTTAGGTTTGATGAACCTCCCTGGGAGCGGAGCGGCAGTATTCATTACCATATAAAAAAAATATCAACCTAACCGAAAAAGAGGGAAATTCCAACCAAAAAGGCGAATACTAAAATAATTTATCATACTTTCTGAACAAAGGTTACGTGACTCCAACCGTGACCAATTTTAATCGGGTTATTTTCAAATTGATCTATTTGAACAATTATGCCCCTAGTTTGCTCATTTGAAGAAACGAACCTCATGCGCAATGAACATTATGTTCAGTAGTTTTCAAACAGGATCGTTGCTCTGTTTATATTCCTAACGGTATTGAAAAGTTTGATTCACGTAGCCACGTCGATGGAAATAGCAGCAGCGCTTGAATTGTAGGTTCAGCACGCAAAAGATATAAGTTTTGAATCTTAAGACAGAATAATTTTAAATAAAATTCCTAATAAATGTCATAAGCAATTGCATCATGTTTTAGTTCTTTTATCTCCTCTTACTTGCTTGTTCCTGATTGCAAGGTACAGGGATCTGCTGTTAAAGGATTTCTGAGATAAACAAGATCTTCTTCAGAATCAAGTGAAGGAAAGTAAATTTTAGTTCATTTTCTAACGCTCGAAGGTGATCAAAAATTAGTCAGCTTAATTGATTAATCTCCACAGATTAATTTTTGTTGATAAATTCAGTCACTTTTTCAAACATAACCAAAGTATTAGATTCAATATTCTTTTTCCAAAAATCAAGTTTGGCTAAAAACGCCTTAATCTTTACCACGAAGTCGCATACTGATGCATCTGGCCCTTGCAGACTTTGATTAAGTCTATTTAAAGCATAAAAAATGTCAACCAGATATGGTAATTTTAAGAGGAAGGGATAATTCTTTTATGACATTATAAAATCCTTGCAACAGTTACTACTGGAAATTTGAAAAAAATGCAAAAGTTCATTTCGCTACTTATACACACGTTTTGTAACATTTCCTCAAGAGAGCCAACGTACATGAGTGTGGAAAAGAAGTACACTATGTTCCGCCAGGTAGACTCAAACTAGTTTGCGACTGCCGGGAGCACTGAGGCCATGACGGCGTGCTGTTCCTCCAGGTACCAGGCGTGACAATCCTCAAGGGGCAACCCCCCCTCCTTTGCAGGGTTGAGTTGCTTGAAATGGTATGATGCAACATGCCATGGCGTATGCAGATATGGTTACTTAAGCAAAGAAAAGGCTCCTAGGTTAGGCTAGGTTAGGACAAGGCTGGGGGATGCTCCTGATCTACGTTATTCATCACAGGACAAGGGACCGTTTACCCCACTAGTGGAGGCACAATACTGGGTGAGAGAGTAACAAGGAGTAACAAGGAGTAACAAGGAAAGGAAGTACCCTAGGAGACCTTACGGTCTATTCAAAGGGGGTACCTTTGGACTAGCAATCGAGCGGGCACATGGCTGCTCAATTGTTTTGCGTCCCTAAACGGCCACTTTTCAAGACTTTGTCTTGTCTTGACTTGAATTGGTCAACAGATTCACTGTTGACAACTTCCACTGGAAGTGCGTTCCACTTACCGCAGATACTGTAGGTGAAAAAATTGCCACACAGATTGCGGTTGTAACGCTTCAGTTCAAGTTTGAAGCCGTGATTGCGCGTTCTGTTCTCACTCAGTGTAAAAATATCCCGGTAGTCAACATTGTCGAACTCTCGAAGTATTTTGAAAATTTTGAGATTTTTACGTTGTACTTTGGCGATTTCTTCGCCATAGGACATTGTTTCCGGAGCTGTAGGCCTCTTGTCCTTATTCTTTATTTCAAAGTCTTGGAGCATATTGATCATCGAGGGTTCAAGTTCTTTTATTATGTGTCCTCTTAACTACTGTTGGTTTATAGTCCCTTTTTGTTTTCTTCTTTAGTATCTATTTAACACAGTGTTTATCTGTATATGCTTATACCTTTCATCCTATTCTTAGAGTCCTATGGGTTATTATGAGCTCCGACTAATTGCTTGATTTTTCTTTGCCGCCACTTTGTTTTTGTCTGGAAGTCTAATATTATTACTTTTTTAGAGAATAAAAAATAGATTTGTGTGAAATATTTCTTGGTTCTTAAATTTTAAATTAGAGACAATTATGATTACCCAATTTATCGGTACACCAACGTTTGTATGTTACTGATTTATCGTTAGATAAAATGATAGCTAAGTTCTTAAGCTCCATTCCCATTTCTTGTTCTTAGATTTTTCTTTGCTTCCTCCTTTATTTTTTTGGTTGATCGAAATGTACTCGATTAGATTACAGTTTTTTTTTCCATAATACTATAAATATACTTTCATTGACTACATGCCTTCTTCTTACACCCATTTCCCTCTCAACCAACGTCTTTTCAATTCGTATTTGTGATCCCCAAGAATTAAAATGCGCCTTTCAGAGTAGGTCAAGCGTTTTCACATGTGTGGGAGTAGGGGATGAAATAGATTGCGAGAGAGCCAAGTTTAAAAATGTCAAGAAATCGCTCGCCATGCATAGAGAGAGAGGGAAAGAGAGAGAGGGAGAGAGAGAGAAGGAGAGAGAAAGAGAGAGATAAAGAGAGAGAGAGAGAGAGAGAGAGAGAGAGAGAGAAAGAGAGAGAGAGAGAGAGAGAGAGAGAGAGAGAGAGAGAGAGAGAAGTCACCTCCGTAGCCCATTCTCACTCTACACTGCCTGCCCCCTTGAACTGTTCATGAGACTCATACCCGCCGTATCGTTGCAGAAAAGAAAACATTTTGTTCAAGCTTCTTCTTAATCTCTCTGCCACTCTGAAACCCATTTGTCTTCCCTCTACCCCTTACTTAATTTTTTGCCTTAATCCCAGACAAGACAGTTCATATCCGCTCTGGTGTACCGTCTGCATCTACACCTAGTCAAAGAATGACTCTCTCTTGTCCTTCGACAACAGAACTTCGGTCCTCCCCCGCCCTGACGCTGGAGGAATTAACCTCCTTCTTTCTCTCTTCCTAAAAATAATATCAAAATAATATGAAGAAAAAGGTCTGCTGACCAAATGTCGCGTGCTCTCACTTATTTTGATTTATGACCCTACGACCTTCAAAACTTTCAATAATTTCCGGACTAACCTTGAGAGAACCTTGGCAGTTATATCATTTGAAAGAAAATGTAAAAACGCAATAGGGTTTCAAATTTCGTTAAAATCGGCCAAAGAGTTATGATGTTATTTCCAAATAATTCCCCGGCTAACCTTGGGGGTACTTTGGCATTTAAACCATTCGAAAGAGAATGTAAAACAACATAAGGGTTTCAAATTACGTTTCGCTAGAATCGGCCAAAGAGTTATGATCATATTGCCAAAATAAAATAACTCCGGGGCTAACCTTCAGAGGACCTTGAAAATAATATTATTCGAAAGAAAATGTAAAACAACATAAGTGTTTCAAATTTCGTTAGAATTGGTTGAATAGTTACAATGTTATTACCAAAACCATAAATAAAGCTAAACCGGGACCAACCGACCGACCGACATAGTAAGATATAGAGTAGCACGCAACTAATAACATCATAGATTTTAAACAGGCTGTTGTTTGCTATATTTAAAAAAAAAAATCTGAACCAAACCACCCATAAGCTATTGCCCAATCTCTAAAATCCCATTTGTTTCAAAAGTCCTTGATTGCTGGTGATTGCCTGGATTTTAGTTCCCCTGCCCGCCTTAAACGCCGATGAGACCTTTTTAATTTGCTTTTTAAGGTAGGGCACATCATTTTATCTACATATACTGTGGTGGCCTTCCATCCTGTTACTTCTAGATCTCTCGGCAGCATTTATGGTGTTGACCACACTGTTTTTCTTCTCCGTCTCTGTGAATTCCTTGATTTCCATGGAATGTCCGTGAACTGGTTCCACTCGTATCTTTTCTTTCGTAGTCATTCTATCCATATTGATATTTTTCTCCGGCAGATGTCGGTTTTTGTGTTCCTGAAAGTCTCTTCTTGATCCGTTTCAGTTTCGCAACCATCATCTTTCTATTGCTATTCAGCCTCGTTTGCTGAAACTCTTAGCAACTATCTATCCGCTTATAACACCATTACTGAATGACTCTCGGACAATTTTCTGAAAATCAACCTTGAAACAACTGAGGTAATACTGGTAGGCACTGGTGTGGACAACGCTTACTAAAAAACTATTGCTTCCCATATGAACTTGGTCGCTTCTCACGCCCCTTTTCTGATACCGTTAAAAATCAGGGCCTTTCTCTGATAGACTGTTACCCATCAAAACTCATATTGCCAACTTTTCGCAACTCCAGTCATTGCAGCCCCTGTTGTTCTTCTCCACGGAGGACTTTTCGCTCGTGGAACTTCCCTTCCCATTCTGCGTGAGTTGCATTAGCTCTCCATTCGATACAGAATCACTTTTAAGGTCTTTCCGCTTATATATAAAACCTTAAATGCCGCTGCTCCTTCCTACATGTCCTCCTCACTGCCGCTATCATCCCATAACCCTGCGCTTGGCTCAATTGTCCTTCGTAGTCATCGGCGTTAAATGAGCAATCGTACTTTCTCTGTATTTCCCCCCCCCCAAATGTGGGTGATCTTACTGCTGCGATACCGTTATTCCTCCATTTGCGGCTCTCAGCATGCCTTGAAGACTAATCTCTTCTCTATAGCTCTTTCTTAGTCAGTAGATGGGCGCTCTATAAAGTTTCATAGCCTTGAAGAACGCCATTCAAAAATCCTCATTATTATTATTACTAGTTGTAGTGGTTAGGGTCGATAAAGTCCTACGTTTCTTGATCTTTTATTCCACTCTGTTCATTCACTTTTACCCTATTCATTTTATTTTATCGGTCATCTGTGCAGACAAGACTGAAGGTGAAAGAGGGTCTGCCATCCCTCAACCCCTTACTTTGATAGCGTAATGAAACAATAAAAAATACACTAAAAGAGGCAATTAAAAAAAGTGCTACATTAGAATTTCGCTATCGATCAGCCGATGCTTAGGAAAAACTTCTCATGCAGGCGGCATCCATATAAGGAATTTATTGGGTATTTTGTCGCTTTAAGTAATATATGCACAACCATTAATATTGGCTTATTTGGGAGCACTTTTATGCAATGAAATCAACGCTTATGGGTAATTACAGTGTTATTTTACAGCTATGTTAATGGTTAAAAGAATGTCTGTGGTTGAGAGACAGTGGATTGTCGGCCAATTGCCGGGGAAATAATTGAGAAATAAAAAGTAAGATTGGCTCAAGCTTTAAGTGGGACTTGCTAAGCTTGTAAGGGGCTTGTAAAGGTGACATTTTGGCGCATGGCCAGGCCTTATTGACGAGTTCTTCTTTGAGGTTGTGCAACTGCTCGTGTCGAGAAGAGAGTAGAGATCTAAAATCAGGAATGAGTTTCTTTCACAAATCTGCCCACAAAGATATTGACCCTTTAAATACACTTTAATGTGTGTCTGTCTGTCTCAATTTCCTCCTCTCTACTTTATGCTAGCTCTTTATCACTCTTTCTTTCTGTATCTGTCTTTCTCTTCCTATTTATCTCTTTATCTATTATTCTTTCTCTCTTTGGGGGAAATATAAATTGCTAAATCATAGATTATATACTGACTTTATGAAACATGGTGTGAAAAAGATGCATTTACATAATAAATAGGTTTAAAACTCTAAATTCCTACAATTCACTTGGTTTTAATTGGATGACTAAAAGGGAGGTTAATTTGGTTTGTAGAGTTCATAGACAAACCTCTTTATACATTATATGCAATAATAGTTTTACCTATTTGGGTAACTATTACCAGAACATCTTTAGTTTTATATTATATTATATACACTGCAAATGCTTCAACAAAATAAGGCGAAAATAATAAGTGACCTTAATTACGGGGAAGGACTGGGTGGATTTTAAATGATTTCTGTCTTACTCTGTTATGAATGTCAGAGGAAGATTATTAGACAAGTTGAGTATGACAGTAACTTTATCATCATCGATTTTATTTCATGCTCCAGTTAATGGTCGCGAGACTCCCTTCACTCCAATATGCCTGAGAGAAAAACCAAGTTTCACTTCGACAGTTCACTGCAGATGCGTAATGGCGCTCCCTCCTGCATCATTTGTCTATCAATGAACTCCTCCATCTTCCAAACTGATTTCGGGAAGTGGTGGCAAAGATGAGTAGCAAAACAGACGCGCTACAACAAAGTAAATACAACATTTATGACCTTATTAAACATGCCACACATCGGCCTAAAAACTTCCCTGTTTCAAGTTTTGGTGCTCTAATTTACGTACCGATAATCACCGTATTTTTTCTTATTTCCTTTTAATTCAATTTAAAGCGAAAACCAACGAGAAAATAGCTCGCGGAAAGTGTGTAAGGAGAAAATTGTAAAAATGGTGTTGAAGATGGAAGAAGTGAAAATGTGACGAGATATATTGCCACCGATCCACCTATAGGCATTGAGGCTGGAAGGGAACGCATATGCGGTTGTTGGAGTTGGGAAGACAAGCAATTCTGCAGATGTCAGCCGCAGCATGGTTGCCCTTGTGGGGGTCTAGAAGGATAGATAAGGAAAATAAAGATGAAAGCAGCAAGAAAAGGAATGGGCAGGAGAAATGTAGGTGTACTAAAACCTACCATCTCAACCTGATCCAAAGGAAGAGGCAAACCAGCCCCCCCCCCCCATCTTCCCCTCAGCTGCGAAAAAATATTAATGGATGAAGTCTTGTTTGCGATTAACCCAGCGAATTTAGCAGCCAGCCCCTAAAAAATAGGAGAGCTGAAGCTTATAAAAAAGTGTCGAAAAGAGAGTAAAATTGAAAGGTTTCGAAAGAATATAGACTAGGTAGCACTATTGCATTTTTGGGGTCTCGTATGAATAAGAATGAACCCTGTACCTGGCTTGGAAGTCCAACTCATTTTCTACTAGGTTAGCGAGAGGTCCAAAGCTAATAGAAATACCATAATACTTTGTTCTTTTTTAATAAAGGGGCAATGCTAGCTCTAATAAGGCTCCCACTTCCAACACAACCCATTTAATCCATTTTATCAGAAGAGCGACTTACGAACGCAATTAAAAGTATACGGAAGAAAAATGAATCAAACACACACAGATGAGGCAAAATTAAGTAAAGGGAAGAAAACCCTAACGAGATATACTGGTAAAATATTTATACAATTGTATAGGAAATCTTAAGATTCGATATATCAATATTTTTCACTATTGCGAAATAGCTCGGGGCATTAAATTTGGTCGTTAATCACTTGTAACATTCAGGAGTCGAATAAACTGTCGGTAGTTTGTCATTTCGCTCGGGTAGGTTTCATGTTGAAGGTGACGAAAGAGTAAACAGAAACTTAAAATATCATCGTCATCAATGCTAATAATATCTATCGTATCTCCATATCCCTTTGGTTAAAATTATAAAGAACTCTTCATATATTTATATATTTAGCACATTTAATCGAACTTTTTAGAATTTATCATATTATTCATAAATATGGATTTAGTATTAGTAATGTGTATTTGGCTAATCCTTAACCCTAGATTTAAGGAAGGCAATTTTTTGAACGGTTTGTATTTTCTGGGATATACCCATGGCCAAAACTTTCGACATTAGTTTATCAATAAAAGTATATTTTATAATTGGATTTTTAAAAAATAAAATTAAGTTCATAAAAAAGAAATATTATCCATTGTTTTGGAAATTTCTTAAACAAAAAAGAATTACAAATGGCTGTTTTCTTCTCTTCTCTTCTCTAACTCTATAATTTAAGAAGGGGATTTTTTTGAGTATTTGAATAATAATTTCATCTTAGTTTGGTTATGACTTAGGCTTTTTTTTATAAAAATTATTTTCAATAATTCTTTTATAATATCAAAAAAACAAAATGATGAAGTTCAGAAATATAAGTATCAAAATTTTGTCAAATTTTGAAAACCCAAAGATTTACAAATGGCGAAATTCAGAAAACTTAGTTTAGAGTTCCTTTTTAAAATTATTTATAATTGGTAAAGTTCAGAAAATTTATAAAAATTTAACCATGGCTGTTTTTTTTTAGATTTTAAATTTTAATCTCAGTAGAAGCGCAAGCTCCCTCCGTAGGGGAGGGTGGCGAAGCCATTGCCTAGTCTTTTAATTTTTTTTTCGCATATTCGAATGTTTTATCCAAGTTAGTTCTAAGATTGATTTTCAATTTTAATCTTTAGCAGGAGGAAATAGTTACTACCCCCTAAAAACGAGTAAAGAATAATCAAATTATTAGAGCGAATTTAGATAGGTGGGGGCGGGGGGAATTGATTTTTTATTTCATTTAACCTAACAAAGTAAGCATCGATGTGGGAAAAGATAAACCAAGACTACATTTTCTGGAAATTTTTATTGGAAATCTTTTTGATTTTTTGAGCAAAACCATGTTGCCAGAACCGGATAGGCCGTAGGCCACAGATCGAAGATTTGCATGCGAAGTGCAAGCTCCTACTGTAAGAAGGCGTGGCGGAGCCGCTCCTCTTGTTGTAATTTAATTTTAAAAATTAATATAATAAATCTTTTTGAAATTAAATACTATTATTCATTTTTTTGGACTTTTTAAAAGAAAAACATTCAGAGATTTTCAAAAAGAATAAATATGATGATCGAATATTTTGGAATTAAAAAAATTACAAATCCTTAAGTTCAGAAATCGCATTATAATTAAGGCATGGTTTGTTTTGGGTGTTTCTTTTTGGTATATAAAGGCAAATTTAGATAAAAAAAAGTGCTGTGAGAATTGTTTTCCCGTATATCAAAAATAATTGCCATGTAAGTTTTTTGGTTTTTAGTCCTAGAAAATAATCATGGATCTGAAAAAAATGACCAAGAGTAAATTATTAAGGCACAATAGGAACGGCTTCGCACTCCTCCTTACATTAAGCGCTTGCAGCTCGCAGGCAGACCTTCGGTCTGTGACCTACGGCAGATCCGGCTTTAGCAACTGCTCTTTGGTTTAAAATAAAAAAAAAACTTCCATTACACATCTCCTAAGAATTTTCTCCTTGTCTATTTTTCCTACATCGATGCGTATTTTTTAGGCCTAAAGTCTAGAAAAAATTAGCGGATTATTTTTAAATACGGAAAAACAATAGACACGATTCTTTTTTTCTCCATCTTCATTATGCTTTACTCTTTTTTAAGAGCCAGTAGTATTTCCTCCTGTTAAAGATTAAATTGAAAATATATTTTAGAGATAACTTCGATTAACCTTTCGAATATACCCAAAAATAATAAAGCAACCATGCCTAAATTTCAATAAATTTTCTGAAAACCACCATTTGTAATTCTTTTTGTCTTAAAATTTCAAAAACATTCGATTATCATATTTATATTTTATAAACTTCATCCTTTTGTTCTTTCAAACTCAAAGTAACTTTTATAAAGAACGTTGATAAAAACTTAAAATATATCTAGGCTATAACCAAACTAAGAGAAAAAAATATGTTATTATTCAAAGGCTAAAAAAATCTAGTTCTTAAAATATAGCGTTATGGTTCTGCTTTGGAAACCTTTTCATTTTTTTTTTACTAAAACCCCATTGCTAGATCCAGATATGCCGTACGCGGTAAGCCACAGACCGAAGGTCTGCCTGCGAAGCTCTTCCTGTAAAGAGTTGTGAAACTGCCTCTCATGTGTTTGAATATTTTTTTAATATGTTCGAATTACTTAGTATTATACTAAGGAGTGTGTAATTAATAAAATGGTATGGTTTATAAAATCAGAATTTAACCGATATTCCTTATGATCCAGTTTAAATTTCTAACTATTTTGTATTCAATATCGTTGTAAATAAGTAATATGACTAAAGCTAAAGAAATTACAGAAAAACAGAAAAAACCCTCAGCAAATTCAGAAGGTCGTATTTCTGCGCGCCTGCAATGAAGCCTAAATGATAAAATGCCTGTCTTCTCTAGGTGTTATAAGAAATTTTCTGTCGCTTCTCTTCCCTGATTCAAAGTTCCTGCTCTTTTGATGTCGTTTCCTATCTATTTTCTATCTATTTATCTATCGATCTATCTATCTAATTATATATCTATATATATGCAAATATATATTTAATAAGTATGAAAGTGAGAAGCGAGCTCCCGCTTCATTTATCTATGCCATAGTTCCTTTATTGTTAAGGCACTTAACACTACGGCCCTTTCAATAGGAAGTGTGGAAATTTGGGTTCTTTACCCCGTGTCTCAGTTCCATATTATCGAATTAATGCTAAAAAATAGCAAATCCTATGGTTAACAAACATATGTTACAAGTGGCTAGGCAATACACAATAAACCTACCAACTATTGAATAAATTAATGGAAAAAGGTGGTAAATTTAGGAGTAAGCTAATCAACAAATGTGCAAAAGTAGGTTCAATAATAACAATTGAGGTAATGGAGTTTGACTTCGGTTGATAAACTTAAGTTTCAGTATGGGGGATTTGAGGCGCTGAAAGTGGTATTTGGGATCTATTTAGGATACGAGAAGCTCTAATGCCCTGTTCGGGTTGTCGAAGATGTTTGGGGATTTCGGGTAGCGGAACTTTCGAAAAATCATAAGCTTAGGATCTTCCAGAGTGGAGATTATTTAACGATTGTTAGGCTGATCACATTGTGTTCTCAGGGTCTTCCTGGATGAGGGAGTAATTTAATGGGAAGGAAACAGTATTTAACCGGGATGAAATAATCCTTTCCATTACACCATATGTTCGTAATTTGGAAAACTCTGACTTGCATGAAAGTTGAATGGACGAAAACTGCATTTGGAAGCGCCCAGAGACTTTGAGGGCTTAGCAAGTCAACTAGAGAAGGTTTTTTTTGCAACCGTATGCACGGAGTGAAAGTTTAAAAATTATTGTCACCTTACTTAGAGAAAAGTGATGCGATTGAAAGTGGGAGAGTTGCGCGACATGGACGTTGAACGTTCCGTGAAATTGAGTTTTTGCCTTGGCAAAAGGGTTATATAAGTTCCTCTTTGATGGGCTAGTGATCCCTTCGTCTGAGCACGAAGTCTTTGGGTGGAGTCCGTGGTTGTTATGATATTTTGATCCATGATTGAAGTGGCGTAAAGTTGAGGATTGTGAAAGAAAAATCTGCTTAAAGGGAATTCGTGGGCCACTTAAGGGTCGCCACTTTATAGCGATATGAAGAGGTATATATTTGGGTGGATTCAGTCATGGCTTGGTGACAGACAGCAAAGAGTTAGTATAGATGGAGTTAAATCTGAGTGGGGGTGTGTTAGCAGTGGAGTTCCTCAAGGATCTGTTTTGGGTCCCTTGCTATTCTTAATTTATATAAATGATCTTGACATAGGTATAAGTAGTGACCTGAGTAAATTTGCTGATGATACTAAGCTAGGTAGGGCCATTAGGGCTGATTCTGATGCTGTTGTAATGCAGGAGGAATTGACCATTCTGTCCAATTGGGCCGAGAAATGGCAAATGAAGTTTAACATAGACAAATGTAGTGTACTTAGTATAGGTAGAAATAATCCATTGAATAGTTATAAATTAAATGGCAGAATTTTAGGGAGGACTGATTGTGAGAGAGACTTGGGTATTTTGGTAAGTTCAGACCTTCGTCCTAGAAAGCAATGTCTAAATGCTAAGAATAAAGCTAATAGGATATTGGGATTCATTAGGAGGAGTGTAAGCAATAAGAGTGCTGAAGTCATTCTAAAACTGTATCTGGCGCTAGTTAGGCCTCATCTAGACTATGCAGTACAATTTTGGTCACCATATTATAGGAAGGATATTGATTTGCTTGAGTCTGTGCAGAGAAGGATGACAAAGATGATTGGTGGGCTAAGGAACTTACCCTATGGTGAAAGGCTCAGAAAACTAAATCTACATACATTGGAAAGGAGAAGAGTCAGAGGGGAATTGATTGAAGTCTTCAAATGGGTAAAAGGATATAATAAAGGGGATCTGGGTAAGGTTCTTATACTTAGTGAACATGACAGGACACGTAGCAATGGGTTTAAGCTTGATAAGTATAGGTTTAGGAAGGAGATTGGGAGGAATTGGTTTACAAATCGTGTGGTAGATGAATGGAATAGGATCACTAGGCATGTGATAGAAGCCTCCTCTCTGGGTAGTTTTAAGAATAGATTAGATAAATATATGGATGAAGCTGCTAGATGGGACTGACTTTTTTTATGTACATATGTATATATTTTTCTAAGGAGTGGGAAGATTATATTTTGCGGTTGCATGAATGGACATAATCCTCTGGATGCATTTTATGTATATTGTAGATTAGATCTGACGAACTCCTGTTAAGGGTGACAATGTTGATGACTTTTCTCTGGTAAGAAATCTTTTGTGTGTTGAATGGAACAGGAGCTGCCAAGTGTAGGCCATGAATGGTCTTTTGCAGTCTTCTTCTTTTCTTATGTATGTTCTTATGAACGTTTTATAGTCACTCAGTGGTCAGAAATTTATGGCGAGATGATCGTATGAGGTTTCAGCACTTGACGCTGCCTCTCCTACTCTTATAAAGTCCAATGCTTGGTTTATAAATCTTTATTGGCAAGCGTTCTCTTCACAATTCGGCTCCTAGAAGAGAATTCCATTTCTTAAAAGCAAGTTAAAATTAAAGTAATTTGCAACACGATTTAATATGAAAATAATACTCAACTTCAAAAATTAATGAATTGAGTTCGTGATCTTTATCAATGCGGGAACTATTAATTTTGACTGCATGAATATCCCCAAAATACTTGATAGAAGGAATTGAATTTACTGAGGTGAGTTTAAGTTCCTCGTAGGTGAATAGAGCGTAGTGAAGGATAGGGTGATATTCTTCACTTGGCAACACTAGGGGTGAAATTCTTGATATGATCCAAGTGCCCTTACTGGATAAATAGCTCTACCCGCAATATTCGAGATCCTATTCGTGTCGACTTTTATAGATTAAAGTTGATTCGTATTTAATGTTATTTCGTAGCTTTCCACGAATAGAGATCCAATCGGATCATTGAAGAAATAGAGATCCCAGTTTTGCCCATTTGAACAATAGAGGTCCTACTTGATGCACATATGAAGAATAAAGGTCCCGAGAAGTAAGTACGGAAGTGGAGATCGAAAAAGTTATTTTTTTGGTTTTGATTGTTTAGGTTTGATGAACCTCCCTGGGAGCGGAGCGGCAGTATTCATTACCATATAAAAAAAATATCAACCTAACCGAAAAAGAGGGAAATTCCAACCAAAAAGGCGAATACTAAAATAATTTATCATACTTTCTGAACAAAGGTTACGTGACTCCAACCGTGACCAATTTTAATCGGGTTATTTTCAAATTGATCTATTTGAACAATTATGCCCCTAGTTTGCTCATTTGAAGAAACGAACCTCATGCGCAATGAACATTATGTTCAGTAGTTTTCAAACAGGATCGTTGCTCTGTTTATATTCCTAACGGTATTGAAAAGTTTGATTCACGTAGCCACGTCGATGGAAATAGCAGCAGCGCTTGAATTGTAGGTTCAGCACGCAAAAGATATAAGTTTTGAATCTTAAGACAGAATAATTTTAAATAAAATTCCTTATAAATGTCATAAGCAATTGCATCATGTTTTAGTTCTTTTATCTCCTGTTGCTTTCTTGTTTCTGGTTGCAAGGTACAGGGATCTGCTGTTAAAGGATTTCTGAGATAAACAAGATCTTCTTCAGAATCAAGTGAAGGAAAGTAAATTTTAGTTCATTTTCTAACGCTTGAAGGTGATCAAAAATTAGTCAGCTTAATTGATTAATCTCCACAGATTAATTTTTGTTGATAAATTCAGTCACTTTTTCAAACATAACCAAAGTATTAGATTCAATATTCTTTTTCCAAAAATCAAGTTTGGCTAAAAACGCCTTAATCTTTACCACGAAGTCGCATACTGATGCATCTGGCCCTTGCAGACTTTGATTAAGTCTATTTAAAGCATAAAAAATGTCAACCAGATATGGTAATTTTAAGAGGAAGGGATAATTCTTTTATGACATTATAAAATCCTTGCAACAGTTACTACTGGAAATTTGAAAAAAATGCAAAAGTTCATTTCGCTACTTATACACACGTTTTGTAACATTTACTCGAGAGAGCCAACGTACATGAGTGTGGAAAAGAAGTACACTATGTTCCGCCAGGTAGACTCAAACTAGTTTGCGACTGCCGGGAGCACTGAGGCCATGACGGCGTGCTGTTCCTCCAGGTACCAGGCGTGACAATCCTCAAGGGGCAACCCCCCTCCTTTGCAGGGTTGAGTTGCTTGAAATGGTATGATGCAACATGCCATGGCGTATGCAGATATGGTTACTTAAGCAAAGAAAAGGCTCCTAGGTTAGGCTAGGTTAGGACAAGGCTGGGGGATGCTCCTGATCTACGTTATTCATCACAGGACAAGGGACCGTTTACCCCACTAGTGAAGGCACAATACTGGGTGAGAGAGTAACAAGGAGTAACAAGGAGTAACAAGGAAAGGAAGTACCCTAGGAGACCTTACGGTCTATTCAAAGGGGGTACCTTTGGACTAGCAATCGGGCGGGCACATGGCTGCTCAATTGTTTTGCGTCCCTAAACGGCCACTTTTCAAGACTTTGTCTTGTCTTGACTTGAATTGGTCAACAGATTCACTGTTGACAACTTCCACTGGAAGTGCGTTCCACTTACCGCAGATACTGTAGGTGAAAAAATTGCCACACAGATTGCGGTTGTAACGCTTCAGTTCAAGTTTGAAGCCGTGATTGCGCGTTCTGTTCTCACTCAGTGTAAAAATATCCCGGTAGTCAACATTGTCGAACTCTCGAAGTATTTTGAAAATTTTGAGATTTTTACGTTGTACTTTGGCGATTTCTTCGCCATAGGACATTGTTTCCGGAGCTGTAGGCCTCTTGTCCTTATTCTTTATTTCAAAGTCTTGGAGCATATTGATCATCGAGGGTTCAAGTTCTTTTATTATGTGTCCTCTTAACTACTGTTGGTTTATAGTCCCTTTTTGTTTTCTTCTTTAGTATCTATTTAACACAGTGTTTATCTGTATATGCTTATACCTTTCATCCTATTCTTAGAGTCCTATGGGTTATTATGAGCTCCGACTAATTGCTTGATTTCTCTTTGCCGCCACTTTGTTTTTGTCTGGAAGTCTAATATTTTTTTACTTTTTCAAAAGATTTTCCTCTTAGTTATCACTGATTTTAGCGTTTGCTACTTGATTTAGTTTTATACATAGGCTTAAATTTTCTATAATTTAGAAACTCTGCCATTTAATTAGAGAATAAAAAATAGATTTGTGTGAAATATTTCTTGGTTCTTAAATTTTAAATTAGAGACAATTATGATTACCCAATTTATCGGTACACCAACGTTTGTATGTTACTGATTTATCGTTAGATAAAATGATAGCTAAGTTCTTAAGCTCCATTCCCATTTCTTGTTCTTAGATTTTTCTTTGCTTCCTCCTTTATTGTTTTGGTTGATCGAAATGTACTCGATTAGATTACAGTTTTTTTTTTCATAATACTATAAATATACTTTCATTGACTACATGCCTTCTTCTTACACCCATTTCCCTCTCAACCAACGTCTTTTCAATTCGTATTTGTGATCCCCAAGAATTAAAATGCGTCTTTCAGAGTAGGTCAAGCGTTTTCACATGTGTGGGAGTAGGGGATGAAATAGATTGCGAGAGAGCCAAGTTTAAAAATGTCAAGAAATCGCTCGCCATGCATAGAGAGAGAGGGAAAGAGAGAGAGAGGGAGAGAGAGAGAGAAGGAGAGAGAAAGAGAGAGAGATAAAGAGAGAGAGAGAGAGAGAGAGAGAAAGAGAGAGAGAGAGAGAGAGAGAGAGAGAGAGAGAGAGAGAGAGAGAGAGAGAGAGAGAGAGAAGTCACCTCCGTAGCCCATTCTCACTCTACACTGCCTGCCCCCTTGAACTGTTCATGAGACTCATACCCGCCGTATCGTTGCAGAAAAGAAAACATTTTGTTCAAGCTTCTTCTTAATCTCTCTGCCACTCTGAAACCCATTTGTCTTCCCTCTACCCCTTACTTAATTTTTTGCCTTAATCCCAGACAAGACAGTTCATATCCGCTCTGGTGTACCGTCTGCATCTACACCTAGTCAAAGAATGATTCTCTCTTGTCCTTCGACAACAGAACTTCGGTCCTCCCCCGCCCTGACGCTGGAGGAATTAACCTCCTTCTTTTTCTCTTCCTAAAAATAATATCAAAATAATATGGAGAAAAAGGTCTGCTGACCAAATGTCGCGTGCTCTCACTTATTTTGATTTATGACCCTACGGCCTTCAAAACTTTCAATAATTTCCGGACTAACCTTGAGAGAACCTTGGCAGTTATATCATTTGAAAGAAAATGTAAAAACGCAATAGGGTTTCAAATTTCGTTAAAATCGGCCAAAGAGTTATGATGTTATTTCCAAATAATTCCCCGGCTAACCTTGGGGGTACTTTGGCATTTAAACCATTCGAAAGAGAATGTAAAACAACATAAGGGTTTCAAATTACGTTTCGCTAGAATCGGCCAAAGAGTTATGATCATATTGCCAAAATAAAATAACTCCGGGGCTAACCTTCAGAGGACCTTGAAAATAATATTATTCGAAAGAAAATGTAAAACAACATAAGTGTTTCAAATTTCGTTAGAATTGGTTGAATAGTTACAATGTTATTACCAAAACCATAAATAAAGCTAAACCGGGACCAACCGACCGACCGACATAGTGAGATATAGAGTAGCACGCAACTAATAACATCATAGATTTTAAACAGGCTGTTGTTTGCTATATTTAAAAAAAAAAATCTGAACCAAACCACCCATAAGCTATTGCCCAATCTCTAAAATCCCATTTGTTTCAAAAGTCCTTGATTGCTGGTGATTGCCTGGATTTTAGTTCCCCTGCCCGCCTTAAACGCCGATGAGACCTTTTTAATTTGCTTTTTAAGGTAGGGCACATCATTTTATCTACATATACTGTGGTGGCCTTCCATCCTGTTACTTCTAGATCTCTCGGCAGCATTTATGGTGTTAACCACACTGTTTTTCTTCTCCGTCTCTGTGAATTCCTTGATTTCCATGGAATGTCCGTGAACTGGTTCCACTCGTATCTTTTCTTTCGTAGTCATTCTATCCATATTGATATTTTTCTCCGGCAGATGTCGGTTTTTGTGTTCCTGAAAGTCTCTTCTTGATCCGTTTCAGTTTCGCAACCATCATCTTTCTATTGCTATTCAGCCTCGTTTGCTGAAACTCTTAGCAACTATCTATCCGCTTATAACACCATTACTGAATGACTCTCGGACAATTTTCTGAAAATCAACCTTGAAACAACTGAGGTAATACTGGTAGGCACTGGTGTGGACAACGCTTACTAAAAAACTATTGCTTCCCATATGAACTTGGTCGCTTCTCACGCCCCTTTTCTGATACCGTTAAAAATCAGGGCCTTTCTCTGATAGACTGTTACCCATCAAAACTCATATTGCCAACTTTTCGCAACTCCAGTCATTGCAGCCCCTGTTGTTCTTCTCCACGGAGGACTTTTCGCTCGTGGAACTTCCCTTCCCATTCTGCGTGAGTTGCATTAGCTCTCCATTCGATACAGAATCACTTTTAAGGTCTTTCCGCTTATATATAAAACCTTAAATGCCGCTGCTCCTTCCTACATGTCCTCCTCACTGCCGCTATCATCCCATAACCCTGCGCTTGGCTCAATTGTCCTTCGTAGTCATCGGCGTTAAATGAGCAATCGTACTTTCTCTGTATTTCCCCCCCCCCAAATGTGGGTGATCTTACTGCTGCGATACCGTTATTCCTCCATTTGCGGCTCTCAGCATGCCTTGAAGACTAATCTCTTCTCTATAGCTCTTTCTTAGTCAGTAGATGGGCGCTCTATAAAGTTTCATAGCCTTGAAGAACGCCATTCAAAAATCCTCATTATTATTATTACTAGTTGTAGTGGTTAGGGTCGATAAAGTCCTACGTTTCTTGATCTTTTATTCCACTCTGTTCATTCACTTTTACCCTATTCATTTTATTTTATCGGTCATCTGTGCAGACAAGACTGAAGGTGAAAGAGGGTCTGCCATCCCTCAACCCCTTACTTTGATAGCGTAATGAAACAATAAAAAATACACTAAAAGAGGCAATTAAAAAAAGTGCTACATTAGAATTTCGCTATCGATCAGCCGATGCTTAGGAAAAACTTCTCATGCAGGCGGCATCCATATAAGGAATTTATTGGGTATTTTGTCGCTTTAAGTAATATATGCACAACCATTAATATTGGCTTATTTGGGAGCACTTTTATGCAATGAAATCAACGCTTATGGGTAATTACAGTGTTATTTTACAGCTATGTTAATGGTTAAAAGAATGTCTGTGGTTGAGAGACAGTGGATTGTCGGCCAATTGCCGGGGAAATAATTGAGAAATAAAAAGTAAGATTGGCTCAAGCTTTAAGTGGGACTTGCTAAGCTTGTAAGGGGCTTGTAAAGGTGACATTTTGGCGCATGGCCAGGCCTTATTGACGAGTTCTTCTTTGAGGTTGTGCAACTGCTCGTGTCGAGAAGAGAGTAGAGATCTAAAATCAGGAATGAGTTTCTTTCACAAATCTGCCCACAAAGATATTGACCCTTTAAATACACTTTAATGTGTGTCTGTCTGTCTCAATTTCCTCCTCTCTACTTTATGCTAGCTCTTTATCACTCTTTCTTTCTGTATCTGTCTTTCTCTTCCTATTTATCTCTTTATCTATTATTCTTTCTCTCTTTGGGGGAAATATAAATTGCTAAATCATAGATTATATACTGACTTTATGAAACATGGTGTGAAAAAGATGCATTTACATAATAAATAGGTTTAAAACTCTAAATTCCTACAATTCACTTGGTTTTAATTGGATAACTAAAAGGGAGGTTAATTTGGTTTGTAGAGTTCATAGACAAACCTCTTTATACATTATATGCAATAATAGTTTTACCTATTTGGGTAACTATTACCAGAACATCTTTAGTTTTATATTATATTATATACACTGCAAATGCTTCAACAAAATAAGGCGAAAATAATAAGTGACCTTAATTACGGGGAAGGACTGGGTGGATTTTAGATGATTTCTGTCTTACTCTGTTATGAATGTCAGAGGAAGATTATTAGACAAGTTGAGTATGACAGTAACTTTATCATCATCGATTTTATTTCATGCTCCAGTTAATGGTCGCGAGACTCCCTTCACTCCAATATGCCTGAGAGAAAAACCAAGTTTCACTTCGACAGTTCACTGCAGATGCGTAATGGCGCTCCCTCCTGCATCATTTGTCTATCAATAAACTCCTCCATCTTCCAAACTGATTTCGGGAAGTGGTGGCAAAGATGAGTAGCAAAACAGACGCGCTACAACAAAGTAAATACAACATTTATGACCTTATTAAACATGCCACACATCGGCCTAAAAACTTCCCTGTTTCAAGTTTTGGTGCCCTAATTTACTTACCGATAATCACCGTATTTTTTCTTATTTCCTTTTAATTCAATTTAAAGCGAAAACCAACGAGAAAATAGCTCGCGGAAAGTGTGTAAGGAGAAAATTGTAAAAATGGTGTTGAAGATGGAAGAAGTGAAAATGTGACGAGATATATTGCCACCGATCCACCTATAGGCATTGAGGCTGGAAGGGAACGCATATGCGGTTGTTGGAGTTGGGAAGACAAGCAATTCTGCAGATGTCAGCCGCAGCATGGTTGCCCTTGTGGGGGTCTAGAAGGATAGATAAGGAAAATAAAGATGAAAGCAGCAAGAAAAGGAATGGGCAGGAGAAATGTAGGTGTACTAAAACCTACCATCTCAACCTGATCCAAAGGAAGAGGCAAACCAGCCCCCCCCCCCCATCTTCCACTCAGCTGCGAAAAAATATTAATGGATGAAGTCTTGTTTGCGATTAACCCAGCGAATTTAGCAGCCAGCCCCTAAAAAATAGGAGAGCTGAAGCTTATAAAAAAGTGTCGAAAAGAGAGTAAAATTGAAAGGTTTCGAAAGAATATAGACTAGGTAGCACTATTGCATTTTTGGGGTCTCGTATGAATAAGAATGAACCCTGTACCTGGCTTGGAAGTCCAACTCATTTTCTACTAGGTTAGCGAGAGGTCCAAAGCTAATAGAAATACCATAATACTTTGTTCTTTTTTAATAAAGGGGCAATGCTAGCTCTAATAAGGCTCCCACTTCCAACACAACCCATTTAATCCATTTTATCAGAAGAGCGACTTACGAACGCAATTAAAAGTATACGGAAGAAAAATGAATCAAACACACACAGATGAGGCAAAATTAAGTAAAGGGAAGAAAACCCTAACGAGATATACTGGTAAAATATTTATACAATTGTATAGGAAATCTTAAGATTCGATATATCAATATTTTTCACTATTGCGAAATAGCTCGGGGCATTAAATTTGGTCGTTAATCACTTGTAACATTCAGGAGTCGAATAAACTGTCGGTAGTTTGTCATTTCGCTCGGGTAGGTTTCATGTTGAAGGTGACGAAAGAGTAAACAGAAACTTAAAATATCATCGTCATCAATGCTAATAATATCTATCGTATCTCCATATCCCTTTGGTTAAAATTATAAAGAACTCTTCATATATTTATATATTTAGCACATTTAATCGAACTTTTTAGAATTTATCATATTATTCATAAATATGGATTTAGTATTAGTAATGTGTATTTGGCTAATCCTTAACCCTAGATTTAAGGAAGGCAATTTTTTGAACGGTTTGTATTTTCTGGGATATACCCATGGCCAAAACTTTCGACATTAGTTTATCAATAAAAGTATATTTTATAATTGGATTTTTAAAAAATAAAATTAAGTTCATAAAAAAGAAATATTATCCATTGTTTTGGAAATTTCTTAAACAAAAAAGAATTACAAATGGCTGTTTTCTTCTCTTCTCTTCTCTAACTCTATAATTTAAGAAGGGGATTTTTTTGAGTATTTGAATAATAATTTCATCTTAGTTTGGTTATGACTTAGGCTTTTTTTTATAAAAATTATTTTCAATAATTCTTTTATAATATCAAAAAAACAAAATGATGAAGTTCAGAAATATAAGTATCAAAATTTTGTCAAATTTTGAAAACCCAAAGATTTACAAATGGCGAAATTCAGAAAACTTAGTTTAGAGTTCCTTTTTAAAATTATTATAATTGGTAAAGTTCAGAAAATTTATAAAAATTTAACCATGGCTGTTTTTTTTTAGATTTTAAATTTTAATCTCAGTAGAAGCGCAAGCTCCCTCCGTAGGGGAGGGTGGCGAAGCCATTGCCTAGTCTTTTAATTTTTTTTTCGCATATTCGAATGTTTTATCCAAGTTAGTTCTAAGATTGATTTTCAATTTTAATCTTTAGCAGGAGGAAATAGTTTACTACCCCCTAAAAACGAGTAAAGAATAATCAAATTATTAGAGCGAATTTAGATAGGTGGGGGCGGGGGGAATTGATTTTTTATTTCATTTAACCTAACAAAGTAAGCATCGATGTGGGAAAAGATAAACCAAGACTACATTTTCTGGAAATTTTTATTGGAAATCTTTTTGATTTTTTGAGCAAAACCATGTTGCCAGAACCGGATAGGCCGTAGGCCACAGATCGAAGATTTGCATGCGAAGTGCAAGCTCCTACTGTAAGAAGGCGTGGCGGAGCCGCTCCTCTTGTTGTAATTTAATTTTAAAAATTAATATAATAAATCTTTTTGAAATTAAATACTATTATTCATTTTTTTGGACTTTTTAAAAGAAAAACATTCAGAGATTTTCAAAAAGAATAAATATGATGATCGAATATTTTGGAATTAAAAAAATTACAAATCCTTAAGTTCAGAAATCGCATTATAATTAAGGCATGGTTTGTTTTGGGTGTTTCTTTTTGGTATATAAAGGCAAATTTAGATAAAAAAAAGTGCTGTGAGAATTGTTTTCCCGTATATCAAAAATAATTGCCATGTAAGTTTTTTGGTTTTTAGTCCTAGAAAATAATCATGGATCTGAAAAAAATGACCAAGAGTAAATTATTAAGGCACAATAGGAACGGCTTCGCACTCCTCCTTACATTAAGCGCTTGCAGCTCGCAGGCAGACCTTCGGTCTGTGACCTACGGCAGATCCGGCTTTAGCAACTGCTCTTTGGTTTAAAATAAAAAAAAAACTTCCATTACACATCTCCTAAGAATTTTCTCCTTGTCTATTTTTCCTACATCGATGCGTATTTTTTAGGCCTAAAGTCTAGAAAAAATTAGCGGATTATTTTTAAATACGGAAAAACAATAGACACGATTCTTTTTTTCTCCATCTTCATTATGCTTTACTCTTTTTTAAGAGCCAGTAGTATTTCCTCCTGTTAAAGATTAAATTGAAAATATATTTTAGAGATAACTTCGATTAACCTTTCGAATATACCCAAAAATAATAAAGCAACCATGCCTAAATTTCAATAAATTTTCTGAAAACCACCATTTGTAATTCTTTTTGTCTTAAAATTTCAAAAACATTCGATTATCATATTTATATTTTATAAACTTCATCCTTTTGTTCTTTCAAACTCAAAGTAACTTTTATAAAGAACGTTGATAAAAACTTAAAATATATCTAGGCTATAACCAAACTAAGAGAAAAAAATATGTTATTATTCAAAGGCTAAAAAAATCTAGTTCTTAAAATATAGCGTTATGGTTCTGCTTTGGAAACCTTTTCATTTTTTTTTTACTAAAACCCCATTGCTAGATCCAGATATGCCGTACGCGGTAAGCCACAGACCGAAGGTCTGCCTGCAAAGCTCTTCCTGTAAAGAGTTGTGAAACTGCCTCTCATGTGTTTGAATATTTTTTTAATATGTTCGAATTACTTAGTATTATACTAAGGAGTGTGTAATTAATAAAATGGTATGGTTTATAAAATCAGAATTTAACCGATATTCCTTATGATCCAGTTTAAATTTCTAACTATTTTGTATTCAATATCGTTGTAAATAAGTAATATGACTAAAGCTAAAGAAATTACAGAAAAACAGAAAAAACCCTCAGCAAATTCAGAAGGTCGTATTTCTGCGCGCCTGCAATGAAGCCTAAATGATAAAATGCCTGTCTTCTCTAGGTGTTATAAGAAATTTTCTGTCGCTTCTCTTCCCTGATTCAAAGTTCCTGCTCTTTTGATGTCGTTTCCTATCTATTTTCTATCTATTTATCTATCGATCTATCTATCTAATTATATATCTATATATATGCAAATATATATTTAATAAGTATGAAAGTGAGAAGCGAGCTCCCGCTTCATTTATCTATGCCATAGTTCCTTTATTGTTAAGGCACTTAACACTACGGCCCTTTCAATAGGAAGTGTGGAAATTTGGGTTCTTTACCCCGTGTCTCAGTTCCATATTATCGAATTAATGCTAAAAAATAGCAAATCCTATGGTTAACAAACATATGTTACAAGTGGCTAGGCAATACACAATAAACCTACCAACTATTGAATAAATTAATGGAAAAAGGTGGTAAATTTAGGAGTAAGCTAATCAACAAATGTGCAAAAGTAGGTTCAATAATAACAATTGAGGTAATGGAGTTTGACTTCGGTTGATAAACTTAAGTTTCAGTATGGGGGATTTGAGGCGCTGAAAGTGGTATTTGGGATCTATTTAGGATACGAGAAGCTCTAATGCCCTGTTCGGGTTGTCGAAGATGTTTGGGGATTTCGGGTAGCGGAACTTTCGAAAAATCATAAGCTTAGGATCTTCCAGAGTGGAGATTATTTAAATGTTCAATGCTGGGCATAGGGCTTAATTAAAACAGTGTTCTTTGAGAAATGACTATTATTATAAATATGAGTAGAATGAAGAAGTCAATGACACTTGCCGGGTTAGATTATCCTAAGGATTTTCTGTGGCTATATTGATAACGAGTAAGGATTTAGAGCTCTTCGTTTCTCATTTCGAAGGTGGAAAATGGCAAACATTAACCAGCGTAAGCGACAAATCCATGGGCTCAATTTGAATGCGAGGAAGATTTAGATCTTGGAGGTCAATGGATTCTTGCGCAACGAGAATGATCTAAGGGGTTATAAACCTTGGTGGGCTCGGTTTCAATAAAGCAGCCATGGGGAATTTGACTAATAATTAGAAGTACTTCAGTGGTCTTATGTGAGTGGCAGTTTAAGGTAGCAGGGATATAGCTAGGGAAAGATATCCACATAGTTTGGCCTATACGGATTAAATCTGATCAGCTTGATGGGTACTCCGTAGATTAACAGGAAGGAAGGCGAAGTTTTTCGATTAAATCAACTGGGGCCGGGTTGCTCTTTGGGACTCGGAAGATGTGAAAAAGCTTGCATACTACAACGGATTGGCTTGCAGGGTGCTTACAGAATTGGATTTTTGCTTTCATAACATCTGAATATATGCTGTAGTCATTTAAGACAAACAAATAGGTGGAGACGTTTGAATAATACAGTCGGCTAACGCGAATGTCATTGTGGACAGGCTTAGGGAAAAGTCGCAGGTGGTATGCTTTGTAGTTTGGGTTGTCAGAGAATGGTATGATCAGGTGTAAAGCGTATGGTTAATTTATATGGAGGCTGCTAGTGTACTTCAGAAATTGGGGTAGCTTCTACATGGTGAGTAGATACACAAAAGGTAAATTTTAGCCGATGGGAAGCTTCGGTAATCAGACTGCTAGATAATGGCTCCCTTAGCTCAGCATTTACATTGTTCAGTCGTTACACATGACTGTTATTTTCACTATCAAGTATTTGAGGAAGCTCTATATCAGGCCAATTGTATGAAAAAGAGTCGGTCAGTTCGGAGGCCTCTTATCTCTTGAAAACCTCTGTAAGATGCATCTCCTTCTTCGAGGTTTGATGCGCCCATCTCACCAGAATTTGGCGCCTCACCATCAGCGTCTGCTGCGTTCAAACATGTTTTTTTTTTGTTTGTTCGACTTCTAGATTGCTTACCAGCACAATATATTTCCTAAGCGTTTTCTTACATGAAATCCATCACTCACTAAAAATCAGTTGAAAAGGCAGCCTGGTCATGTGAACTTTGGCTTACAGCTGGGTACGCAACATCGTCTACATGAAAATGGAACTGTACCTCCCTGAACCGGGAGATTTTGCGTCATTGCGCATCAGGTGATCACGCAGTCAAGGTGATCAGGCAGTAGGCGCGCAACGGAATCTTTCTTCCCTAGGAAGGACCCTGACTTCATGCATATTCAGTGACCAACTAAATACTTCAATTTAATGCCTTTTGAACACTTCTGAACAAACATGTTCCCGGAAATGTTACTCTAGTGGGGTGAAAAATAAAGAAAACTTAAGACGTCGCCCAGATGACATCTGGGAAAACTTTGAACAGGGTGATATGTGGAAAACCTTATTTTTGTTGTATCGCTCTTAAAGAAAATCTCCAAAGAACACGGTCCGTTGAACAAAAAGTCACGTGATCTCACTTATTCTGATTTATGCCTTTACGACTTTCATAACTTTTAATAATTAAAAGACTAACCTTATGAGGACCTTGGAAATTATATCATTCGAAAGAGAATGTAAAACAACATAAGGGTTTCAAAATATGTTAGAATCTTCCGAATGGTTATGATGTTATTGCCAAAAGAAAATAGGTCCCAAGCTAACCTTGGGAGGACTTTGACAATAATATCATTCGAAAAAGAATGTAAAACAACAAAAAACTTGAGATGATAATTTCTGTCTGATTTTTAGATTCATTTTCTCTAGGAGTGCTTATTCATTTTTATAATCCTGGGTTTACCGATATCTCTCTATAAGCATAGTCAATTCCTTTTATTTTTTGTTTCCTTTCCTTTTGTCACTATAGTATTTGATGCATAATTATTCACTTCCGTCATTTTACGATAGACTGTGAATGCATATATAGGCTTAGTAATATTAGATATATTCCCTGTAAATTGAAACTCACAAAGACCTACTTCATATTGACTGTTGTCTGTCATAATGGATTTGTGCTATTCAACTCTATAGTCAGACATAATACTTTGAGGGTAAACATCAAGGGAGGATGAGGAAGGAAGAATGACATTAAAACTCTAATTCCATCTTCACAATTCATAAAAACCTTCCTCATCTTCTACTTTTATATATAATTTCACGAATGCACGTGCTTATGGTTGGTGAGGGATATCACATTAGGGCGGGTCATACTCTAGAATTTTATAAAACTGGTGATGAGGGGTATTCAAATGATGAATATTGGTGAAAAGAACATACTTTTGGCAAAAAATTTAAATTCTGATTGATCTAACCTAAGATCAGTTTGAAGTTGAAATATTGTTAGTTCTGGGTCATTTACTATATTTCACTATTATTTTAGTTACCCATAAAAGATCAAATTTAGCGTTTTCTATCATCAATACATTTATGTAGTCTGAAAGATATTTGTCTAAAAAAATGTAAAAATGTATTAGAGAGACATGATAAGTAGGAAACATGTTAAAAATGACCCTTAATTTAGTTTGGTCTAACTCCAAAATTGCAAGTAGCCAGTACTCATTACTCAGTGGGAGGCAATATTCCAGTAGTGTTGCCATTTCTGGTAACTATTGTAACTGGTAACTGTTTATAGAGCATTTATATTTTATTTGAATGCTAGTAACGGCTGTATATCATTTTAGAATAACATATAATCATTTGGTAGAGATTATTTTTAATCTATGTGCCATCTTTTCATTTGCAGATATATCTACGATTAGTGTGACAATGGCGAAAATCGAGACAAAGTCCAAATCAAGTTCTCATCTGACTAATTTTGGGGGGACTGGGAAAGAGCTGATGGTGTCTGCGTTACCAACAATAAGATATATTTTGAGGTACGGCATCTACGTGAGGGAGCAAAGTAAAGATTACCGGAGAAATTATGAGGTTGACCAGCTGGTAAAGGACATGTATCAGGGCTTGATTAATTAGTGGACCAAAGCTAATGCTCTCTTCAAACCACCTGTTGTAAATCAAAAGGTCACAATAATATCAAAGCTAAAGGAGGTGTGGAAAGAGGCAGTAAAAGTTTCCTTTGGTAAAGGAAAAATTGAAGTAAAAGAACTATACACTATTTACAAGCCAGACTGGTTTAGAAACTAAAATAGAATTATTAGTGAGTTTCCTTTACCTGAGAAAAGTAGGCCTTTCAGCATCTAATCTTCTGAAGATGGAAAATGGGTTGCTTACATCAAACGATAAGTACCCTATCACACAAGTTTGTATGCGAAATTTAGAATTGTGTGTGGAATATCAATGAAAAGTGTGGATAATATCTTCATGGGGATTGCTATGGTTAACCATTCAGCATTTTCTGGTAGCTATGTTGTATTACGTTTTGAATTTAGACCTTATATTGTGAATATCCCATCACTATCTATATAAACGGGAATGAAATTGAAAGATCATTTGAATTTGACTATTCAGACGATGCAGATCCAGTTGCTTCAAGGGCTTTTTACTCTTTATATAACCCTATAGGGTGTATTGGAGGTGGTCAGAGTATCTGGCTTACGTATGAACAATTTCTAAAAATATAAATATTTATTTTATTAATATAAATCAGGACAAGACTACTACCCTTCTTGGCGAATGCTCCAATCCTACACAACAGGTCACATTATCAATACAGTTACAGTTTTGATCTCCATTAATAGAGCTACTATCCCTTGTTATATATGCAGAGTTTCAGTCTGTTGTTGAGATAGATAAGTCTATGAACGTACAAGTTTTTCTTAATAAAATGAATGCAATAGAAATATAAGAACTATTGTATCGAAATAAAACTACCAAACGAATTTTTATGGATCTTTTGCTACAGAAATTCATCTTTGTCTGCATTCAATCCTGCTAGCTGCTATTATTATTAACCTGGATAGCAGCCATCGACCTGGATCGCATTGGGTAGCTGTGTTTGTAGAAAAACATTTTGTGTCTTATTTTGATAGCCTATAGGTAGCATTCTAGAACGACGTTTATAATCGTGAAAACTTAGTAAAAGTGAATAAAATTATTATCGCTAATCCATTCATAGTCCAGAGTTACTTTTCAGACCCTTGCGGCTTGTTTTGTGTCTATTTCATTCATTAGATGACAATCAGTAAATCATATTGAGCTTTTATAGAACAATTTGATTCTTACATTGATCAAAGAATCAAAGAGATCGTACTAAGGAAGACTTGTAGAACGTAAAAGAAGTTATTATTATACACTCAATAAATATTAATTGTCAATTAGAAATGTGCAATATTATATGCAACCTATCTACTAAATTGTATATATATATATATTATATGCCGTTATGTAATTTGGCTAGTATCAATTAAATAATAGATATAAGTAAATTAATTCAGATTACTTTTTATGTTTTTTTACGGTTGGTGGGTAGTATGATATAGGTTACATCGGACGCTGAAAAGTGCACTCCCCATATTTAAAACACCATTCACTACATCGGTGGAGATTCTATTAACTGTCTCATTTCGTCCTGAAATCGTTTGCCTCATGGTTTCAAATTCACACTCCAAGAGAAATATAACCTTGTATTTGCAACCGAGAATTCGATCACTCTCTATTAAATCGTAGTTGCGGTCTAACGACCCACGTTAACCTATGGAAACATCTTTTTTGAGCCTATAATTGTGTTTCTGACATCCATGCAAATAGCACCCATGAAAGAGAAACACGGTTCCTCCTCCTGATGATGAAAACTCGTCGCTCACCCTCGTTTCTTGCATGGGAAATCTAGATTCCTCTAACATATAGACTTATGCGGGGAGTACACTTTTCGTCGGCTGATGTAACCCATTTATATTATACAACCCAGCAACCTAGGGTGTGAAAATCCATTACGGTGAATTTTGATCCTTATATCCTACTACGTGAATAACAATCTATATTACGTAGGATCACATTGACGTTGCGTATCTGTGCAAGAAATTCCGTCTATTTGAGAATTCACCGACGACGTGGATAAGACATTTTTCGGTATCGTGAAAGTTGATGCTCTAGCTTCTAATGATCTGTATATTCCAATAATCTCTTAGACATAAAATGATTGGGAACACACCGTTCAAAGTTAACTGGTGTAGGAGCTAGCAAATATGTTAGCTGCTACAATGCTGCTACATAGTTACTGATGTGAATGAAACGGGGTCTTTGTTTCAGAAACATAGTCTAGACATACCTCATTTAATAAAATTATATAAATCAGTAAGGATTAAGTCATTGCTCAGAAATGGGTCGTGTGTGTGCGTGAAAGAGAGAAAGAGAGAGAGTGTGTGTGTGTCTTTAGATTCAGCATTGCTCAAAAAGTTCCCTCAAATAGTCAAACAGAGACGCGGGAATTTTCTTTGAGGAGGATGGAGGGTGCGGGGCGGATCCATTATTGAAGTCAAACCGATCGAGGGGGGTAAAAGGGGGTGGGGTCCATTATGACTGTCATGTGTGGTTATGCTCATGTATGTGTATGTGAGTGTGCGTGAGTGTAGAATAGGTATTGGTGCTTCAATACTACTATTGTAATAAATATTATCATCATTCTACAAGCCAGGCATTGGGGAAAGTAAAACAAAAAATTACGGCTCACAATTAATAATTAGTGTAGCTTCTTCCAGCATCCTTTTAGTCTCAGTCGACTCTACATCTCACTCTTAAGAAATTCCCCCATCCTTCCTTAAGTTTTCCTCAAACTCATGTTCAATAACTGTCATTAGCTTTTCCTGTGCTCTCTTAACTTTATTATTATCAATTACTTTACTTGTATCTTCCTCAGTAATGAGGAAGATAGCTGCAGTTGGTCTCAATCTGACACCATACCTTATACTAGCAAGAGCAATATTTGGAATTTCATCATAATTCTTTCTATTCCTGGTGGAAGATTCCTGCTCTTGGACAGCTTCAAAAGTTACTTCATCACCCAAACTGTTGTCACCATCAGAATTTTCGGCCTCCAGCTCTTCGCCTTCTGCCAAAAAATGCTCGATTTCTTTTCTTGCTGCTTTTCCTGCTAAAACAGCGCTTTTCTCCTTACTTTTTCTCTTTCTTTCTGCTATCCTTTCTTTTTATTTCCTTTCTGAAGCTCTTTATCGTATATTATACTCAGGGAAATCAGGACCTCCAAATTGAAAGGTACCTTTACTTCCAACTTTCTCCTTTTTTCCTTTAATAAGGGCCAGTTCCCTAGTATGTATTTTTTCTCTTTACTATAACAGCAGTTAATGTGGGCTTCAGGCTACAGCCATTACAACCTTCTTTGCCACAACTGGAAATTTGACATTTGCATTTCAATATATCAAATAAATTATCTAGTTTTGCAATCAACCTCTCTTTCACTTCAATTTTTCCTTTACCAAGGGAAACTTTTACGGCCTCCTTCCACACCTCCTTAAGCTTTGATATTATTGTGACATTTTGATTTGCAACAGGTGGTTTGAAGAGAGCATTAGCTTTGGTCCACTGATTAATCAAGCCCTGATACATCTCTTTTTACCAGCTGGTCCACTTCATAATTTCTCCGGTCATCTTTACTTTGCTCCCTCACGTAGATGCCGTACCTCAAAATATCTCTTATTATTAGTAACTAAGACACCATCAGCTCTTGCCCAGTCCCAACAAAGTTAGTCAGATGAGAACTTGATATGGACTTTGTCTTGATTTTCGCCATTGTCACACTAATCTTAGATATATCTGCAAATGAAAAGATGGCACATAGATTAAAAATAATCTCTACCAAATGATTATATGTTATTCTAAAATGATATACAGCCTTTACTAGCATTCAAATAAAATATAAATGCTCTATAAACAGTTACCAGTTACAATAGTTACCAGAAATGGCAACACTACTGGAATATTGCCTCCCACTGAGTAATGAGTACTGGCTACTTGCGATTTTGGAGTTAGACCAAACTAAATTAAGGGTCATTTTTAACATGTTTCCTACTTCTCATGTCTCTCTAATACATTTTTACATTTTTTTAGACAAATATCTTTCAGACTACATAAATGTATTGATGATAGAAAACGCTAAATTTGATCTTTTATGGGTAACTAAAATAATAGTGAAATATAGTAAATGACCCAGAACTAACAATATTTCAACTTCAAATTGATGTAGGTTAGATCAATCAGAATTTAAATTTTTTGCCAAAAGTATGTTCTTTTCACCAATATTCATCATTTGAATACCCCTCATCACCAGTTTTATAAAATTCTAGAGTATGACCTGCCCTAATGTGATATCCCTCACCAAACATAAGCACGTGCATTCGTGAAATTATATATAAAAGTAGAAGATGAGGAAGGTTTTTATGAATTGTGAAGATGGAATTAGAGTTTTAATGTCATTCTTCCTTCCTCATCCTCCCTTGATGTTTACCCTCAAAGTATCATGTCTGACTATAGAGTTAAATAGCACAAATCCATTATGACAGACAACAGTCAATATGAAGTAGGTCTTTGTGAGTTTCAATTTACAGGGAATATTTCTAATATTACTAAGCCTATATATGCATTCACAGTCTATCGTAAAATGACGGAAGTGAATAATTATGCATCAAATACTATAGTGACAAGAGGAAAGGAAACAAAAAATAAAAGGAATTGACTATGCTTATAGAGAGATATTGATATACCCAGGATAATAAAAATTTAAAAGCACTCCTAAAGAAAATGAATTTAAAAATGAGACAAAAATTATCATCTCAAGATTTTCTGTTTCAATTTGACCAAACGCGACGGAAAATGTCTACTGAATATGTGTTAATGCTCACTTTACGTTCATTGCTCAATGGAAAAGGGGGAGAAAATCTATTATTTTATCTGTCGGAAGAATCTTCCAGTGTAATGAAAAGTTCTACTAGATATGATATCCCCAAATTAAATCATTGTATACCGTTTGACATATATTTTCCTGCTCTTTTATCTTATCTGAGATCATGTTACATTTACTCTAACCTTGTAAACCATCAGTTAGTAGGCGAGACGCAGTCGAGGTTGCTGAGATTTATTCACCCTGCTTTCAATGATGTTTCATTCAGTATAACGTTTGATAATCCACAATATCTGAATCTAAGCTTTGGGGACTTGAGATAAATTTATATCTATATAAGAACGGTTGAAGGTGAAAAAAATCCCATCTTTCTTGGTCATTTGATGATACACTACACATTAGGAGCAGACATTAAAAAATAATTAGAAAAAAGTTTAATGGACCACGCGTGTTTAAAGAGTTAAAAGTTCAGAGGGATCTCTATTGCGAAATGCGGTACCATATCTAACGAATGGTTCTCGCTATCTAGGAAAGAAGGCCATTTACGTTGGTGTCGACACCGACAAACCAAGCTTTGAAAGACCAACTATTAAGGACGAAAAATTATATTACTAAAGATAGTAGACGATATCTTAGAAGAAAGTTAAAATCTGAGAGTGATAATGAGAGGAAATCCGAAAAAATGGGTGTAATAAAGAAGCGAAAATAGATGAATAAGAAGAAGAATAGAAAAAGTTGAAAAGAGATGATGAAGAGGATAGAGATGTTTTATTTCTCATAATATAAACAAGCACACATTTCATAGATGTTTTCATAAAGTTATAAACTGTTGTAAATTATACACGTGTAAAAATGAAAGCTCTTCATCCAACAAGTTATACATACATATATTTCCGAAGACAGAACTCGATTTTTTAACCGTTCCACCAACCTAAAACCTCTATCTTTGAGAGTAATTACCAGTCTAGGTTTGTACTAGTTTATTCTTAATAAAATGAATGCAATAGAAATAGAAGAACAATTGTATCAAAATAAAAATACAAAATGAGTTTTTTAATACTGCCAGCAGCTTATATGATTAACGTGGACAGCATCTATCGACCTGGACGAATTTGGTAGCTGTGTTGTATAAAAAAAAATTGTGTGTTACTTTGATAGCCTATGACTAGCGTTCTAGAACGATGATTATATTCGTAAAAAATAAATAAAATTATTATCGTTAATCCATTCAGAGTTACTTTTCAGGCTCTTCCGGCTTGTTTTTTATCTATTTCATTCATCAGATGAAAATTGGTAAATCATATCGAGCTTATAATGATCAAAGAAACGAAGAGATCGTAGTAAGGTAAGCGGGTTTGCTATCGCTTTACTCTTCCAACTTGACTTTTTCCCTTGACTCTTCTATCCATTTCACTCTGATATTTCGACAACCTACTTAACTACAGCCTTTGGACTATATAATTTTTCTTTACATTCCGAATAATTAAAAATAAAAATCTACAGTATTTTCACTTATTCATTAGTTATTTTAAATAGATTGTGCATTGAAATTTCAAACCTATTTTCCCCAGTCATATACAATCTTTCTATCAATCTACAGCTAAACTATGGTACACTCTCCCTACTTTCCACTATACCAGTTTTAAGAGGCCATTAGAAACTTAATGGACAGGGCTAGCTAAAATGTTAAGATCTTTTAAGGAACAGCGATTTAAGGTAGCACTTTTGCCTTTGCTGTTGTCTCCACTATTGAAAGTTTTAACAGGGTTTGGCTGTGATCAAATATTCTCTTTCCTCTTGTCTTCTCTCGCACACAAACTTTCTTTCTCTTTCTCCCAGTCTATTTTGTTAACTTTAAGCAGATATTTGATCGTTCTTTGCAGTATTTCTCGGCTAAATTACCTATTATGCACGTTGGTTTAAAAGTCGCAGTTTTATTGGAAAATATCATAATAAAGTTCATAATTAGATTGTAGGTATTTGTGTCACATCATCTTCCAGAATTAGGCCAATACAATTTTCAAATGATATATTGGCATATAGAGAAACATTGATTTATTAAATACATATGAGTTATTTACGTTTTAAATTGTACTGCGACTTTTGACTCACCCTGTAGAACCATTTATCTTCCAAAGTTTCTTTTCAGCATTCTTTTCTTCTTTCTTTGTCAGTCCCTTAACGATTTTTACGAGGAAGTGTTTACTTTTTTCCTAGCCAGCAGAACATTTCCTGGCTTACATTTAAATGTAAATTTATGTATACATAAACTAAATTGATATTCGAGGAAGCCTAAAAAGTAATTGTAAAAAATGTAGAATAATCTTATATGAGGCTAAAACCTTTACTTTTTTGTATCCTGCTACCTTTTACTACCTCTACAAAAGGTTTCTGACTCGGGAAATCCAAATTTGAGACCAATCAATGAATTTAAGCCTCCTTCAAAGCAACCAAAAATATATTCTGAGTGAAGAATTATCGCGGTGTCTCTTTAATTTCGTTCGTACGATGTCAGAAGATTAGCTTAGATTCAGTTATCCGGGATGAATAATGTAACCTGTGTAATTATAAGAGAATATATTTTCTTCATTTCTCCGTCATTCTTTGAAGTTGTGACAAGCAAAAATGAAACTATAATGATACATTGTGGGAATTCTGTAACGAAATGGATTACCAACACTATAATATAATTTAAAACTTGTATAACTCATTACTTTAATGAGTTTCTCCGCTAATTAAGTTGCTTCATAACCTTAACTTAGATCACAAGTTGATATATTAGAGTCTGAATTTATTTTTCTCATTATTATGCTCCTACGAGAATGTTAAAATGTAATTTCAAAACTTTTGTTAAGCAGAAGTTATGAGGCGTTTTACTCCTCAATATGGATACCTGCCAGTTATTACTTGATTAAATTCATTTTTAGTTTTGGGAAGTTTCTTATAAGCGGAGATTTTAGTTAATGTTTAAATATTAGATTCAGAATACTCAGTCGCCCACTTCAAGGAAATTCAATGACTCCATTTTTAGCTCCTCTATGAGGAGATGAAATCAAGGAACATTGGAGTACCTAACAACATCTGGTAACCGCATTTGGATTCGAACCTTAGGGTGAATATTCTCGAAATGTGGGGCGAAGACCCCATACCCCCATTAATGGTGGTGGGGGAGCGCGCCCCCCCCCGTTTATTTGTAATTAACTAGTAGTATACGCATATCGAAAGTTTAGCATTGGGTCTAAACTCAAAGGCGATTGCCAGATGTCGTTAGGTGCTCTAAAGTTCATTGTTTGTATGCTATGCTTCTTGACTTTAGACATTGTATAAGCCCCACCCCCAAATATTTATAATTCAATAATTTTTTTTTAATATTGAGTATTATAAAATGCCCACATCATATTTTATTTAGAAATAAATCATTTTAAGATGATATGTAATACAATAGGACGCGATGCCAATTGACAATGTGACTGTGTACTCCATATTAACCATAAATTTAGCAAACTCACGTTAATTCTCAATTCACATGGGAAAATATTATTGAAATGTAAAGTGAAAATTAACGAAAGGCAAGGGATTTATTGTATGTAGTCTGAAAAGATAGAGAAAATAACATGTAAGAAAGAATGCAAATAAATATAAAATAAACTGATTGTCAAATAAAGATATACCCTCACTAAGGGAACTCCTGTACAAACAAATTAAGACGCGATATCAAAGAAGTTTAATTAAGTTCACCTTAAATGATATTTGGTTTGATACGAGGTTAAAAGTTTATGAGATGAGCTACAGGGTTTTTATAGATTCTGAACACAGACGAATTCAATAATTATTATATCAGAGTCAATTAATTATTAATCTTTCTAATACTTTTTTCTTTGTAGACAATGAGTCTGACGAAAGAAGAAAAATTGAGTTTGCTTGATGAGTGCGTGCGATTGTTTTATATATAGAGGAGTAGCAAATGAATTTTAATGCACGTCATCCGGCACGAATCACTTCCCCTTTTTGGCAGCATTTGAAAGCTGGTAACAAAATTTCACGAAATAGAGTGTGACGGACAGACCGTTCCGGGTAACCAACCCTATGGAGAAACAGGTCATAGCAAAGGTGAGATGCAATCTTAAGAAGGGATATCCTTGGAATTAAGGATTCATAACAATTTTGTCTTAAAAATTTCAAATACGGAGATTTTTCATCCCTTTAAGTTGTAAATGTTACAGAGCTTAGCCGAGTATGATCCTGACTGAAGCTTGGAAATGGGATAGTGGGATAGATAATGGTCAAACAAACTCAATATGTACCCCTTATAATGACAGGAATGTAATCAATTATGTAGTGCAGCCGCTGGCAATCACAGCTATTGGGGAACTTTTTTCTTTTTTAAATGAACAGTTAATGCCACAACTGAAACATGGTCTCTATCTATTAAAGAGTCAATTGCACAAAACCATCTGTGCTATATGGAATGGCGAACATCTGCCTAAATCATGGATAGACTCCATAATCACCCCAATAACAACCGGGGAATCTTACTCTTCTCAACTGCGGACAAAATACTAGCGAGAATCATGTTGGCACGTTTAATAACACACACCTCTAAACCTGCACTACCAAGGACTCAATGATGGTTCAGAAATGAGAGAGGGACCATGGACATGATTTTCATTCTTAGGCAGATACAAGAGAAATGTGTTGAACAAAACACTAACTTATATATACTGTTTATTGACCTAACTAAGGCTTTAAACACTGTACTTCGGGATTTCATATGGCTGGTCCTCTCAAAATATGTAGTCCCAACAAGTTTCTTAACATGCATAAGGCCTACTATACCAGCATGGAAGCAAAGGTGCAGCATCGAAGGATCAGAATAAATACCATTTCCGGTTAAGAGGAGAGTGAAGCAAGGAGATGTCCTAGCTCCTGTATTATTCAAGCTTTTTGTCTCGACAGTGATGTCTCTGATGCAGAATTCACTGAGAGTAGATAATGGAATGCAATGGTAATATCGCCCTGACGGCAACCTTTTTAACATCAGGCGATTACAAGTACACAACAAAACAAAGGTAAGGCAATTGGTTGACCGGCAGTATGCAGATGATGCTGCCTGAATATCACTTACACCAGAATCCATGCACCGTGTACTCAATGCCTTCTCCCCCTTATATCAAGCTTTTAGCCTGCAAATCAACACTAGAAATACCGAAATCATAGTGAAGCATGACAACCCCAGCCTGGACCTACCCACCTTTACAATCAAAAACACACACTTCAAACAGACCCACTTTTCAGGTACCTGGGTAGCATTGTAACCCCATCTACCAACATTGATGAAGAGATGCTGGACAGAATGAATAAGGCTTCAAATTAGTTCGGCATACTGTGCTCGAAGGTTTTCCAGAAAAAAACATCTCAGACTATCAACCAAAGTCCAGGTATACTCAGCTGTGTGCATATCGACCCTTCTTTATGGAGCTGAGACTTAGGCCATATACAGAAGACACCCGAACCAATTAGAAAAATTCCATATTTACAGCCTCCAGAAAACCATTGGTCTCATTTGTAAAGATCAGGCCACTCATGTACAAATCCTAGAGATTACTGGCTGCACAAGTATTGAAGCCTTGGTCACCAAGCGTCAACTACGGTGGCTGGGGCATGTGATCCGTATGCCAGAAGACCGGCTTCCTAGGCAAGTTCTCTACGGCCAGATTCACGAGCAACACCGAAGACCTGGTGCCGCTAAGAGACGATTTAAAGATCAAGCCAAGACGTTTCTGAAGAAGTGCAATATCCATCCTGCAAAGCTGGAAACTCTAATCATTGACCGTGCATCCGGGAGATCTAAAATCGCCAAAGGAATAGAGATCCTAGAGCAGGAACGCACAGCTCAACGCAAACTTAAACGGCAGCAGCGACATGCTAGGAGAGAAGCTTCAGCAGACACCGTTCCTCAGCTGATCTGCCCAACCTGTGATAAAGTTTGCAGGTCCAAAATTGGGAATTTGAGTCGCATAAATGCCTACAGGCGGAAAGGACAATTTCCCTGCAGTTGATCACCTTACCTACTCATCCCTCATTCATCACCCTGGAACATCGTATGTCATCATCTGCTTAGGATAGACTGCAATAAGCAAGAAAGCAGTAAGCCACAACTTTATGAGTTAAGTGATAATCACCACGAGTAGCCCTAACAGGATAATATCCCTGATCATCACATTGTGGTTGAATGATAGTTTCCAAAACTGGATTAGCGTGGCAGCATGATATGGCCTTCTGGCCTTCCAGATCACCAATCGTATTGATTTCTTAATCCAGAGTGTGCTGAAAGAGAATGTTTACTCAATGAAAACCAGAGATATTGATCAAATGAATATGCTATGTTCGACGGATATACTTCATTACTGCATCGTGTCCATTTCCATTTCGCAAAACGGGTCAAATTGTACAGTGAAACGAGATATGAGGAAAAGTGTTTTATTATGTTTCAATATAACTACTCTCGACTTCAATGCACTTGCGCCACTTGTCCCTGAGGCTTCGAATTTCTGACAACCAGAAATCTCGCGACTGCTCTTCAATCCACTCCTGGACGGTGAGCTGGACATCTTAATCGTTCCCAAACCGGCGTCCACGCAGTGCAGCCATGAGCTGGCGGAATAAAAAGTAGTCGCTAGGGGCCAAATCTAGACTGTAGGGGGGATGGTTGAGCTCCTCGAATCCGCACTCGCGCAGGGCAGCTTGTGTAACTCTGGCCTTGTGGACTTTTCGACGTTGAAGTCGATCATGGGACGTGAGGTTTCTAGGGACCCAACGGGCAGAGACCTTGGTCATGGCTAAACTGTCGTGGATGATGTTGACGGGCCATATTTTCTCGTTGGTCACGTCTAACGGCGTCCTGGACTGGGGCCATCTTCAAGGAACTCACGACCATGGCGGAACTCCCTATTCCAGCGAGCAATGGTTGCATAGGAAGGGGTGGTGTCTGTGTACACTGAAACCAGGAGCTGCGAAGTGTAGGCCATGAATGGTCTTTTGCAGTCTCCTTCTTTTCTTATGTTCTTATGTTCTTATCTCTTTTAAATTCTTGCCTTCCTTGTTGAAAAATTTGATCATTGCGCGGTGCTAAACCTTCTCTATTGTTGAAAAACATGTGACTAACGATTTGCGATCAGTTACTGCTTCTTAAATAGAAGAGTCAGGAGCGTGCGGCTGCAGTTCCTGACTTGTCATAACTTGTCCTAACACTCTCACAAAGAGTCATCCCTCTTCCTCTGTTTTGCCCTACCAATTCGCAAAACTTATTGACCGCCCCTCGTAACGTTGCAAAATAGAATACCTCATAGAACGGTCTTGACACGTGCTGGAATTACCAGTCTCGAGTGCATACTGTTGGAAAACCAGGTGAAATGGGTCGAGCATGTAATTCAAATGCTAGACGAAAGAATGCCAAAGAAAATAAGGTACGGACAGCTAGAGCAGGGTGTTAGAAGTGCTGGTGGTTAGAAAAAGAGATATAAACATAAAGATAATATAAAACAGGCCTTGCGCAGCATAAATATCAACCCAAGTGAATTGGAAACATTATCCTTGGATAGCAAACTATGGAGGAAAAGATGCCGTGAAGGAATAAACAACTTTGGACAGCAACGGAGGAATGTACTTATTAGACGTCGAGAGAAGAGACATGAGAGGGCTGCACAGCCTCCACTATGCGACCCTGACATCCGGTGCAACATCTGTGGACGGCAGTGTAGATCCCGTATTGGTCTTCACAGTCATCGTCGCTCCCACCAAAGAAGATTACGCTGAGACACAAGGTCATCATCGGATTACGATGAACTCCATTAAGCAAGTAAGCAGTAAGGTAGAAGGAAGGAAATTGCTTGAATGCAAAATTAGATAGGGTGTTGTATACGTGTTGTGGATTCAGTCCACTTGGCTCTTTTGTAGTTGGTGTATGTTATGTTGTTAGAGCTGTAGATAAGATGGCTAGTTGAAATGTAATAAAGATGGAGGGTGGTTCGGTAGGGATGTGTGGCCTGCTTGTCAGATGGTTCTCGTCTGGAAGTGAGGGGAGCAGAGAGGTATATCTAGAGAAGTAGATTGATGGGTTTGTTGTAGGAGTATTTTTGTGTGTTGTTTCTATTGTTTAGTGAGTGAAGTTGTTGGATTATGGTTGTGCATCTTGGTTGGATTCCTGTGTGGTTAACCAATCAGAGTAGTGGGTAATGAAGTTGCCTCCCCCTAAGAAATGGTTAGGAAGCTATTAGAGTTGCGTCACATTTAGCAAAATTGTTGCTTGACAGTATTAGGAAGATCTTGTTGGGATTTAGATGTAGATAATGTTGTATCTGGTTTTGTCGTTCTTTATGGCAACTCATCGGAGTTTATTGGTATGGTCGTTTTGTTGATGTGCTTCTTTTTCTCTGTTGCTGTTCGAGAATGAGATTCCCTTGTGTAATGATATGAGTAAGCTATAGTGTGTTGGGTTTACATCATGTTTTAGTGTGACCTAGTTGTGAAAAGTGAATGTCTTGGATGTTTATATTTTTTATATTTCTTCTAGCTTGTTTCGGATGCCATTGGTGTCAAATTGAGGAATGTTGAGTGAGTGAGTATGTATTGGGGGGTGTAGTTTTGGAAAGATTTTAGATTCACTGGTGGTGTAATTGTTTACGGACTGTAAATTGGTGCATCGACGATGGTGCCATTTGTTGCCTGAGTTATAGAGGATGGAAACTTGTTAGTGGCAAACACGTTGGTCACAGGTAGACCGTATTATAGGTTAGAGGACCAGGATTTTGTTATATGTCACCGACTAAGGCGGCATAACAAGGGGGAAGAATAAGGAAGATAGAGTAGAGACCTCGGAGCCCCGGATGGGTGCGCAATAGCTTGAGGTGCAGTTTATTCGGTCTCTCTTGGAGGCTTAGATTGCGCTTTCTCTCCTCCGGCCGAGTTAACGAATTGGAGTCAGCTGACGTGACTCTATTCTTATTAAAGTCGTTTATCATTACTTGATTCAATAATAATATTATATATCATTAGGAGTGATTCTTTCTAAGATATGACGTGCATTGGGAAACGTCATAAGGTGTTCATATTTACAAACTAGGGGTCCTTTATTGGTGTATTTGTTTATTATTATGGAAGTGAATTTCTTTATTTACTTAAAAAAATTGCAATTATTTAGAGGTGAATACTTAAGCAAGAAAAGTAGGCAATTACTGAAGAATTCTATAAAGACGCCCAAAATGCCTTGAATATTTTTGAGAGTACCATATACTGAACACGCATGCACAAACTGGAATTGTTTAGCTTATTAAAAAATAAGGTTGATGTTTATTTTACTTGTTATTAAATTTGAATGAAGATGAACTAGAAAATGATAACTACTTATAGTAATCTGTAGAAATTATGTAGTAGCTTTTGGAAACTATTTTTTCGGGAAAAAAATGCATAAATATAGCGGCTTTGATTTTAACGGCTGCCATTGTTTCTTCATTTGCCGACGAAGATCTCGTCTCCTACGTTTATACTGCATTTTGCAATCTCTTGAAATTGCCAGAATTAGGAGCACATTAACATATTTGTAGTTAGGTTAAATTACTAATTTTAAGAGATGGGCAGAAGCAGAATCGGTTTTAGGAATAGCGTGGATACAATTTTCGTCTGGTCAAAGTTTTGATATGTTAATAATCATACAATTTAAATCCTGTTGTTTGTTACTATTGAGCATTGTTAAAGCATTTCGAAATGAGGACACAGCTTTAGTTAATTGTTTTATGAAGAACGAGATCTATCCAGTTGTTTGAATCGTAATTGATCTCGAACTTGCCTTTTTTAAGTCAATCATTCGGAATAATTTGCAGAAGAGGTCCACATACAAACTATAGAACGGTGCTGGACAAACGTTAAAAGTAGGAGTTTGCAGAGTGGCAATAAAAACAAGAGTGCTAACAGGATCTGTTTAGATGATTCCTTTGCCGCTATCATCAACCCAAAGAGAAGTTCCACATCTTCTTGAAAACTATAGCAAAAATTTAAGGCCATCCAAATTCTCTTGAGACGGAAGTTAACTTTTAGCTTTTGAGATTTTGGATAGTTTTAGTTAGGTTAGCTGGATACCTTAGGCTAATTTTAGTAACTAAAAGAATTAGTTTTTCTATGCAATTTCGCATTTTTCATGAAAATAAATGTATTTTTTTATACAAATTATTTAATTGTGAAATATATAAATTACTTTGTTTTTTCCCATAAACTAGGAAAGTCCAAAATAATGAATCTAACTTTTTTAAATTTGGAATTTAAACCTGACTATCAACTAAAAGAGCCAATTACCAAATTACCAGAAATGAAAACCAAAATGTAGCCTCTCATCCCTAAAGATTTTGAAAATGTTTGTGAAAATGTGAAGAAGCTACTTCACATACCCATTCAAGAAGCCAACTTGGTATAGGTCTAAAAAAAATTATGGTTTAGACGTAACAGTTCACAAAGAATAGAATGAAGAATACAGATTTCCTAACTTTGAAAAATACATCGTAATGAGATAGACCGAGAAAAGATGAGCAAAGAACTTAAGCTAAAGATGTGCTGAGAATCGCAAAGCTATATTCATTTACACTCGTGTAACTATGCATTTATAGAAACTTAAGATGACATGAGTCCTCAGTGATCTTTACCTACATACTCTTAAAATAAATCGCATTCTCGCCCTCATTGATCATTACTCACTCCTAAAAAAACACATTTTTACCCAAACAATAGAAATTTCTGAGATTCTGCTTTCTCTCACTATTCAGGGTATCGCTAAATCTGGATACTTAGGAAATATCACAATAGGCTCCTTGTTCAGCAGACCTTACCCATTTGATTTTTTTCTGGGGTATGGTAAAGGAAGAGATGTATTTAATGAAAGTTTAAGAGAGGAGAGGCCAGAGGAAACGCATCATAGATAAATGTGCTCAAATTGACGGAACCTTGAAGTTAATGCATGAGATTTATCGGGTGAGTCTCGCAAAGTGCATCGAACGTTTCATCACAAATGGTGTAAATCATATTGATCATGTTATTTAATAATTTTTCAATAAGATAAAATGTATTTCTATTTTTTTGAGAAAACATGCATTTTACCCATGCCTCCAAACTTTAGGATCAGTCTGTACATTGCAATGTACATTGTTGAGGAACATTAACTTTGTAGATATGCTTTCGCGCCCAAAGACTGGCCCAAAATACATTGATTGTTATTTCCAACTTAAAAATAATAGGCCTTGCAAATAAGAATACTGCATTATTTACATTATTTTATAGCAAGAAATAATCGAGTAAATGTGAACCAAACTTTAGTGAAAATGTTGCAGGAGACGAAAAATTGGCTATGTAAAATTTTTTAAACCATCTGGCCAATGGATTAGTCCATCTAACAAAAAAACAGAGGCCTTATACACTAGATTCTCTTGTGCATTTGGTGTGATACGAGGTGACATAATTCTCTCGGAACTTTATGACACAAATCAGACTAACACCAAAGAGGTTTACTGTGCTCATTTGCACCCTTTACATGAAAAATGCCAGCATTAATCAACAGAAGAATTTGCCCTCATATAGCAAGAAATACTATACAAAAACTTAATTTAGATTAGCAACTAATGAGTCGTACTTTATACACACACGATTTAGCTCGTCCCATTAGACTGCTATCATTTTAGGAATTTAGCGAATCACCTGAAAAGAATGAAAATGTCAACAACAGAAGAGGTCGAAATAATCTTAAAAGCCTTTTTTAAAGCAACGTCAAACGATTTTTACAAGCATACTATGGAAAGGTTTGTAGAATGATGGAGACCCTTGGTAGAAATTGGGGGAACTCATATTACTTATCAGATTAATAAATAAATAATCAATTAAGGATAACTAACTTTAGAGAATTCTTTGATTTCTATCTATAAAATAATGATCAATGTGATAAATGCGTTGCATTACTTATGGGCTGACCAAATAAAATTGAAAATCTCATTAATTCTGATGACATAACATTAATCGTCTCTTTCCCTATCTTTCTTTATCTCTAATATGTATATATATATATATATATATATATATATATATATATATATATATATATATATATATATATATATATATAAACACACATATATATCCAAAAAAGTATAGTAGCGTACGTGTAATTATAGGGATAAAACCACAGTAATAGGACTAATTTTATATGCGAAACCTGGTTTAGCATATAAAATTAGTCCTATTACTGTGGTTTTATCCATATATATATATATATATATATATATATATATATGAGAGAGAGAAATCACGATAACACGTGAAAGTAGATGCTCATTAACCCAGATGAAATAAGGAAAGATTATATACGAGCGATTTCGTCTTTTTTATAAAATCAAACATGGATCATACAAAAAATAAGATAGAAGGAAGAGAGAGAACGAAAATGAAATAAAATAATATGAACTATTTCACCAGTTAAAGAAAGTGAAATAATAAGTGTGGTTCGAACCTATGTTATCAAGCGCTAGTGTGGCGGCCTGAAAAGCGACCGACGCCTTACCAAAGCTCATATTCGCAGCTTTAGGTTCTCTTGTACCTGTTCCTTGGACATTCTTCGTGCTGTGACGTTCAGATGTTAGGGTGCTGATAGAGCTATTGCTTTACTTTTCTACTGAATATTTGTTCGTTCGAAGCTTGATGACGGAGGCGAGATTTCCCGCATACGCAGCCGAGTATGGATTGCAGAAGGTGAACTCGATCCACCTCAGCGCTCTCCGTCTGGCGACCGGAGCCTTCAGCCCGTCTTCCTTTGAGGGCCTTTTCATCGATGTCGGGGAGATGCCAATCGCTCTACGCCACGCACAGTGCATTATGCGCTTGTACGGGCAGGCCTGGCGCCCCTCTCATTCACCACCGCCTCTCACTGCATCCGCAGTCGATCTCGACGGCGCCTATACTGCTGCGAGACACCAGAATCCTATAAATATGCCATAAATTAAGTACTTTGTTTTGGGGCAAGGAAACTCCTTTGAGAGTTCGGTGTAGCTCCCGGCTCTGTAGCGCCTCTGGTTCTATCCATGATACTACCCTAGAGGGCAAAACCTTGACTATATGTCGCCAAGTCTCGGCTCTCAAAGGTTCGACATGCCGTGAGTATTGCTTTCGGCCTTTTTAGAGCACACTTCCTGTCACGTTGGATCTGTGCCAGTGTACCAGGATGGCTCCAGGTTCCAGGGAGGATCGGCTTACACGTCGTATCCTCTCTGTCTGAAGTCAGCTCGTCTCTACCAGGCGCTGCGTGTCTTGATGATCATGCTGTTGCAATACATCGTTCTATACGGAAGATAACGTGTGTCGCTCTGTTCGGAAGCCGGATTGTGGTGATCTTTCGCGACGCACAAAGCGCTCTGAATGTCCTCGCGGCAATGTAATCTCCACACTTCTTAGTTTGCAGTATCCCAATTTACTTTCAATGAAAGATTGGCATCTGCCCGACTAACTTATTAAAGTCTTTAAAATACTAAATAAGTTTACTAATTAATATAAATTATGACTCAATATTTGGACTAGTGAATCAAACGACCACTAGAATTAACGTTTTATTGGGAATTGCAAAAGTCCTTTTACACTCGTTATGATGCTCTCAAAAAAGTAAACAATGCTAGTTTTGATTGAGTTAGACACGTTTTTATTATTTTAACATATAAATATGAGTTAAAATTGTAATATTAATAATATTGGCTACCCTTGGCGGCTAGCACGCGCTTCAGTCTAGAACTGAATGACGCTCACAAGTTGCAGTCGAAATCTTTCCTCATACTGGCCCAAATGCGTTTGAAGGAGGAATTTAACTCGGCGATGTTTCTGTGGCCTACACGCTGTAGTCGATGAGATTGAAGACAGGCAACTGGGGCAGCAAAATTTCTTCGCCTAAAAGTTCATGTTCGACCCCAACCACTGTACATTGTCTCGGACGTGTGTACCGGGGTACCGTCCTGAAGGAACACATATTCCGCTTTCTTAGTCATCTTTCTCATCCAGAGCAGGACCTCCATGGCCAAGATATCCCTGTACTCGGCCGCGGTGAGCTTTTAACCTGCTACGAACACCACTGGCGGCATCATCTCGCAATTCGAAGCTACGGCGGCGATCATCATCACGGAGGCCGGATGCTTCATCATTGACACGTATCGGATCTCGGAGACTTCCTGACCGAAGATTAAGACGCAGTCATTCTGCTTTTAATGACCAGATCGACCAGTAAGCTTTTTTCATAAAAAATGAGAAATCGATTTCCATGACTCTTCAAGTCGTTGAGAAGGCGAAGACACAGCTCGCGACGTTGTTCTCGCATACGGTTGGTGATCAGAGGCCTTTCCACGCTGTCGTGAATATAGGTTAATACCACGATGAGGCCGAGAAGCCATGAGGCCAAGCACGCGGTCAGGCAACGCAGAGCAAAGTCTTGGGAACCGTGAGAGAATCGAGCCGCTTCCGCTGATAAGGCAGAGGCAAGAATTCCAAGCGCACGGGCGCAAGAAGACGCTGCCTGCCTCTCCGGGCGATATCAAGAAATCCCACTGGAGTTCATCCCTATCATTCATGCCCACTTCGTCTCATAAACCCTCAACCACCAAGCTAGGCTCCAACGACTCAATTGTGGCTCTTGACCAGTCATTCCGTAAAGTGTACGAGTATGTTCCTATATTGGCTCAACAGCAGCCACTTTCGGACTCATGTTTGAGCTTATATATTTGCTCCCGGTAATTCTTTAATCTGATCCCTGTAAATATTAAGTATCTGTTTGCAATCTTTTCCATTTGTATATATCGTATACCTATTGTAATTATTAAAGATTATTTTGGTAACCTCCTTTCCATAGCCACAGAGTCCCGCAGCATTCTTTATTATACTAATGACCAATTGCACTCGATTCTGTAGATAAATTCTTCCACGCACTCAATTGGGGACCTCGTGTCCACCGAGATGTTCTTCGCAAGCGCAGACATTTTGAGCTTCAGAGCAGTTTCGAAGGCCTTTTCACAGTAAAATAGTTGGCAACTTGAGGTCTGCTCAAACGCGGTCGATCTTTGAGTTATTCCTCGTTCTTGAGCCTCTCAGCGACTTTGTGGGCCGTCATTCGGCTGAAGCTGAGCCGCTTGGAAATTTCATACTTGTTGTGGGCCCTGCACAGGAGAGAAGAGATCTCGATTCTTTTGACTTGCATCTCGACGCATCTGCACACAATGGAAAAGAAGCTTTAATGACAGGTGCTAGAAAAGTATAACTTTAAGTTTGTTTGACGGAACTTTTTCTATCACACACGTGAGCCTCTCGAAAGATAAAAAACCGAGTGTAACAGAACTTTGAAAACCGCATAACGTAGAAATAAAAGGTTTAACACTACTATAGCACATAATTTCCTCTTTTATAAATTAACTGACTTGTAATGCCTTGTCAAGGAATGTCTAGAAAAGCCCTGCAGTAAATTTTTCTAAGTATAGAATCGATCATTATTTTCAATTATGACCTATCATTTTCCTCGAAAGACAAAGAGTCAGCGTTCAAGAATTAATATTTATTATTATTTAAAATTAAGAAGCGAAGACCTAGGATGGCATATCCCTAAAAAAATGTGAAGAGAGGTTAGTAAATAAAATAGTGAAGATAAGTAGAGTAAAAATCTCTCCAAGATTTCCAGCCAAAGTTAACAACTACGGTCTATTAGAGGACGCAACTCTGCTGAACTCACTGAACTCACAGCAGAGGCAGGGTTCCTGGCTGTTGGAGAAGGAGTTCAAGAATTTGCTCGTAATCAAAATTACCGCTCTCTTCAAGGATTACAAAACTTGAGTTTGTTTTGAAAGGAATTAAATTACAGAGGAGTGAGGAAAATCGATTGCCCGGAATCATGAATCATTAAGTGGAGCAATAGGCGCTTGTTAACTTCAGTGGGGTTCTTTTCTAAGAATTGCACCATTCCGAAATTAGTCCGATGCTGGCTAGAACCAATTTCACGTTTCGCGGAGTTGTTCGTGGGAAGTTGTTTCATCAATGAGGGCGAAATTAATTTCCCCTTTCAGTTCTTAATACGATCTTTTCATTTAATTATTACTAAGGGGAAATTAACTGCCTAGGTATGGATTAATAGTCAGTTTCTTTTTCTTGTTCTTTGTTGTAATCGAGTTGTTTTTTGTTTTGTGAAATTGAGATGCGTGATCCGGACAGCTTGGCCTTACGAGGTAAGGTTTAAGGCTGCCGTTCACCTGCCTATGTACGTGAGCGCGTGTGCGTACAATGTCAATAAGCCTTAGTTTAGTATGATGGTTGACCACTGTATTTTCACGGTAACAGTCAGACTTGGAATTACATTCCAAGTCATGTGGTTCTTTTTGTCGTTTAATTTTTTTGCCCTTAAGTTCTTCCACCTCACTATTGCCTTCTTTAGAAGGGAGGAAATGTTGGAAAATCAAGATCACGAGGACAAACAGACGCTAGTTTGTTTACAGAGCGTCAACAGTTACGTTCCATATGGTCCGATACTCCCCCCTCTTCCCCGCTGTCCCCCAAATCCTCGAGATCGCTCGCAAAGGAGTACCATCAGCAGATTTCGTAGTCCGTTAATATTAACATAGGAGGGTGGGATAGCTTTTAGAATTAAAATATATGAATAGGCTCACTGTCCCCTCCGATTGGTTATGTCTATTTTCGCCAAATAGACGAAATTTCGCTTTCTCCGACGTAAACCAGACAGGCGAATGGTCACAACGTTGAAAGGTGATGCCCTAGGAGAGAGGGTTAAAGGTGAGCCCTCATCTTCCCTTCCCCCAGGGGAAAATTGACGTATATATAGTTCGATCTGGAGAAAAGAAGAGAAGAATCGGAGGAGCAGTCAGGAGAAGAAGACGAGTCTCGGAAGCAAACCGGTAATAAAGAAGACAGTGAAACCGAGCGGGATTTTTTTTTTATCTCCCATCACCTTCCCCCAGGGAATAATCGACATATATTTTGTTCGCCCTGGAGAAATAGAGGAAGAGACTCGAGTTACTATTCCGTACTGTAGTGAATTTGTTCGTCAACAATCGCGTAGTACTTATTGGTAGTATTCATTTTTATTTAGGTCCTCTTATTATAGCCTTAGTATATTTAAAGTTTTAATATTTCATTTTTTTATGTAATTAAAAGTATATTTTTTGTCCTAGTTGTTTAATTAAATCCTCAAAACGCTGCATATGGCAATAGATATATAATATTACAAACCTTCCCTGGATAAAGAATCAAAAATAAAAAAGTAGAGCACTCTTAGAGAAAAAAGGAACGGAGTTATTCATGTACGGAACAAACCTACTTACATACTCGGCCGTATACCACGACAATTTAGCCCAAGTTGCGACCGTATATAATCATTGTCTTATGATGTGAAAAGCAGTTGAAATTTCATATACATGTTAAATGTGAAGAAATACTAAATTAATAATGCCGAAATCGATAATTATATTTGCTCGACAAACTGAAGTCAGATTTGTGTGTGTACTGTTTGAATGAGCTCAATTCTTCAGTTTTCATCTGCATCTTCAAAACTTCAGCCAGCATTTACAGTTGTAACGGTCCTTGTAACATCCCCCCCTGTAATCTTCTCCATCTTTGCTATTACAGAATTTGAGACTGGCAAATACCCTATGTGGAGAAATAGCTACATTAAGCCTCCTGGAGGAGTATAGGTACATTCAAGCCCCCCTCCCTTCATGAGGAGAAGCGTGGGAAAGGTAGCCGGCGAAAATGCTTACCATGTGTGATCGCCTCGCCGCTGTGGGCAGTTGGAGCTAACATATGTTTGAAGGCGACCACCTAAGGTCCTTAAACGACGCTCTAACGATCGTATGACCTACGAGACCCATAAACCCGTGGTTAGAAAAAAAAAAACGGTGCGAGTCAGAAGGCACGCCAAGTAGCGGTGCGGTTACGAGCCTATAATTTGCGAGCTGACTTGGGCACCCCAGTGCCACCTCAGGAATTCTCGCTCTACCCAGATGCTAACTCACCATTCGCTCCCCCCCCCCTTTTGCATCTGTGGCCTGGTCACCTACCCCTTTAGATGGGGCGGCAATCCGCCTATAAATAAGCCCCGCAAAGAAAGAGAAGGGGATTATCTGAAGTCGATACGCCAGAGTAGGATTAGGTCGTGAAGATCGATCCATCGGCTAGACAAGAAGATTTTTAGAAGTCGATTCGCCAGAAGAAAGATTAATTCGTAAAGATCGATCCTTCAGCCATACAAGACTATTTCCGTGAGAAACGATAGGATCAGATTGAGAAAATCGATCCCCCCCCTTTCAGGGCCGTATTAACCTAATTAGTCAAGTTTTATATCGGTGCCATACCGAAGAAGCCTTTTCCGTCTGCAAAGAAGTCCGACTAAAGAAAAGTAAAGCCGCTCACACTCGAGTGATTCTCACATCCCAAGCAACGTAAGAGTGAGAGGAGAAGAACCCTGCCCCAACGAGCTCCCGTGCTTTAATTACGTTTAAGAAGCATTCCCTCCTCGAAAATTCAAGCAGTGACGAAGCAACACTTCAAAGCGAGAGATAAGTCCTCCAGCGACATCCGGCAATCCCTAATACCTACCTGTAAGTTAACAATAACATTTATATCTCTATTGCAATAGTAGAAGTTTAGTACGTCCCACGTTTTAAAGGAGAGTAGAAACCATTATTCTTGAACCTAGGTCATATGTGTTTGTAGATGACAGTACATTAATTTAATGTTTTATGCTAAACAAATAGGTTCGTGATAAAAATACTAATTGGCAATTGGTTTGTTTATTGAAAGCCTACTTGTTTATGTTTTGTCATTTAAAATTCTTTGAGGCCAAATATAGAAATGCTTTTACTGTTGGTTTGTAATATTTAATTTAAAATACACGTTTATTTTTTGGTAGATTCTGGTGTTTCCTCTTATCCTTATGTGTTTAAAAATAGCTCTTCCTTAAGGACTAAACCAATAAAATAGCACTCTTAGAACAAAGCCTACTTCATCATAGAAGTAACTCACGCCCCTTAAAGCATACCGCTACTAAAAGGGTGTCAAAGCGTAGAGTGATCAAAGCCAAGGGCCATTCTACGACACCCTAATACTTACTTGAGGCCAATCCAAGAAGGGAAAATAAAGGAGAGAAGTTCAGAATAGACAGAAAAGGGGATAGAAATTATATATCATTTATAGGCAATGTTACTCTTTATAATAAATTATACTTTAAGGTAATATTTATAAATATATTCCTAAACATATTGCCAAGTGTTATCCCCGATTCTTTAGAGTACATTATTCCATATCTGAGTAATTCTGTACTATAAAATATTCTATGGTATCGCAGTGGTAAAAAATATTTTGCTAATAAATTGAATCCGTAATTTCTGCTGGCCGCTCGGCTATCTAACTTAAATAGCAACAGATAATTTATATTAGAGAAACCTTTTAGTATTTTAAAGACTTCAAAAACTCGATGGCGAAACGAGTTTTGAGTATAAGCAAATTAAGATCTTTTAATCTGACATCAATATTACGTTAAAGTTCAAAAGTTAATTTCGTCTTTCCCCATTGAACGTGGATGGGAAAACAAGAATTAATCTCCATCTTTCAAATGTCGTTCGACAGGGTGGAAAGAATATTTTTTTTAGTTTAAAATGCAAAAAACCTAGCTATGTAACTCAGAAGTAGGTTCGCTTTTGGGAGCTGCTAGAAGATTTGGATATGAAACATTTAAGGTGCTAGAAATAACTGCATATAAATCTTTTTTCAACTTAATCGTGTTTAGATTATAAACACCTATGTCGTACACCGACCCTTCATTTTAGTGTTATTACATTTAAATATATCCAACTTCACCCTATATCATGCCAATTCATCCAGCCAAATCTGTTTGCAAATTCATCCTTATCTTAGCCTTCTCTTCATTTTTTTTTGATGATTAAACAATACCTGTTGGATTACACAGTTATTTAAATTATAACAGCAGTTCATTACCGTTCTTTACTCTTGGTTACCTTTTTAGATTTTTCCAGCGATAGAAGAGCAAACTCGTTACAGAGAGAACTAGAATTTTGCACATCTATTATTATCGTTAGTATTCTAAGAATTCATGCCAACGTCTTCTTAGATCTTTTTACTGCTATACGTATCCTCTAAAAATAATATTATTAAACGTGAAAAAATATTTCCTGTAATGATGTATATTTCAAAAATACACAATGCCTCCACGCAGAGAGAATAATCCCCTCTTATTTTCCTTCTTCAAATACGCAAAAGGCGAATTAAAAGAAAACAGGTCTGCAGGTGAAATAATTTTGGTCGAGATGAAGGTTTTGTTAGATATTTATTAAATTCGGTTTATGTTTTATCTTATCTCTATTGGAATGGTTGAAGGTAATATGAAAGTAATGAATGGAATTAACATTGTTGGTTTATCTAAGCAGACTTACCTAACCAACGAATATTAAAAAGATATGTTGATGAAAGTAAAATTATAATAGTGAAGAAAAAAATACTTTTTAAAAGATTTTCGTTTGTGTTTTGCTTATGAAATATATCTCTTGATACACCAGTTGAGGCTGCAAGCATGCTCATACCTCAGTGACCATGGTAATTTACTTCAATAACTCAAACTTTTTTATGGAGAGGCTATTCATATTCCTTACTATAATTATCTCAGTTGTGTACAAAGTAGTCTACATAAATGTAAGCGGAGGAAATGAATCTTTACAAACATTCGTGCACAACGAAACTGGAAATTTGGTAAGAAACTCCCCTATAAAATATTCGAAAGTGTGGGGGTAGTCATACCAACATATTTTAAGTGGTTTTGATGCGTACAGTCTTTATTCGGGGAGGTAAACTCGTAAACTATGTTAGTAGACTTCAGGAGCTTCAAAAAAAACTCAAAATATGTTGGTTTGACTACCACCACAATTTCGAGGCGTTTGGCAATGCTCCTGCAACATGGAGCCTCCTAAAATCATATGGGACTGTTCATAACATCAGCTTAACTAGAGACATATTGGTTAATAACCCAACGATCAAAGGAAAAGAGGAAAATAAAGCTAGACTAAACACCTTAGAAGCCATCTTAATTAACGAATAAAGGCCAGCTATCAACATCCAGACTACGGGCTGGAATCGAACTTTAAAGTTGTTTTAAAATTCCGTTTAAACAGGAGTGTCCCGTTCCCTTGACATAACGTCTAATTGAGAAGGAAAAAATGTCCCCCAAAATCCATTTTCTTTTCATTCTGACTCCACCATGCTTCCTCGATAAATGAGGAAGGACACTGTGAAGATGATCGCATAGATGGAAAGTTCAGCAATTAAAGTCAAGTTTGGTTTTTCCAAACACATTTCATTTAAAAAAAGAGATGGTCGTAGAAGTTGTTTACCATCTACAAGATGAACTTAAAAAAATAATAAAGAAAAGTGGAAAGTTTCCAAAGAAAATTAATAAAGGCGAAATATACTATGGTCTGTAACAAAATCTGTATATATATATATATATATATATATATATATATATATATATATATATATATATATATATATATATATATATATATATATATATATATAAATATATATATATATATATATATATATATATATATATATATTAATCAATAGTTATTTATCTAACTCCAGTGACATGAATTTAAAATTCTACTTCAAACTACATGCGTTGAAAGCTGTCTACAAGAACATGTTCAACTTCATGCTAAATGTGATCGGTGACCTCTAAAATAAAATGCGAGGGGGAAAATTGATGCATTTTATAAAATCCTTAATTGGTTCTAAAAATGCTACAAAGAAACGATTCTTCCAAAATGTCTTTAACAAGAGAAGTAAAAGTAACTGTTGTATACTTTATCAAGATTTGAATTGAAATTCAAAGAATTATTTTCATACAATATATATTTTTGTAACCTCACCAAAATTAGATTTTGAATACCAATTTTATTAAGTGGGGATAACAACGATTTGAGTTGACCTCTTTGAAATTTTAATAAGGTTGTCCGCTGTTTTCTTTGGAAATTTATATGATGATTCACCTCATGGTTATCATTATAGACATTAAAAGAGCAGAGTGAAAATGTTATTGAAATCTTATTTGTTTAAAGATTCATCGGTAACTATTATCCTTTCCCATGCCTTTAGGTATTTCTACCTGAATCGGGAAGGAAAGTGGCTTTAAAAATTACCTACACACAAGGATTTTCATCTTAACTTTAATTCACGAATAAAATAATTAGATACATCTCATGGAATAGATCCTACTCTGGAAAGGAAGTATCGACCTGTATTCGACGCCTTCCTTTCGAATGACAATCACTGGTGAGCTCGAGGGCACCAAGGGCCAATCCTCTTTAGAGGGAGGTGCTAAGAATTATTGTGTTTTGATGCGAACCAGAGTTCAGGTGGTATCTTCGTCGCCCCGGGGCAGAGGAATCTGTTCCGCGTCAGAAGTATGTGGATATAGATCCATCGATGAGAAGTGTAAGATCTACCCACCCCAGTACAGGGCTGAGCACAGCACGTCCACCAATTGGGAGCCAGATTCTTCGTGCGCTGACTTTTGCGTCCGTTCTCTTGCGACTGAGATCTCTGCTACGGAGTACATATTCAGCCAGACTTTAGTTGACTTACGTTCCTTAACAGAGTTTTGCCAAGCATAGTTTAAACATCAGGCGTTTTCTGCTCCTTTCCGTGTTCCGTGTACATTTACAGCTTTCACCCTTTGACTCTGCCAAAACATCTGCTTATCCATCTTAAATACACCAATCTATTACTGTTTATAGTCATTTCACCTCGCAACTCTAGCAAAGTGAAACAAGCACTGCACTATAACAAATATTTAATTTTGTAAACTTTACAAACATGATATTTAAATGCATTTATAAGTAAAATAGGCATAAGAGAAAATTTATAACGAATTCCAAGTTTTAGGAACAAAGGTCATTTGTGAAGCGTTTTCATTCTTTTTTTTCGTGGAGGGTTCCCCCAAAGGTTAATCTAAATTGGGCTCTGGGTGTGCCAGAGAGTTTCCGATGTGAAAGTTTCTTTTCAATCTCTTCCTCATTATCCTTATCACACTTCGAGAATAGATTATTGAATGCGGAACAAAATCCATAAAGCTAAGGGAAGCTGAGTATGTGTAGAAAGTATTAGACACCAGGAGCAGAGTAATTTAGAGCCCGAGAAACGATGCAACTCTCTGGAACAATAAGTCAGATTAGGTATAATTGCTTCGGGTCGACTTCACAGCGGCTGCCATGTGCTCAAGATACTGTTCGTTCAGATTCAACATTAACTTCTCGGTCCTTAGTGGAAAAAGGCATCATAAAAGATGCATATTGGTGGTAACACCCCTACGATGTCTTTTCCTGTACTAAATCAGTCGCAGTTGTAGTTTTGAAGTGTGATACGTTAAAAGTTTGATGCACCCTATTCGGTTAATCCAAAGTGTTAATTCAACCAAAGGAATCAACGATTTTGCTTATTCCGTTCATATGACGATTTCACTTCACTTTAGAGGATGTGGAGAAAAGGACCGAGTCAAGATAGGAAACTCATTTTAAATTATATTCTTCGATACTTGGAGCAAAAAAATGACCTGCAACAGATATATGTATTATTATTATTACTATATGCAAAATATTAATAATAATCTGAAAATTATTGTTATTCTTATTATTTTTTTATTATATTGAGATTTTAGTTGCAAAATATCCTTTATGAGTTGAAATTAAATTTCATTAATTTTATTTTAGAGAAGAATAAACGTACGACATTAACTTTTACCTATTCTATTTATTCTGACGTTAGCTCAAACGTCAATACGTCTTCAGAAAAACTAAAGTGTTGCAATTACCAAGTTAGCATTTATACAGAGATATAAAAGAGGGGCTATCGGAATGTAAATAATGATTGAAGAAAGAAAGAAAGAGTATAGTGAACTTTAAAGTGAAATATATAGGTTTAATCCTGTCAAATTAATATTACTCTTAATTTCAACCTGAAAAAGATATTTCGAAAAGTTAAAGATGATATCACTTTAATTCTTCCTCTTTTTTACTATTATTATCAGAAGTATACTATTTTTTATTACAAAAATGGTTGCTTAACAATAATTTCTTGGAAGAAGTGGCGTGGAAGAAAATCAATATAATAAAAAAACAAAATGAATTGAGATTAATGAATGAAACTTGATAAATATGGCACCGCAAAATTACTTAAATGTAAAAAAAGGAGAATTCGAAGAGAAAAGAAAATTAAACCACACTTGCTTTTTAAACTTATTTCTAAGTGGCTAATGGAAAATTTCATACTCATTCAAGTATGATTCTCTAGGGCTCAGGAAAAATTCCATCCCAAGTCAAGAATTCCCTAGTACTCAGAAATAAATTTCTTCCTCAGTCAAGATGGATTCTATATTGCTCAGGAATAAATTTAATCCTCAATCTAAAAATGATTCCTTATCACTTAGAAATAAATTTCATACTCAGCTAAGAATAATTCCATAGTGCACAGAAATTTTGTTTTATCCTGATTGAATAATGATGCCATAGTGGTCAGGAATAAATTTCTTCTTGAGTCAACAATGATCGCCTAATGCTCAGGAATAAACTTACTTCTCGGTCAAGAGTTATTCACTAGTGCTCAGGAATAAATTTCTTTCTCATGTTAAGAATGATTAGCTACTGCTCAGGAATAAATTAGCTGCTTAGCAAAAATGATTCCCTAATGCTCAGAAATAAAATTCATTCTCAGTCAAGAATAATTCACTAGTGCTCAAAAATATATATTCCTCCTTAGTCAAGAATTATTTCCTAGTGCTATGGAATAAATTTCTTTGGTGTCAAGAATGATTCTTTAGTGCTCAAAAAGAAATGATTCCGTAGTAGTCAGGAGAAATTTTTCTTGAGTTAAGAATGATTTATATTGCTCAGGAATAAATTTCACCTTCAATCAAGAATGATACCATAGTGCGCAGGGATAAATTTAATCTTAACTCACGAATGATACCCTACTGCTCAGGAATAAATTTCATCTTAACTCATGGATGATTCCCTAATGCTCAGTAATAAAATTCATTCTTTCTCAAGAATAATTTTCTAGTGCTCAGGAATCAATATCATCCGCAGTTAAGAATTATTGCCTATATTGCTTAGGAATAATTTTCCTCCTCAGTCAAGAATTATTCGTTAGTGTTCTGGAATATCGTAGGTTGATTTTAAATCCCCAACCTTTTCTAAATTCTTCAGTCGAAGAAGGATAGGCCTATAAACGGATTAGTCAGCTATGAGCGTGTGTAAAATTATAAATACCAATCAGACTGCAATTAAGATTCCGAGTGCAGTTTAGGTTGGCCAATGCTTAGCTATCTTGGAAGTTCTGGAATTATAGAAACGGAGTACAAAAATATACTTTACTACTATGCAGGTAATATATTTACAAAATTAAAATCGTTTTAGTTAAGGTATATAAACATAAGAGAAGTACACGAGTCTTGGTTTCAAAGAGCGACCCGGGCGGTGTCGACTACCTTACACACGAACGGACAATGACAGATGGGACGCTCAAATGACCTTGAGCACACGCACAGCCCAGATGACGGAGGTTTAAAGGGGGGGGGAGCTTGCACAGGAGAGTTGCGCGTTGCGGTTACCTCGAAGATTTGGTCCGAGGGAGTAATCCTGTCTTGTTAGGGACGGCGTAGATTCCAAAATAATAGCCTCTTGACGAACGACTATTCAACGAGATGAACTCAGATCTGGCCTCCGGGTTTAGAATACCGAATCGAGAATTTGACGCGTCGCGTTCGGATAACGGGTACTAACGTGTACGCGGTTGTCTCTCGTGAATTCTGTGAGAATACACGGAGCTTGACGTGTTCTGCAAGGGTTCGCGCGGAACTATCGGGGACGGGAAGATGTCAGATACTCGCAGATACTCGTGGACCTAGGCGGTTACTGCTGTCCAAGTCTGGCGTCGGACGTTTTATAGGGGTGAGACAGAGAGGCTTTTTCCCGCGACCGAAGGGAAAAGGTTCCATTCGACAGATGCTTCGCCGGGCGAGGTGGACTTTGCCCGATTCATGCCATCGCAAGATAATCCCCGACGAGACCCTTCGTGCTCTTAAGCACATATCAGACTTATGCGAAGTCGGACCTTCAGCCCATCACGTCCTTCGCGACTTTGCGCTTTCGTTATGGTGATTAAAAGGGTCGCCCAGGTGTGTCTTCTCTCTCTTCTTGAAAGGGGCAACCGCACGAGTCTTTTTTCTCTCTCTCTGCCAGGGAATAAATTCCTTCCAGGGTCAAGAATGATTCCTCAGTCAAGAATGATTCCATTGTACTCAGGAGAAATTTATTCCTCAGTTACGAATGATTCTCTATTACTTAGGAATAAAACTAATCCTCAATCATAAATATTTCCCTAGAGATTAGAAATAAATTTCCTACTCAGACAAGATTAATTCCATCCTTAGCCAAGATTGCTTCGATGCTGCTGAGGAATAACTTTCATCTTCCGTGAAGAATGAATCTCTTATGCTCAGGAATAAATTTCCTCCTCACTTAAACATGATTCCCTACAACTGAAGAAGGAATATAATCATCGTTCATGAATGATTCCCTCTTGTTCAGGAATAAATTTCACCCTCACTTAAACGTGGTTCCTCAGTACTCAAGAAGGAAATAATCATCGTTCATGAATGATTCCCTCTTGTTCAGGAATAAATTTCACCCTCACTTAAACGTGATTCATCAGTACTCAAGAAGGAAATAATCATCGGTCACGAATGATTCCTTCTTGCTCAGGAAAAAAATTCATCAGCAGTCAGGAAAAAAATATTTTCAATAACGAATGATTCTCTTGTGCTCAAAAATAAATTTTATCCTTATTCTGGAGTGAATCCGTACTGTTAAGGAATATACTTCATCCTCATTGAAGAATAATTGCCTAGTGGTCAGGAATAAATTTAAGCCTAAGCCCAAAGTGATTTCCTAGGGCTAATTAATAAATTTCATCTTTAGTCAAGTATGAGTATTACTTAGTCATAATTTCATCTTCATTCACCAGTGATTTCCTTGTACTTATGAATACATTTGCTAACTCACTCAAGAGTGATTCACTATAGATCAGGAATTAATTTCATTCTCAGTCAAGAGTGATGCCCTATTGCCCCGGAATATTTTTTTAAGCATTCACGAGTTATTCCTTATTGCTCAGGGAGAAATTCCATTTTTAGTCAATAGTGATTCACTAGTGATCAGGAAAGAATTTCACTCTTGTTCAAGCATGAATCTCAATGATCAGGAAATTTTTCAGTCAAGAAAGATTCTGTAGTGCTCAGGAATAAATTTCTTACTTAATTAAGATTGATTTCCTAGTAATCAAGAATAACGTTCATCATCAGTCAACAATGATTACCTATTGGTCGGGAATAAATTTTATCTTTCATTGAGAATAATTTCCTAGTTATTAAGAATAAATTTTATCTTCAGTGAAGAATGATTCCTTAGGTCCCAAGAATAAACTTCAGCTTCAGTCGAGAAATAAATTTCTTTCTAGGTGAAGAATGATTCGTTAGTGCTCAGAAATAAATTTATTCTTCAGTGATCCTCAATCAACGATGATTTTCGAGAGATAAGAAATAAATCTCATCCTGATTCAAGAATGATTCCATAGTAATCATGAATAATTTTCATCCTCAGTCAAGAATGATTCGCTTATGCTCAGGAATAATTTTCATCTTCGGTAAAGAATGATTTCCTATCACACAATGAATAAATTTCGTCCCCAGTCAAGAATAACTCCCAAGTGCAAAAGGAATATGTTTTTTCCTTTTGTATGAATTATTCTTTTGTGCTCAGGTATAAATTTCATCCTCAGTCAAGCGGCCACCCATAGTAAGCAGGAATAAATTTCTTTCTCGGTCACGAATTATTTACTATTGATCAAGAATATATTTCTTCTTCAGCAATGAATTATTCACTAGTGTTTATGAAACGAATTCTTACTGAGTCAAGAATGATTTCCTAGTGCTCAGAAATAATAGTCATTATCAATCAGGGTGATTTTCTAGTGCTAAGGAATATAGATTATCATTAGTGAAGAAATTTAGCCTAGTGGTCAGGAATAAATTTCATCATCAATCCATAGTGATTCCCTAGTGCTCAGGAATAAATTTCATCCTAAGTCAAGAGGGATTTAATATTGATCACGAAAGATTTCATCTGCAGTCAATAATCATTGCCTAGTGCTTAGGAATAAATTTTATCTTCAATAAGGAATGATTCCCTAATTTTCTGGAATAAATTTCTTTCTCAGTCAAGAATGATTCCCTAGTGCTCAGGAATAAAAGTCATCATCAGTCAAGACTGCTTAGGCATATAGATCAACCTCAGTTAACAATTATTTGCTACTAAATAAGTATAAATTTCATCCTCACTCAAAACTAATTTCCAAGTGCCCAGGAATTAATTTCCTCCTAACTCAAGAACGATTTCATATTGCTCACGAAAAATTTCATATGGAGTCTAGAATGATGGCTAGTGCTTAGTGAAAAAATTTCATCCTTATTCCTGAAACATTCCCCAGTGCTCAGGAATAAATTTTAGCATCAGTCAAGAATGATTGCTTAGTGCTCATGAATAAAAATCATCACCAGTCAAGAGTGATTCCTTAGTGCTGAGGAATATAGATCATCCTCAGCCAAAAATAATTGCATAGGCTCAGGAATAAATTCCATACTCAGTCCAAAGTGATTCCCCCGTGCGTAAGAATAAATTTAATCCTAAGTCAAGAAGGATTTCATATTGCTAACTAAAAATATCCTATGCATTCAAGAATGAAAGTCTAGTGCAGTGTTTCTCAACCTGCGTGCCATAGCCTACAAGGGAGCCATGGCAAGCTGCTAGAAATTATACATTTCTAGATAATGTTAAGAATCTGAATTTAAAAAAACACGTGAATCACTCATTTTGTTCAGAGAAAAGAAAATTTTCCTTTTTAATTGCTTACATGGAAAATAAAATTATAAAAGTTACAAAATTAATGGTACAATTAAAGAAACACATGAATGAATGGTTAATGGCAAAAGTCAACCAGCATAGATAGTTGATCCTTCGTTTTGCATTGGCGTCGAAAACTCTGCTTGATCAACTGGAGATCTGAAGTCTCGCTTTTCCCAGAACCTTTGTAGAAACATAGATTTGGAGCATGAAGTTCTTCACTTGAAATCCAAAGTGCACTGACTTCCAAAGGGAAATGTTGTGAATTGACTGAACTTTGGATGGAGGTTAAATTACTTAGCAGATATATTTAAGCAGCTAAATAGGTTGAATCGAAGGCTACATGGATTGTCTTCGTGCATTTCTTGCCAAGCTCCAGAATTGGCAAAGGGAAGTCGGTGCCGTCAATGTTGCCATGTTTGAAGACCTTTCAACTGTTTTTGAGGGGGAATGAAGAAGATCGTCTGTTTGACCCATTACTTAAAAATGAAATTACTCATCATCTGAGATCCTTGGAAAGTGAACTCACAATGTACTTCCTAGAATTCAAGGAGGAAGACAGGAAGTTCATAAGAAATCCATTCACTTGCACAATTGATATTACTACTATTCTCAATGATGCTCAGAAGGAATTCCTTGATCTCAATAATGATTCTCCTGTCAAAGCTTTCTAGGAAGAAAAATGTGAATGTATTCTAGTGTTCATTGTATCAGTCATATCTAAAAGTTAGTGAGATTTCACTTCGACTACTATTTCCCTTTTTAACTACCTATTTATGTTAATCTCATTTATCCACCCTTCTACAAATCAAAATAAGAGCCAAAACCGACTGGATGTGGACCTCGACATGACATGTGCATTATCATTGACACAACCACGGATTCATCAAAAGCTTAAAAATAAACAGTGACTGTTCTCGTTGAAGCGTGATACAATTTTTGGGAGGTCAACTACAAATACTTTCGATTTTTTTTTATATGCAAATATTCAATTACGGATACAAATACTTTCGATTTTGAGATGAAAAATACATTAATTTATTGATATGCAAAAATAAAATTACAAATACCAATGCCTTCGATTTTGATATAAAAAAAAAATGCATCAATTGAAGTTTTAAGAAGTACATCACACAAATTTGATTAAAATATAAGATAATTATAATGGTCAACTTTGTAATTAAAAATAAAGGAAAGGAGTTCTCTTCATACACATTTATTTACCTTTTTGGGCGGGGTCGTTTTGGGAGAAAAATTAAAGGGCGCCACAAGGATGTTCAAAATTCATGAAGGGGGGAATGGAGTGGATAGGGATGAGAACCACAGGCCTAGTGCTTATAAATAAATTTCATCCTGTCAAGAATGATTCCCTAGTGTTTAGGAATAATTTCTTCCTCAGTCATGAATGATTCCCTAGTGTTTAAGAATAATTTCATCATCAGTCAAGAATGATTCCCTAGTGTTCCGGAATAATTTCATCATTAGTGAAGAATGATTCCCTAGTGTTCAGGAATGATTTCCTCATCAGTCAAGAATGATTTCATAGTTCTAAGCAACAAGTTTCCTTCTCAGCAGAGAGGGATTACCTAGTTATCAAGAATTATTCCCAAATGATCAGTAATAATCATCATTCAAGAAATTGTTCCAATTTGTCAGGCAGATATTTTTTTAGTCTGTGTCAATAGTTACACATTAGTGATCAAGAAAAATTAGATCCTCTGTCAAGAGTGATTTTATATTCCTTTGAAATGAATTTGTTCCTCAGAAAATAATGTATCCCTAGTCCTGATGAATATATTTTCCCTTTATTTATTGGTGTTTTGTTAGTGCTCCGGAATCAAGTTCTTCCCCAGTCAATAAAGAATCACTAATTCTTAGTGTTGCGGTATACCTTTTTTTCGTGTAATACTTTTGTCGAAGTATACTTTGGTCTAAGAGTGCTAATTTTGTTGTTTTTAAGGAAGAGCCGCTTCAACACGTAAGGATATAAAGAATCCTACAGGAATTATACCAAAATAAACATATATTTTAAATTTAACAATTTACTACACAAAAAAACATGAACAACAGAACTACTACGAATTTAAAATACACAATAATAACTTCAATTTTTTAAGTAAGGCCTTTTTAACTTGACCCTATAATATTGGTTAACTCGCTACTCATTTCAATATAAAAGAAATAGGCTAATTGTCTCTACTGGAGTTTTAAATACCTTGGTTGCTCTGGCGGTGGGTTTGAGTTTGACCTTTAACTCAATGAGCCCAGGCACCACCGGAATCTGGTGGGTCCTTTGACGCGTGCTTCGACCAGATTGTTGGAGGTGGACTGGATGACTTGGCAGTCACAAGGAACTTGGGCGATTGTAACAGATGGAAGTCCACACGGTATTCAGGGGTAGGGTCTTCTTCTTCAAGTGCGAGAACTATCACGGTGCACTAGGATAGGCGGGGTCTCTCTGACGAGAGTAAGTTGAAATGGTTCTTAAACCAAGTTAACTTAGAGTTTGGTGTGACTACCGGGTAACTGGCTCGAGAAAGAGCTTTTTCTTCTTCGTTTCGGAAGTCCTCAAGGTTGAGGACTATCAAGGTGCTTTGTGCTACACCAGGATAGTGTGTTTGTGTGTGTGAGGGGAGGGGGTTCTCTGACGAGAATCAGTTGAACTTAGTTCCTAAACCAAGTTAACTTAGAGTTTGGTGTGACCACCGGGTAACGGGCTCGAGAGGGAGCCTTTTTTTCTTCTTTTCGTAATTCCTCAAGGGCGAGGACTATCCCTGGGCTTTAGGATGCACCAGGATAGGAGGACTCTTTCTGACGAGAGTAAGTTTAACTTGAACAAGTTAACCTAAAGTTTGGTTTGATAACCAGGAACTAGCTCGAGGATGAGCTTCTTCTTAGTTGTAGTCTTGGTAGCCCGGCCTCTATTGTCGGGGACTTCGTAGCCTGGCGACTCACGTATTCTACCTCATTTTTCACAAGTGTTTGGTATTTATACCTCCTCACAACACTGGGGTAGGGGTAGGACGGGGTGGGGGGGGGGGGCTTGTGGATGGGCCGCAAGAGGGTTCTTACTCCAACGGTTTTTCTCAGCAAGTCTTACCTCTGATCCCGCTGGCCTTCAAGCTTGAGAGAAACGCGTCTCCAATTTCGTACTTGAGGTGAAATTGAATATATTATCGTAGGGGAGATCTGCAGTTTAAAACCGTTCGGCTTTTCATACAGACGAGTGGCGAGGGGCTGTGGTTACAAGCTTGACCCACGGTGCCTTGCCCGGATGTTTTTGCGGTCAACGTCCCGTGTTCCAACTAGGAGAGAACGGGAGAGGGACGATTCCCCTACACTTAGGAATAAATTTCATCATAAGTTAAGAATGAAAAACGAGTGACAAGGAATATAGTACATCCTATGACAGAAATGATTCATTAGGTCTCGGGTATAAATTTCATGATCAGTCAAGAATGATTTCCTAGTTCTCAGGAATGAATTTTATCATTAGTCAATAATGATTCGCTGTTGCTCAGGAATTTATTTATTCTTCAGTTAAGAGCGATTCACTACTCCTCAGAGATAAATTTCCTTCTCAGTCAAGTGCTGTTGCATATTACTCAGGAATAAATTTCATCATAAGTGTTTAAGAGTCAATCATTAATGATTCGCTAGTTCTAAGGAATAAATTTCTTCTTCAGCCAAGATTGATTCGCTTTTTCTTAGAAATATTTTTTTTCCTCAATCATGACCGATCCTCTATTTCTCAGGTATAATTATTTTCCTAAGTCAAGTGTGATTCCCTCGTGCTCAGGAATAAATTTCTTCCTCAGTCAAGAGTAATTCATTCCTTCGTGCTTAGGAATAAAGCTTGCAAATCATTCACATATGAATTTTGGTGATAAATCACTTTACTTCCACTTTATACGTCATAATTTATTAATATCTATCAAAGTAGGTTGATACACATCCACAGCCCTAAATCACCCCTCCCCTCCCAGTACACTCTTAAGTCTTATCTATCATTTTATTCCTACTATTACAGCCATTAATCTACCTTTGGTCCGTATTAGTTGGGGTCAAAACGATATAGAGAAATGGCAAAACAGTTCGCATGACTCACCTAACCAAACGATTCTAACTTTTATATAAATTAGTTTGGGGAGAAAAGAGCACAGAAACACCAAACAATAACACTAGTAAATCGGCACTCCTCCATTTTACCGTCCGCACATTTCTACTTCCCCAAATTCCCCCATCCCCCCCGCCTTATTTACCAGCATATTTCATAAGTTTGTGGGGGAAATGCTGTTTCCTCTTCTCTTTTAGAAACCCATAAAAAAGATAGATGATTTGTTTGAAATTTTCATATAGAGAAAGACGTTCCACTCAGTCAGTTTTTATCTCTCTATTTCTTGACAGGAAATGTGTGCAGGCATAATTTCATATACTGTACATTCCAACATCCTCTATAAACATTAAATTTGACGAGAATTTTGATGAAAGGTTTTATCACCTATAAGTTTTTATCGCTAGTCTTTTCTGTATTATTTTTGTCTGTTCTCGTTATTTCTTCCTTCTTTTTTTGCTCGTACGCAATAATTCGCCGTTTTCTCCGAATCCACTGATACTAGCCGGGAAAAGTGATAGAACGGAACAATAAAAACAATATTTTTTCTGACCATTTTAACATTTTCATCTGAACAGTATCCAAGACTACTCGAACTGGATTGTCTTCCAGTCTCGTTCTATGGCGATCTATGTTTATTATCCCGTCATACCTTCGATTGAGGATACAGCGCCCCTCGCCCCCACAGAGGGCTATAAAATGCTTTTTTCCATCTTTTTGTGGGTTGTTCGATATAAATGATGACGTCGTGATAATTTATGGAGTAAATATCGTAAGTTCTGCGATATGAAACGCATCAAAGGTAAAACAATGAGGTTATTGACGACCATGAGAGGTTTTAGCTGTTTTTAAGAAATATTTTGGCTTAGGGAGGTTGGGAAAATGTTTCGAAATTGAGTGGATTATCTATTAATTTGAAAATGAAGAAAATACCGAGAACAGGAATGTTTGAAAAAGAGGTTCCTAGAGAAAGTGGTAAAATTATGAAAAATAAAGCTCCTAAGAAGGTACTTAGACCGAATCGTCTGTTTGTTTCAGAAAATATTCCAGGACTTTCTAAAGAAGATTCACTTATCGATTTTAACTTATAATTACTAAAACCTTACAAAGCGGCCTACCTTGGGGATGGTTCGTTAAGGAGAATTAGGACATCTCCTAAGTCTTCTTAAGCGATGTGTCCTCTTAGATCATATCATAAGTAATGTGGAATTTTGTCATGTTTATGATTATTTTATAGATAGGGATCAAAGAACTCTTTGTTTTAAGGTATTTATAATTAATTAATTAATTATTTAGTAATTTAATGAGGAATATAATTTCCGCCATTTTCTTCTACTAGTCTCCAGCTTTTTACTAACCTTTCAAACCCATGTTTGTAAAAAATGTTAGACTATGATTTTAAATCTTTTCTTAAGGTTATTTATATATCTACAGTTATTAACATCTTCATTATCTCTGGGTTATTCGCTAAACTCATGAAAAGATAGAAATCTGATGGACGAGTATGTAGGTCGACTCATGAGTTCCCAATCAAAATTGTAAGCTTCCGTATCGTATCTTTTGCATTATGAGGTCACGCAATGCCTTGATGTAAGAGCACGCTTCTATTAATAATAGTTATAATAATAAAAAATTCTTATAATACGCTCTTCAAGGCCGGAGGGCTTCACAGAGCGCACGTTCAGCTGAGGGCTAAGATCAGGTGAGTGAGTAGTCAATCTTGAACATAGGCGTTTTCAGAAGTCGCTGGAAAGTGGTAAGTGAGGCAGCAGATCTAATTTCAGCTAAAAGAGCATTCCAAAGATTGGGGGCACAGACTTAGAAGGAGCGGTTGCCAATTGAGCAGAGGGACGAGCGAGGAGTATTCAGGAGAGGAGCATGAGATGACCGAAGGCCCGAGGGGAGAGACGTTGGGAAAGGGCAGAGGAAAGGTAGATTGGGGCCTTTCGGTGAAGGAACTTGAAAAATTAAAAAAAGAATCTTGAAATGAGAACGATATCTGACAGGTAACCAGTGCAGTTCCTGAAGCAGGGGCTTAGAAGGGGAAAAGCAAGAGCGATGGAGGAGTAGTCGGGCAGCGTACTTCTGGACTAGCTGAAGGGGACCTAGAGAGGAAGATGGTAGATTTACAAGAAGAGAGTTAAAGGAATCAAGGCGGGAGGTAATGAAGGCGTGGACAGCAGTCTCAAGACTTTGGCGATCGAAGTGAGAGCGAATGCGAGAGAAGTCATGGAGGAAACAAAGGGAAGATTTACAAATATTGTGGATTGGGGCTTGAAGGAAAGATGCTCATCGAACACAACGCCCAGATTTCTAACAGAGTCAGAGAAAGCGACAAAGTTTTCACCAAGAGTGAGGGGGGGGGGGAAGAGGGATTTAACTTTGTATACTAGAGCGGGGGTACCAACCAGAAGAACTTCAGTTTTGGAGTGGTTAAGTTTGAGGAAGTTAGCCGATAGCCAGTCCAAGATAGAAGAATAGGCACGTAGGAGGTCACAGATTGAGTGGGCAATGGTCGAGGGGAAAGAGGAAAGAAAGATTTGAGTGTCATCAGCATAGAGGTGGAAGAATAGACCGAGATTACGTAGGAGGGAGCTAAGCGGGAATGAGTAGATACAAAAGAGGAGAGGGCCGAGGACAGAGCCTTGAGGGACGCCAAAGTGAATGGGAGTGGGGTCAGAGGAGACATCGTTAATTACTACAGATTAGGTGCGAGAAGAAAGGTAAACGCGGAACCAGTCGAGAGCAGCGGCAGAGATGCCAAGGAAAAAGTGGAGGCGATCAAGCAAGACGGAATGGTCAATAGTATAAGAGGCAGAGGAGAGGTCAAGTAGAATGAGGATGGAGACACAACCCTGGTCAGCAGCTCTACGTAAGCAATCAGTAACATTAAGTAGAGCGGTATTGGTAGAGTGCCCAACTTTAAAAGCTGATTGGTAAGTCTCATCAATATTACCGGCAGCAATGTGGAAATTAATGCGCGAAACAACTACTCTCTTGAGGACCTTAGAGAGGAAGGGAAGTTGCGAGATCGGGCGATAGCTAGCTGGGTCGGAAGGCTTAAGCTTTGGCTTTTTAAGGATCGGACGGATTTGGGCACATTTGAAGGAAGAAGGGACAACACCAGTAGCAAGGAAGGTATTGAACAGGTGGATGAGTATTGGAAGTATGACAGGCAATATTTTGCTTAATAGCTTAGGGAGGAACGAGTCACGAGGGGAGCCATATTTTTTAGAGCGCGAGAGTAAGGCAGACAGCTCCGAAGCGGTCACGGTAGGAAATACGTTGAGCGGCCGGAGGGGGGCGATCAGGGAGAATACGAAAGGCCTGGTCAGGCAGTCGTATGAGGGAGGTAAGAAGGTTGATGACCTTATCAGGATGGTGGGGCTGATGGGGGTAGGGACTTGGTGTGAGGAGGTACGAGAAATGAGCAGGCGGAAAACGGCACAGGGGTCATTCTTAGTGTCAGCTAGCAATTTACGCGGATGGGGCTTCACGAGCAGATTTCAGTTTAGCCAAGTAGAGAGATGTCGCAAGACGTTAAGTGAGCGAAAGAGCAGTTGTGTCTTGCTGATTGTAAGCGGTTCAACTGAAGCCATTTAACCTCTTTGTCGATAGTCTAATTTGGGCTAAAAGGTATAAAGTCAATCCTGGCTCTCGACTCCTATCAAATGCACCAAAGAATATTAAATGTATAAGGTGCCTGTTTCGTCTGGGTATTAGTTATTCCCTAGGAATAATCTATTATCTATAATTAATATTATTGTACAAAACCAACTTTTCGTCTCATGTACCAATTCTACTAAAAAATGGTTCACTTTTCAGTGAATTATTCGATTATTTCTATCTAATAACTAACATGAAAAAAAATAATTGCTCAAATAAATTGAAAACTGTCGCTAATATTTTTCGAACAAGTTTAATGGCAACCGCATTTTTTGTTGTCATCTTTTCTACTTTGAATGTTAAGAAGTCTTAAACGTGATGATTTGATAGTTATTTGTAAACCTGACTGGGTTTAAATTGCTATTTAAGATACCAAAATTATTTTACTAATATTAAACATCTGTTAAACGAATTCTCGAAATTTTCATTATAACATTCTAATACCTATAAGGGGAGGGAATAATATTATTTTTTCTATTATTTCTTCATTTAGCGACTATCCTGGGTGGCTTTTGTTCCATGGTATATTATACGGAATATTAAAGGCTCATAAACGCTATTGTAGCAACTTGCCCAATTTTACCAGCTGTACCACTAACCATAACACGAAGAAATTTCTTTTTCATTTTTGGGGTGTCATTGTCTCAAAGGAATTGACTATAAAGGACTTTATCCTCTCACTTCATTTATCTCATTACTTCATGACCTCTTTCAATATCAAATCTCTTTTGCCAATTTCTTTTTCACGAAACTTACGAATGATTAGACAAAGAAGAGATAGGCGAAAAGTGCTAGAAGTAATAGTTGCATTGATACACGCTGACCATACTTTGTCGGAAAGCGGTTCAAGGTAAGGTAAGTTATTCATTTTATTGATACTTACAATTATAGAATGAACCGCTCAACGTGTCAAAATCCTGAATCTTAGCCATTGGTAACAATATTCTTAAAATGATGTTTATTCAAGGCGGATCAAAGGAGTCTTTTTCGCTCCTTCCATGAAGATAAATGGCTCGGAAATTGCCAATCTCATTTTAAGCCCTCTACATACAAAGCCTACATTTATCACTCTTTTTTTCTTTTTCAAGCGCACATCCATGCTAAAAAACGGCACCTTATTATCAATTTTACTAATGAATATTGAACTAAAATTTTACTTAGAAGATATCTGAACGTTTTGCGAAAAAAGTATGTTTGAAACGCCATTTACAAAAACAAACCGCTACTACTTTACGTACTTTTTTTTCAGCTCACTTGATATAGGCAGATTTATAAACAATAAAAGAATAATTTATTGGCACCTACACTAAGCCATAAAAGCTCATACATGGTAGTTTTCATGTGCAAAATTTCATTAAGAAATAATTCATCTTTCATCATTCTCTAACTCCAAACTCTACCCTTGTCAATTACTACTATTGAATAAAGACTTGAAATCCCATTTATAAATTATTTACCAGTGAATTTCCATCTCATCCACTCTTTCTGAGGAAATAACATATATATATATATATATATATATATATATATATATATATATATATATATATATATATATATATTAGATTGGTCTTAAAAAACGAACTTTGGAAAAGTCTTGCTTCACAAACTGCTTTTTATTCATTTCTTAGCTAACAATAAATCCACAAAGTTTCACGTTGATAATCCTTTATTTAGTGTCCGCGCACAGGCCTTCAAGTCATTCACTAGTGGCCCCTCTCCAGACTTTGACCTCAGGGTGAATAAGAACCGAAAAATTATCCTTACTTGGTAATGAAAATTAAAACAAATGAAGTACATACTTTGTCTTCCTTCAGAAACACAAGAAAAAATAAGAAGAAAGGGTTCACAGTCACTTCTTGGAGGACAGCGCAGCCTTCGCCGGGGTTCCAGACAGTCGGAGCTTCTGCTCTTCGTCCTTTCTGAGGGTGGAGTTGTATTTCTTCATCAGAGCATGGTCCGCTCCGCAGCATCATTCACGACGCGGAACTTCGCAGTCCGTGACCCCAGCGCGATGAAAGTCTCCCTCTTCGTCCAACGGCTGGGGTCTTGAAGGAGGAACCCATCCCTTCTTCCATCAGCAGGTCAAAGATGGTAACAGACTGTCGCGTGATGAACTGTTTGACGGTAACGGAGCTATCTTTGAAGAGGGGCACGCGTAAATGGAGCACACCCATCTTCGGTTCCTGGAGCCGGGTCACCATTCTCCGCTTCACTTCTAGGGACACGCACTGGTCGAAAAACGCCAGTCAGGCCAAGAGGTCCGACAGGAACCAAAGGTGTCGCTCGAAGGCAGGACTGACCGGCTGGGCAATGTGCCTTGTCCGGGTGGCTCTTGAGGGCTTGAAGCAAGCGCAGGTCGTTAGGAGGAGCCTCGGGGGCTTGAGGGGCCTCATTTCAGGCCCGCGCGTAAAGCAATAACGAGAACAGCGACAGCGAGAGATTGGCCTTGGCATCCTTGGCTGTCACGTGGACTTGGAATTGGAAGAGGCAGAGTTTGAGGGAGTACAAGTCTTTGGCCATCCACCTGGCGTGATGAGCAGTGCCAGGAGACCGAAACGTGGTCGGGATGTTTTTCCCGCCAAGGAAGATGTAGCTAAGGAACAGCAACTCCTTGTAGTCGGCTCTCGGCTGTTGATACTGCAGGTCAAAATCCAGGTAGTCACCTTCCGCAGCTGCTGGAGCCCTCACTGCTGAAACACCTAGTCATTCCTTCTGGAAGCGTTCGAATAGTCCAGTCTCACGTCCTGGGGTGGGGCCGAAGGTGGATCTGAAGGCGGCACAAAAGGAGAAATCCACAGGGAATCCACACCAGCTCCTGCCTCAATGACCCCTCAATGAGGGTGCACGCTCGGCTGTAAAGGTCCGTGTTGGAGGCTGTCGTGTCAAACACAAAGCCACAGATCTTCGATCAAAGAGTCGATGGTGGCGACACAAGCAGCTGCTTGGGCTTCTCCTGTCCCCCTCTCGATTTTGGGAATATCGAGCAGCTTCTCGAAGTTTTCGGGGCTCGTAACGAGCATAGCAACTAGATCAACTGTGTATCATTCCCCTTCGCCGGTGACAGCGAGCAACAGCTTGCCGTCCCAGTAGAGAGGAAGAGGGCCCTCAACCTTGAATTCCTCCTTCTCCTCGGCTGCGGAACCAGTCCGCACGAGGCAACGAGACCGCCGCACGAAGCTTAATGACGGCGTCAGGTCTGACAAGTCATGACCAAGGGCCGATACGACATCTCCAACAAAGAAGACACCCTTCCGGTCTGTGGAGTCTGCGCAATCCAGAGCACCTGCAACTGCCGTATCCGTGAAGATTTTCTTCCTCCCTTTGGGCGTCAGGGCTGTAGTTGTCGACGTTCCTGGAGTCGGGTGGTACTCCTCGTCTTGTGATTCCGGAGATAAGGAGGAAGTGGACGAGGGAAGTGCAGCATATGCTCCCTGGGAGGACCGATCCTCCCTCTCCTCGTATCGATGCTTTGTCGCTCTCCTTCCTCTTCCCGGGTACGTTTTCTGCCTTCTTTTCTCGCTGTGACCATATCCTCTCCTGCCATATTGCAAGAGAAGACGTCCTCGAACTGTTTCCGTTATAACTCCATGTCCTCTACATTTTTCATGGTGGCGAGGGCTTCCCAGGTCCCGATGTTGAAGATCTCGACGAGGGTGCTCTGGAATACAGCATACTGCCCCTTATACCCTTGTGTGGTCTTCATACAACTCTTCTTTCGAGTCTGGTATTCGAGGTTCAGCTTCTTGATGGAGCGGATGCAGCTGTTGATCCGAGGCACCGGAATCCTCGCCCTCATCCAGATCTCCATGACACCCTCGACTGTCTGCTTCGCGGACTCCAGCAATGGAGCATTCGACGGATCACGTAGAGTTTTAGGGTATCTCAAAGCATTTCCACGTGTGGGGAGACGGGCGGTGGAGAACCTGTTTAGAGGGCCACCAATCAGCCCTCACTTCGGATCACTTCGTCGATTCATCCTGAGAACAAAGTGAGACAAAACACTCATAGCGAGCGCGGACAGTAATTACGTGATGAATCGAACTGAATTTCACATAGATGTCCCCCAACCGATAGACGAATCAAAATAACTTTGTGTAGGAAGAATTCCTAAACTTTGAAAAATCTCCTATATGGGATGGATTAGTCTAATTTTAACCGACCTTCAACTACAGCTGAAGCTTTGAATGCATCCACCTATAAATAGCTCTGGCCAAAATTATAGGGCAAGTATGAAAAAATGAAGAATATGATTAAAACTCATTGATTTCATACTTGGCATAATACAAATAACACTTCTGCGTATGTTCTATCAATAATGAATATTTGGTGTGACCTGTTGCTTTTATAACCGCTTTAATGCGTTTTTACATATTGTACATAAGTGTTTGGGGCAACCTTCTGCCATTCAATGTGTGATACTAACCTTTTTTCCTATTTCTTTCAGTGATTATCTTATTGGTAACTTACAAGTGGTAATTATTTTTTTAAAAATGTTCCCATACAAACAGATTCCTGAAACTCAAAGAGCTCAAATCATTGCATTGTTCAGAGAGGGATTATCCCAAGTCAAAATTGTAAAAAATTAAATGCTCGAGAAAAAGTGTTCAAACAACCATTAAAAAGTACAATGAGACCAATTCTTTCAAAAACCGTGAGGCTCAAGGTCGCAAAAGGTGTACAACTCCGAGGGAAGAGAGGTTGCCGAAAGGGACATCTCTGGCCAATAGGAAAAAAACCTCTTCTGATGTAGCTGCTGAGTTTCGGGCATCAACAAAGAGATTTCAAGGATTTCAGGCTAGAAATAAACCGTGGTTGTCTCAGGTGACAAGAAGAAGAGTTTGTCTTTGGCAAAAGAACATGAAATTTGGACTACAGAAATTTTTAAAAAAAAGGTTGGGCTAAAGATTTTTGTTCTGATGAAAATATTTTGAGGTAAGTAGTCTACAGTAGTTTCGACCAATTAATTAAACTTGTACAATTTTTTATTTCTCCTCTTTGGAACCCCTGGAGCTGTTTATGCTTGTCGAAGAGTTGTGAAAGCTTATGATTCAACATGTGTTGTCCCAACAGTCATATTTGGAAGTGGCAGTGTAATGGTTAGGGGCTGCATGTTGTCTTCAGAGGGCAGAATGAATTCCAACACTTACACCAGCATGTTAAAACAGGTTTATCAACATTTCTTAGGTAAAATTTTCAATGATGAGATACCAGATCGTGTAATCTTCTAACAAGACAATGTTCCATGCCACACATCTTGTCTCAAAGGGTTGGTTTGAAAAGAAAGAGGCGACGTTGAGGGAATGACCGCTTGGATCTCCAGACCTCAACCTTATTGAACCATTGTGGTCACACTTGGGCGCAAGAGTAAGGGTGCACAAATGTTCCTCAAAAAGTAAATTAACAGCCAAAATTCCTGAAGAGAGGCAGAAAATTGAACCAACCACGTGAGCTAACTTAGTTTTAAGTATGAAAAAATGCATAAAAGATGTTATAAAAGCAAAAATAGCACACATCAATTATTGATAGAATATGCGCAAAAATGTCTATCTTTATTATGTCAAAGAAGCAACATTAAAGGAAAGGGATTAAAGTTTAGAAAAAAGGTAAGGAGCTCAATGCAAGCGGCAGATGCGCTCCCCAAACCGACTGCAAGACGATAAAGAACTTTACCTGGACGCCCGAAATGGCTCAGTAGAAGAGACAAATAAATGAATATCTGAACATATAGGAAAGAATGGCAGATTGAGGTTGCTATAACCCGAATTGAAAGAAAACAAAACAAAAAGGAGAATTGACAACTGAACTAAGGGAAAAGCAACGTGAAAATTGAAATAAAACAATCAAAAAGATCGATAATGACGAACAAGTAAAGGAATTTTGTAGGAAAGGGAACCAAATAAAAGTCGAAATAGGAAATAGAAACTATGAAACTAAAAGATCAACAAGGAAAAAGCATTATTATTCAAAGAACATTGGAAAAGTATTTTAAATATATTCGCATATGAAAATGAAAAGATTGACATTTATTTATTTCGAACATAACTCGCTTCTCCGCCCCTTTTTCGATGCAAGAAGAGACACCCACTTCAGTGTCGACAAAGAGCTCACCAAACAAGAAGTCAAGGCAACGAAATCGCTTTTTCAGCCGAAAGCACGCGGAACATCTGTGTCTGTAGTGCCAAATTACAAGGTGGAGTAGAGCCAACAAGGAACCTCACAAATTGAGCAAGCACCCTGTTCGCTCTATGGAATCTTGAAATGGGCACATAAACCAAATACTAAACAATCTACCATTTGTTAATTTTAATTAATATATTATTCTAAAACAAACTGTATACTTGTCAATAGTGTAAAACCGCTAGTTAATAATTAATGTATTAATGCAAAGAAAACTGTATACTTGTAATAATGCAAAACCGCTAGGCAATGAAATCGCTTCGCTCTCACGGAAAATACACAAACATTCACGCATTAGAAAATAGGTACGTGCTGACTGTTTTGCCTGCACTGTGGTAAGGGAGAGAATTGAAACAGCTGTTCATACAAGTAATATCTAATAGAGAAGAAGTCTAGCCTATTGTCTTTTGACATGGATCCGCGAAAGACGAGATTTTATTTTCTACGAATGTTGGCCCGATTAGATATGTCTCAGATTTCCAAATACGAACACTCTCTTGGTATACACGCATCTATATAGATTACGCACATACCCTCAACCCAAATAGGCTCTATCCAGCTCTTAGATTGGAGAAACGGAGGCACGCCCTCAATCTTTCAATAGTATAAAAGGGCTTTTAAAAGGAAGACAAGAGAATAGTCTAAAAAGATTAAGACCAACATTAATATCAAGGGGGCAGTTGCTCATACTAGGACATTAAGACAGTCAACATCGAAAGCCAGATACAAGGACGTGAGCACACGACAAACCAAATAGGAACACAGCGATTTCACTTGCCAGAAGCAAAGGCTGACAATAAGACCAAAAATAAACCTACAAACCTGCCAGTTTTCTAATTTCCTTATATACGCTAAGGAATAGGTCGGCTACCGTTAGGCCAGCCCACAAGTGGATAATCAGTGGGGGCATCGCGAACATTCAATTTGAGTCAGATATGAGTCGACGATATAACCAACCACACCTCACACCTATCGTCTGCAGGAATTATGAGGAAGCGCTCGACAACATTCTAGATCAAATCGCAAATGTATTAAACACAGGCTACTTGCCAGATGAGCTAAGGGTCACTAAAACGATCTTTCTTCCCAAAACAGGAAAGTCACCAACTCAAGTAGAGAACTACATGCAAATCTTGCTCCTTGATTTCATTGGGAAGTTATTTGAAAAAATTATAAACCAACAACTGAGTAAGTACCTAGAGACAGATAAATTCCTAAACAAGTTCCAATTTGGTTTAAGAAAGAGGCGAAGCAAAGGAATGGCCCTCACAGTCCTCACAGAGAAAATTGCTAAATTAAAATGGGAAAAAGGCCAGCGTTGATATCATCTGCAGGGACGTATGGAAAGTTTTTGACAAGTGGAATGCAATAAAAAATAATACAACTTGGAATGAATAACAAGCTAGAAAACTACTCTGACTAACTGATAGAAAGATATGCATTAATTAAGATTAGAAAGCATCAGGTAGCGAAATTCAAACTCGAGGTTGGCCATCGCATAGGAAATGTTTGACTTAATAAAATGGATTAAACACCTATAAGCAACACAATTATGATACAAAGACTTTAAATAACAATGCAAGAGAGCCTGATACTTATGTAACAAATCAATAAACAGATAATTTGAAAACTATATTACTATAGTAAAAGGAAAGAGATTTGCATGGCTTTCATGCAACTTAGCATGCCCTTAAAAACCTCCCACTTCGTTTCACTTCTCTCCACACTTTTTCTACTATCCTTCACCCTACATGGGATGAACACTTTATACGGGGTGTAGGGGAAATAAAATAAATAATGAATAGGGAAGGACATAGTAGGGAAGGACATGGTTCGGAACCGACGTAAAGCTGTAGGTCCACCGACCGCCTATGTCACCTCCCTTTCAAATCTACTACTGAATTTTCAGCCTTGCTACCTGCACTCTTTACTTTTCTTCTCCCTGTCTCTGCTTCACCTTCTTCGCCGCTCAAGCCGGAGTCATGAAGGGCTCGGTACCGGGTTCGATCCCGGCATGAGCGGACACAAACGTCAGCGCACGAAGAGATCTGGCTACGAATCGGTGAACGTGCTGTGGTCAACTCTATAGTGGGGTTGGAGGTAAATCTTACACTACTCGTCACACACATAGCCAAGTACAACACTGCTTTTTTTCCTCTCCCGTCTTCCCAGCACAACACACACACTCTCTCTGTTCCAAGGAATCCTGTCGAGGGGTATCTATATCCACGTACCTCTGACGCGGAACAGGTATCTCTCCCCCGAGGTGACGAAGATTCCACCTGGATGCTGTTTGGTGTCAAAACGTAATTCTTCCTGGTACCTCTCCCCAAAGATGACAAGCCTATGGTGCCCTCAAGCTCACCAGCGATTGTCATACTGGCCTTTATACCTATTTCATTCTCCGGTCGGGATCCATTTGGATAAAGGCAGGTTGGCGAACTACTACTTCTACCACAACAACCTTAACAAAATTAGGGAAGAAATTGACTGTCGATATTTTGAGTGCATTTTCAATTCGAGACAAATTTAAAAAAGGTCTAAGAAAACCCTTCTATCTTTTTCCCTCTTTTATTACTCGTATTCTGTTTATTGAATTTGCAGTTATATCCCGGTTATTTGCTACCACATTCGTCTTTCCTTCATGAATGGATAAAACACTTCTTTCTAATATCGAAATAGTTGCCTAATATTCTGAAAGAAAAGCGACAAAGTTATATTTTGTGTTTCATAGTTTAATGAAGGATAATATTTCACAATTTGATGGACGGGGAGACGCAAGGGTGGATAATTGACTCTTGTGTACATTAAGGAATTCAAGATGTACTCATACGTGTTTGTGTACGTATTTCCTAACGTAAATCTTAACCATTGGTTCTAGGTTTGGTATAACAGAGGAAATGACGGGAAAGCTTAATAAGATTTCTGGCATATTAAATATGTATTCTTTTAATGTCTTGTGAATTGTTATCGAAGGGATTAAAATAATTAATTCTTGCTAGAAACGTTGAATCAATTTCACATCTGATTCTTCTCTTCGATAAATCAGCTGGAAAAAGGGATATTAATTGATTCCAATATCATTTATCTTTATTTATTAATTGTAATATATTTTTACTTTATTTTTTTTAAATATAATTTTAATTTATTTATTTGAATATAATTTTATTTTATTTATTTGAATGTCATTTTAATTTATTTAACATTATTTTATTTTATTTATTTAAATATTTTAATTTACTTATTTATTTAAGAGAATTTGTTACTACGGATTTATACTTTTTATTTAAATATATTCCTAAAGTTTTAATATTTTAATTAATTTTAGGACGCGGATTTTTGTCATGCCAATTATTTATTATTTCTGATTTCTTTTTTAATCCGTTTTCTATTACAGTCATCTCTTCCTTGCCGTTATCCTGAATTTGCTCTTCATCCTTCATCACCAGTTTCATTTGAAGTTCCTTTCAGGCTAATCAGTTAATTGCACCACCCGGCGCTTTTCAATCGTGGACCAGATCCCCTCGAACTGATAAATAAATTCACATTAAGATCAGAATGACAACGCAAAGTGACCAGGGTTGTCATCTTTGTGTGAAGAAAGATGCAGAATAAGGGGTAGTACAGTGATTTCCTGGTAATCAGCGAACATGGAACATTTCGTGGCATAAAGTAGAGACAGTCGTTCCCTGTCAAGGGATTGTGTGGAGTTCCGAGGAAAAGGGGATGTAAGACACAGCGGTGCTGTGAAGTAGTATGTATGTGATGGCGTACGTGCCCGGAACTATCTGCGCAAATAATGGACACACTGGACGCACCGCCAAATTGGCGATAGTTTCCTACGAGCGTCGATATTTTAGTGTCCGGTCTTTTCCGAAACTGGTGCATAGGCATGGAAATCCGACGCCTTATATTGAAGAATAAAAGGCTCCTTCTTTATTTACAAGTAATTATGGCTTCTTAAGATTTTGGTATCATAGACTTGTTGTTTATTGGCAGAGAACCTTCTCCGTTGTTCACCATTCGAAGTGAATCAGTAGTTGATTGTTTGATGTGGTCTAGAAACGTGTGATCCTTGCTAGATTTACCTTAGCACCCGGTCACAACAACTAGATTTACCTTACACGCATTCACCACAGTTAGATTTACCTTAGCACCCAAGAACTACAGTTAGATATATCTTAGCACCCGGTCACCACGGCTAGATATACCTTAGCACCCGGTCACCACAGTTAGATATACCTTAGCACCCGGGCACCACAGCTAGATATACCTTAGCACCCGGGCACCACAGCTAGATTTACCTTACACGCATTCATAACAGTTAGATATACTTTAGCACCCGGTCACCACAGTTAGATTTACCTTAGCACCCGGTAACTACAGTTAGATATACCTTAGCACCCGGTCACCACAGCTAGATTTACCTTACACGCATTCACCAAAGTTAGATATACTTTAGCACCCGATCACCACGGTTAGATTTACCTTATCACCCGGTAAATACAGTTAGATATACCTTAGCACCCGATCAATATAGCTTCCCATTTTTTGTGAAGGAGAAATAACACCGCGGAGACTGTTCCTTTATCTCTTGGGGTTGACTGAAGAGACAGAGAAAAATTAAATTGATAATGGAGAAGATATTGGAAAGTACATGCTTTTCTTTTGGTGAGGGAGGGTCATATGTTGTGGGTTTTTTCTTGTAATTTGAATATGTTGGTTACTAGTGTATCTACGTTTGTCGGGTGTGGAGCTATTACAGATCCTGGAAATAAGCGTTTATTTAGCCTAAAATGGCTAGGTAGCCATAATATATGGCAGCCTGTGTAAGACACAAAAGATAATACATTTGTATTAATCTTCTTATCAATTACTCTAGCGGGGTAGAACCCTTAATATATAGTGATTATAACTTTCTAACCACGATTTCCGTACCTATTGCTTAAATGAATTTCTTCTGATTCAATCTGTAACTGAACCCAGGCAAACAATTAAATAATATTCTTGATTGCGTTATTTTCGGAGATGAACGAACCTTGCTGAAACTATTACCCCCTACGATTTGCCAATAAATATTGCTAGTCATAAAGCCATGGGTTTTAAAATAATTTTCGAAATCGACATTGAGGGAAAGGTGTATTCTGCTGCGAGACTTTAGAAAGGTTCATTTCGATAGCTTTCGTGCGAGAAAGGAGTAAATAAATTGGTGGGAAACTCCTAGGCAAAAATCATATGGTCAATATATACTCGGAATTTAAAAGCACATTTAATGAATTTGATAAAAGATTGGCACTCCGGTATGAGCTTACTCAAACCAGCCAAAGCGGCCTTGGATTGCCAATGGAATTTTTCCCCTCGAATTCAAAGCGAAAGCCCCAGTGAATATCAGGTCAAAGGTTTGTTGGGAGTGTTCTGCAAATGAATTGGTGAAGTTAGTGTGGAAGTCATACATCTGCAGATCCTACTGCAGGCAATGAGGCCGGGAGAGCACATAATCATCCAGATGTCAGCAGTGTCAACGTTTTCCATGCTACAAAAGACATCGGGGGGTGATTAATACCGCAAATGAAAGTGGAGATAAAAGGGCAAATCAAAAATATTGAGAATTTCGAAGGAAATCGAAATTTCTATATTATTTTTTTAAGGCAAAACAAGCCAAGTGTTGATTTGAACTAGACATTTCTGAAAACTGAAAATCCACTCCTAAAAACTCTTTTACATACTTAACTGAAGAAAGTTAATACGAACGAGAATTTACTAGTTATGGAAGGAAAAAAAAAAAACTTTAGAGATACAACTAATGTAGCGAATAAATGAAAAATGATAACACTGTGTAACACGATTTTTGTCTTTGAGTACCAACTGTTATTTTCTATTTTATTGTGTCTAGAATACATGAAAAAATACTGTTATTTACCTATTTCATTTGCATAAAGTAGAAACAAAATGACATGATACAAAAATATCATTTATTTATTCTATAATTACATAGGTGAGACAATTAAAATATTAGAAGTGAGTAGTTTTTAGTGATTTATGCTTATGCTGTAAATTACTTTTAAGAATCAGCCCCCAAATATAGTCTCTCATCAAATTTTTACTATACAATCCTTGATAGCGGCGTTCAAAGTCCAATAAATCCTGGTGAAAGCACTCGCCATGCTCCCTTGTTCTCCTTAAATTCATCAAGATAAGCGTCAAGAATGTGGATTTTCAGGGACATCCTGCAACCCAACTTGCCGTAGTTTCTCACCAAGTTCTCAACAAGTTCTACATAGTTTCCGGCTTTGTGATTACCTAGGAAGCCAATAACCACTGCAATAAAGCTGTCCCACGCTGATTTCTCTGTCCTAGTGAGCTTTTCGGTAAACTCTTTGCTCTCCATGATCTTTTTTATTTGTCGACCGATGAAGTCCCCGGCTTCCACCTTTGTCGCAGATAGCCTAGGAAAGAAATCTTGAAGATACTTGAAAAGCTGCAGACTCCTTATTTAGAGCTCTGACAAATTGTTTCATAATGCCTAATTTTAAGTGTAGAGAAGAAAACAGTACTTTTCGTTGGTCCAACAAAGGTTCCTCTTTGACGTCGTTTCTCCCCACACTAAACTTGGTCTGTTATAGCTAATCCCGATGATGGTAGTGTGCCACGGTGTCCTTGCTGTCTCATAGGCAAAAATAACAAGGAAAATTGAAAAAGACACCTTGGAGACCCATCAAGAAGACCACCCTTTTGAAGTTTCCGCTAACCTCCCAACTATACTCTTCTTAATCATTGCATCTAGCAAGATCTTGACACTGCTGTATTCCTCTTTAAGCTGGGCCGAGTGAGCAAATGGAAGAGATGGAAACATGTTCCCGTTATGAAGCAGCACTACTTTGAGGCTCCTGGACGAGCTGTCAATGAAGAGGCGCCACTCGTTGCGGTTACATGCGATTCCGATTGCCTCAAACAGACCGATCACATTGTGATAAAAGCAAAGCTCATCTTGACGTGTAAAAAAATCTTGAAAAACACTGGTGACGCTTTCTCTGACCTGATATTTGCACACTGTCATCTAAAAACCCCACTGCTTGAGTCTTGAATTTGAAACCTCGACATTGGACTTTGTGAGACCAAGATCTCTGACAAGGTCGTTGAGATCTTTTTGGTTGGGGTAGCATGGGTTTCTTTCCTCTGTTGCACCTCTGTAATCTATATCAATGATTTATTCTTTTCTGAACCGCTTTTTCTTTCTAAAAACTGCTGCTCTCTTTTTGGAGGAGTGGGTACGGAGAGCTAAGAACTGTGTGGCACTGGCGGAATAGATGGCTGAAAGTCTGGATACATGATAACAGGCGCATTTTTGCTAGCTCGACATTTAGAAGGGTTCACCATGAAGAAGAAAAAAATCACTTGAGTAGTCAGTAGGTTCCCTCCAAATTTATGGGATTGCGAAATTCTAAGCTCTCTTTTCTCCTTTGTACCATCTTGTAAAAAAAATTTGAAAACTTAAGTATAAAATATATACAAATACTTTTCACTTAGTGTTATTAGAAATGTTAAAAAAAGCCAGTATCCAAATTTAAAAACACATTATATTTATATATCTTAACTTCTAGAGTTCTTTTGCAGAGCTTGCAGGTGAAATGAGCTGCCCAAAGTTCGCCTTAATCTCCAACTGGCATACTAAATTATGGCTTGTAGGCCTCACACATTTATCAGATTTGTCTCCAGAGTACTTTTTCGCTCTTGTCTTAATAAATTCGACGCAGACATAGCAAAGTGCGTCTGTCGGATGCTTATAACCTCTTGATGTCATGTGAGACGAATGCTTCTATCAATGACGAGTGACGATGTCTGCGCTGTAACGGCTAGAGTTATACTGATCTGTTGAGTAGACATTCTTTGTATTCATACAGTCATCTACTTTGCCAGAATGTTCTAGAAATTCTTCAAACATAAAAATTCTAAAAAGTTATAGAAAGCTCTACACTTTATTTCCTCGCGAATTAGTGCTGAATCTATATGAAATGTAAGAGAACTACAATTGCTTTCCAGGTCGCAAAAAAAATATAAGGAAAATAATAGCTATTACAACTGTATTACTGTTTCTATAACTTTTTAAATACAGTATATTATGTTTATACCATAACTAAAAAAACATAACCCTTGAAACTTTTATATATTTTTACTATTAGGTTGAGGAATAAGTTCTTGCGTTTTTTTTATGTTGTGTTGATTTAAGTTTTGTTGACGTGATTTGTGCACATATTAAGAAATAATAATAAATAATGAGGGCAAAATTTTCAAAGGTTAGGCTACGTCTCTTAACAGCGTAGACTATTAGCCTTCTGCTTAGGCTACGTCTTGAAGTTGAACAATAAGTCATTGCGGTTTATTTAAAAGTTGTGTTAATTTAATTTTTGTTCTGTAACCTCAAAATGGAATGTCAAGTTGAAAGGAAGGCGCATTTTCGACACTTGTTGTTATTCATTTTCAATCGAGATGGGAACAATGCAAACGAAGCTAAAGCTCGTCGCGATATTTGTGCTGTATACGGAAAAAATAGTTTATCAGAAAGGACAGCTGAATGGTGGTTTTCACGTTTCAAAAACGGTCATTTCAATCTTAATGACGAAGAACGTTCTGGTCGCCCCATTAAGTTGGATGAAGATCGATTGAACGCCCTTCTTCATAAAAATCCTGGTCAATCGACTAGAGAATTGGCGATACAATTGGCGTGTGATCAGAAAACTGTAGTGAATTACCTTTATTCGATGGAAAAAGTTCAAAAACTCAGTGCATGGGTTCCGCACGCTTTGAGCGAAAGGAACAAACTTCAACGCTCCACGATTGCCGCAGGTTTGCTTGCTCATCAAAAGGCTATTCGTGGATATAAGGACAGATTTCTTCACCGCATCATCACAGGCGACGAAAAGTGGTGTGTTTATGTCAACATGAACCATTGAAAACAATGGCTGAGCCCCAATAAAAAATCACTTCCGCGATTAAAGCAAGGAGTTCATCCACGAAAGACGATGCTGTGTGTGTGGTGGGATTGTAAAGGCATCATTCTTTATGAGCTCCTTGCGAACAACGAGATTGTCAATGCATAACTCTACGTTCAACAAATGTATCGACTCGCCGAAGCTATTCTTGAAAAGCGACCTCATCGACGTTATGGAGTCCTTCTGCAACACGACAATGCTCGTCCTCACATTGCCAATATGACAAAAGACGCTATCCAAACGCTTAATCGGGAAATCCTTCCGCATCCTCCATATTCGCCAGACTTGGCTCCATCGGATTTCCATCTGTTCCGATCGCTCTCCAACAATTTGCGCTGCGTTTCGTTCAATACTGATGTGGAATTAAGAATCTGGTTAGAAGAATTCGTCGAGTCAAAATCCAGAGATTTTTATTGCAGAGGCATCGATAAACTAGTTGAACGTTGGGAAGAAGTCGTAAATAACAAGGGAGAATACATTATTGATAACAATTGCATATTGTTATCAATTAAAAATTAAGTTTTCCTTAAATTGTTAATGGTAATGAATAAATTTGATAAAACCGCAAGAACATATTCCTCAACCCAATATTTGCACCAAAATAATGTTATTTACCATAAATGGGCTAATTTAAAAAATCAATGCCTTCGCCACAAAAGCAAAGTTTTGGGATTAAAATTGACTTTATTATTTTAATAGAGCCACAAACAATTGGCAAATAACACTTTTAACTCAAGGACAAGACAAAAGTGGAATTTTGTTCCACAGTGTAAGTCTTGTGGGCAATTTAAAAAGAAGTTTCAGCGAGGGTTCTTGTTAAGGATCTTAACAAAACTGCAATTTTAAAAGTTATCACTTTAGATATAATAAAGTTTGCCAAATTGCTATGTTCTGAATCTATTCACTCTCACTACACTAAAGATTTAAATAAAGTTTCTCTGTTGAGTTGCCAAAATATTACCCATCTTTAAACAACTGGAATTTCCTAGGACGACACGCACATTTAAAAGGAAACAAGAAAGACTCAAGTAATTATATATGATTCATGCTAGCGATTGGAAAATTGATAGAATCGTTCGAAATCGGAAGATGTTGCTTCTATTTAACTTAAATGACTAAAAATTCACTGCTGTCATAGGAGGAAGCTCCAACCGCTGAGATTTTCTCATAGTTATCTCGATTTAGTAAAGTCATTGACCCTAGGCACTGCCATAAAATTTTAGTAAAATTATCGTTCAATAGGTTAAAAGTACTCTTTTGAAATAAATCGCTAAGTAGAGGAAGTAGAAAGTAATTTTGGACAGTGAAGATTCTGATGTTACCAGTGACGTTCCATTGACGTTAGATGCAGGTACTATTAATTATATAATTATTGATTATTTCAGATAATCAAATCTAACAGAAACAACTTAGCTAGCTTGCAAATTCTACTTTGGGATCAGAGCCAAGAACACTCAAATAAACAGCTCTGGCGCTATTCTACTCGACCGCGGAATATTGTGCACTTGTTTGGGCTTAATCGTTCCATGCATCAAAGGTTGACCATGAAATAAACTAATCTTGTCCCTTCATCAATGTTACACTACAATCAACACCACTACTAGTTCTCTACTGGCTTGCAAACATACAACCTCCTACAATTATGCATAACACCCACACAAAATGCGAGAAGAAATGGATGAACGACAATAGGCATGCACTTCATGGTTACCTTGGAACAAGGAGAAGACTATGGTCACGTAAGGGGCTTCATAAAAAGATTCTCCTAGGATGCTCTTTGGGAGCAAATTGTACTGAACACGACCTATTGAAAGCAGTAGTGACGCGAAAAGATATGATGATAATCAGGACTAACAAAGACCCTTAGATCCACTTTATGACTAGTCGTAGGAAAAATGAGGAAAGTAATGCAAGGAGGTATTTGGAGCACCATTAGAGTGGGAGGCTAGTAGCACGTTATTCTATGGTTTAGTATTGCGTGTACTATAAGATGGGTGTTTTAATAATTAAATAGGTGCTTATCAATTTTCATAAAACAGGTTTATTGACGTAACTACATTAGTTGGGAGAGAGCTTTAAGTTGAAACGATTTTATAACGCTTGAATTTCAATTTGTGATTATTTGTTTGCCTTCTTTATAAAGCGTGTTCAAATAGTGAATCAGAGTTTATATTATCGAAATCGCTAAGAATCTTGAATATCTCATTTGACGGAAAAGGCGTCTATCTTCAAGGAAAACAAATTCTATCAATTGAGTCTGTCTCTATAGGGTTTGGTTCGCAGCTCTGCAATAATCTTTGTCGTCCTTCGCTATGGTATTTCAAATGTAGCTATATCCTTTTCATATAAGAAAACCAGAGCAGAACTGTATATTCCAACTGAGAACGCACAAAAAACTGGAAAAATGTATCTTCTTTTTATTGCTCTACTTATATATTAATAATTTCTCGCCCTCTTTCGAAAATTCGAAGTCTCTTAAAATTAATGTATCAAGATCACTTTCTTTGACACGTTTTCTTTCGATGATCACTTAACATATAATTAAAGTTTACATTTCGTGAGCCAATATGCATTAATTTTCACTTACTTAAATTAAAATTAACATGCCATGTTAAAGAACAAGCTGTGTCATGTTTCGCTGATTGGCTTTTTAGATGGCGATTAAGGCTTTATGTGACAATTTGCCACATGAGAAAAACATTATCCGTTCATTAATTCTCTAAACCAGTGAAAATTAGTGAAGAAGCAAATAATTTCCGAATGAAAGATAATTAAAATTTCCAGCGATGTACATTTTAATGTATAACAACAAGAATTCACAAACACAAGTTAGAATTCGTCTAGAACAATATTGTGTTAGCTATAGTGCATTTAAGGCTCGTAATAACAATCGTAAAAGAACATATATAATATAAATACTAAATTAAGAAGAGCAAAGGTTTTCTAAAACAAACTAAATCTCGAGAATGAACATCCCCCATAGGAAAAGAAAATGTGATATGGAGATGTCATTCAGTCAACTTCTCTCTTTGATGGATTATTAATCGCCACAGGCTTGGTCGATATTTCTTAGCTTTTCTCCTTAAATACATCTAAATACACCCTTTCGGTCTTCAACACCGAGTGTATTTAATTTGAGTATCTTCCACACATTTTCACTTACTCTCACTTCACTACATGTTTTGGACCTTTCTTAAAAATGTCTCAATTATGTTTTGCTAATATTATTTCAACAAAAAAATATTACACGAAAACAAATCTGATTAATATTTATATGTATGTGATATATTATGTCCCTGGTTATTAACTTTTTTATGATAGTGGCACCCTAATTGCTTTCTAGAACCAACCGTGGCACCCTAATTGCTGGCTACTACCAACCGTGGCACCCCAATATTTACATGTACATACTTACGTGGAAAGCACTTCAAAATTAACCAAGATTGTCATTTAACCTAATTTAATCGAAATAAAAAATAGGAAATTGAAAATAAATAATTTCTTACGTTTAAAAGTATAATGGGGAATTTGATCTTGATGAGTATCACATAATTCTTTCATATTGGGACGTAGAGTTAACGAGGCAACTCTCTTTTCTTCAATCACTGTCAGCAATCTTTCCCTTTTTGTTGTTTTTAGGTTGCACAAAATGTAGAGAAGCTAGTTTGAACATATTTTCGAGTGTCGTTAGTTTTATTTCTAAAGGATTGAAATACAAATTCTTTTGCAATTTAGGCATTTTGTAAGTGATTTCTCGTTCGCTCCCGCAGCACCCTTAGTTTGGCTCTCACGGCACCCCGGTTGAAAACCACTGTAATATGCCGACGATTTTTCTTTAAACTTCTTTCACACAAGATTTTAACCCCTGTTCTTCACGATTCATAGCCATATTTTTCTACCATAGTAAGGGCCATTTTGCTATCATAATTATATGATTGCACTTAATATTGGCATGATCAGTACATTATAAACACATAAATTTGTTGATGTTCGAGGATATCCTCATAACTGATTCTAGGTGTAGCTTTCCGGCACTATTTTACTACCCAGAGGTATTAAGCGTCTCTCTCTTTATCTCTAATCACTTCGCTGAGACTACAAAAGGCCACCGCAATCAAAACTGTTCGTTTCATCACCCGTTCCTACCTTTCAGCCAGAGAGTTCACACTGAAATACATTAATTTAATTTTAGTTTAAATTGATACATTAGATAAGAATAATATTTATATCAAACGCTTTCGCTTCGTAAATAAGTGAAACGGATTTTATCCTGCATTGCAATAATATAACCAGTGTCAGGCTAAATTATTCGTACAACCTTAGTGATAGCAAATTATTATTAATCGATACTTTTCTTTATCCATGGTTTCATTTACTTATTTATGTGTTATAGCTCTCGCATAATCCATTAATTCTATTCACTGTTTAATAATAATAAAGCACCAAACATTAATTTCTTTTCTTGCATCTTCCAGAGTAGAGTATTTTTCCAACAGCTTCATTTCTCTCTGAGTCATTCAATGCTCTCATTGATTTCTAAATCGAATCAAAACGACGAAAGTGGATCCTGAAACTTACACATTAGTGTTTGCTCTAAGATATCTTTGTTAGAACATTTTCGTTTTTTAGGTTAATTGCTTTGCAAAGTATTTTCTCTTTGGGGGGTGCTGGGAGTAAAGATTAATTTGCGTGCCAAATCTAATTCACTGTCAGATCGAGAAACGAACGAATCGCTACGATAGAGTCAAACTCAAATTTGACTCTTCCTCGTTGAAAGATTCCACATTCCTTTACCCGTGTACCAGGCACGTGATACCGTATTATAACTCCAATAGTGTGAAGTCCTTTTTTGAGTTCTAAATGGCTGTGAACGATAAAAAGAAGTCCACACGCATGATTTTCTTCATAATTTCATTAGCTGCAACTGTCCTACGTAACCTCATTCTATCCAATCCAGCTACTGGACAACATGAGACACTTGACAAGCGTTTTTTCCGCATTGCCAGATAAATCTCTTGCCACAATTCAAACGGACCAGGTCTTACCTTCTCTACCATCTAACACCCTTTTTTGACTAGGTTGAGAAACACCTTGCATCCTTGTCCAAAGGTTTCCGGTAGTTTTTTAACCTCACGCTTTCGTCACTGCGATACCAACTGCCGTCAGCCTGGAGCGTGGGGAGGAAGCCCAAACACCGCCATATCTTACTAGTTGACCTAGTCAACATGGTGAGTTTTCTAGTTGAATCTAGGACATCCGTCACCCTGTTTTTCAATTGCACCTTATGGCCAGAAACGGCCCACACTCAATCTAGGGCTACGTCGCTTTTTCACCTGCAATTTTATTCTGGCAAAGCGAAGAAAATGTTTGATAAGATGATGTACGTTGGCATCATTTAGCCCTCCAATGGCAGCTGGGTTGCACCATCTACATGGGATTACCAAATTGGACGCCTGTGATGATTTTAGAAACCTTAATGCCCAAACAGTAAGTGACCATTATCTCGAAGTAAATGTCATTGTTTTTTTTTCACACAATTAACAGGTAGATGTGGCGCAGACTTATGAGCAGATGCTATATGAGCCGGCATTAATCATCACAACTGCCACTCAAACGCCATTTATTTGTTTTATTGATAAGTTAAAGTCCCAAGGAGCATATTTCCCACATATGATCAGGTTTTGATTGAATACATACAGGATTAATCATGTCTAATATACTTTTGAGATCTCGTAGATAACATATATGGGCTATCATGTGAATAAGGATAGTATTTTCCCCCCCGACGATAAAATTGAAGCCTTAAACAACTTAGCTGGGCCGCGTAACTTCATGCAATCATATGAATTTTGGGGGATGTTAAACTTAAAACACATCGGTCAAGATTTGGAAGGCGAACTTTCGCCACTTTTATAGACCATAGATCACTTCTATCCGTGAACCAGACCACTTCAGATGATCACCATTCTAACGCGAATGGCACCAGATAAATTATATCTCGCAATCCACCACCAATATTTATGTTAATGAATAGAACAAAGTCATAGTAGATGCTCTATCCTGCCTAGCCATGGGTGAAATAAAGTTAACTTTCATAGATGTGAACTTTCGCGTAATAGCAAACGCACAAAGCGATGATTACGACTTAGTAGTTTTACGTGAATTCCCGAAGACGCTGAAATATGAAATCGCAATGTAAGTTGTGGAATTCCAAGATTTATTGCTATGACTTCAACGGAAAGCCATGGCCGTATATTCTTCTAGCATATTGGACGGAGGGATATTTTTGCTGTTCTGTATTACTTTTGAGACGCATTCGTTAGATACACACCTTATGTACAGTGCTAATACTCAAAGGAACAGCGATACACCGGCACTCTACTCCAACCCTACGCCCTGATCTACGAAGGTTTCGAAAAAATCAACATATACATCTTAACTCCACTTTCCTGCTGTCAAAATGTGTTAACTATGATTATGGATTTACTCGTTGGGTGGAAACCATTTCAATGGTATCTATGGAGTCCCGCGCCTTTTTCCAGGTTTTCCTTTTAGCCTCTCTGGTAAGTTTTAGGTTCCTTCATCTTTTACCACAGGCTTTGACTGGTATTTCTATTCATGGATTTGGAGGGAACTCACTAGCTGCTTAATCGAATGTACCCACACAGTGGAAAAGGGCTTTGAGAGTTACAACCACAACTTCTTAGGTATAATCGCTCCCTGGCCTTTTGGACTTCAGAAACTCATGGAAAGAATATATTGACACGTTTACGTCGCCAAATATCTCTATCGATTTATGTACGAGGGGCGGTCAATAAGTTTTGCGAATCGGTAGGGCAAAACAGAGGAAGGGGGATGGCTGTTTGTGGGGGGTGTTAGAACAAGTTATGACAAGTCAGGACCTGCAGCCACACGCTCCTGCCTCGTCTATTTCAGAAGCAGTAGCTGATCGACGAACTTCAGTCACAATTTTTCGAAAATGGAGAAAGTTGAGCACCACGCACTGATCAAATTTTTGAGCAAGGAAGGCAAGAATGCAAAAAAGATCCATGAACGCATGGTTGCAGTGTAAACCGACACCATCCCTTCCTATGCAACCATTGCTCGCTGAAATAGGGAGGTCCACCATGGTCGTGAGTCCCTTGAAGATGATCCCTGTCCAATACGCCCGTCAGACGTGACCAACGAGGACAATGTGGCCCATGTGGAGAGGATGATCCTCGAAAATCAACGGGTCAAGGTCGAAGAAATCGAGCAAGAACTTGGAATATTACATGGAAGTGTTATCTACATTATACACGACAATTTGGCCATGACGAAGGTCTCTGCCCGTTGGGTCCCTAGAAACCTCACGCCCCATGATCGACTTCAACGTCGTCAAAGTCCACAAGGCCAGAGTTGCACAAGCTGCCCTGCGTGAGTGCGGATTCGAGGAGCTCAACCACATCCCCTACAGTCCATGTCTGGCCCCTAGCGACTACTTTTTATTCCGCCAGCTCAAGGCTGCACTGCGTGGACGCACGTTTGGGGACGATAGAGATGTCCAGCTCGCCGTCCAGGAGTGGATTGAACAGCAGTCGGGAGATTTCTGTTGTAGGGAATTCGAAGCCTCAGGGACAAGTGTCGCAAATGCATTGAAGTCGAGGGTAGTTATATTGAGAAATAATAAAACACTTTTCCTCATATCTCGTTTCCTTATATCCGAATTGCAAAACTTATTGACCGCCCCTCGTATTTCCATGTAGATGACGAAAGAGAGCTCAGGCAACTAAATACTATGATCGTTACCAAGTCCTAAGATGTACAGTAAATATTTTACGTCAATGTGAGGAATACGAAAGAAGACACGGTCACAATTACTCACATTAAACCTGTCACTTTGAACGATTCTTTCCCCGAGGCAAAGAGCCCTACGTCACAAAGGCAGGTCGATTATCCACGCAAAGGAAAAGAATGTATTCTCTCTTTTCGTCCGTAAATTCCATTTATCCTTGAAAAGTTAGTGCTGGGGGGCACTCGTGGAGAAGCCGTTTCCTTTTTACTTAACCGACTTTCATATATATATATATATATATGTATATTCAGGCTGCAGTGTGGAATTTGTCGCTTAAGTTCAATGTACATAAAAGGAAATGTAGGTATATTTACTAAAATTACGTGATAAAGTCTAGAAGGATTGATCTACTATTCCTTTTATTCAATGAAATCACCGTCGAACTCAAGGTAAATCTGGACCTAAGCTCCACTTAGTGATGTACTGGGACTTGTTTGTCTCTCTCTCTCTCTCTCTCTCTCTCTCTCTCTCTCTCTCTCTCTCTCTCTCTCTCTCTCTCTCTCTCTCTCTCTCTCTCTCTCAACCACGTCCCACACAAAATTGTTCAGGGAGTTGCAGTATGTGCAGTTGGGATGCAAGATGTTCTATGTGATGTGGTCAAAGAAATTGTCTGATAACCACGACTGGGTCCTCTAGTTTGTGTGGCACACGTACGATATTCCAGTGGGACATTCCTAAAAGATCGATGAGTACGATATTCCAGTGGGACATTCCTAAAAGATCGATGATATGTATCATCATTTTCCATGGATAGATTCTAAATGGAATACCCATATATTCTCTTATGCTAGGGATGGGCAGTATTTAAAACAATATATATTATTAATATAAAATGCAGCATCCACATCTGTGATTATTGTGAAAACCAGGGGAGCTTGAATAAAAGTAGGGCTAGACGCACGCCTTATCATCTAACAGTATATCCATCCATTAGGCAATATATCATTAACTTTCCTTAGCGGAGACTTCAATAGAAGACGAGGGAAAAAACTGCTCCAAAGATTACTCGCATCATTTTCACAATTCATTGTTAAGGTACGATTTCAAAATGGTGGGGTTTTGTGGGTTTATACTCAGGTTAAATTTGAGTTTGCTAGTTCATGACAACAAAATACCCGAAATCACAATATATCTTTCGTAATTTCCACTCATAAGTAAACATAACTAATTAATTCATTCCTTAGCACTCCCTATGCAACCTCCCCCCCAAATATTTGGACTAATCTTATAGGTGTTTATTATTTCATCTGCGCAGTCTCTATCTGGATTAGAGGACTGGTTCTTAACCTTTTTATTGCCACGTCACCTTTAGGAATTGGTCCTTCCCTCCACGTCCCCTTTGCATAAAAATAACATTCTTTTGGAGATTTTAAAGAAAACTGAAAAATCGTTTTTAATCTCTTTATTTAATATGAATTGGTGAGATACTTGACACTGCCTCTAAGCTACTAGATCTTGGATGCCTGCTTTAATTCCCTAGACTGCATAGAGAAAATTTCCTTCAAAATTTAGTGCGTTTCTTTACTTGATTTTGACAGCAACGAGTGTAGAAAACATAGCTTCACAAAGACCGGTGGATCCGAACATAGTTAGAATCTGAAGAGCTTGATGTGAGATCAGAGGTTGAACATTAAGGTACTTGATCCAGAACGGCTCAAGATGCTGTTCTTCGAAAGTTTTCTTCTTATTATTATCATTATCATCATTAAGCTAACAAAGCTTTCCCCAAGGTGCAGATACAACAGAATTGAATCCACACAAAATAACAGGGATACTGGAGAAAGACAAAGGGAAAAAAAGAAAACAGGCCCCTAGTAAACCCAAATAATAAATGAGGAGTTACTGTAATAAATAAACATTTAATCGACACTTAAATGTAGAGATGTTAGGAGAAGAGACAGTATCATTGGGTAATTGATTCCAAATTTTGACCAATGAAGGAACAAAATACCGAGAAAATTGCACAGATTGGAAGCATTCATAGGATTCGTAGCAAAATCATTAAAACTAAGGGTATACCTTGTCACACGGACAGGATTGAAAGGTACAGGCAAGACACTATGTAACGAATGCCGATTGTTATAAAAACTTTAAATAAAACATTAAGTGCGCCAACTTGCCGCCGATGGTACAAATAAAGGGTAAGCTCAGGAGAGATAAACTTAATAGAATTCAAACATCTATCCAACAATGTCAAATGGGAGTTCGCCGCAGAAATCCATATCGGAAGTAAAAATAATAAAAAACAAGGGAACTAGGACACTGCCCCGTGGAACACCAGAAACAACAGGAACTGAAGCAGAAGAGATACCGTCAACAATTACACAATGAGATCTATTATATAAGAAACCGTACAGATTTTAAGTAGATTTCCACCAATACCAAGAAGTTTCAACTTATAGATCAGAGCCTTATGGTTTACCTCGTCAAAAAAGCAGAACTAAGATCAATAATAACGACGCGAGATTCAAACCCACGGTCTAAAAAAGACTGCAGGTCATGAGACAGAGTCAACAGTGCATCACAAGTTCCCAAACCCTTACGAAATCCAAATTGACAATCATGAAATAAATTAAAATTTTCACCGAATCTGGATAGCCGCTTAGCCAAACCACGCTCAAAGATCATGGATAGAATAGATGTAATAGATATGAGGCGGTACTCAGAAAGGGAAGTTGAAGCTGAAGCTCCCTTATGAATGTGAGTGATGTTGGCTTTACACCAACAAGGTGGAAAACTACCAGACTTCAGGAGAAATCTAAATATTACGGCCAATTTAGGTGCTAAAACTGTGGAACAATTCTTAAAGAATAGATGAAAAAAACATCTGGGTCTGTCCCACCATATCTGTCAAGATCCCAAAGGAATTTCTTCGATTCATTGGATCTAAATGCAACTGAGACAAGCTTTGGCAATGGAAAACAAGTCAAGGACAGGGATAATCCTTCATTACACTGTTTGTGAATAAAAATATGGTAGTATCTGATGAATTTTGTTTTCAAGTCAGTTAGATGAGTGATTATTTGTTTCTTAACTTCAGAACTAAGGTTACTCTGAATGAGAGTAGAATCCAAGTTACTAAACCTGGCTGTATTTTAATGCTAAATTCGACCCTTCCATAGGTCGAATTTGGCCATGAATGGTTGATTAATGTCATGTTGCATAATGATATTGGCATTTTTACATTGTAGATGAAGGTTGAGAACATTCAACGCTTCGAAGATGTCCGCCAGATAAGCTAAATATAGCTGAAAACCTGCATAATAAAACTTGTCATGAAAATTTGCCTTTTTCTCCAAATATAGGAATACTGCTACTTCTCACACTTTATAAAGCCGTCCAAGTATGCTCCCCTTTGATACCCATCCTACGTTCTTGTGAAAAGCAAGGCTTCGTGTTTAGAATCCATATCCCTGCACGTCAGTTTTAAGAAACGACCTTGATAAATAAACAGCTTTGATTAAGTTAACTACATTGAAAGCCACGTTCAGAACATATTTCATTTTAGAAGGCGAGGTTCTAGGTTCACGATGAAGTATCCAGTGTTTACATTTAACAGATTTTTTTTCATCCTTGCAATGAATCCAGATTGCCGACTAAGAGGGGCTGAAGCTCTTTATATCACTGTACATCCCTACCAGCGAGTCCCATGAAATATGTTTTTCTTAAATTAAGTTTGATAGTTCATGAAGAATATCTTTTGCTGTTGTACATCTTTCCATGGAGTAACAAAATAGCATTTCATCTTTCAAACTGTTGCCTGACACGAAACAAGCATACGTCAGTAACTGAAAATATTGAGCGACTTTAGTATTTCGATAGCTTTGATACTCAATACAAGAAGAATCTCTTACTTGGGCGAAGATATTTGATCTTTGATGTCTCTGATTCAATTCATTGATCCTTACCTTGATTTTATCGTTTAACAGTGAAATTTGGTAAAGCTTGTGTACACTATCTTTCGCCAAAACGAGTTATGTTGCACAACGTAAACTTAGTTTTACGATGCACTTTCCGATGGTATGCTCATTTTGCTCTTTGCAATAATCATAGCGATACCATAGGAAGCTTTAAGAATCTCTGAAATTTGTTTCCGAAATGCCCCACTACCGTCTAACTTAGTTGATTCACTGAGTGCCATTTCCTTTCAAAGAATGTCTTCGGCTTGCCTGCAAGGCAGGATGTGTTGTCACCAAGTGAAGTTCCAAGCGTGATGGTCGCATTCATTTATTGTTCACTCTTATATCATAGAAAACTATGGGAGGCGGGGGTTTGGGGGGCTCTACGCCACCCTTTTTGAGAGACAAGAATAGGAATCGAATATATTAGTCATGATACTTCCGCTTCTTGGCACTCATTGTGGATTAATTGATATGCTGTGGACAACGCAAATCTGTGAACAAAACAAAAGCCACGTACATTTAAGGTAAGATAAAAATTACCGCGCGCTCATAAACACCACAACATGATCGCTCACAAACACATGATGGTAAAATTCATAAAATTTACAGGTAACTACAATCATAATTGATCATAAACACAAGCATATCATTAAAAAAATTACCACATGATTTGTAGTACCACCAACTTCTGAGATAAAACATACCTGCAGACAAACAAACACTAATTTGAATTACACAATATATTTGCATAGTTGCGGGGAAGCTTGAGCAAGCAAGTCCATAAGTGAGCAAGCGAGTAAGAGTGTAGGTGTCGGTGTAACCCGGTTTTATGTTTTGCAGCGGAAATGCGGAGCTATTCCTGAAAGCGGAAAGAACACGTGTAATAGTGATGTTAATTTATTAAAGAAAGCTATGCAACATTTCTAGAAAGTAATTATTGATTTATTAGTAAATTATGACTCCTAAATATCAACCTTCAATGCTGAATTATAGATTAAGTAGAGTATAACTACTCTACTACTTTAATTAGGGCCTACTTAATATTGCCTTATACTTATAGATTTGTTTTCTATAGGCTACTTAAGTATACTATAGAAAACTAAAGCTATTAGGGAATATTTTTGCATTTATTTCATAAATTTATCAATATTGGCACATGATCTCGTTAATAGAACAACAAATACAATTAAAACAATTAGAGAGATAATAGAATAACAAATACAATTAGAGAATTTCCAGTTTTGTCCCTAAGATAGCAGCCTCCTTATAAATTACCGCTCTTTCTAGGGAGCTCGGCCCCTAGGTTGTGAAGCACTTACTTTGAGATATTACTTTCAAAACATCTAAAAAATATACTCCGTTTGAATTATTTCCTCTTTTTCTTTGACTTGAAAATTATCAACCTACTTCAGGATTCTACATGTGCTTTCACCACTCTCAAGAACTGGAGAATTTAGGGGGAGTGAAAATGTGTGGCAGAGGCAAAGCCTAAGTAACCATGAGAGGAGAGATCTTGGTATGCTATAAACCGGAAAGTCGCGCAATTGTCCATAACTTTACTCTCTTCTGCAACCGAATTCGATATTTCAGGGTTTGCCAACATTATCAGTTCTTGCTCTCCCTATTTATCGATTAATCAACCAGATCCGTCACCTAGGTAACTGTTCATCCTTCTCTTTTTTTTCTGAATGAAATGCCATCGTTAGATAGAACTGCTCTTTCTTTTCCCATTGAAAAATTAAACATATTTCCAAAACTACTCCTTCATCTCCTCTCCTTTACTACCCCTTAGCATCACCTCTCCACTTATTAGCCTGCAAAGAGGTCAAATTACTGCCTCTTTAATACCACGCCCCATTCCACTTAACTTCAGCTCAGCGTCGGCTCTGTCAATGAAATTCCTCGGCTCTTATTACAGAGACTGGCAATAAGTGAATTGGTGCCATAATTTCGCGATATAATGAATACAGAGAAAATTTATGTCATTAGTACATATAAGAAATATTTGTTTTCACCCGAAATACCTCATCTTTGGAGATCCGTTACAAAATTCTTTCCTAACAAAATAAAGTCTTTTTAGTCCAATTGAATAAAACTCCAAAAGCTTTGGAGAAGAACTATTGAGGTCTCTCTTTATTGCTAATATGAATGTTTAAATACAAAAACAGGGGTAATCCGGCGGAGACTTGCAAGGTGAGTGTGGCGGATGAGGCAGTAATTCTGTCGTAATGCTTTTTTACTGGCGCAACCAACAACCGTTTGTAACCACATGATGGTGATATCTGGAAAACTCACTCCGTTCGAGGCCTATTTAGCTGGGAGGAAAGAGGAGGCAGAATCTATTATCAATTGCCTTACACACAACGCCATTGCTGCCACCCTCGTTCCACACCAAGTGCCAGCCTTCACTTAATCTTCAGGAAGCTCTCCATCCACAGAAGCTGCAACACACCCTGCTTGAGCAAACCAAGGAAAATTCCAACACACCTTGTTAATGACCAACCGCTTCATTACTTTTGGTAAATAGCTTAAAAAAAACACAAGAATTTCCCAGCAATATACTCGTATGTATGTATAGTTGCTCCCACTGTATTCGTGTTCGTGCGGCGACTTGTGCTCCAAGTAGGCAGTCGCCAGATGGGCTCTTTAAAAGAAAGAAAGAAAAAGTGTTCTTATTCGACCAAGCTGAAAACTAGACTCTCGAAAGTCAACTTTACTATTATCTTTTTTGGCAGCTAATGAGCAACTAGTTAGCTATTGCTCCTCGAGCGTATTGCCCAAACTTTTGTGTGGGACTGGTTTTTCGTATATTAGAAAGTTTTATTAATTTCTTTTCCTAAGATTTTCTTTGTACATTTGAAACTATTACCAAAGTGCTTTTTAAGAGTTAAAAAAAATAAATATGATTATCGAAAGTTTTTGAATTTTTTTAAACAAAAATAATTACAAATCATGAAGTTCAGAAAATGTATCAAAATTAAGCAATGGCGGATTTTTTTTTCTATTCAATCAAATTTAGATGGGAAAAATAAGGGCTCTGAGGATTGTTTTTTCGTATATCAAAAGAATTAGAAAAAAGTTTTTTTTCTTGCATTTAGGTCTAGAAAATAAGCATGCATCTAAAAAAAGACACCGAGTAAATTAATAGTTTCGTTTGTTCGTTGGGGTCTTTCAACACATGAGTATAACTGCTGGGTTCCAGTCTATTGCGTGAGTTTGTCAGTTCTGGTGTGTGTGTCCACCCCCCACTGCCTCGTGGGTTCTGCCTTTTTAGGCAAAAGATAGAGTAAGTATACCTCGATCACAAACTAGGATCGGGAGTGCCTAAAGGCGAGCACCAACAGACCGGTGTCTCGGCAGCTCCCTACAGCCGAGGATGAAGCATGGTCATCTCTCGCCTCTCCTGCCACCAGGGTCCTTCTCCCTTCGGTCAAGATACGATTCAGAAGACTGCACACATTCCTGCCCGTTTAAACTAGTTCAGGTTGATGTACTCAAGAGGGCATCCATCATCATCGATCTCGATGGATGTCCTAAAAAAGTCAGATTCTCGAGGGGCAGATTCTGGGACTGATGGTTTTGTTGACGGTCTTTTCTCATCTTCTACATATTTGCCAGAAGGGATTGTACTTCCCTCTTGACTGCTGCTCTCCACTGATATTGATAGGGTGATGAAGCTGGATGGCTCCTGCGCATAAAGCTTTTTAAAGTGGGGAAGCAGTTGGGCAGTCGGTAAACATGGATATCGGCGGCGCTCCCGAAAAAGTGCAATTTTTTTGCATGTGTTTCGTTCACCCGCTCATGCATATTCATGCACGTTTGAGTCCTAGTTCAAATATACCCGGCGCTATTTTTGTAAAAAAATGCCCGAAAATAACCAAACGAAAAACGTTGTTTACTTACTTTATTGCGTTGGGTTACTTCTGAAATAGCGATGAGGAAAGCATGGAATCTTTCTTTGATTCCAGTTTGGGTAAAAGGGAACTTTTTTTGCAGAAGATGGCGGTTGCGAGATAGGCGTCAAACTGGTTGTTTTTTCGGGACTTTGAGAAAAAAGTCCCATTCAAAGCTGATCTTTTAAAATAATGGTGATCTCTTGAGTCACGTTTAGTTTTTGTACATCTAAATTCATAATTATCTTTAATCTCTAATGCCTGACCACAAACTTCACAATCAATTTTAACTTTAAGCAAATTATGATCGTCCAAAAATGTTAACAAATTTTCTCGATCCAAAAATAAAACAGAAAGTTCGATAATAGACGAAGGGCAAATTGCACATAAGAAGCCATGTTAAAACTGAATTGCCGCCTAAAAGTTGTCTCTCCTCCACCCCAAAGGCTCCACAAATCTAGTTCCTTTAAACCATCTATATTTAAATGTATAAAAAATGTAATAAAAATAGTAAAATGGGAAAAAATATATTGACAAATAAAACGAATTAAAAATGAGGATAATAAAATGACATTAAGTGAAAAACAATTATAGTCGCAGAAATGATTTGTTAAATAAAAACCTTAAAAAAACGTTAGAACATTATTCTATGAACAATTACACAAGCCTGCGTTTGGAAGAAAAAATTATGTTTCTCAGGATTTCTTTGAAGTTTCTTAATGAATCAAACCTCCTGAACTCAAAAATGAATGTATTTTTGTTCAATCAGGTCAGATTTTCTCAGTACAGCATACACCATTTTCATTGAGATTACCTCATTTTTCCTGAAATTTTTTTAAAAAAAACTTTTCTCTATTTAATAATGTATTTTTATTTTTATATCATAGAAACAGGAATAAACGTATGTAAACTATAATCTTTTTAATAAAACAAAAAATTAAAGAATGCAACATAATAAAGAAAATAATTCTAATCTCCAAGAAAAGACGCCCTTGATTTTCGTTTGTGCCTCTCATCTGGTGCATCACGCTTCAAACACCAACAATTGTCAGCAAGCATGTTTACGTCCCATTTACCCTGGTACTTGGATTCCATTGTTCTTAGGTACTGACGGAATATTTTTCCCTGTTCTTCACTGTAATCCCCGCAGTTGTCGGGAAAATAATCCAGATGGGACTGTAAAAAGTGTATCATTATAGACATTCGAGCTCCCAAATGTTTGATACTTGTTAGGAGCTGATTGACCATGGCAACATATTCCGGGCTTCTTTTATTGCCTAGAAAATTGTTAACTAAAGATTTGAAAGATTTCCAGGTATCTTCTTCTATGTCCGTCATTGATACCTCAAACTGCTGATCTCTCATTAAGTTCCTGATCTGAGAACCATCCAAAAATTCACGCATGGAGCTTAGCGTCACTGATTTGTGGAATTTTTTGAAGAAGAAATTTAAAAGTTGGCCTTTTTTATTAAGGGTTTTGACATAATTTTTCATTATGCCAAGCTTTATATGCAGTGGAGGAAGCAGGATTTTGTGAGGAGGTATTAAAGGTTCAGCTATCACGTTGTTTGATCCAATTCTAAATGCTTCTCGTGTAGGCCAAACTATCCCATAAACATAGGAAACAGGGATGCTTCGTGTAGCCTGTTTGCATTCCAAGTATAAGCGACACTACCTAAACAGAAATTTAGCAGTGTAAGTAAATTCAAAGTGTAATATTTCTAAACACAAATTCAATGTAATATTTCTTAAAACAATAGGAATATGAATATGTCCTGAAAAGTCCTGCATGCAGATGCATTAAATAATTGTATTGTAACTAATTGGATATATGCACATCTTATTTTGAGTTTATTGAGTTATGTTGTATACCTTATTAATTACGATAAGTTCCCCATTAACCCAAAAGGATGCATTAACTTATAGGGACACACTTCACCAAAATTATAACTAAAAAATGACTCATGATTTCCAGATTTGCCTTCTTGTAAAATGTAAGTTGACCAAAAGGTGTACACAAGTATTAACAATTAAAAATGAAAATGTTAATATCAAAGAGCTTAGAAATGCCAAGTGTAAAATGATCTTACCTTTAAGTCACCACATATACTTCAATTGTGGGTAGAGTAATTTATTGCATCCAGCAATTTTTTCATAACTTTCAGTAAGTTGGATTGAATGGCCTATAGGAACGGAAGCTATCTTATTACCAATATTCAGTAACACAGCTTTTAAACTTTTACTGGAGGAATCTATGAAAAATCTCCATTCTAATGGGTTGTAAGGAATTACAAGGGATTCAACAAGTCATTTAATATTATCGCAGTATACTAAAGAGCTCGAAGAATGCTGTAAAAAATAGCTTCGAAACTCTTGTTCTCTATTTCTGTACCCAAAAAATGTTGTTTCTTTAGCGAGAAGATTACTTTCACGAAGTCGAGAGCCAAGAAGTTGTTCATTCTCATTTGAAAGTCCCAGATCCCTGGTCAGGTCATTTAACTGAACTTGAGTGAATGGTCTTGGGATCATATCTCGTGTGGAAACCTGATAAGACTCAGATGTGCCATAATTCTGATCAACTTCCATATTAATCTCTTCATGGAGCTCTATATGTTCAGGGGGAGAAGATATAGGAATTCCTGGACCATGGGGCAGGGGTTTGATGGCAGAAGGAACATCCGCATATGCCACACTATGTTTATTCTTCTTATTTATACCTGTGGAAAATATAATTGCATATTACATAAAGAAATTGATTTAGAGTTTCCGATAGTACATAAATGTTTAGTAAAAAGATATGTTCATGCTGAAGTGAATTATGGTAGTTTTTAATTTTATGCTAAGTCTATGCATAATAATGACATTTTTGGGAGCCAGTATAATACAGAAAGCTTAAATACTTGATACAATGCTCACCTTTAAAATTTGTCATGCGAAAATAGCAGTCTGTAGTGTGGTCCTTGCCATCTCTCCACACCATGGGAACACCAAAAGAGAGGGACTTCTGTTCGCCCTGACTCCAGCGTCTAAAACTTATGTAGCATCCCTTGCAGCAGATATGTGGTGCAAAACTTTTATCTTGATCTCTTAGCCTTACTCCAAAATATGCATGATACAAAGATTTAATTAAAGGAGGGATTGTACTTTGCTGATCGGGAAAAGTCACTTTGCCGCAAACATAGCAAAATCTGTCGGAGCTTTTCTTACATTTTCTGTTCATTTTTAACTCAACCACTATTATTATTATTCTTATTATTGAAATGCTAAGCAATTTCTAACCTGCAAAAATATAAAGTTATTAACATAATTACTTAAAATGTACACATAATTTAGTGCGAATACAGTAGTGCAAAAAATATTGAAATTTTGATGTAATATGGATATGTATAAACTCTAAAATTATTATCACCCCTGTATCGCAAAAACTGGACCTGATAGAGAAAAACAGATGCAAGGTTCGGGTTTAGGAGGTCAATTTTATTAAGAAACACTACAGAAAACCTAAGGTACATTTTTGACGCAGACCAGTGTTATGATTATATACTGGGAGGCTGTGCCCCCCCAGACTCTTCCCCCCCAAATTGATTGGAACTCAGGTTCATCCTAGCGGAGTCCGCCCAGTGATAAACCCCCCACGAGCAGTTCCCCTTGAATTTACTCCCAAAAGGTGAAACATATTGGAACAGGGACGAAATATTTTGCGTCCCATCGTTCGCGCCGCCGATCTTTATGTTTACCGCACAGTCTTCGACCCCACATACTTGACGCCAGTAGTCCAAGTCCAGCGGCATGGAAGACATAGGCGGCTGAGGATCACCTAGCGCTGCAGTGAGCTGCCAGAATCCCAGGTACTTGTTGAGTCCGCCTTTGAAAGCCAGCACACCTGGCTGTTGCTTCATCTGCCTTCTCGAGAAAGTCGATCCGCCGTTGAGGGCTTCTCAAATTTACCCATTTGCTGGGGCAGGGATTGGCAGTGCGACAGGTCAAGTCCCAAGTCGGTGGGCTTTGGAGCACCACCTCTGGGGCTCTATGCTGCTCCGAGATCCTTTACTGGCTTAGCCTAGAGTCGCAGGCCGTCGGGTTACCATGTGTGACCACGAAGATGCACAGTACAGGTCTTGACGATGGAGAGAGAGGCGTCCCCACTCCTCAATTTGCTCTCATCGTATATATCATTAGATATCAGGTGGACCTTGTCAATTATATCATTGTAAAGAGAAAAAATAATAGGAGATATTTACTGGAAATCTTTGAATTTTTTCTAGATCAAAATCTCGTTGCTAGAGCCAGATAGTCCGTAGGCCACATATCGAATGTCTGCCTGTGAAGCGCACGCTCCTCTTGTCGTTCCTATATTTCAGATCATTATATCCGCAATCATAAGATCGGGGAGTTTTTCCGTTGTCCTCCTCTAAAGTTTAATTTGGAATTTATTTTTAGCGCGAAGCTGAGTAGTGAGATGAATGCTCACTTTGGTTTTTCTCTTGGGGCGCAGGAAATTGACAGTCCCTAAGTTTTTGATAGCGTCAATTAAATTTGCATCTTAACAAACCGAGAAAGTTAATTCGAAGAGAAGCCAACCGAGTTATGTTCCAAGCGAAACTTTGACTTCCAGCTAACAAAAGACCTATGCTTCCAGTTTAGAAAAACTATTGCTTTCATTTTGTCAGGAAAGCCTATTGCATTCATGTTGCCAGGAAAGCCTGTTGATTTCAATTTTGCAGGCAAGCATATTTCTTGCGTTTTTAAAATATAAACCTATTACCTTAATTTTTAAAGGGCAAGCCTATTATCATTTTGTCGAAAAAAGCTTGTGGATTTTATTTATTTATGAGGAAAGCCTGATGAATTATTTTTTTTAGGAAAGCCTGATTATTTAATTTTTTGGCGAGGAAAGCCTATTCCTTTCACCTTCGCAATGAGAGCCTATGTGTTTCATTCTTTTGAGGGAAGCCTATTCCTTTCATTTTAACGAGGAAAGCCTATTGAAAGGTAGGCATGATGATTTAATTATTTTGCGAGGAAAACGTATAACTTTCATCTTCGCGAGGAAAGACTATTGCTTTATTTTGTAAGGAAAGCCTAATTCTTTAATTTTATGAGGAAAGCCTATCGCTTTTCTTTTATGAGTAAACCCTATCGCGTTCATGTTTATGAGGAAATCATATTAATTTCATTTTTTTTGTGAGAAAATCCTATTACTTTCGTCTTTGCGTGGAACCTCTTGTTTTAATTTTCCCTTGGAAACAGTATTCCTTTTTGCGAGGAAAAACTTTTGCTTTCATTTTTAGAGTGAAGCATATTGATTTAATTTTGAGAGCAAGCCTATTCCTTTCACATTTGCGGGGAGAGACAATTGTTTTCATTATAAAGGAAGCCTATTCCTTTCACATTTGCGGGGGGAGACAATTGCTTTCATTTTAAGAGGAAGCCTATTCATTTCATATTTTAAGGAGAGGCAATTGCTTTTATTTTGAGAGGAAGCCTATTCCTTTCACATTTGGGGGAGAGACAATTGCTTTCATGTTAAGAGGAAGTCTTATTCCTTTCACATTTGGGGGAGAGACAATTATTTTCATTTTAAGAGGAAGCCTATTCCTTTCACATTTGAGGGAGAGGCAATTGCTTTTATTTTGAGAGCAAACCTATTCCTTTCCCATTTGCAGGGAGAGACAATTGTTTTTATTATAAAGGAAGCCTATTCCTTTCACATTTGCGGGGAAAGACAATTGCTTTCATTTTAAGAGGAAGCCTATTCATTTCATATTTTAAGGAGAGACAATTGCTTTCATGTTAAGAGGAAGTCTTATTCCTTTCACATTTATGGGGAGAGACAATTGCTTTCATTTTAAGAGGAAGCCTCTTCCTTTTACATTTGCGGGGAGAGACAATTGCTTTCATTTTAAGAGGAAGCCTATTCCTTTCACATTTTAGGGAGAGGCAATTGCTTTTATTCTGAGAGCAAACCTATTCCTTTCACATTTGCGGGGAGAGACAATTGTTTTTATTATAAAGGAAGCCTATTCCTTTCACATTTGCGGGGAAAGACAATTGCTTTCATTTTAAGAGGAAGCCTATTCCTTTCACATTTGGGGGAGAGACAATTGCTTTCATGTTAAGAGGAAGTCTTATTCCTTTCACATTTATGGGGAAAGACAATTGCTTTCATTTTAAGAGGAAGCCTATTCCTTTCACATTTGAGGGAGAGACAATTGCTTTCATGTTAAGAGGAAGTCTTATTCCTTTCACATTTATGGGGAAAGACAATTGCTTTCATTTTAAGAGGAAGCCTGTTCCTTTCACATTTGCGGGGAGAGACAATTGCTTTCATTTTAAGAGGAAGCCTATTCATTTCACATTTGCGGGGAGAGACAATTGCTTTGATTTTAGGAGGAAGACTATTCCTTTCACATTTGGGGGAGAAATAATTGCTTTCATTTTAAGAGGAAGTCTTATTCCTTTCACATTTGTAGGGAGAGACAGTTGCTTTTATTTTAAGAGGAAGCCTATTCCTTTCACATTTGCGGGGAGAGACAATTGTTTTCATTTTAAGAGGAAGCCTATTCATTTCACATTGGCAGGGACAGACAATTGCTTTCATTTTAAGAGAAAGCCTATTTATTTCACATTTGCGGGAAGAGATAATTGCTTTAATTTTAAGAGGAAGTCTGTTTCTTTCACATTTGCAGGGCGAGACAATTGCTTTTATTTTAAGAGGAAGTCTATTCCTTTCACATTTGGGGGAGAGACAATTGCTTTCATTTCAAAAGGAAGTCTATTCCTTTCACATTTGCGGGGAGAGACAATTGCTTTCATTTTAAGAGGAAGCCTATTTCTTTCACATTTGGGGGAGAGACAATTGCTTTCATGTTAAGAGGAAGTCTTATTCCTTTCACATTTGGGGGAGAGACAATTGCTTTCATTTCAAAAGAAAGTCTATTCCTTTCACATTTGCGGGGAGAGACAATTGCTTTCATTTTAAGAGGAAGCCTATTCCTTTCACATTTGGGGGAGATACAATTGCTTTCATGTTAAGAGGAAGTCTTATTCCTTTCACATTTGCGGGGAGAGACAATTGTTTTTATTTTAAGAGGAAGCCTATTCATTTCACATTTGCAGGGACAGACAATTGCTTTCATTTTAAGAGGAAGCCTATTTATTTCACATTTGCGGGAAGAGATAATTGCTTTAATTTTAAGAGGAAGTCTGTTCCTTTCACATTTGCAGGGCGAGACAATTGCTTTCATTTTAAGAGGAAGTCTATTCCTTTCACATTTGGGGGAGAGACGATTGCTTTCATTTCAAAAGGAAGTCTATTCCTTTCACATTTGCGGGGAGAGACAATTGCTTTCATTTTAAGAGGAAGCCTATTCCTTTCACATTTGGGGGAGAGACAATTGCTTTCATGTTAAGAGGAAGTCTTATTCCTTTCACATTTGGGGGAGAGACAATTGCTTTCATTTCAAAAGAAAGTCTATTCCTTTCACATTTGCGGGGAGAGACAATTGCTTTCATTTTAAGAGGAAGCCTATTCCTTTCACATTTGGGGGAGATACAATTGCTTTCATGTTAAGAGGAAGTCTTATTCCTTTCACATTTGTGGGGAGAGACAATTGCTTTCATTTTAAGAGGAAGCCTATTCCTTTCACATTTGCGAGGGGAGACAATTGTATTAACTTTTTCGTGACAAGTCTTTTAATTTCATTTTGGTGATGAAAAACTATTGCATTCAGTTTTGTGACGAAAGCCTTGTCTCTCAGATTGATTGTTGATTGTCATTGCCTAATTTGCTGGATGGTTATTTGTTGATTCTCATCGCCCTAATTGCTGCCGATTGTTTATTGATTACACTGTACAACAAATTTCAGTGTCAAAAAAAAACACACAGATCTTATGAACGTTTTATTATGTAGTTGAGTGTGATGAATTCGAATTTGCTAAAAATAAATTCCCATCAAGTAATATTTTGCCGATTTAATAATTATGCAATTGATGCCTATTTTTACGAGACCACAAATGTATTTCGCTCATAAAGTCAGATTAAATATGTCCATTGTAATTAATTCATGAGTAAATGTTAGGATTGCATCCTTACATATGATCAAACTCCAACTGTACTGTTATAATAATAATAATAATTATGATAATAATAATAATGATGATGATAATAATAATGGTAATAATAATGATAATAGTGATACTACTAGTACTAGTACTACTACTAATAATAACAATAATAATAATAAACATAGTGATAATAATAATTAAAAGAATATTTTATCAGATAGGCATGAAATAAGAGCTCAGAAATTCGCACAACCTCTACATTATCTTCCGAAGCTAAAAGTGCAGCATCTGACGCAGGCATTCCATTTTCACAACCCCCTTCTTGCTGACCCAGCCTCCCCGTTTCAGCTAACGCCCTATGGCAACAACCAGCAATCTTCACTCTAAAGTATCAAATTTCTTTAATACCGACGTCTAATTTCCTGTGGTTTCACTGTTTTTTGCAAAAGACATTTTTAGGTAAGCCCTGTTAGGCTCTACCTCTAATCATCTTGAATTATATACTAGTGGTTGATGGTAAGGTAGGAGTATCCTGTATCCTTAAAATGTCTCCACATTGGCTCACTTGTAAGAAATTTCCGCCCCATTAACCATATCAAAAAGTTAACTGGATAGTTATTGTAAAAACCATCCCACTGTGTTCAATGCTCCATATAACCATTGGCTCAATTGTAAAAATATAAAAACCTAAGTAACTAAATCAAATATAACTGGACCATTATTATAGAACCCCTCCTATTATATTTAATATTTTATGTAACCACACCCACTAAAATGAGCATGTAAAGAAATATAAAATTTCTTGTGAGAGAGAAGAGACTCTCAGACATTTTAATCCACCACCTTGCCTAAAATTGCGAGCGCCCATTTTCTCATTACTTCATAAGAAAGCTTACTTTGTAATTTAATAATTTCTACAATTCTAACAATCTCCGTTTTCCGAGTTGTTTAGCCTCAACCTTTGTAATTTTATATTCGTCGATAGTTTTGTATTAGAATTTGTTTGATTTTTTATGACTATTGCTCTTTCAGAGTACGTTTAAAGCCATTAGGGCAGAAATAGTTACTCAAGAACTGGGTATCTGCCAATATTTGTGGGCACATCCAATTTGATTGATGCTTTTCACCTTGTCCAACTTCGACATTTAGCTGTCATTTAGATTACCGTCCAAGTAAGATTTATATGTACTCGGATTTTACATGATTTACCACTCTGAGGAGCACGACTGGGTAAAGATGCCTTGCTTTGAAGTTTGCAAGATCAACCACGAACCAAGGTTGGGTTTTGTGAGGAGCCCTATTTCAATAGGCCCTCGGTGCTGTCTGACTGGTTCCCCGAAATGTAACTCTTCTCGCACGTTTATTCAGGAGCGAGTTCATCTTGCCCAGTTCTAAAATTGTTACAAGTTCTAGACCTCCACTATTCATTGGTCTCGCACTGCACATGCGACGTGTGGTCGTGTTTGCCCTGCAGAAACAGACTCATTTGTGGTCGACTAGACATGAGAGATTTCATATGTGCCTCCTTTGAAATTTAGCAGTTACGCAGAGTATGTTTCACCTTTTTGGTATTTTGACAATCAGATTTGCCATGGAAATTCTTGGTTAAGGGTCTACTCGAAGAGACTTCAAAAACTACAAAGCCTAAGAAGTTTTATTCAAGAGGCATATATAAACTCTTATTTTGTTGGGGAATTAAATCTCTAAACGGGTAGAAACTATTTTGCAGAATGAATCCATTTATTTGAACTCTCTTTTCTATTATTCACTTAAGTTTAAAAAAAGATCGAACTTCTTTAGGTAATTGATATTTTAATTATTCATAAATTACTAACAATAGATTTGAATAAATTCGATATACTGACCAACCAAAGTATGGTTTTAGCTTTTAAGAATAAACAGATCATCCTGTAACACAGTATTTCAACTACATTTACTCATCTTTAAATTCCGTTGATTTATGGTCATTTGTTTTTAGAATTCTCTAAATCAGTTGATACAGTACACCATACATTCTTATTGGGTCACATTTAACTGTTAGATATTAGTGGGGCGTCACTGACTTAGTCATATTTGAAAAGAAAAATCAAATTGTTGATATGAATCAAACACTGAACGAAAAAAAAAATAAGGACTTCCTATGGTTCTATTTTGAGTACATTATTGTTTTATTTTTGATAAATGCCATAGATAAATGTTCTTCAAATAAAAGTTTGGAGACAACACATTATATGGCAATAAAAGTAACGTAAACGCCCAAACTCATTTACTAAATGGTGAATTTTCTAATGGGGATAAAAAGCCCTGCCTTAATAGGTTCTCTAAATGGCACTCGTCCTGACCCCGGTGTGTGCCCTAAAAGAGGGTATCTAGTGAATCATGGACCACATCGCTTACCTGAAATATTGAGAATTGCGGGTCATTCATTGTCCGCAGAGGAATCTTCGATATATGTTTCCATCCCCATCGTCAACACATTCTTTACATATCGCTGCATACAATCCTAAGGAAAGATGCCCTTTCTAATTTTCATCTCAAATTTAATTTAAAAAAATGTCCCGAAATGTGCGAAAGTAACAACTTATTGTATTTGCTTATACAGTATGTTATTGCAATTTTTAATTAAAATACAGTATTTTGTGAAATTCAAGTAAGATATATATTACTGCATTTATATACAATGGGCGGTACGCACAACATACTGAGTTTTTTAGAAAATTACAGTAACATGTTTGACACTGTATTTTACACCGCGTTACTGTAACTTTTAAAGTAACAGTAAAAATCACGCAGTTTGATTGCTGAGCTGCCAATAAATTACTGTAGAAATTAGAGTAAACATTTTAGAAAAGTTAAAAAACCCCATTTTTATTCGCGTGCGAGTCTAGTCGCGAGCGACTCTACTTCTCACTATGTAGGTCATCGGTCGGCCGGTCCACGTTTTGCTTTATTGTGTTTTTCTAATAACATTTTAACTAATCGGCAAATTCTAACGAAATTCGAACCCCTTATGTTGATTTATATTCTCTTTCGAATGGTATAACTTCCAGGGTCACCCTAAGGTTTGTCTCTGAATTATTGAAAGTTTTGGAGTTCGTAAGGTCATAAATTAGAATAAGTGAGAGTATGCGATTTTTTGTTCAGCAGAACTTGTTCCCTTTCGTGACGGATTTTTTTGGCTATTCTCCGTTTTCCCCAGGGTTTTCGCTTATGAATTAGATTCATGGATGTTTCTTTTGATTTATTTGAGTGATATTCCGAACCTCGGACCGGCTATTAAAGAAAGAAAAAGGTTTTTGCAGAAATCGGAACTTAGAAGAATTTTATAGCTTTGCCCGTTTCCATCTCCGTTTTTTCTTCTTGCAGTTCCGTTTACTTTGAAGGCTCTGATGTGACGTCAGGACCTTAAAACCTGAAAGAAATATACAGATTTTGGCGAAACGTAGGAGGAGATGGCAATTTATATCATTCGAGAGAGCATGTAAAACAACATAAGGGTTTCGAATTTCGTTAGAATCGGCCGATTAGTTACAATGTTATTAGAAAAACAAAAAAAAAGCAAAACATGGACCGGACGACCAATGAGCTACATAGTGAAATGTAGAGTCGCTCACGACTAAACTCGCACGCGACTAAAAAGGGCCGCCCATCGCAATGTAAGCAAACGTGAGTAAGCAAAAAATAGGGAAGAATAAGCCGCTCATAGCGATGTCCAAATAATTTTCTACATTAGTTTTCAAATCCCTGGATTCATTTTACTAGCCTAAACCCAGGTGGAAAAACGATTAAGTATCCAACTAAATACAAATACAGCAAACGTGACTACTAAAAAAAACAAAGAACCTCTAATAAATTAATCGCCTCTCATTGCGATTACCAAATAATTTTGAACATTAGTCTACAAATCCCTGAAATTATTTTAACTACCCATACCCAGCGGGAAAACGATTAAATACCCAAATAAATAAATAAAAAAACAAACATGACTAAACAAAATATATGAAATAACCTTATACAATAACAATAACCGCTCATAATCATTTCAAAATAATTTCGAACATTACCCTACAAATCCCTGTTCTTGTTTTAACCGCATCTTTCTTTCAGCCTATTTATAGAGGAATTTCTCTCGGTGCACAGGATTAAAGCTATCTAATTGTTTTTTCAATGCGGGTTTCGGTATTTGTAACTAGTTTAGGTTTAGTTATTGTACTTTACTCCAATTGCGGTCTATACCGCTTATATTTCACGTTATGGCGTCACATTTTAGACTATTTCTATAGGAATTACGCGAATTTTACTCGATTAAATCTATTTTAATTGGGGTTTCGATGCGGGCTTCGATAGTGGGAGCTAATTTCCGTTTAGTTCTTCAATTTTTGCTGACTTAGTTTTTTGAGTTTCGACCGCTATGTCGTCACTTTCTAGCTTATTCCTATAGGAATTGATCTAATTTCACACGATTGAATCTATTTTAATTGTGTTTTCGAGGGGGGTTTGATATTTTTAATTAGGAATTAGGTCAGGTTAATTTCTTCTTATTGCGCCCCCCCCCCAAGGTCTGCTGACCAAAAAGTCGCGTGCCCTCTCTTATTCTGATTTGTGTCCTTACGACTTTCAATAATTCCAGGAGTAACCTTGGAAGGACCATGAAAATTCCATAATTCTAAAGGGAATGTAAAACAACATAAGAGTTTCAAATTTCGTTAGAATCGGCGGAATAGTTTTGATGTTATTGTTCTCCCCCCCAAAAAAACAACAAAAAAACCCCCCAAAACAAACAAACAAAGCTGGCTAATTTGAGAGGACTTTTGCATTTATATCATTCGAAATATAATGTAAAACAACTTAGCCTAGTATAGTCTCGAATAGTAGCCTGGTAATATGGACTAGCCTAGATTGCCTAATATAGTAAATCCTGCCTAGCCTAGCCTAGTATAGTTCAGCATAGTATAACAGAGTATATTATGTCATAGCATAGCCTACCAGAGTATAGACTAGCATCGGATAGCCTAGTCAAGCCTAGCTTAGTGTAACCAAGTCTAGCCGAGGATTCCCTATAATAGTAGAACTTACCATACCATACTCTAGCGTAACTAGCATAGTATACCCTATCCTTACATACTATAGCTTAGCCTGCCATAGTATGACTTAGCCTAGACTAATCTAGCCTAGCTTAGCAGGGAATGTATAGTATGGTCTATCATAGCCTAGATACCATTGGCCTAGTCTAACATAGCCTAGTACAGCCTAGTATATATAGGATAGTAAAGCTTACCATAGTATAGCATGGTATAGCTTATCATAGTATAGCCTAGCCTAAAATAGTATAGTATAGCATATTTTAACCTAGTGTAGTTGAGAATAGTTTAACATAGTATAGCCTATCCTATCCTCGTATAGCTTTGGAAAGCCTAGCATAGTATAGTCTATCTACCATAGCCTACCTTACCCTAATCAAGCTTAGCATAGAATAGAATAAGCATAGTATAACCTAAACTAGCATAGTATAAACTAGTCTATCATAGTATAGCCTAGCTTAGCATAGTATATCCTATAGTATTCTAGTATAGTATATTTTGGCATAGCACACGCCACCATAGTCTAGCCTAGCATACCCTAGCCTATGCTAGCATAGCATGGTACACTATAATCTAGCCTTGTCTAGAGTATTATAGTCCAGCATAGCCTTGCATAGAATAGCATTCTCTTGTATAGCCCAGCCTAGTATATCATAGTATAGAATGTCATATTAGGTTACGAACAACGAGATTGTCAATGCAGAACTCTACGTTCAACAAATATATCGACTCGCCGAAGCTATTCGTGAAAAGCGACCTCATTGACGTTATGGAGTCCTTCTGCAACACGACAATGCTCTTCTTCACATTGCTAATATAACAAAAGACGCCATCCAAACGGTTAATTGGGAAATCCTGCCGCATCTTCCATATTCGCCAGACTTGGCTCCATCGGATTTCCACCTGTTCCGATCGCTCTCTAACAATTTGCGCGGCGTTTCGTTCAATACTGATGTGGAATTAAGAACCTGGTTAGACGAATTCTTCGAGCCAAAATCCAGAGATTTTTATTGCAGAGGCATCGAAAAAGTAGTTGAACGTTGGGAAGAAGTCGTAAATAACAACGGAGAATACATTATTGATTAAATGCATATTGTTATCAATTAAAAATTAAGTTTTTCTAAAATTGTTAATGGTATTGAATAAATTTGATAAAACCGTAAGAACCTATTCCTCAACCTGTTAGAATAGCATAGTATGTGCTAGAGTAGACCAGTATACTCTTCCTTAGCCTAGTATAGACTTGCATATATAGCCTAACCTAGCTTAACTAAGTAGTATAATTCACCCTAGCTTAGTATAGTATACCTGAGCGCATCCCAGAGTATCCCAGCCTAGCCTAGCTTATCAAAGTATAGCTTAGCCAGGCATAGTATAATTTAGCCTAGCCTGCCTAGCTAAGTATAGCTTATCCTACTTAATGCAGCATACAATTATATATTAAGACTTAGTCTAGCCTAGCTTACCCTAGTCTAGTATAGCCTAGCTTAGCCTTGTTCACTGGAGCGTAGCCTAGTATATTCTAGCTTATCCTAGTATAGTTAGCACATTCTAGCCTATACTAGCATAGCCTAGTATAGTATATCATAGCCTGCCTTACCTACCCTACCCTAGTCTAGTTAGCATAGTATAGTATATCATAGTTTTGCCTCGCCTAGAGTAGACTATTGGATCTTAGCCTAGGCTTGCATACCATGCATAACATAGCTTAGCCTACTCTAGCAAAGTCTCGCTTATCCTAACCTCCTATAGCGAAGCCTAGCCTAGTGTAGCATAGCTTAGTATATCATAGCCTAACCTACAATTTCCATAGCGTTGCTTAGCTTAGTATAGCCTTTCATGCCCTGCATAGCCTAGTATAGCTTAGCTTAGCCTAGCATAGTATAACCTAGCTTAGCATTAAATATCCAAGACAAGTATAGCCTATACTATCCTAGTCAAGCATAGCTTATTATTGTCTAGCATAAAATACTATATGCTATCATAGCATAGCATATTATAGCCTAAATTAGCATAGTATATCTCACCCTTGTACATTATATCTTAGCTTAGTATAGTATAGCCTAGCATAGTATAGTCTATTCTAGGCTTGCCTAGCAGAGTATAACATATTATAGCCTAGTCTAGTCTAGCAGAGTATCGGCCGAAAAGTTATGATGTCATTGCCAAAACAAATTAATTCCCGGACTAACCTTGGGAGGACTTTGGCAATTATATCATTCGAAATAGAATGCAAAACAACCTAATGCTTTTAACTTTCGTTAGAATCCGCCAAATAGTTATGAGGCTATTGCCAAAAAAAAAATAATTCCTGGGCTAATCTTGGGCTTCAAGTTTCGTTAGAAACCACCTGATAGTTACAATGTTATTAAAAAAAAGAAGCAAAACGTGGACCGACCGACCGACGACATTGTGAGATGTAGAGTCGCTCACCACTAGACTCGAACGCCATTCAATGGCTAAGTGATTTGAACCTTGGAAAACCATTAATGCAATAAATAACCATTTATCACCTTATCACAAAACGCCGCCGGTCATTGAAAGGACTTTCCCTCCTGTTGTGACTTCCACAAAGTTTGTGGCTGCGTGGTAAATTGAGGCATCGCGCAAGAGTTTCGTTGCCATCAAAGAAAAATTTTTAAAACTTGACTCGAATGAAAATTACTTTTTAGAATTTAATCCGTCTTGCCTTGATTAGAGGCGTGGCGCGCACCACGAGCACCCTATCCAATTTTATTGAGCGTAAGAAAACAGCAACGAGGCTGTATCGCGCAGAAAGTTTGAAAGGAGAGAAAAGCATAGAAAGTGGTAAGGTAGAGAAGGAGGAAAGCTCGCACTAACCTAGTGCATATGGCGTTGGTCTTCTAACGTCAAGGTGTCGGGTTCAATTCCAGTGGGGACGGACACAAATATAAGCGCACGTAGCGATCTGGACACCGATTGGTGGACGTGCTGTGTTTACACCCGCGGGGAATGGTACATCTTACACACGTTTCCACACACATACACAACCAATCCGCAATCCGCTCTCGTTTCTCTCAAGACGTCACAACACATAAATCACATACACTCTCCGTTCCAAGGAATCCCGCCGATGGGGAGTTGTATTATCATACACCTGACGCCGAAAGGGTCCTCGTTCACCCCGGGGTGACGAAGGTGCCGACATGAACGCTGGTTGCTGTCAAACACATAAATTCACCCCGATCTCTTCTCACAAACGAGAACCGACCACTGGTACCATTGGGTTTACCAGCGATTGTCATTCTGATCTTTATGATGATTCCATTATTCAATCGGGAGGATCTGGTCTTTAGGAAGAGGGATCATCTCCACGAGCGAAAGATGGATAGCACAAGAGCGGAGTAGGTGCAGAAAGCGGAAATGTGCGAATCAAATATGGCCGCTGATTCTTATGCATGCACTGGGACATGGAGGGCAGGGTTCGTGTGTTGGGAGAGGAGGTGAAACAAACCTGGGTATGGCACCTAAATTCTTTTTGCAGGTAGGTGGTGAAAAAGTGGAAATAAATATGTGGAAATGAATACGAGGAGATGAATACGAGGAGTTAAACACGGAGAGACAAATAAGAGGAGATGAAAAAGAGGAGAGGAATAGGAGGAGATGAATAAAATGAGAGGAATAGGAGGAGAGGAATAGGAGGACATGAATCCAAGGAGATGGATAAGAGAAGATGAATAAGAGGAAACAAATAGGAGGCGATGAATAAGAGGAGATAAATACGTGGAGACGAATAAGAGGAGATGAATAGGATGAGTTTAATTGAGGTAGACTAATAAGAGAAGATGAATAAAAGTCGATGAATACGAGGAGATGATCACGAAGAGATGAATAAGAGGTGACAAATAAGAAGAGAGAAATACGAGGAGATGGATAACAGGAGATGACAAAGAGGAGATGAATAGAAGCAGACAAATAGGAGGTGATGAATAAGAGGAGATGAATACGAGGAGATAAACAAGAAGAGATGAATAAGAGGAGAGGAATGAGAGGAAGTGAAAGAAGTGAGATGAATAAAAGGAGATGGAAAGGTGGAGATGAATAAGAAGTGAAAAATAAGAAGAGATGATTAAGCGAAGATGAATAGGAGGAGACGAATAATAGTAGATAATTAAGTGAAGATGAGGACCGGGAGCCGGATAAGAGATGTATAAGAGGAGATGAATTGAAGGAAATAAATAAGACAAGATGAATAGGAGGAGAGGAATAAGAGGACCTAAGTACGAGAAGACGAATAAGAGGAGACGAGTAGAAAAAAATGAATTAAGGGAGATGAGTACAAGGAGAGGAATAGGAGGAAATGAATAAGAGGAGACAAATACGGGGAATGAATACGAGCAGAGGAATAATAGGTGATAAATATGAGGATTTCAATACGAGTAGACGAATAAGAGATGAAAAAGAGATGAATACGAGGAGATTAATAAGAAGAGATGAATACGAGGTGACAAATAAGAGGAGATGAATAAAACGAGTTGAAAACAATGAGACGAATAGGCGGAGATGAATGAGAGGAGACAAATAAGGGAAGATCAATAAGAGTAGATAAATACGAGGACACGAATGAGCAGAGATAAATAAGAATAGAGGAATACGAGGAAATGAATAGGGGAGCTAAGATGAGATTAATACGACTGGATGAATAAAGGAGATGAATTGGAGGAGAGGAATAAAAGGAGGCGAAGAAAAGGAGATGAATACGAGGATATAAATAAAAAGATTAATAAGAGGAAATTAATATGAAGAGAAAAATAAGAGCAGATGACTAAGGAGAGATGAAAACGAGGAGATGAATAATAAGAGATAAATGAGAGGAGATGAATGCAAAGAGACAAATAAAAGGAGATGAATAAGATGAGATGAATAAGAGGAAATGAATACGAAGAGACGAATAAGATGAGATGAATAAGAGGAAATAAATACCAGGAGACAAATAGGAAGTGATGAATAAGAGGAGAAGGACAAGAGGGGATGAATAAAAGTGAAAAATAAAGAGGGATGAATAAGAGGAGATGAATACGAGGAAAGGAATAAGTGGATATGACGAAGGGGAGCCAGACAAGGTGAGAAAAATAAGGGGAGATGACTACGAGGAGATAAATAATATGAGATGATTAGGAAGAGATGAATAAAAGGACATAAGTCCGAGGAGATGAATAAGAGGAGATGAATATGGGGAAATGAATACGAGGAGACGATTATGAGGATATGAATAAGAGGAGTTTAATACGAGAAGACTAATATGAGAAGATGAATAAGTGAAGATACATATAGGAGATGAACACGAAGAGATGAAGAAGAGGAGAGGAATAGGAGGAGATAATAGCAGGCGTTTAATAGGAATAGATTAATAAGAGATGATGAATAAAAGGAGATGAATACGAGGAGATGAACACGAAGAGAAGAATACGAGGTGACAAATAAGAGGAGATAAATAGGAGGAGATGAATAACAGGAGATGAAAAAGAGGAGATGAATAGAGGCAGACAAATAGGAGGTGATGTATAAGAGACGATGAATACGAGGAGATTAATAAGGTGATATGAATAAGAGGAGAGGAATGAGAGGAATTGAAAGAAGAGAGATGAATACCAGGAGAGAAATAAGAGGATATTAATAAGAGTAGATGGACAAGAGTAGATGAATAAGATTTGAAAAATAGGAAGAGATGATTAAGCGGAGATGAATACGAGGAGACGAATAAGAGCAGATGATTAGGCGGAGATGAGGACCTGGAGCCGGATAAGAGATGAATAAGAGGATATGAATTCGAGGAAATAAATAAGCCGAGATGAATAGGAGGAGAGGAATAAGAGGACATAAGTACGAGAAGACATCTAAGAGGAGATGAATATGAGGAGATGAATATGAGGTGAAAAATAAGAGAAGATAAATAGGAGGAGATGAATAAAAGGAGATGAAAATGAGGAGACGAATAAGCAGGGATGAATAAGAAGAGACGAATATGAGTAGATCAATTAGGGGGGATAAATAAGGGAAGACGAAGAAAAGAAGAAGAATAACAGGAGAAGAATAAGAGGAGCTAAATAAGAGTAGAAAATACGAGGAGACTCATAAGAAGAGATAAATGTGAGTAGATGAATACCAGGAGATAAATAAGGGGAGATAAATAAGAGGAAACAAACAAGAAGAGATGAATAATAGGAGGCGAATAGGAGTAGAAGTATAGGAGGAGATAAATAAGAGGAGAAGAATTAGAGGACATGAAAAGGAGATAAATACGAGGAGACAAATAAGAGGAGATGAATACTATGAGACAAATAGGAGAATATGCATAAGAGGAGATGAATGCGAGGAGATGAATAAGAAGAGATGAATAGGTGGATACTATTAAGAAGAGAGCAATAAGAAGAGATGAATACGAGGAGATGGATAATAGGAGATGAATACGCGAAGATAAATAAAAGGAAATGAATAACCGTAGGTGAATACCAGGAGATTAATAAGAGGAAATGAATACTAAGAGACAAATAAGGGGAAATAAATAAGTGGAGATGAAAACGAGTAGACGAATACGAGGAGATGAAAGAGAGGAGAGGAATAAGAGGAGATGAATAGGAGGAGATATGTAGGAGGACGGAAATAAGAGAAGATAAATATGAGGAGAAGTATACAAGGACAGAAATAAGAGAAGAGGAATAAGAGGAGAAGAATAGAAGGAAATGAATAGAGGGAGATGAATACGATAAGAGCAATAGAAGGAGATGAATAGGAGGAGATGGATAAGGGGAGAAGAATACCTAGAGACAAATAAAGGGAGATAAATATGAGGAAACGAATAAGGGGAGATGATTAAGTGGAAATGAAAAAGATGAGATAAATAAAAAGAGATGAATACGAGGAGATAAATAAAAGGAAATGAATAAGAATAGATGAATACGGGGGGATTAATAAGAGGAAATGAATACAAGAAGATGTGTACGAAGACAGAAATATGAAAAGGTGAATAGGAGGAGAAGAAATCGAGGTCAGAAGTAAGAGAAGATGAAGAAGAGGAGAAGAATAAAAGGAAATGAATAAAGGGAGATATATACGATGAGAGGAATAGGAGGAGATGAATAAGAAGAGATGAATAGAAGGAGATGAATAGGGTGAGATGAATACGAGGAGATCAATATGAAGAGATGAAAAATAGGAGAGGAATACGAGGAGACGAATAAGAGGAGAAGAATGTCAAGAGATCAATAAGAGGAGATGAATAAGAGCAGATAAATACAAGAAGACGAATAAGAGTAGATTAATAAGAGGAAATGAATACGATGAGATGAATAAAAAGAGATTAAATACTAGGAGATAAATAAACGGAAGTGAATAAGAGGTGATGGATAAAAGGAGATTAATGAGAGGAGATGAATAATAAGAGACAACTAACAGGAGACAAATAAGGGGGAATGAATATGAGGAGAGGAATAAGAAGAGATGAAAGTGAGTAGAGTAAAAAGAGGAGATGAATACGAGGAGACGAATAAGATGACATGAATAGCAGGTGATAAATAGGAGTAGTTAAATAAGAGGAGATGAATACTATGAGCCAACAAGAGGATATGAATAAAAGGAGATGAATACAGCGAGAAAAAAAAAGAGGAGAGAAATCTGAGGTGACGCATAAGAAAAGATGAATACGAGGAGACAAATCAGAGCAGATGCTTACGAGGAGATGAATAAGAGGGGATGAATGAGTGGAAAGAAATACGAGGATACGCATAAGAGGAGAGGAATACAAGTAGAGAAAGAAGAACAGATGAATATGATGAGACCAATAAGAGGAGATGAATAAGATGAGATGAATAAGAGGAGACGAATAAGAGAACATGAATAAGAGGATATGAATACGAGGAGACGAATAAGAGATGAAAAAGAGGAGATGAATACGATGAGATTAAAAAGAGGAGCTGAATACGAGGTGACAAATAAGAGGAGATCAATAAAAAGAGACGAATATTAGGAGACGATTAAGCGGAGATGAATAAGAGGAGAGGAATAAGAGAAGATTATTAAGAGGAGATAAATACGAGGAGATGAATAAGAGAAAAAGAATAACAGGAGACGAATAAGAGGAGATGAATAAGAGTAGATACCTACGACGAGAAGAATAAGATGAGATAAATAAGGGTAGATGAATACGACGCGATGAATAGGGAGAGATAAATATGAGGAGACAAACAGGAGGAGATGAATAGGATGTGATGAATAGGAGTAGGATAATTAGAGCATATGAATACGAGGAGACGAATAAGAGTACGTGAATAGAATGAGATAAATTCGTGTAGACAAATAAGAGGAGATGAATACTATGAAACAAATAAGAGGATATGAATAATAGGAGATTAATAGGCAGAGACCAATGAGAAGAGATAGAAATACGAGGAGACGCATAAGAGGAGAGGTATACGAGGAGGCAAATAAGATCAGATGAGTAGGAGGAGACGAATAAGAGGAGATGAATAAGAAGAGAGAAATACGAGGAGAGTCATAAGAGGAGAGGAATACAAGGAGACAAATACAGACAGATGAATAAGAGGAGAAGAATAAGAGTTGAGAAATACGATTAGAGGCATAAGAGGAGATGAATACAAGGAGACAAATAATAGGAGATCAATAAGAGGAGTTTAATACGAGTAGTAAGACTAATATGAGAAGACGAATAAGAGAATATGAATATGAGGAGAAGAATAAGGAGATAAGAATAGTATGAGACAAATGACAGGAGATAAATAAGATAAGATGAATAATAGGAGACGAATAAGTTGAGATGAATAGAAGGAGATTAATACGAGCATAGCTATAACATAAAAGGAATACAAGGACACAAATAAGAGCAGATGAATATGAGGAGACGAATAAGTAGAGATGAATAAGAGGAAATCAATACAAGGAGACAAATAATAGGAGATGAATAAGAAGAAATGAATACGAGGAGACGAATAAGCGGAGAAGAATTGAATGAGGTGAATGAGAGAAGATAAATAAAAGGAGATGAATACGAGGAGACGAATAAGAGAAGATTAATAGGAGGAGACAAATGAAAGGAGATTAATAAGAGGACATGAATAAGAGTAAAAAAATAAATGGAGTTAAATAAGAGGAGATGAATACAATGAGAGAAAATAGAGGAGATGAATAAAAGGAGATGAATTCGAGGAAACGAATAAGAGGAGATGAATACGAGGAAACAAGAGGAGATGAATATGAGGACATGAATACGATGAGACAAATAAGAGGGAAAGAATACCAGGAGACAATTAAGAGGAGATGGAAGCTAGGAGAAGAATAAGAAGAGATGAATAAGAGGAGATGAATACTATGAAACGAATAAGAATAGATGAATAGGAGGAGTTTACTACGAAGAGATGAATACGAAGATACAAATAAGAGGAGATGAAAACGCAATGACAAATAATAGGAGATGAATAAGAGGAGATGAATACGAAAAGATGAATAAGAATAAATGAATAAAAGGCGATGAATAGGATGAGAGGAGTTAGAGGAGATGAATAAGAAGAGATGAATACGAGGAGACGATTACGAGGAGATGAATACGAGGAGACAAATGAGAGGAGATGAATAAGAAGAAATGAATACGAGGACACAAATAAGAGAAGATGAATATGAAGAGATGAATACAAGGAGACGATTAGGAAGAGATAAATAAGTAGAGATGAATACAGGGAGATGAATAAAAGGTGAGGAATACAAAGTGATTGTGAGGAGATGATTGTGAGGAGACGAATAAGAGGAGATGAATAAGAGGAGATGAATTCGAGGAGACAAATAAGGAGAGATGAATACGAGGAAACGATTAGAGGGGATGAATACGAGGAGACGAATAAAAGGACATAAATAACATGAGATGAATATGAGGAGACAAATAAGAGTATAAAAATGAGAGGAGACACAAAAATAGATGAATAAGAGATGACGAAGATTTAGATAGCGATAATTTTAGTGGCAATTGCATCCCATTCCTGCGAAATTTTAATATTGATACGAGTATTTGTCTGAGGAATGGAGATTAAAGCTGTTATCTTTTAATAGAAAAAGAGTCGATAGAGTGCGTTAATATTTATGGCATAGCCTCACTAACGGGTATGTGACAGAACGAATCCTGCCACTCACCTAAACATTAATTCTATGTCAAATCCTATGTCAGTAGTGCAGGTGGAAAGGACATACACTAATAGCACGAAGTATTGAGTCTCTCAACTATAAGATCATAACGGTATATATCAGAGGTGACTAAAATTGGGGCAGAGACAAGTTTGGTAATTTCTCAGCGTTACTGCTTCACTTTATTCATTTGTACCATCCAGATGTTTTCCTGATAGCATATTTTTCTGTAAGAAACCTCTGATTCAACATACTCCATTGCGACGGCAGCCACCTTGCGCGCTACGAGAGAGTTCCAGCACCGGGGATTGATGTATTTTGTGATCATCCACTTATTCAACTCTCTTTTGTTGAAGATCGCCCCCAAGTTCTCTATCGGATTAAAATCTGAAGATTATGTAGGCCATGCATCCAATATTTCAAGTCAATGGTGCGTGAGCCTCTTACCACTTCATCGTGGAGAAGAATTCACGTATCTCTGGTTGTAATAACTTTCGAGGCACATTATATAATTCACTGGGGAACACGAATGATACTCGTATCTGCCACTTGATTGCAAGTAATTTTTGTGCACTGAAAATATATTTCACCTCGGTTTGGCTTTTTCAGGTCCTGATTCTTGTAAACAGCCCAGGCGCCATTTTCAAGGTTTTTTTTTTCAAAATTAGGACTAAAAATGAAGTCATGCGTTAACGTTTATTTCCAATTTTCATGAATACATGCACTTCAAGCTATTGTAAAATTACTTTATAACGATAGAAATGACTTAAAATAAAACGAAACAGAGATATGAAGCTTTCACTCTGGTGAAATTTTCTTATATAGGACTTTCTAGAGCATTTGGCTGTTGTTTGTTGCAGACATGTGAATAAGTGTTTCTAATTAGTTCGAGGGCGCTGAATGCGAATTTGAAAACTAAAATTCTCTATCACATCTAGATTTTGGGTAATGACCCCCACCCCTCCCATTTTTCGCTATTTGTTCCGATTAATAAATAAAAAAATCTTTTTATTTTGTCATTTTTTTAATTTTTAACCCAAAATATTTTAAAAGTTGGGGACCTTCCTTCTTTATTCTGGCTTAGGACAGAGAGGGTACATCACTGGCGAAGTTACCACCCATCCAGTTCCCTCCCAAGTTATGAAGATTTTATTGTATTGATTAAGTTTGTTATGCACATAAAGTTTAAAGAATCTTTTCTGTGGCCTTCTCGCTGCGAGATATCAAAGTTTGTTTTTGTAAAGACCAGCAATAATCCCCCATCATATTTGGATAAAATTTTCCTTGGTATCTCGTCTCCATAACCAAAATTTGTGGATGAAAACGTTCACCATGTTCATCATTAACGGTTTTCAGAAAATATTGTTTACTATTTTTCGGTAATTTGGAGAGTTAAAATTGCTGAGAAAGTTTTCATTGACTTTCACAAAGGATGTCCATGCTTTGCGTTCCTTTTCATTGAGTGAAGGAATCATCAGAAACAACTCTGCGAATTTGTGGTCCAGTGAAAACTCCAGCTTATATTTTCTTGCATCAGTTAAGGATATTTTGAATTTGTTTTTCAAATATTCAAGGCCTTCATTAACCCTAATTGAATGTGAAGAGGTGGAAGATAAACCTTTCCCCCTGTTCGTCACTTACAGCAGCTAAATTACTTGGAAATTGGTCAAGATGACTATTCAAAAAATGAGTTTTTATACTCATATTGCAACCTAGCTCTTTGTAGTCGCTTAAAAGTTTTCTTACGACTTCTTTGTAGTTATCTGCCCTATAATTTCCTCAAAAAGCTTTTTATCAAGTCCACAAATGAGAACCAGGCATTTCTTTCGCGTTCATTCATACATTAGGAAAACTGTTGTCATTAATTCATGTTCTTATTTGTGGACCGTCGAAAATTCCGGCTTGATTTTTTCATAACATAAACTTGGGAATTTTGAAATTATGTGTTTGAAACACTCTCCTTTTGTATTTAAATCCTTTCCATATTATTTCATAAGACCTAGTTTGATATGCAGAGGAGGAAATATGATTTTATCTTTGCTAACTAAAGGCGAATTAATTACACTTTTTTCTCCGACAGTAAGTGATGTTCGTGCTGGACAGATTTGTTTGGAATAATGTTCTTCCTTAACTCTGCTTTCCCATAAGCAAAGGAAGCAGGGATATCTTTTTCTGCTTGTTGCCCTAGCAGAAAATTGACCATTTCTAAGTCAACACATATGATCGACTCGAGCTCCCTATATTTGATCAGTTTTAAAACAGTTTTTCTATGCTTATACTTTTCTTTTACTGTTGTTGAGTGCCCAATTGGTATCGAGCTGTATAGATTTCCATTATGCAGCAACACATACTTAAATCCTCTTTTGCAACTGTCTCAAAACAAACGCCAATCACTTGCATTGTAAGACTGAACCCCCATCTTCTTTAACAAACCTAGTATGTCGCAGCAATATGCTAAACTATGCTCTGTCCTAAAATATTTAAGAAGTTCTTTTTCTCTGTTTCTGTAAAATAAAATGTATGTTTTTGAACTAAGCATGTTTTTTTCTGTTTAAGTCTTGAAGCTAAAATCTTTGGTAAATTTAGATCCCTTACAGGGTCATTGAACTCGGCTTAGTTAAACCTTTGCTGATCACTTTTATTCACAACTACGCTGGGGTCGAATTCGGTGTCTGACTCCTCAGAGTGCATAACAATATTTTCAGAAACATCTTCAACTAATTCCTGAGCTGGCAGACTCTTAAATTTTGGAATGAGAATTTCATTTAAATGTAGCAGAGGTGGTATTGCGCTGTCGACATTTGGGTACGCGATAAGATGTTTATTTTTCTTAGTGAATCCCGAAGTCTTGACAAAGCAGAAGTAGCAATCCGTCTCGTGGTTAGTCAGCTCTCGCCACACATGAAATGGAAAAGAAATTGCGAAACGTTAACAAAAGCGAATTTTATTAAATGTTGTTTATGTACCTAAGTTACAATTACACTTAGGTAATTTGCAGTACACAAATGACTAAGTTACGTAGTTTTACCATCGGAACTCCCAAAGGTATTGTTGACTCCGAAGCTTTCGTCCAATGTCGCAGTCTTTCACTGCATACAGTGCAGTCTTTATGTGGAACCCATGATTTATCTTTATCCCCAAGTTTTATGCCAAAATAAGCTGAGTAAACTCTTTTCACGAAGTCCGTTATATTTCCTCGTTGATGTGGTAGTGTAAAATTTCCACATATGTAGCAAAATGAATCAGTAGAATTTTTGAATATGAACTTTCTAGTGCTTGAGGACATATTGCTTGATTTTTTTTTATCAATTTTCAAAATCTGAAATATAAAAACAAACATTACTTTAAATAGCTACAAATAGATAATTATAATTATAATGTGCAACTGCAAAAAGACTTAGCAATTATTGAGAAAATACTCTTTTTATGAATATGATGAAAGAGGAAATGTGTGAACAAAATCAGGACCTAATAGAGCAAAATGGAGTAAAGATTCGTGCTCAACGCACCCAAATTACGTAGAATTACCTGTAAAATCAAAGTCAATAAACGAAAAGTTGAAATTGGTTCCCCAGTGTTATATGTTCATAGGGGTATTTTTTTTTGGGAGGGCCAGAGACTGGCTTCTTGAATGAGAATCAAAGGCATATGTTTATGACCACAGTTTGTTTCGATGTTGGAACAATTCATCTCTAGACGACCATTATTACAAAGGGTCCCAAACACTGAGAATCCGAAAGAAAAGACGCTTGTCTTCACAACCCTTATTCGATGGCACTAGCTTTGGAAGCTGGTTCCTACCAAAGTAGATCCTCAGAATAAAGATTTCATTAAAAAAAGGGCGTTATTTATATAGATGAAGTTCGGTACTGTACTACAGATTCATTTCCGACATGAGACGGCGGCTTTCTTAGAAAAAATAAGTTTAATGTTCCTTCATCTAACCTTATGCATATTTGTTGACAAATGCCATCATGTCTTTGCAGGGTTTTATTTTAGTAAACAATGTCTTCTTTGCAGCTGTTTTTAGCACGAAATCATTGGTCAAATTTATGGGTCTCATCACACGTGCAAATGTACTTTAGTCCAACTTGATTTCTGCGAGAAATTGACAAGGTCCACATTAGTAGGTAGCATACGAGTTCAAAGAAGTACTCTTCAATAAATGAGGGCCGAGGAGCATTTTAAAAAGTTTTGGGGGTTCTGAACACTTATTGACGCATTTAAATCTGTATTACGGATAGCAATCTATAGTTTTTTGCAACCTAATTAGCATTAATCTTTGCTAATTTTACTGCATAGTTTTGATTTTTAGTAAGATATCTTTGCCATTTTTAAAAGTTTTATTAAATATATTTTTTGCTTAAATTTTGCTTTAGTAAACTAGTAATTCTTGAAAGAAATGCGTCTATAAATGAGGGCGAACATAAATTACACAAGCAAAACCGAAAACGACACTTTTTCCTTCTTTAGCATTCAAATTTATCCATTTGTAGACCACTTAGAAACATTTATCCATCTATACAAAGATCTAAGCTTTGTTTTGTCACTCTCTGAGTTTTCTGCTGAAACTTTATCCATTAAGACTTTACATAGGTTTCCATCAGAACTTCACCTTTCTCTTTAAGAGAACTGTATTTGAAAACTAAATATTTACGCTTTTAACAACTCTTTTTGCCTGAAAAAAGTTTTGCAAAACACTTGATCTTTTCTTTATTTTCATACATCACACACAATCTGCACAGATAATCGTACTCCAAGATTATTAATACATTAAAGTTGCTTAGATTAACTTCTTTACAATTCATTTTGAAAATTAATCGAAAAATAATTAATGAATATTCACACTAAATTTAGAATAATTTATATGAATAATATCGTTGTTTTTTTCTCTCGATTAAAGATTCAATCCCTTTGTACTTACGCAATTGCTTCGATTAACCGTTTAAATACTCAATGGGTGTCCTCGAGACCGGCAGGTAAAAGCAAGTGTTTGCTCCTTTGAGAAGAGGCCACATCATTGAACAACCCTACGGAATTTAACTTATTTTTATGTAAATATTTTCCGTTTATTACAAATAAAAAACCACTCATCTATTTGGGAATTGTGGTATAGGAGATCTCTCAATCATAAACTGAATTCCAAAAATACCAAATAGCGTTATTTTCTATGAATCTTACCTAAAGTATATCGATTTCCATTATGTACAGTTTGGAGCAGAAGTTTATACTTCATTAGTGTAAGTTCTTTGATTGTTTATCCGATTAATATCTTAATGATTTCTGTGATATAATTAATGTTCAATATTCATTCTAAGTGTAATGAATAATTTAATCTAAAGTGTAACTAAACTCAAGAAACCTATTTTAGCAAGAAAACAATACTGAAAACAGAAAAAGGTTTATAGTCACCTCAGAGAAATAATGAATTAATATTTTGTCGTAGGATCTTAGTTAGCAACTAGAGCTGCTAAAATGCTTGTTATAGTTTTAAATATATTAGCTTTCAACTGTCTTTTCTAGAAATTTCGTTCGACATTCCTCTTTACAATGGATCAACAATTACTTTCTAATCGTTGGGTTTCTTTTTGGGACGCGCTTTTTTATTTCCTTCTTTATGACAGAACGACCATTTGAAAACATTCATTTTGAAAATTTTAAACGATTTTTCACTACGGAGGGCGTAAGTGTCGGACCATTATCCTAATAAATGTAAAACTCCATACCCAACTGCAGTTTCCCTGATGATGGTAGAAGAGTTTATTTCAAAATAGACAAATGATCTTCTTTCCCCATTATTCCATCGATTTTAACGAGTGTTCCACTACCATTAGCAGCAAAGCGACCCCATAATATGTTATCTATTGCGTTTTTTACGGTTAGAATGATGTTTATTGGAGCAAAAGTTTGACCAGCTTTTCAGGGATGTGAGACTCGAGAAAAGTAAATTTTAAACTTCCTTCCAATGGTACAAATATTAATCAGTGATATTTTTTATTTCTTTTTCACTTCTTGACATCTTATTATAATGATTATACCGTGTATATGTGTATGTGTGTGTGTCCGTCTGTGCATTTAAAAAAATGAGAACGGGACTCGAACTGCTGTGCAATGATTTTTTTTATTAGACACAAATTTTCAACGGGTTGTGACATAAAAAAAAACTTTTCTCTCACACATTTTCTTAATTTTGTGAGCGAAGCGAACAATTGCCACAGGCCTATCAGAGAACACCCGGGCAATTTTTTGCTAAGAGTTTTTAATGTCGCTCTCTCGCTATAATTTACTTAACGCCATTGTATCAACTGATTACTGTGGGATGTTTATTCACCTACAAATTTCACCATACCTCTTCCTGTAGTCTTGCTGTGAAATTAAACGCCTTCTGTTAAGTTTATTTATCACTCGGAGGATTATATTAAAGGAACTATTGTTGAATGCGCGTTAATTGACTCCTCTCCGAACTTCAAAATATCTTTATAAACTTGACCATGTCATTAAAAAGCTTATTTTAAAGGAAAATGTCTGTGTTAATTTTTAGCCCTTTGATTTATTGGCCTTGTTCTATTTACTTTTTTATTGAATAATGTATTTACATTTGCGTATATATGTATTCATAGTTATGTGACTTATATTTATACATTTCACAGACACTCTCAAGCTATTTTGTTAGGGCTTTTATCTGTCTTTACTCTTTCTGCATCTGCTTTCAATCCCTCTTTGCTGATAAGGAATAGCTATTTTTCACGCCCGCTGTGTTTTGTATTCTTTCATTGTACATAGGCGGAACGTCGCTTATCTTTCTCCTAAATATACAATTCTTGTAAAATAATTGTTAATGTATTCCTCCAGAATGAACTGAATATAGTTTCAAAGTACTTGGATTCCACTTTTCATTTTTACAGTGGGATTTTTCGCAATTATTGCTTTACTCACGCACTACTTTGTGTATATATATATATATATATATATATATATATATATATATATATATATATATATATATGTGTGTGGAGAACTCCCAAAGTATCGCGTGAGTAAGCAATAAATGCAACAAAGCCCACAGGAAAAATTAATACAAGGATTCCAAGTACTTTCGAACTTTATTTCGAGTTCTGGAAATTAAGTTGAAAGTATTTGGAATCCTCGTATTAATTTTACCTGTGGGCTTTGTTGCATATATATATATATATATATATATATATATATATATATATATATATATATATATTCATCGCGATTCAGTTATATATATATATATATATATATATATATATATATATATATATATCAGAAAAATTGTTAAATCCAATAACTAATTATAAATATGTTAATAAAACCACTGTGTAGAAGCGTTGTATTTATTATCTCGAGACCAGTTTCGGCATGGAGTTTGTCATGCCATCCTCAGTCGAACACTAAGAATACATGCAGTCCCACCAAGCGTACAATATCTATATATATAGTTTATAGAGATCCGATAGGAGTTCCTAATCGGGGGATGTGAATTTATGTTCATTAAGGATATCTTTTAAGATTAGATCTTTAACGTAGGGGCTGCATTTGAATTTCCCATCCGAAAGGTTAAAGTTGGGGATTTCATTTATAACGGTGGATTCAATGACCACGCAAAAACATAGAGGAGAAAACACTTTGTTTCATGTTATTATGGTAGTTAGAATAAAAATGTATATAAGAGTCTATGGCTGTGGCTTTTCTATATATTTCATATTGGAAACAATAGTTTGTCCGATGAATTAGTATATCTAGGAAAGGGAGTGTGCGATCCTTTTCAACTTTTAAAGTAAATTTAATCGAGGGCAGAAAGGTGTTAATTTTACTAAGTAATGTATTAATATTTAAATTATTAGGCCAAAGGCAAAGGATGTCATTAACGTATCGCATCCAAGCTATAGGGGTTGGATGCGCCAATGTTCGCCTTGCAATCAATGAGAACAATGAATGTAGTCAGTTTTAATATTTGAAATGTTTCATTGCAAGAGCTATTGCGATTATTTCTTTGGTAAAGGTAGATGGCTTTATTTCTAGGCCCTTGGAAGCTCTAATAAACAATCCTATTCTATCTCAAAAAATGAAGCAAAAGCGTTCAAGCGCCTAATACAGACACTTCCGCAATTAAAGAAATTTCTCGGTTCAGTTTTGATGGAGTAAAAGGGAGAATTTTACCTTGTCGCCATTTATAGCGTTAAAGCTAATTTTGCGCTGTCATTCCATTGAAAAATTGATTTTGGGTGACGCTTGTTTGCGTTCTTTAACAATCTAATGAGAGGAACGCGAGCGGTCGCAGCAGTTTTAATAATTTATCGAAGGAAATTGACTAAAGCGACAAAACTCTCTAGCTCTTGGTCTAGGATAATCATTGAGAGCGACTATCTAATCATCTTGCGAGGTTATACTTTAAGAGTTAACTTTATATCTACAAAATTCTAGTTATTAGAAATAAAAGTGATAACAAGCTATGATTACCAAAATTCATACTTGGGATCAAATTTAATGAAATAGTGGGACTAAGAACAACCATACATAAGCTGTTGTTAACCTTTCTTTCCAAGAAATTGATGCAACCACTACAGATACCCTCGGATTCAGTTTGAACTTATCCCTTCCCTCCAGACTATCTATCTACTTTGTTATTCAGCAAAGATTTTACCGATTTAAAACAAATAAGTTGACTTCCTCAGAGAACTTGTTTCTATTGCGAAAGGTTGTATTTATCAATCCTTAATTATGGCTTCCCTTATCTTACCGACGTGCCACATCCACCTGGACTTCGGCACCCATGGAGCGCCACCTGACTCTTGTGAGCTGAAGCCGCTCAGGAGGTTTAAGATGCCTACCTGCCACTCTCGTCACACCGTCCATAAATTTTTCTCTCTGGCGCCCTCTTGCTCTTCCTCCCTCCGCCATTTACGTCAACACTACGGCCTCCATCTTATTCCATCTCATCACATGTCAAAGAATTCTCATTTGTCGTCTTCTTATTGTTGTCATCATTTCCATCTTCACTCCCATCTGCTTTAGCACGTCCACATTAGTTTATCTTGCTGTCCATGGTATCTTCAGAATTCTCCACCATAACCACATTTCAGCTGCTTCTTGCATCTTCCTGCTCACCGTCCAAGTCTCACATCCATACATGACTACCCACAATAATTAGCCTTTGCGTTTCCGTTGTGCTTTACTTTCCATTTGCAATTATCCTTCCATACACTTTACTAAGGCAGATAAACTGAACGGTTTGTATTATGGATAAATTTTCATATTTCTAAAATGACTTTATTACTAGGTTACCTGTCTAGTTATGCACCCCTAGTAAAAGACGCTCCGATCCAAGTTAATAGTGATTTTCATAAGAAAATGCGTTTCCACCTTAAACAATTTCCTGAGTTAATTGATGAATTTAAATCTAGCAACGCATAAGCCTATAATAATCCCAATCGTCCTATCATAGGTTGTGTAGCTTTATTCTCTTATTATTTGTCTAAATGACTTACACCATTTCTTACTCCCCTCTTTGACACTATTTCTCAATCTCATATCAAAAGTAGTTACGATATTATTGATAAACTCCATGATAAATTACATCATGTAATATACCTCTGTCTGATCATAATTTCAATGACCTTATTTCAAGCGTACTAAAAGATGTGAGTTTTCTTTCAATTGTCAATTTTACCTTCAAAAGAACGGCTAAACTATCTATGGGAAATTGTTTATTCCATGCCTTTTCTAATTAATATATGGAGTTGTTTTAGATTACAATCCTTCCTACTATTCTCGATTTTCCTTTATTTGGTTTGGATGCATAGATGATATCATGTATTCACTTCAAGGTTTCTTCGCGGCCTACTGGTCGTCACTCCAGAATTTCTGGATATTGGATTTTCCAAGATCTTTGAAGATAGGTCATAACATTTGTTACACTAATAAATTTCTTGCTACTTGCTGAAATTGTGCTCCCCCCCTCCTATATTCAATAGAACTGAAACCCCTCCCGCATTTAATTATAAAAATTATAACATTCAGTCTTATCTTGAATGAAAGGTTCGGTTCGTTGAGTCGATGTAGTGTTAGGTTGCATGACTCACTTTCTCTCATGCCTTTTCTGTTCTTCACAGTTGCCTGAAATGTTTTGAATTTTTCAGTCGTACATATTTAAGTATGAAACAACTCTGTACAAAGTGCTGGTTCACAATGTTAATAAAAATATAGGGAGTTCTCTTCTGTGAATTGTTTAGTTTGCCTTAAGCGCTACTTTGAGCAAACTAAAAAATCATTAACTGTCCGTTTAAACCAACACAAATGTAAGAAGAGTTGAGCGTAATATGCTTTTTTGTTGATTTATCCTCTCCATAAAAAAGAAACAATCCCTTTTTGGATATAATGATAATTACTACTAATAGCTATATAATTGGCTTCTTCTTTCGTTACAAAGGCACCATTCCAACTGTTTACCGTTCTCTTCTTTTCTACCAATTCAACTGTGAGTCATGTAACGTAACCTACATCGGCTCAACGGACCGAACCCTTCATTCGAGATAAGACTGAATCTTGAATCCTGTAATTCTCATTTAAAGATCGATTAATTCTCATTTCTTCCCTTCGTAAATACCCTTTACAACCTACGCATCCTTGAATCCTTATACATTTGGAATGCTGAATCTCCCTCAATGATCAAATTTGATCTGTTCCGTTCAGTACTCGTTAAATACTTGCCCCTCTATCAATACTTTTTTACTTAGAAGAATTGAAATGTTTGAGTGTTTATGTGCTCCATCCACATATTTGAGAAATTTTTATTAACGAAATAAAGCAAGTAAGCAAAAAGAGTAAATTAAAAAGAACGAAAGGTAACTAATTTCATGACAAACCCTCTTCCATCATTGTATTATGACCTTTTAAATTATACTTATATCTGTATACTTTAAATGGTAATCTTTAAGTGAATATAAAATATAAATAAGTATATATGTGTGTATAAGTACATATACATACTTTATTACAACTAAGAAGCCAGATAACTCCAATCCCCTAAAGCCATTGCTAAATTCAGCAGTATTTAGGAGAAAGTCTTACGAGTTGCAACAACTTCCATTTCTCGCGGTCATGTCTTGGCCCCAGCTGAATAAGAAGCTCCCTTAGATTGGATTTCAAGCCCCCTATCTTCAAGGCACATTCCTTTGTGATGGTGTAACTAACCCCGTTTTCCGCTCCTAGAATCATACCAACGAATCCTGTCCAACCATATTTTCCTCCCTATGGACGATTGGCTCAGATCTTAGGAAAAACGCTCATGTATCACCATAGTATCTCTTAATTGAATTTTCTATTTTTAAAGCCCTCCTAGCGCATGCGCAGTAAAGTTAATTGGGTAAAGACACTCTTTATGTAATAAAATTTGTTAAATGAGTTTAGCTACACATACTTCGGAAGTTTAGCTCAAAATTCTCCGAAGGTTGAACCCTTAATTAGTTTGATATCTGACCTTTCGAAAGCTGTATAATTTGTCAAAGAAGTTCAGTTAAAGTGATAATAAAACTGAGAAATGAACGCTCTTTTCGGTCTTCTGGTCGGAATTTCCCTAGTCAATGCAGAGTTCTCCTACTGCTTTACTGCCTGCCTTGAACACATCTAATCACGCTTCAAGAAGGTATCCTCAGGTGAGGCGCCCGTTCGTATCTCCAAGAACCTTTTGCACAAACTAGTGTTGAACCCCCATCATTTTAAAATTGACCAAGAAATTACAGGCATATTCCCGTTCGCAACCAGGACTTCCGCCAGTTTCACAGGATTAAACATTTTAAACATATTGTATTGTCCTAAATTAGTTATTTTCAGTAGTTTGATGATGAGGTTGTCTCTCGAATAGTGCACTAGAAAAACTCTAAAACATAATGGTACACCGTGAAACAAGCCGGGCTATGACCCAGTCGATTTGAAACACCTATTTCTGATTCAAGCGAGGTTAAGCCACTTAGATGAAGTTAGTCGCAGGATGAATACTTTGATCCTGGACAATTTTACATCAGTTACCACTTGCTGTGGCAGTCCTTGATTTTAATCGCACGTTAGAGTGTCGGTCTGCACCGAGAAATAAAGGTTTCAAAATAGAGAGGATCGGTGGTAAACTTCCACCAAAAATAATGAAATAAATAGAAAATGTCGGTTATCTTGTACCATTTAAGTCTAGCGAATCCACTATGCTCCAGCAATCTGCCACGCCTTGGATACGATTTCAAGACAATATACTTGATTTTTGGCACGCATTTCCCTTAAAGGTTAGGTTTGTGTTGTTGGATTTCTCTTTTTTACTATTCTTTCCTCTTCAATGCTTCCTTAAAGCCCGAAACGAGTAAGTATCTTCTCCGTTTTATTTTCCATAGTTTTACGCTTAATCATCTAACTCTTACACCTCACGGCGGTAACAGGTGTAGCAGGGGTAACCACCCTGCAGCTAACTTCTGCAAGATTTTCTACTTCCTCTAATTTCATTACATTTTGAGAACCCTTCCTTGCAAACGATGCTATCCTTGTTATTTCTACTTTGTTTTAAAATCAGTAGAAATAACAAAGATACCTCTTTGTTTTCTCACTTCTTTATTATATCAATTCTTCTACTGAGAACCACATGGCATCTATAATAGAGCTATTTATTACTTTTATGGCAGTCTACGACCAAAATGGCATTCAAAATTCGGAACAAATATTCCCTTCCAATCGATTAACATTTATCAGAGGAAATTATAAAGGCATAAATGTACTCATGTTAGAAACCTGTACTACCTTAACCCATTAAACCCTTCCTAGACTAGTGGATAGGGCATTAGATTTCAACACAGAGACATGGATGGGTTCGATCGCAGCAAACGAGAACACAAAATATTCTGCCACGTTATGAGTTGGCAACCCATCGGTGGATACGCTGTGCCCACGCTGAGGTAGGTCGCTCCATACACATTATCATGCTCATATTCTATCACAAAATTGCTTTAATTTCTCTTCCTACCTTCATAGCACAACGTACCCACACACTCTGTTTCGGAAGACTGTCGATGGAGTACTAGTCCCAACTATGGGGGCACTCATATCCACATACGCAGACGTGGAGTACTGGCATTCCCACGAAGTGTTCAAGAGATATGACACATGAGATTTTAATAATGGAGATGATTATTATATTGACTAATAAATTAATGTTTTGTGGTCTACAAGGCGCCAAGACAAGTGGAGAAATGTGATACTATTCTCTTTAGAAAAGTGAGGCTTTAATTTAAGCAAAAACTAATCCTTAATATGCGATGACTTCAATTTTTCGAACATAAATTTCCATAATGAAATGGCTTGTAGTGCACGGAATCGGATTGTATAATTTATAATTAATAACTTAGTGCATAAAAAAAACAGTCGACGCAACATACAAACAGAATATCCTTCACATAATTTTTGATAATGCAAAGCAGTAAACAGGTAAATCGTATAATTTCGATCTTTTTCAATCACATTTAGGATATTTATATTGGGATCAAATTTGAAATTTTTAACATACACAGGAAATATATAATGATTTTCAGCCTTCATTATTCACTATAAATGAAGAAACAATAAGGCTATAACCACCAAGGATTTTATTAAATAGGGTAGCCTAAAAAGAGATTTAAATATGAATAAGGGAAAATACCTGATTGTATAAATTTTAGCAAACCCTCAATATTGTCGAGAATCGAAACGGATAAGTTTACTATAATCAACTTAACAAACGCAAAATAAGAAGAAGCACAATGAACTATGAAAACCGACTTGTCTCGTTTTCAAAATATGACGCCAAGCAATTTTATAGCTATGTAAATAACTCTAAGCCAATTAGAGATTAGAGTCGTGCCTCATTTAAGATTCAGAAGGCAATAATAGTTAGGATCCTAATCTCGTAGTAAATAAAGTAAATGAAATTTTACCGAGGAAAATACAAATAACTTTTTTGCTTCAGGACGTAATAACTTTTGATGAAGTAATTACACTTTCAAATATTGGAATACCCAAAAATGAAATTAGTTTTTTTATAAAGAAAATGACAATTTCGGAAGCGTCTAGTCCAGATAAAATGTATCTAATCTGCTTTAAAGAATTAAAAAAAAACAGCTTTAAAACTTCTTTGTACAATTTTCTAAAAATCTACTAGCGAGGGAAATGTTTCTAATCTGTTGAAAGATGCAAATTAAAGATAATTTTCAAAAAAGGCAAACTTTCGGCCTATTTCCCTTACATTGGTCATTAGTAAGTTCTTAGTGTCTTTTGTTAGAGCTAGGATCGTTGACTATCTGCATGTTAAACACTCAATAAATGAGATAGCATGGCGTTATATGCGGACTCTCAAGCCTAACTAAATTTATGTTTTTTTCAGGAAATGATCACGATGAATGATCATGATAAAATTGTAAATGTAGTTTATATTTATTATAAATAAGGCCTTTGAGACCGTTCCATATAATAGAATTGCTAAAGCTAAAAGCGAATGGAAAAGGGGCAGCGTAATATATATATATATATGTATGTATATATATATATATATATATATATATATATATATATATATATATATATATATATATATATATATATATGTATATATATATATATATATATATATGTGAAAGATAATGGTAAACCACAATATTTAAATCAAGATTTTATTTATAACTATCGGACTAGTTACGGCAAGATGCCATTTTCAACTAATAACGAAGAAACTAGGCAAGGAACACAGTATATATAAGGTAAACCACATCCTAAACAAAATGAAACCGCAAGAAACAATGTGGAGAAAAAACTCGAGTCTGTCTGGCGCAAACAACAAGATAAACAAAATGAAATGTAACAGGAAACAATCTGAAAAGTTGCTAATCTCCGAGAACCATTGCTTCCAGGGGCTTATAAATGCGATTTGCGACTTTATTCGATATATATTTATTTAATTTGTATTAACCTTCAGATAAATTAAAATTATCAACTTTGTTAATAATAATGATGGATTCCGCAATTCTCCTCTCAATATAATTGATTTATAAAAGATTTTTGCTTGGTTGAAATCAATTCTATCATCGTGCTTTTGTATTTGCGTAAAGAAACCTGAAGAGTTCGTACACCTTCTGATATCAACTTGATATGGTTTCCTCCTCTTATTAAAGTGGCTCGACTCTCTGATGTATGCTAAATTGCAATTATGGCATGGTATGCTGTATACTCCAGCATCGAGATTGATTGGACGCAGTCTAGTCAGGCATTTTCGTATGGTATTAGAATATTTAAATGTAATTTTTATGTTATTTCCGTTCGCATATGATTTTAGGGAGACCACGGCTTGAGCATTGGGAAACTAATGCATTTTTTAAAATCGTCCCTTCGCGGTGTGGAGATGGCATAGATGTTTTTTCGTGCGTTCGAATGGCATCTATTTATGAGATGAATTGGGTCTTTTAGTTCAATGAAATTGCAGATAAGGTGGTTAATTTCCTCCTCGGGGAAAGAGGGAATAAATAACAGATATCTTAACGGATTTGTCATGTAATGAGAAAAAATGTATGTAAGCATTTGAATTTGGAGGCTTTCGATAGACTGAGCACTGAATATAATTATTTAAACGATGGATATTTACGTCTAGAAATAGTATATAATTATTCTGTTCCCATTCTACTTTGAATTTTATCAATGAGTGTAACGAATTCAGGTTGTTGAAAAAATTCTTTTGTTGTCTATGAGCCATGCCGACAGGATGGCGTCTACATATTGAAACCAGATAAGAGGTTGGGAATGGATCCTAGGAAGGAGGGTCGTTTCATAGTTTTCCATAAATAGATTGCATAGGATGGGGGAAAGGGGGTTACACATACTTAGGCAATATCTTTGGCGAAAAAACTTATCTTCAGTTAAAAATACATTATTTGTTACACAAGCGCAGTAATTTAATAATTTTAGGGATCGGTAAAGGTAGGTTAATATCTAAATTAAGAAGAAATCTCGAATATTGAGTTTTATCTATCACAATAATTTGGTTAGTTTTATCGGATTTTGTTATCACTATATTTTCGTCTTTCTGTAAATGTTTTAAAGCGTTAAGTAACTTTTTGGGTATATTTTGATATTTAACATTAGCTCTAGCTACCATTGTGAACACATTAGAAGAGAAATGGCATTCTCCAGATGTATTCTGTTAATTCTATGGACAGTTCATCAAAATCAGAAAAGAAATTTCGGTATGAAAGCATCTATGAGAATGTATGAAATTACAAAGCATAATTTGGCATGCCATTTAGGGACCAGGAAAATTCATTTTGACGTGAACCTGCAAGAAAACTTAGGAAGGTAAGAAAATTGTTTTTTGTAAAGAGTAAAATATTAAATATCACAAATATTACAGATATTTAATCTATTATGCTTGATTTTAAGCCAAAATATTATTATAGTATATTTTTTTACTTTTACGGAATGGTATAGAGGGCAGAAGACCCAAGGTATTTGCCCTTCCCAGGATTAGGCATGAACTCACTGACCACTTAAATAACTTCTACTTCTGTATTGTGGGAAATTGAACCTGGTATTTCCTATCCCGATCTTACATCCTCTTTTGCACTAGTACCATAGAGTGTTGATGTTCCTGTATCTATCACTCGAATTGAATAAGCTAATCCTCAGAAATAAGCAACAATTCAGAAGTTGAAAGGATCAATGAAGATGTGTACTACGATGTCAGAGATATGACTATGGAGAGGAATCCATGCTATGCAACGAAAGAGACTTCATTGACATTGTCAGAGTTCTTGGCTTGTCAAAGTCAAATGCTGCGTTTTTTATTTCCAGGCTCAAAGCGTGCGATTTGCTGGATTAAATTTTTAAGTGATAAACCAAAGGAAACGTTATAAACATTTCTCAAGGTTTTTTACTTATCAATCTGGTATATGTTACTATAGTGATGTATCTGGTCTGTTTGATGCATTAGGAATTACATGTAATCCAGTTGCGTCGAGGCTATTCATTGGCAGCTCCTCAAGAAGCATTAAAGCAATAATTCTTCATAATTGCAATAAGCTTCCATCCCTTCCCTTAACTCATTCAGCATATCTCACTGATAATTACAACGGTGTCAGGCTCCTGCTATAAGCTTTGAGTTATAAGGAGTATGACTCTAAAGTGATTGGAGACTTAAAAGGGGTAGCATTCTGATGTGTCTTCAGGGAGGTTTTAACAAATTTCTATGTTATCTATATCTTTGGGACAATAAGGATACCACAACAAATTACCAGAGGTGGTAATGACCACCAATGACTGAGTTCTCTGTTGGATGGCATACTGTCAAGCATGAGCAATTGCTAGACCATTAAAACGTTGCATTTAAATCAAGGTCTCATGAAGCAGTTTGTTAGAACTCTTAACAAAGAGTTTGCAGCCTTCAAGTACCTTCAAAATTTCTTTCTCATACTCTCTGAGACAAAGGTAAAAGCTGGAGTCTTTGTTGGATCAAAAATCGGGAAAAAAAGCCTGGGACAGTTTTGTTTCAGTGTGGCAATGCTTTTTAGTGGTGGGCGACTTAACTTCTCAGTATGTCAGTCGGTCCCTGTTTTGCTTTTATTGTTTTGGTAATGACACTGCAACTATTTGGCAGATTCTAACGAAATTTCAAACTCTTATGTTGTTTTACATTCTATTTTGGATGATATAGTTGCCAAGCTCCTGCCAAGGTTAGGCCGGAAATTATTTTGTTTTGGCTATAACATCATAATTATTCGGGCGATTATAACGAACTTTGAAACCCTTATGTTGTTTTACATTCTCTTTCGAATGTATAAATGTCAAAGTCCCGCCAAGGTTAAGCCAGGAAGTATTTTGTTTTAGCAATAAAATCGTAACTATTCGGCCGATTCTTCCGAAATTTGAAACCCTTAAGTTGTTTTAAATCTTATTTAGAACTATATAATAGCCAGTGTACTCCCAAGGTTAGCCGGGGATTATTTGGCAATAACATCATAGCCATTCTGCCGATTCTAACGAAATTTGAAACCCTTATGTTGCTTTACATTCTCTTTCGAATGATATAATTGCTAAGGTACTTACAAGGTTATTCCGGTAATTATTGATAGTTTTGAAGGTCGTAAGGTAATAAATCAGAATAAGTGCGGTTGACCATTATGTAGAACATTGTGAGAACTTAATAAAAAGCTATGGCCAAATGGGTTACAGTGTGTCAATGAAGTTCAACATCCTTGGTTCCCATCCTAATAAGTTCAAGGAGAATATGGGAGCATACTCAGAGATCTAAGGAACCGCTTCCATCAAGATATATCGAACTTTGAAGATAGAGACCAAAGAATTCACAATGAAAACATGATGGGAGACTATATTTGGGGGACTTGTACGAGAAAGTGATTTGTATTACAAACGAAAATCGAGGAAAACTGTTCACTTCTAACTTTTTTTACTTGTTTTATGTATTTTATGGGGGAACTTTCAATAAAATTGCATATATTTAATTGTGATTTGTTTTTAGCCTTACAATAAATTAAGAAAACAAAATTTACGTTTTTTAGTAAATATTTCATCTTACAAGCCGCAAAAGCAAAGTTTAAAACAAATAATGGCTATTTTTTTATTATTTTGTAATAAAAAGAGTTGGAAAATAAGACTGGGTAGGAACAATAGTGCTTTATTACATAGTGCTTTATTACTTGTTTTGGGGATTATAGGTCCATTGGGATGATCTTAGGTTGACATCAAGAGAAGAAAGAGTTTGGCAACGAATTTGATTCATATTTTGCATCAAACTGAAAGGATCTTACAAGCGGGGCATTTATAAGCTTGTTGACAGATGGAATTAAGTTCTATGAAGCAAAGGAGGTTATGTTATGATTAAATATTTCCATAGTGATAAGTTTTTTAACTTATAATTTATATCCTAAAATAGGACATCACTTCTTTCCAACCTGATATATACGATCTTGACCCTTGTTTATTATACAACGTTTCAGAATTTGCTGATAACTCCAAACAAGGCGCAAGGCCAGAATATAATAGTGACTGCGAAATCTTGCAAAATTTTTGTATATGTAGAGTATCGAAATGGTCAGAAAGATGGTTGTAGCAATTCAATATGGGCAAACGTAAGGCTACACACATAGCTTATGATACACCTCAAAAAGGTGTAATTTGGAATTTGGCAAAATTCATAACAATGCCAATCTGAAAAGGATTTAGATGTCTTAATCATTAGTGAGCTGAAATATTCAAAACAATGCTCTGTTGCTTCAAAAAAAGGGCTTTAAACATTCTAAAATATATAGCAAGACATTTTGTGTTTAAATTAACAGATATTAATTTCATCTATTATATGCGCTTGTAAGATCTCATCTGGATTATGCGATGCAATTATGGTCTCTATCTTTGCGAAAGAACATTTTGATATGGAACTCGGCCAATGTCGAACGACGAAAATAAGTGCTTAACTTAGAAATAGGCCACACCGAGACAGATTCAGGCATCTTTACTTAGTTTCATTTTCAAGATCAACATCTACGCGGCCTCTTAGTGAAAGCTGCAAGTTAAATAACGGGTTCACTTTTGTTTATTAGATAACCAAGCTACCACTAGAATAATGGATTCAATCTAGTAAACAAAACATTTAACAATGATAGTCCCAAAATATCTTATAAAACTACAACGCTTGTTAAGGAATATCGCTGAGAGCAGAGCAGTAAATATTCTTTAAAATATAATTTATATTTATTTTTAAAAAAAAAATATATTTTCACAAAACGAGTTTTGAAATTAATTCTCTGTCATCATAATTACTATTATCTAATTCTGCTATAAAATTCTTTTGCCTAGCAGTTGGTCGAGGGGAGTTGAAGTCAAGGTCTTGAAGGTGATGGACATCGCTTTATCTTCTTCTATTGGACAATTGGAATAGCTTGATGTTAATTCCTATGTTTGCATTTAGAGATTTTCGAAGGCACTGTGTAAGACACGTCCTTGAACCAGCACATTCAAGGTGATTCGCGAGACACAAAATATGCCGCGTCGTAAAGAACGCTTTCCGACGCTTAATCTTTGAGGGTGTATTCCCTTAAATCAAGGATAAATAAAATGTTCAATAGAAATACTCACTTAGAAAATCGGCAATTAGTAATACCCATGAAACGCTCTGATTTGGATTTAGTGAAATAAAATAGATTACGATTGTATTATTCACCGAAATCGGTTGTCCTGATAAGTTACCCCCTCCTAAAGGAAGTGAACTCCAGTAATATGTAGAGCCACCATTGAAGAGAGAGGGGTGCAAACCTGCAATCTCCTGACCAAACAAGCATAAGTGGGACGATTGTTTCTCCCATGTTTAGAGAAACTGTGAGGAACCCATCTTCGGAGTTGATGATACTACCACGGATGACCGAAAGAAGAGTCGCTGGGGATGCCATGGTACCGCGACCATAGGACACTGACGACGATCAGGAATAAAACACTCGATGAGGTTGTCGACAACTGCGATGTCGTCGTCGAGTTTACGAGCTAAGTTGATTTGCTTTACCTTAGGAGATTTGCACGAACTCTGCTGGAAGTGGTTCTAGAAACTAACAGTGATGTTGGAGTCCATCCCGGCAGTAAAGGAGTAGGACTTTTTCAGAGGTGGCTTGCCCGAAGGCTAGGTGTCCCTCGTCGATGTGATCCCGTGCAAGTGGTGAAGTTGGCGTCTGCAAAAAAATGCCGTCCTTCTCTTATTTAAAGGCTCTGGTTACAATAAAAGTAAACATCATTTATTTCGGTTGCAATTAGGATCGAATGGTTAGAGTTCAATAAATTTCTGGGCAGAAGGACGTCAAGGGAAACAGAAAGACCGCCTTTTATTTTTATTTGGCTTGAGTCAAATTTGAAAACCATTTCTGTTCTATCTAGTCTTTTTTGATCATTGATTGAAGGACTCCTTGATTTGGAGTTGGTTTAGGAACTTGGAAAAAGCGTGTTAATAATCATTAACATCTTACTTATTGACTATTCACTAAGCTGCAGCGACTGAGGGGTCTACACTTGGCACAGAGGTAGCAAAAAGTTAATTCGTTGAACACCAAAATGTCCTAAATCTTTATGAAAATTGCTATTACGTTGCGCTCTGCCTGATATGGAGATAAGGAGATCGCTTGGAAGATAGAAAGAGATGGCAGATTGAAGATATTGCTCTGAATGGTGGCGTTTAATACTCAAGGCGTGGGGGGGGGCGGTGTTTGTTTGCAAGCTAGCGAGCTAAAATGGTTGTTGCCCCGTGTTGTTGCTTTGTTATTTGGCAGGAGTACAGAATTGATTGATAAAATTGCTACACTATCCATTCAAAGTAATACTATTAATACATATGCATATATATGTGCAACACCACCAAAATGGTGGACGCTAAAGTGGAATTTTACCAAATATCTGCTGAAGAAATTTCTCCACAAATCTCATCTAGGATTATAAGATAAAAAAACACGAAAGCATTTTATTATATTTTGACAATACATAATTTATATGCAGAGTTCCTAACATCTTTTTTCGAGACGAGCAATCAGTGTATTATACCCTACTCTTATGAATCTCTGAAAGAGAATTTAGCCTCTCTCCACTATAAACTATGGTTTAGGTGCCTCATGTTACGGTAATAATAATAAATGGAGGGCCAATTATATGGCATACTTCCAGGATCATTCTTTTTGATCCTGAAGCTACTTCTGCAGTACGGAGAATGAAGTGTAAGAATATTGTCATTGAGATGGTAATTTCCTCCCGTTACCACTTCAGTTTCGATTTAAGACGCACAGGAAATAATTTTTTTTAAATAAAACTTGTATTTTTATGTATTTTATTATTTAAGTCTCTGAATCAAATGAAGGACATTTTATATTCACAAAAAGACAAACAAAGCGAAGGTAAAATTAGATTAAAAACTTTAGCCAACATAAATTGTGTAAGAACAAAGAAAAAGATTTCCTTTTCTCGAATGAATGTTAGAAGAGAATTAACAATCAAAGTCAGAAACATGAAAAGTATATATATATATATATATATATATATATATATATATATATATATATATATATATCGTGGTATTGTATATTCCCGATAACTAGTGTGCAGAGAACCCTTCGTTATGATGTTATACAAACATGAATCAGGAAAAAATATGACCTTCATGCACGCACACACAGTTGAAAACAATACACATATCATTTACATCCATTTAGATATATACATATACAGGCAGGTGTGCACATAAATAAGAGAGAGGTACGTACATGTAGTATCACATCCACTTACTTTAGCGATGTATTCATCGTAAATATGAACCTTACTACATTCTAACCACTCAGATAAAATGATGAGTGCATACATACACACGCATAGGCACTTACACCCTTCTATATACATATATATATATATATATATATATATATATATATATATATATATATATATATATATATTTATTCCAAGCAACGTTTCGGATTACCCAATCCATCATAGGGCTAAAAAGATAAACACAATTTGTGAGGCGAACAAATGTTAACTTAAACTAAGTTCTTCAGAGTCTTTTTCCGCAAATACATTTCCGAATAACCTTCATTAATAATTTAAAAAAATAGGTAATTTCTTCCGCACCAAGGATCTAACCCCGGCTTATTTGCGCAATAGTATTGTATACAAATTTTCTTGCCCTGGATGTTCCCAGGGAACATATATTGGTAGTACTATTCGCTCGTTACACTCGAGAGTTTGCGCCCACCTCGGCATTAGTTGCCGAACCGGAAAGTTTCGCTAGTAAGGAAGTCTCGCCAATCAGAGATCAGATTATAAAGTGTAAGGTTGATGGAAACATCAATAATTTTGAGATTCTGATCTTTACATCACACAGCTCAGAATTCTGGAATCTCTCTTCATAAAAACACATTCGCCCACGTTAAATTCAGACTTGACCTGCCAACCATTATCTGTAATAGCCACAACCAACCAGCTTCAGACCTGTTAATATTCTACCAACAACAAACTACCCATAATCGTGTCCGATTTTGGGGAAATTTCTTAGTCATTCTCCTGACTGGCTGACAGCATGTATGAATTTGTTTCTCTCCTTATCTGTATATGTACTTGCAATTATTAATACTTTTAATTTTATAGGTTCACTATCTAAATTATTTTGCTTTTTATTTGTATCTAGTTTATGTTAACATTTGTTCGCCTCACAAATTGTGTTAATCCCTTTAGCCTGATGATGGATTGGGTAATCCGAAACGTTGCCTGGAATAAATCTGAATGTCACTGATGGTCGTATCCTTCCTACTGCAATTAAAATTACGCCTTCTTAGAAGCGAACTTGTTGAATATATATATATATATATATATATATATATATATATATATATATATATATATATATATATATATATATATATATATATATATATATATATATATATATATACACACTCTGATGTACATATATTCGAATTTAACTGACTTTGGTTAATTTTGGGTTTATTTCCCCTCGAATTTTTGGATGATTTATTTATATATGTTTAAAAACAATTGTTTTTTAATGTAGACAATGTTTTTTTTATAAATTCCCAAAAGGTGCTTTTTGTTTTGTCTTGTTTTGTTAGGCTATTGCAATCGCATCATATTTTATTATATATATTTTTTAAGGTAGTTTTGAAATGAGGGGATTCGCCCCTATAGCCTCTCACTTAATTCTAGTGGATAGACCCCCCCAACCCCGGAAACTTTAAAATAAACTCGTAATATTCTTAATTCAAGAGCCTAACATTAAATTAGAATTCAAAATTAGAAATTTGCCCACATTAAGTGGTGAAGAAGCTATATAGAGTATATCTACGATATATACTATATTCACATCGATATACACTATCTACGATATACACTATCTAAGATATACACTATCAACGATATATACTATATTGCATTTGCGTATTTTTTTTTAAAATAGAGATATTTATAAAAAAGCGCCCACAAAATTCTAGGGTGTGCATAATCTCCAAATTAACTCTGACTTCCAATAATTTCCTATAGATCCCTCATGAAGATCGAGGTCGACTTTCGGTTTTCGGTCTTTTATCCGGTTTTGCTCGACCCGAGACATCGAAAACAAACGGATTCAGGAGTGCAACAATCGCAGTTATCCGTCATACATAAAACAAATATCATCGATAGCATTACTTGCGCCCCTTATCACGCTCGCCGGTAAAATCAATGCATATAATCCTCTTTTAAAGCGAATTTTAGCCAAAAGACTTGCAATCCAAGGATAACATAAGCACTGATGTAACTGCATTTTTCAGAATACAGCCAATTTCTCTAATTGATCGTGTTTCAAATGGGGTTATCCTTGACCCATTGACGGATATTCTCTATTCGCAGTGAGTTCGACTCGCCACTACCCCCTACGGGGGGGAGCTTGCGCTTCGCTACTAAGATTAAAATTTAAAATAAAAAAAAGCAGCCATGGTTAAAATTTTAGAAATTTTCTGAACTTCGCCAATTATCATACTTGTAAAAAGGAACTCTAAACCATATTTCCTCCCTTTCAAAATATCACGTTGCTAAAATATAGTTATAGAAGATATATAAAAATAAATTTTCGGAACTTCACCATTTGTAATTCTTTGGGTTTTCAAAAATTCACAAAATTTCGATACTTATATTTATTCCTGAACTTCACCATTTTTTGATATTATAAAAGAATTATTCGAAATAACTTTGATAAAAAAACATAGGACATAACCAAACTAAGATGAAATGATTATTCAAATACTCAAAAAAAATCCCCTTCTTAAATTATAGAGTTAGTGATGATGATGATGATGATGATGATTATTCTCTAGTTTTTTCTTCGTTATTATTCCCGATCTTCTGCTTATATTACTATTTTGGAATGCCTATTGGCATTATCATCCTTAATCCTTGTTTACATTCCTATCCGTGATTCTTTATTTATTTGCTATTCTTGATCTTTATTTCCTCTATATTACCACTGAATTTTTATTATGTATTATCGTTATTTTCTCTCATCTATTTATTATCATTGATTTCATATTTATCATGAAAACTAATACTCGCAACTACTAGCATGTCTAAAGTTACTAGTGTTGAACTTTGTTGGGTAAGGCGTTGGACAATCGGTGTTGTCCTTTTTTCCGATCATTCAATATGTAAGGATCCATTCGTTGCCTAATGGTTAGCCTCATTCTTTGTGTCTGGAGTGTGGAGCGGACTTAGCTCTGCGGTCTCACTTAAGACAACGCATTCGTGCTGGTTGTGATGAGGTATGTGCACGCACATATTAAATTTAACCCCAATTAGGGCGGGTTAAACTGTCTTAAGTACATTCTGGGGTGTATATAAAACCATTAATATTCCCAAATCCAAAGAGGACATGGGAGAATGCAGCTAAAAATACTACAAAGAGAAGTAAATTAAAAATCATCGCACACACAAGCAGATGATGTAGAGGCAAGAGAAGGGATTAAATATATTGTGATCTATATTTCTATACTTGACTGACCAAAAGCCTTTCAATTAATTTTACCCTTAAAGCGGACCAAGATAGTAACTTTAATAAAAAAAATCATGAAAAGGATTAAATTAATGATACGTGATCTTCAATTTATTGTTGAAAAAAGAATTAAAATAATTTATTAAATAAGAAGAAAAGAATAATAAATAAAACAATTTAGTGAAATGAAAATAAAACTTATATTAACTTATTATAAAAGGAATTAAGTGACCTAAACATTATAAAAACCTGTTGTAAAGAAAATGGGAGAAATTCGTACATGCATCCTCGTATGTTCATAATTTTTACTTTATGTCCTTCCAATACGATTAAATATGTTGTGTATTAACGCTTGTTTGTGGATTAACGAACTGCAAAGGCTGTTTGAACGTTTTGTGTTGGCAATTTGGATTATTGGAATGCTTTTTCTGGCCTCGCCATTAATCACTATTGATAATATAATTGATCCATAGATCTCGCAACTTTTTAGATTATTATTGGCAAAAGTATTTCTTGTCATCTATGTTCAACTACTTACATATAACTCTATGCCTAATCTAACCTAAGTTCAACCAACGTATGTCAAACCTACCGGCTGACGTTATGCAAACGTACTTGAGGACAGCCCTTGTCAAGAATAGTCAATACAATTTTACCATGTCAAGCATGGTGACCCCCAAATTACTCTTGTCAAGAATAGAGGCTCCTGCAGGTGTTGGGTTTCCTATCCCTCACATGATCCGATATATGACCACAATTCCCTGATATTTGTGGTGCCGGATTTTGAGTGCGAATAGACCTAACCACCAGGTCTCATAAACGTTTTATTGGGTTAATTTCGGGTGAACTTGGTGGCCACATTCTTCCTCATAACTCTGCCGAATTTTTTTAAACTAATTCTGAAAAAATTGGGCCCGAAAACACGGTGCTGTTATCTTGCTTGAATTCTCCAGCGTTTTAGAAATAGATGAAGCTCCTAAATAGATGGAAGTGGTTACAAAACAGGTCAATGTAGCAGTCACCAGTCAATGATGTATTTTTTTGGAGAAGCAGCCTAAACCTATGCTACCTACGTAAACACATATCACACCAGTATGGAACCAACACCAGCCTACACGGTACCGTATTGATAACTGGAGTCCATGGTCCCCTGGAATTTGCGCCACACCCAAACCTTACCATCAGCCTGGAACATCTGGATCCCTCACTCATCAGACCGCGCCACATATTGCCAGTCTACCAGGGTTAAATTAGCGACGACACGAGCACAGGTGTGGCGCTTTGCCTAGTGTCGTGGTGTTAACAGAGACATTCTGGTGTGTTTCCTGCTCCCATATCATATGGAAGGAATAGAACGTTGCAATGGCCTGATTGATATGTGCCTGGTACCTCATGCATTGAATGCGGATGTGATTTGAGTCATTGTTGCTTGTCTGTCATCATGTATAATTCTACCCTTGGTCATCCAATGAGCTCTCCACGGTGGAGGTAGATAGAGGCAAAAACACAGACATGATTCTTCTACCTTCAGTTCCTAGAAAACGATCGTTAATTAAATGCGCATTATTTTATTAATAGGCACTAGTTGTAAATTACAACTACATAGCAAGGTCAAATCACATATTTTCTAATAGCTGGTAAGTAAAAATATTTTTCGTTGGGTTCTGTTTACTACGGGGCAAAACTTCAATTCCACTAAGGCCCTAAATATCTTCTTAAGACCATTATTAATCCTGAAAAACGTAATATTCAAGAGAAGAATAGCTTCTACTCATGCCACCGAAAGGTCCTTGTTTGCCTTGTAGCTCCAGCTCTCGTTTCTACTATGACAGAGTGATTGTATCCTACGAGCAAGAATCACTATAACACAACCACTCAACCACATACAAATAATATTCTATAAATATTTTATCATCACTGTTTCGACCATGTTTTCCAATATATTCGTGTTTATTATTAAACATAAAACAATTTTATTACTTTTATTTTTTTTTACATTTGTGTATTGGAACTCAAAATGCATAGTAGCATTGTTTATATATAATGAAAATTTGCTTTTCAACTTTTCGAAAGCATTTTAGTTGCTCTTCGGCGTTCATTCATTAAAAATGGCTGATATAAATCCACCCTTTCGAAGGGACATTAGCTTTTTCATATAATCTGCTATTTAAAAGAAATTTTACAAACTATTCTTGCGTTCATTTCTTGGGAACTAATTTCTTTCCACATATACGTTTTGATTGCCTTTCATAATTATATTCCATTTACTTGACGAACCCAAATACCTTATAATGCCTTTTATAGCCAATTTGCGCTACATTTATTTTATATTCTTCCTTCTGTCTTGAAGACAATGTTAAAAATCATGAGATGCTCTAAGTTAAATTAGTTTGGCAGAAACGGGATTACGTTTTGAGTGATCAAATCATGGGATTCATTAAACAGGAAATAAACGAATTAGAAATGTTTGCCGTGTATATATTAATATTTCTTATAATTATCATTTACTAAAAATTAACCTTATTTAATTTAAATGGTTCAAAATAAAGCTGCTTAACGCGTTGACTTGAAAATTTGAAGTACCAATTTAATAATAAAAGCAATTTTAGTATTTTTAATAGGCAATGAACTCCATAAGCACTGACTAATAAATGCACCCTAAAATGATATTAAAGATTATCACTTCACTAACTATAATTTAAGAAGGGGATTTTTTTGAATATTTGAATAATAATTTCATCTTAGTTTGGTTATGACTTATGTTTTTTTAGCAAAGTTATTTCTAATAATTCTTTTATAATATCAAAAAACAAAATGGTGAAGTCCAGAAATAAATATAAGTATCGAAATTTTGTGAAATTTTTAAAACCCAAAGAATTACAAATGGTGAAGTTCGGAAAATTTATTTTTAAATATCTTCTTCTATAACTATATTTTAGCAACGTGATATTTTGAAAGGGGGGAAATCCAGTTTAGAGTTCTTTTTAAAATTATTATAATTGGCGAAGTTCAGAAAATTTATTAAAATTTAACCATGGCTGCTTTTTTTGTAGATTTTAAATTATAATTTTAGTAGCGAAGCGCAAAGTTTCCCTCATAGGGGGGAGTGGAGAAGCCATGGCCTGGTATATATATATATATATATATTTCGATTATAATCTCAAAACACAAGATTATACTATATGGCTCTCCATTTTAGACTCCTTTGAACTTTTATTACACACCTTTTTTATTAAAATGTAAGCAAATGTGGGGATTATTTTAGATTGAGACGTCTTAATGTGGACGCTTCTGTGAATACCATTTTCGAAACCTGAATACCATTTTGGAGCTTTGAAAGATCTTTGTCTTGTTAATGACAATTCTGTGTATTCATTTTTAACAACCTTCTCTCTATTTTCTCTCTTTATGCCCTCTTAAATTGCTCCGCTAACTCCGTTATGTCTATTTTTAGTGGGCTTGGTGCTGACTCTTTTACAGAGAGTTTTGTTTCCACTGAATACATTATTTCACAGATAACGTAGAAGGAGTTAAATAACTGCATGGTCTTTTCTTCCAGATATTGAGATCGAATAAAAGATACTTATTGGTAAAGATTTTGAGTCTGAGATATCATAAAAGTGCCAGCTAATTTGATCTTGGATGCTTTGAATGCACCCTCTCGGTTCCAAAATCCAGACATAAAGTGGTTTGTTATGAAATAGTGAAAAACTTTAAGCTTTTATCTTTTATGCAAATTCTTTTCTTTCTCCATCTGCCTTTTATTTTATCATTCATGCCCATCTTTATTTTTTTATTGAATTTGGAAAGCCGCTTTGGATAGCACCCAAAATAGTCTTTCAATGTCCTCTAGTACAAAATGAAACAAATATTCTTCCTCGACTTCCGTTATGATAGGTAACTAAAGATAAAAAAACTAACAAGACCACCTTAGTGAACGGAGTTGATAGCATAATTTAGTAGTAGTCTCATCATGATTTTACGTTTCATAATTTTAAGTAAATGATCCATTTGAAGGCCTTTTAAAAGTATGGCTAGATCTTAAAAAATACCTAAAATATTAAGGCATAAAAAATTTTAATTTAAAATTTTAGGGTAGTCAGGTTACCTAATGTATAATCAGCAGCCTAAATTAGTTTTAAAAAAAGGAGACGGATATAAAATCAGGTGCTAGACGAAATTCCGAAAGCCGGAATCCCGGAGGCCAAAATGCCGAAAATCCAATATCCCAAAATTCCCAAATCCCGACAAGTCAAAATAACCTCCTTGTATTTTGATACGTTGCCAGAGGCGTGGCATCGAAGATGGGGAAATTTAGTTGGAAGTGCACACATCGGCATGTGTCGAATGATAGAAGAATTTCAAAAGGAGCAATGTCAGGTGGAAAATACGTTTGAACGTCATCTCCGAGGTGAACCGCCCCTCAAAAGAAAGAAAGCTACTGTGGAACGCGACGAAAGACTTGAAGCTATTTTCAGAGACCTTGAAACTCGACCAGCTTTGGAATATTTTCGGTCAATGGCGCATAATCTCGCTCTCTAATCACCTTTTGCGACCTGTGATTTTCAATTTATTAACACTTTTATAATTTTACATAATAAAAGCAATTTTTTTACTTTTTATTTTCAGATTTTCAATTTTTTAACATTTAAATAACTTTACATAAATAAAGGCAATTTTTTTATTTTTTCAAATTTCAGACCCCAGCTTTTGTAACAATATAAATGTTCGAAATCCTTATCCAGTTTAGATAGACATAACCATCGGTACGCACAGGTGCTTATTTTGGCCTTCGGCATTTCGGCTTTGGGGATTTTGGAATTTCGGGATTTTGGCTTTTGAGATATTAGATTTTTGGGAATGCGGCTTTCGGGATATTGGATTTTCGTGCTTTTTGACTTTCGGGAATTCAGCTTTTGAGATATTAGATTTTCAGGAATGCGGCTTTCGGGATATTGGATTTTCGTGATTTTTGACTTTCGGGAATTCGGCTTTTGAGATATTAGATTTTCAGGAATGCGGCTTTCGGGATATTGGATTTTCGGAATTTTGGCTTGGGAATTTTGTCATTCGGGCTTTTGGCTTTCGGGATAAAATACATATACTCGTATGTTCAAATACATATAAGGAAGTTTACTTAATTGGTGAGGCTAGGGACGCTGGTGAATCACCTTTAATAAGAAATGCAGTGACATGTGCTAATTATAAAATACATGAACGAGTGAAAAAAATGTAGGAACAAATGAAAAATATAAGAATTACTAAAAAAAAATGAAATTAATGGAAAAATATAAGAACTAATGAAAAATATAGGAACCTTTGGAAAAAAACCTAAAAACTAAAAAAAATCTAAGATATGAAATAATAAAAAATAGTAATTAATGGAAAAAATATAGGAATTTATGGAAAAAATATATGAAATCTCAAGCAAATCAAAAGCCTTGTTTCTTTCTTTTAAGGACATGGCCACTTTTTAGATAATGTTCCTTGATATGATGAAAGAGTATCTAGGATTAGGGAAAGATTGATTAAATCATGGTGGAGATTCAAACTTTTGTAAATACTTATCAGAAACGTGAGTTCAAAGGTTTGGAAGATGAGGGGATTTAGAAGCTTAGTTTGTGTTTGAGCTGAAGTTTGACAAATTCACCAGTTGATCATTTCAAACGAAAACAAAATATTTTGTTTATGTTCTTTGTTTTTTAGTTCTGTGCCCTTCAACCACTAAACTCATTCATATACAAACTAAAAATTAAAGAATGATGTGAAACATTATATGTCTGCCAATCGAAATTCAACCTGAATCGTGACTGTATGGTGCGACTCTCCAAACCAGAAGTGCCTTAACTTTGCTCAATTAAAAAGAAAATGGCTAAAATTAAGGCAACAATTATCTTCTAATTTAAGGCATTGCACAAAACTACTCATCAAAAGAATTTCTGGCTCGGAACTTGCCCCCCCATCCTTCCAAAAGCTAAGGTACAATGGGTGTGGATAGTCACCATATTCAACCTGACTTGAATCGACTTTAAAGAAGTTGCTATATGTTGTAGCGATCCCTAATTTGGAAGCCACAATAATCTGAAAAACATGACAAGCAAACCTAGTGGTTGACGGAGACTGACTTTTAGATCTTCACTCACCGGAGTGGCAAATGCTATGAGAGAAATTGGCTAAAAAAAGTTGTAGAGGCTTGAGAATTGAAAGTTTCTCATTTTAAATCATTGGGGTGTGTTGGCCGTTAACTATGATTAACTATAAAAGTTAATGAGGCCATAAGGAAGACCGAAGTGACAGTAAGTGGAATTGTTTATTCGAAGTGTATATTTTATATATTAATTGAGCCTTCTCTTCTCTCCAAACGAGACTCGAAAACTTCACTTAAAAGTACTTCAGATTCCTTTGCGAATATTAAGTACAAAACATGGATAATACTCGTTTAAGACATTAACGATTTTTAAATTTTCAGACATAAACGTTCTTATTTCTTAAAATGATGTTCACCGATGTCATTTTCATCTTTTAGAAGTTAATAATAACCTAGTTATTCATTTTGAAAAAATATCTTATTATTTTGTTAAATGTAAAGCTTTGTGCACCATTAACCATATTTTCTTCAATTTTTGGCCTAATTTAGGCCTGGCTGGTTAACCAAGAGCATGCTATGTTATATCTGCAGACGATCTGCGCATACGTATTTTGACTAATTAGCCAATAGCATGCTTCATTATATTTCGGACTGTTCAGGCATAGTTGTCTCTTCAATTGATATATAAGAAGGGGGGGAGGTGGTTGTTGTAAGTTACAATAACATTAATACGTGAAGTCTTATACGACGATATTCAGGCTTTAGAAATAGATAGGTCTCACTGTACAATCCCGTGAGTTACATGTCGCAGGAATTGTAAATTTAGGCATGATCGAAATTTCTTTCACTGTAATATAATTGCAAAGGATTCGAAATACCTTAAAACCACATTCAAATTTTCGGTTAGTGCGTATACGGGTACTTGGGGTTTGTGTCATTATCCCAAAAGCCGAAATCTCGAATACCAAAATCCCGAAGGCCAAAATACGCGAAAATCCAATATTCCTAAAGCTGAAATCTCGAAGGTCAAAATAAGCACCTGCGCGTACTGTTGGTTATGTCTATCTAAATTGGATAACGATTTCGAACATTTATAACTGTTAAAAAAGCTTGGGTCTGAAATTTTTAAAAGTTAAAGAAATTGCCTTTATTTATGTAAAGTTATTTAAATGTTAAAAAATTGAAAATCTGAAATTAAAAAAGTAAAAAAATGGCCTTTATTAATGTAAAATTATAAAAGTGTTAATAAATTGAAAATCACAGGTCGCAAAAGGTGATTAGAGAGAGATTATGCGCAATTACCCGAGGATATTCCAAAGCTTTTTGAGTTTTAAGGTCTCTGAAAATAGCTTGAAGTCTCGCGTCGCGTTCCACAGTAGTTTTCTTTCTTTTGAGGGGCGGTTCACGTTGAAGATGACGTTCAAACGTATTTTCAACCTGACATTATTCTTTTTGAAATTCTTAAAACATTCGACACATGGCGATGTGTGTATTTCCAACTAAATCCTTCCATGTTCGATGCCACGCCTCTATGAGGTTTTGAGTTCAAGGAACTTCACTTTGGAAGGATTCATATACTGACCACAATTTGGGTGGAAATAATATTTCGTATCGAACGGATAAACCATTGCGTAGCCGTCTTGTGATCCTACCGTGTACATAATTAGTTTGGAACCAGGCAACAAGTTCAGCTTTTTCTTCGGGTAGATGTAGTTTTAATTTATTCAAATTTTCAGGAATCTCAATTGACGGAACAAATGCCAATGCTCTCAAATGACGAATTTTCAAATTAAAAAGTTTGTCATCGCCATATTTCTTTGCTAATCCGGTAGCGTGAATTTTTCTCCAGACACATTGTCTTAGGTAACAAAAGCATACTTTCTAGGCAAGATCGGGAAATTCGCTTTTCGAAACATTTATCGCAGCCAATTAGAAATCTTTTATTATACGAGTGGCAGTCAATAGGTTTTGCAATTCAGATATAAGGAAACGAGATATGAGGAAAAGTTTTCTATTATTTTTCAATAAAACTACCCTAGACTTCAATGCACTTGCGCCACTTGTCCCTGAGGCTTCGAATTCCCAACAACCAGAAATCTCTCGACTGCTGTTCAATCCACTCCTGGACGGTGAGCCGGACATCTTCATCGTCCCCAAACCAGCGTCCACGCAGTGCAGCCTTGAGGTTGCGGAATAAAAAGTAGTCGCTAAGGGCCAGATCTGTACTGTAAGGGGAATAGTTGAGCTCCTCGAATCCGCACTCGCGCACGGCAGCTTGTGCAACTCTGGCCTTGTGAACTTTGACGACGTTGAACTCGATCATAGGGCGTCAGGTTTCTAGGGCCCCAACGGGCAGAGACTTTGGTCATGGCCAAATTGTCGTGGATGATGTTGATAACACTTCCATGTGATATTTCAAGTTCTCGCTCGATTTCTTCGACCTTAACCCGTCGATTTTCGAGGATCATCCTCTCCACACGGGCCACATTGTCCTCGTTGGTCACGTCTGACGTACCTCCTGGATGGGAGTCATCTTCAAGGGACTCACGACCATGTTGGAACTTCCTATTCGAGCGAGAAATGGTAGCATAGGAAGGGGCGGCGTCGGTGTACACTGCAACCATGCGTTCATGGATCTCTTTTGCATTCTTGCCTTCCTTGGACAAAAATTTGATCACTGCGCGGAGCTTAACCTTCTCCATTGTTGAAAAATTTGTGACTGACGAGCTGCAATCAGCTACTGCTCATTAAATAGACAAGGCATGAGTGCGGCTGCAGGTACTGACGTGTCATAACTTGTCCTAACACCCCCACAAACAGCCATCCTCCTTCCTCTGTTTTGCCCTACAGATTCGCAAAACTTATTGACCGCCCCTCGTAGTTTGAGGATTTAGTTCGACTCCATTTCTTTGCGCAAAGTCTACCAAATCTTCAAATAAGCGTTTGTCTAGTGCTTGCGATTTTCCCGTCATGATAACATAAACTAATGGATAAGTTTTATTTTTATTTGAGTCAACTGGAGCATGGATTGTATAAAGCTGATAAAATATCGTAGGAACTGTTTTGAATGTGCCATCCATTATCCAAAATGAAGCGCATGATAGTGTTTGCTTGTTAGCTTTATTAATGAATGGAATAAATCCTTGCTCTTTGACGGTGGAATTTCTAACCAAAAAATAATTCACCATTTATTGTCTTTCGCAATTCTGGAGGAACGTCTATATCACTTAGCGTCCTTGGTTCATTTGGTTGTTGAGTGTGCTGAACCCAGGTAATTTTTTTGTGAAGTGCATTATTTGAAGGTAAATAAGGGATGATTTATTTAGGAGTTGATGTTGTATTGGATTTGATGAGTTGACAAGGTGAATTTCTTGAAGTACTTGCCTGCGCCTTGAATTCGTCACTGATTTTTGAAATCTGCAACACACATGCATTGGGGTCGTACTTATGGTCAACAATGTTTTTCGAGCAAATGCTGTCCATTTGAAAATAGAGTTGTTGCTCTTTCTTTGCAAGTAAGCGATTTTCGACTTTTGCTGCACCAATAGTAACGGGATTCAGAGATTTATCTTTCACCGATAAATAACCTCGTGAGGTCAATTTATCACGTCCTTTTTAAGAATGAACGATTTCACAAATTTACTCCATCTTCTTGAAGGGTGCTTCACAGAATGTGATTACAATGAAAAGTTCGATCTAATGTTTACTCGGTTCGTATTTTACGAGTTGGTTGTGTGGTTGGCTCATTTTAATCTGATATCTACGCGAGCGACCTCTGGCAACGCATGAAGATACAACGAGGTAATTTGACTTTTCGGGATTTGGGAATTTCTGAAATTCAGCTTTCGGAATTTTGGAATTTCGTGATATTGGATTTTCGTGATTTTAACCTTCGGGATTTCTTCTAGCACTGGGGTACGTGGCTTTCTAGTGCCTGCATTCCACCAAGTGCTAGTCTCTATTTTTATAATGAGGGATGTTGGTCTTGGAGCCATTCATAACACACCAAGGGTGTGATTATATTTAACGAAATAAAGACTATCCTAAAGGTCCTTTAAAGAACTGGTTCATCCGTGTGAATCGCAGTCAACAAGTATTATTAACATCTTGAGGGCAAGGTCTCGGAGTAGGATATTTCTAAATGTTAGTCTTTAGTCAAACTCCCAGGAGTGGATGAAAACTCTTCCTAATGCACCCAACGTAATTAAGTTATTGAAAGAAGGTGAAATAATTCTAGAAGATTAGGAAGGCTGAACGAGAAATAATTTAATTAAATAAAACACAGGGTATTTATAAATGTTTGATATATTTTGATATAGAAATATTAAGGAAACTCCAGTCTATGCAAATGAAACTATTATTCAGAAAAAATCATTACAATATTTGCATTTAGAACATTATAAACCACGTATGATTTCCCTCAGCTATGTGTCCACGGCTTCAGCCGTATGCCTTTATTTGGCCATACATGTCAAAGTGGTTGAGTAAGGGCAATAGTAAGCAATCTTTAAACCGCTAAAAATTTCTCCTTAAATTCCTCAGTCATAAGGGTAGCTCTCCAAAATTTGGTTGAGGAACTCTAAGAGACTTTTTCAGAGTATTAAGGATTTCTTACTATTACCTGTATCTAGCCGCATATATATATATATATATATATATATATATATATATATATATATATATATATATATATATATATATATATATATATATATATATATATATATATATATATATATATATTAATAAAACCCTTGTTTCGGAGCGTAGTATTTTATTCACGAAACCAGTTTCGGCATGGAGTTTGTCATGCCATCTATTGGGATTCTATAATCCCTCTTAAATTGCTAATTTGTAGCATACAAATATCATATACTCACATTACCACTAGCATATTCTCAAGAACTTAAGAGCCACATTCGAGACTGGAAGGTTGTTGTGTGAACGTCTTCGATTGCCCCGACGATCAATTCCATTCCAAAAGCTCTTGCTCGGCATTTTATCATCCGTCTTCTGGTTCATCATTCTTCTGTTATTTAATGCTCTTTAACCAGTGTTGTCGCGTTGTGATCTTATTGCCTTTTGATTAATTTCCTTGTGTGAACTATAATTACCGCATTATGTTTAATGCTTTTTAATTAGTTAGTGCTGTGCTCCGCATTCACTGGTACTCTCGCTTGCAAGTACCAAATTTTATGTGTAACTCATTGCTCATTTCGGCTTCAAAATTAACTTCCTTTTCACTCCATTGATTCATTTGTTGCCATGCTCTTTGTCTTCTTTTCTTGTTTGAATCGCATCGTCCTGGCTAACCCTCTTTTATTCCCACGTCTCGCGTCGACGAACCCGCCCCAAACCCACGCCTCGCCTGGGTGAACCCTCCCCCACTTTATATGAGTCAAGTTAGGGTTAAGCTTTCCCTTCTGCTGCGTTCTTCAAAATTCTCTCCTTTGCTCCCTCCTTTCTCCCCCACTATGTATGATAGGCACTCACTCCTCTCACTCAACTCTTTAAATTATCGTCTTTTGCCAGCTACATACGCGAAGATAAAAGGGACTGGTATCCCCCGAACTCGTCCAACTAGGAGGGGGCCGAGACGTTCGGCGTCTCTTAGGAACCTCTTTCGCCCTCTCATTCTTCCTTTACCCAACACCTCCAAATCTCCCCCTTCCTCCTGTGCTCATCAGCAGGCGCTGTCGCCGTCTCTTCTGAACATTAGGAGCCTGACCAATAAGTCGGAGTAAGTCCATGACCTCGATGTTCGCAGTGGAGTTTCCTTTCTTGGCCTTACAGAAACCTGGCTCGAGTCTGATTCTGGTTCATGTACTGCTCTTGCAACCCCTCCGGGTCATTATTTCCTGCATGTTCCTCGGAACCACCGTGGAGGAGGAATTGCACTGATTTCCAACTCATCCTTTGCCTGAATCTTCTCCCCTCCCAGCCTCTAGCCTCATTTGAGGTTCTCATTGCTGTCTCACGTGCTCTGCCCGCTCTGACTATTGTGGTCCTTTACAGTTCTCCCAGCTCGTCTTTGGCCTTATTTCTTGAAGTGTTCAGTAACCTACTATCCGACCTCTCCTCTAATGCTTCTCTCCTTATTCTCGGTAACTTCAATTCCTTCTAGCCACAAAAAGGCTTTTCGTGCATTCATTGACATTATCCACCTCTTCTCTCTTACACAACATGTCTCATCTCCAACACACATACATGGTAATACCGTGGACTTAGTCATATCGAACCCCCATATCTATAATCTAACAGTAACTGACCTTTCTGATACGATTTCTGACCACTTCTTGGTCAAATTTAAATTCTATATTCCTACAACCTCCCCCCTTGCTCGTCCAGAGATAATACTCCTTTCCGGCGACTATCGTTAATTGATACTACTTCTCTCTTTAACGACGTTGTTTCTGCCCTAGCTGTTATTTATACTACTGTTTCACCTGACCAAACCCTAAACTCACTGCACCAATAATTACTGACTTGCCTTGACGTGCACGCCTCCTTTATCACTCCTTCTTCAAACAGCCATCACCATGGAACTCCTTCATTCAAGGAGGTCCTTCCGTCCTCAGGAACGAGCCCTTCGTAAAGCACGCTCCCGTCGACAGGACACGGCCTCCCTCTCACTTGCCTATCGCCTTGCTACTTCGACTTATTCTTACAAATTAAAATCAGCGCGCGAATCTCATTACTACGTAACTGTAGTATGTTGTATTGCATTCTCTTAACCCAGACTTTGTCAAATTCTTCTGAAACGTCCCTGCAGACGATAACATTGCTAGTCTTTTCCTTTTTCGCTTCGGCTATTTCTAAATCTAAATTAAAATTTGTTCAGAAGATTGTTTTCCTCCAGGTGCCTCCTTAGCCGATGGTTTGATATTTTTTCAAACACCTTCTCGATGAAATCGAGTAGAGAGATTGGTCTGTAATTCTCTACTCGTGGTGGTGGTTTTCTCGCTTTGGGGATCAAGATCATCTTTGCTACTTTTAGTTCCTTCGGGAAGTAGCCTGTGTTAATGTAAGCGTTAAATACATTTGTCATTCCCTGTAGTATTTTTTTCAGGTGCTTCTTGGTAGTGCTTCTTAGTGAGTTCTGATTTTCTTGGAGCCTTCTGTTTGAATTGCAGAATTGTGGTTTTGATTTCTTGCATGGTGATTCTCGTGTCGGTACCGTTAAAGATGTGTTTCATTGCGTCCACAGTTGGGTGCGGGACTGTTCTATCTGCTTTCTCGTTCAGTGCTCTAATGATGTTTCTTTCGAAATCGATGTCGAATTATTCGTTCTCCTCTTCACTTACGTTAAATATCTTCTTACATTGGTCCCTGAATATCCGTTCTATCGTGTCCTCGTCCTTTATGGTGGTTCCGTGGTTGTCTTTTATTGTAATTTTTCTAGCTCCTGCTTTGCCTTTAATTTGGTTTACCTTTTTACAAAATTCTTTTACGGGTGCATCATTGTCAATTTTTCGGATTGTTTCATTCCAGTGTTCCTTTTGTTTTTCTAATATATCCGTATTCAGTTCTCTCTTTATTCCTCTCATTTCGGTGTGTAGCCCCCTCGTTGGTCCGTCCCTTCTTATTTCCCCTGAGATTTCCTTTAGCCGTCTGTGCTTCCGTACAATTTCTGGCGTCCAAGTAAATATTTTGATTGTCGTGTAGCGGTTTTTAAGGATGGCTATTTCGTCAGCTACTCGCATCGAGTTCCTTATATTTTCTAATTAAGCATCTTCCTCTTCTAATGTTGCTCCTTTTAATGGTTTTGGTTCGTATTGAATTTATTTTCCTCTTGTATCTTTCCCACTCTGCTCTCTGGAAGGCTTTTCTTACCTTACCTGGGATTTGTATAGGTCTTTGGTTGATGGTGAGAGGAGTTGATGTATGGTCTGAAGAGGGTATATCTTTCGGCTTCATATAATAGTTATATGGGAGATGGTTATTGCCTAGGCAGATATCCAGCTTTGTGGCTGTAGTCCCAATCACAAAGGTTGGGTACTCAGAGCCTAACCTTTGGCAGATACCTCTTACGAGTAGTGCTTCGAGATTCCTTCCTATTCCATTTTTGGTTCTGTAACCACTCGCTTGGCAGTGAGCGTTAAGGTCACCTATGAATAGTACCGGGTTTTTGTTATTAAAAATGTTGATGAAATTGTTAATAGGCAATTGATCTGTCCTTGGCCGTTGATATCCTTTTGCGATTATAATGTTTGATAGGTAAATTCTTACTTCACTTGCGATATAAGATTCGTCTAGATTTCCATGAGTTCTGAAATCTATGCCTTTCTTATGTGCTATAGCAGTTCCCACGTGTGCTTGTCCCGTTGGGTTTACTGTTATGACGTAATAGTTCCAATTTTTTTTCAGCATTTTGTAGGTTGACTCCATGTGCCGAAGTTAGGAAAATGTTTAGGTCTAATTTTCTAAAGATGCTTCCGTATATCTGTCTTCGATTTCTCCATCCGTTGACGTTTACCTGTAGTATTCTTTGGTCCATCTTGTCCATTGTGGGTTGTTGATTCCTAAGGCGTTGCCCGTCCATTTGATTGTTTAATCAGTCCGAAGAAATTAGTAGTACTAATTTCTGTTTCTTTGATTGTTTTCTGGTCTCTTTTGATTTTTAGATTATTCCTGTGCTATTGGTAGACGGGCTGGGTGAGGTCTTTCTTTGGGCTGGCTCGGGCTCCTCCTCGACTTAGATTTCTCTCTTCGTTGGATTTTTCTCGTTGCCCTCTTTGGTTCTTCGTCAGCTGATTTGGAGCTTATTTCATCGGTGTCGCTCTCCTCATCCGATTCTGACCGAGCGTTCAATTTAGTATCTTTATCTACCGTTTGCATGTTTAAAATTGCTGAGGAATTGACTTCTTGTAGAACTAATATCGGTTCCAAACAGTTAGCCTTCAATACCGCGTTTAGTTTATTCTCATAGGTCCTGGGTTGTAGTGCGTTTTGTACATGCGCGTGGATTACGCATGTATATATTTTCCCAAACATGCTCGAGATATTGGGTAGTACAGTCACTGTTTCCCATTGCCTCCTTGATGCTGCAGCATAAGAGGTGTTGTTGTAGTGTGCAATCATTGCATACACAAAAAAGAGAGAGAAGGACAAATACATATTTTGCCTGGTCGAAGTATCAAAGATGGAATAGAAGGAGCAATAAAATATGGTTGTTTAGAGACAGTTTGTGAACCAGCGGAATCTGATTAGAACGTATGGATTGATTACCGACCACAATTTAAGTCTATCGCACCCGAGTGTGAGGGCAGATGGGCAAACAGAGTAATTAAAGCTGTCTGGAATGGGGAACAGAATCGGCGACAAAATATGTTTCACCTTAATGTTAAATTTGATAAGGGGAGAGACCCCCAAATTAAGATACGAAGTGGAGAATTTCAGCCACTCACAGGCTAGACTCCTACCAATCACATGCTCCGCTGGACTGATAGGTAACTAAGCACCGCCTCAGCGACCTAAGGAAGGCGGTGCTACGCGTCGCGTCCATTATTATTGCCTGGTATAAATAAGAGAACATTTCATTCAAATAAGGATTATTGACACATTATTGATTGATTCATTGAGTTATTCATTGATTAATTATTAGACTCTTAATTCACCGCTCTGCGAATCTCCATTATTCTTGCTCTTGCCATTATAACTCGATTTATCATATTCCGTTCCGCAAATTAAATCTTTAACGTAAGTGTAAACATTTCAAAGTGGTATAAAAATACATGTTTAATTCCTTCACAAAGGAGCCTTTTACTTACAAACCTTGATTGGTTAATACCCCTTGGACCGAACGTCAAGAAACCGTAAAAGCAAGTCACTTTACCAAACCTTTATAGGATCGACTTGCAATCAAAACAAGGCCTACTTACGCCGACCCCATAATAAGCGGCCCTATAATTGGCGACTCTATAATTGGCGACCCTATAATCGACGACCCTATAATTGGCGACCCTATATTGCTTTCCATGTTCTTCTTTTCTTGAAGTTCTTTCTCCTTTCTTTTAATTAGCTTTTTTCTTTTTGGGCATCGCATAACCATCGTGCGGTGGTTTCCCCCGCTGTTTACACATTTCTTCGTCGTGTTTTTCCATTTTCTAAAGTTCTGACCCTCTGTAGAAGCTGTAAAAATCTCATTGAGGTGGGCGAGCCTACATTTTTTTAGATAAAAGATGGTTGGAGATGCCTTTGAGAAACCACACAGGAGGGGCCACCTCCTCTTCAGTCGGGAAGCTGCACGAGGGTGGCTAAAAAAGAGGTACATAAATGTTAAATCTCTTTAGCAATGGGGGGGACGTGAAAGGGGAGCCCCCCTACCAGTTAGATGTGTTGTAGAATTCCTAACGCACTCCGACAAGTTTGGGCGAGAATTCGCTGATAGGGTCGTAATCCTATATTTTGGAAAGCTTTCCAAAAAACGAAATTCTAAAAGTTGCGTCCAAAGAAAAAGACAAAGTGTGATTGATGAGCTATATCTCAGGTCCATCCGCCCCCGCCTATCCCATCTTAGGGCTTCGTACTCTTCATCTCTCTACCATGGGTGCGTTCAAGAGTGGTACTCGCACTTGTAGAGCAAAGCATACCAACGATAATTTTCCCAGTGGAGGGTCGTTCCACAAATTCCGCAGCTCTAAAATGAACTGCAGGAGAGCAAGAGCATCCAGGTGGATTCTCTTAGTAGATCGTACTAATCTTCGCCAGGACGGCCAGGATAATAGTATCTGTTGTGGCAGACCCAGAAACGAGATCCGGGAGTTTAGGTTTGTTTGCCTTTAGCCAACAGGCCAGTAAAGCAGGTTTGGCTTAAGTAGTAGTGCCTTATTTACTCGAAAACAGCAGCACTGAGGTGGTCAACTCATTAGCATAAGAGGAGGGGTTATTTGGACAAAACCAATCCTTCCATTAATCGAACCTAATACCCAGGAACGATGAAGTCCGTCTCTAGCAATGTGCGGGCGTTAAAGGGCATTGTTTATAGAGATTCTTAAGCTTCTCTTCTGATCCGTCTTGATATAGCTGGTCATGTCCTTAATTCTAGAGAAAATAAAGAGGGAAAATAGGTAGTATAAAGTGATAGCTGAGAAAGAAAAGGAGCAAGCACTCCAAATTCACCAGACCTCGTCAAAGAGTTCAATTTAACCCAGTAAACGGGGCCTTCGTTATCCAAACTCGAGCTGAGAAAACGTATTTTTCCTCATGGCACCATGCGTATCAGTCTACATAGGGTTTCTTAACCAACAAATCTCTAAAATCGGTTTTAGTTGACCTCTTTTAAAGAGTGGACAAAGAATTTTTTTTTACGCCCAACTAAAGTGTAATTGAAAGCAGCGATTTTCAGCAAGATTGATGGGATTTGTTGTTTATTTTAATTCTTATAGCGCTCTTTGATTCTTTAAAGTTTACAAAACTGTCTCTAAACCTGGCATGGTGTTTCAGCTTTCGTAATGAACGGTTTATAAGAAAAGCAATACACCTGATGATATAGAAGCTCTTTGAGTAAACACGTGGCGACAAAATATAAAATTATTATCCACATGTTAGCATCTTTAGCATATCATCGGTACCGCCAGCGCCTCGAGAGTGAAACCAAACTCCAAAAGGAATTTCTTTTCCTAAACCCCAATGGTTGAGGGCCTAATTCGCATCTTCGTTAAAGAAAGCATCGTCGATGTTGGCCGAGGACGGAGTGATTGCCCTAAGTGACTGGAAGATTAACTAAACCAGCGCCTAAAAGTGTATCATGCACGTTTCACAACAAAAAGCGATGGGTATTTTCCCTGCTTTAAATTAGGATGTGGATAAAGCGCCAGTAGCCAGGCAGGCTCAAGCGTAGGGGATCGAATCCATCGCCTGAAATACGCAGTCTGAGGAATGAGAGTAAAATTAATAGGGTAGCCCTGTCATCAGAACAATTGCCTCCCATGTCAGAGGTATGTCGAATTCATAACCAAGGAATTAGTGACAATTCACCATGCTTAGACACGCCTAATTTCGGAACAATCCTGGTAAGTATGATTCTCACAGGGACTGTAGAAGTGTGTAACTTTGGTGTCAGAGTTCAGAAAATGGAAATGGGTAGCAGGATAGACATGTGAACCGTTCTAAAGAGAACGGTAGCACCAAGGAGATAGGGTTATTGCTCACTGCAAAGAAAGTGATGCCTAAAACACTTTCAAGTGGGAGACCCTCCTCTAGCTTTAAGGGCTTGAAGAGGGTTCCCTTCACAAGTGGCTGAAATAAACAATCTCGTAAGAATTCAGGTAAAAATGAGAAGGCGTCCTTTTTTTCGATACACTGGAATATCACCATGTTTTTATATCGCCAAGTGATATCACAGTCTCTCTCTTAATCGAAAAATATCGTAGAAAAATTGTATTTGCGAAAGAAAACCTTGTAAATAACAGTTTGTAGATCGAGCAGAGCAACCTACTGGACCGAAACTTACCAAAACCACTTTGTGCTGTAGTTTGGTGAGCCGTGCCCTCCCGAAAATATATTGTCCTGACATTTGCCAAATTATATATCAAAGTTAGAGAACTTAAGTTAGGTCAAACCTTAGGGTTCAGAGTCAGGACCCTTAGTAACTATATAACTAAAGAAGCACTTACATACTAAAAAGCCCTTGACTGCCTAGAGAATATGAATGCAGTATCCGAGATCTTATTACATAAATTATTATTTGACCTGAATGCAATTTAAGCAAAGGATCTAAAAATAAATTATTTTAGAATACAAGCTAAATGAGGTCAAACCATTTTTTTAAGACCATTGGATGCCGAGTAACTGGTTTTAACAACGAAAATTGATAAAAATGGAAATTTTTAATAGTACTGTTATAGGTGTTGTAGTCCAGTTATGAGTGGTTTGGTTGCCAATAGTAATTTGTCATCGAGCTTTGGTACCACTCCTGGGTAGCCAGATAGGTTACTTAGTTCGGCTTGGTGGATAGCTTTTTGAATCTTGAAGAATGCCTTATGCGTCAAGCACTACCTCCTAGAGGTAGAATTGTCTTCTTTCTTGATTGAAGGCATTCTTTCTCGATTGTATGGTAAAGAAATCTTCGCTGCTGAATTCAGTATTTCTTGTTAAGCTGGAACTTGTAAAATCTTCATGTGCATTACTGTTCATCCAGAGTCACTTACGAATTTCCATTTAAGTAACCTATCCGCATATACGGCGGTAAACAACAGATAATATGAACTTAATTTTTGTACATTCGGGTGGGTTCTAAATAACATTAAAAGTGTACATTTTACTTATATTAATTTATTTTTTTGTTTTACATTATAATAAACTTTTACAATTGTTATTTAATAATTTATAAAATAATTAATAAGATAGTTTTGTTTTTTATTTCTTAGATATAATGGGTTCCTATTTAAAACGTTTAATAGATTAAAATAGAATTTTTATGGAGTTTAGTCTAGAAATGGTTTGTTTTTACTTAGAGATATATTATTTTAAACAGAAAAACAAAGACATTATATTAATTGTTTTCCTTTAAGATTAAAGCCATATAACGGCTAAGTTTCGATATTCAATTAGCAGACATGGAGGCCTCTGAGAAACATCCATTCATTATTTGACAAATGTCACCATATCTCTCATTTGAGGGTTCATAGCACAAATTCTCTTTCTAAATCTCTGATAATTTGAATTAAATTAAATATATAGAGGCTATTGTATTGTAATTAATATTCAAAATATTATATTCCTGTCTTTTGTTTCTTTATAAAGCAGGACTAAAATTCTTCGAGTTAACGGAAAGAAAAAAATGATTTACTTACTGGAAGAAATAATAAACTGCTTAGGAAAATGACATTATTTTGAAAAAATATGATTAAGCTGTGCATTCCTTTATGTTACGAGGTATATACATTATGATGTTGATGGTATTTACTGTTATAAAATTTACTAATTGCCTTTAGGGCCGAAAGTGGAACTTCAGGTGATCGTTGATCTTAGTCTTTAGATTCTAAGCTACTAAAATCCAGCATGAGCTCTCCTCATTTCTTTAAATGTTCTGGCACTATTGTAGTTTAGTCAATTTATTAATTTTAGTTAGCATCGCTAGCGCAGATCACACGAGCTTAGGGAACAACAAAACAATCTGGGCTATTTGCCCAATGTCCATTGGGACTTTTCCCAAAACAACAGTGCTCTTTTAAGAGTACTTATCAATTCGGATTCGTTTACATCAAATGTTATTTTGGTTCGACTTGAAGCCATTATAAGATTTTCTATAAGACTTCAATTTGCTCATTTTAAAGGTTTCTTTGAGTCTTATTTCATGCTGCAATATGGCCCCTACACGTCGTTAGTCTTAATGGCTCATCGGACAACTGAAGAAGCTCTAACGAGCCAATAACCGCCCAAGAATTTAATAAAAAGAATAAAGTGTCTTAATATGTACAGTGCTAATGCGAATAGAGAAAACGTGGAAATTTCAAGCTACTATTTATCTCATCTTACATTTAATAAATTTACAAGTAATGCTTCAGAAGCACAAATGACTTCTCTAAGTCGAGTTATGCATAAAGAAGCAAGACTGCTGATAACTTTAAAGAGGCGCCTACTGAGAACTCCTCACATTAAGGGCAGATACTCAATTCGTAAGGCAAACTGCTTTCCTGCAAAACAATCCTACCCTAAGACCTATTTGAAATTGTCCTTAAAAATATGTAAATTAAAAAGATTAATCTGCCGCTTGATAAGGCACACCAGTCGCGTTCTTACATGAAACGCAGCAGACTCTAGCAACCTAAGAAATATATATCTCGGAAGTTATAAAGGCTTCAATTGAAGTATAGCCACAAGGAGGGAAAGAAACTGGTGTTAATTTTACACAGAAAACTGTTAAACACGTTCCAAAACCACGACACCATTTGAGAGAGAACTTAAACTATGTACGCCTAGGCAAATAAACTCTAACCTCTAACAAGCAATTTAAACAAAACACCATCCTAAAATCACTCTAAATTAAAACCAGATTTGCGATACATTTCGAATCGATACATCAGATGCAATTCCATCCGAATAAATAGCAAAAGCGGAGATTGCTAAGTTAATCTAACTCACAAAATCATAAATTAATTTAATAATTAATATAAATAAAATTTATTTCAAAATAACTTTGAATTTGAATTTAATCTATAAAACTAATGCTTTTTATTATTCACTTTTCAAATTCTTTCGTTCAAAATTCGAATTTTTGGTTTTGTACATAATTTTATATTATAATTATTTTTTTACAACATGACTAGAACATAGTGAAAATTAAGATAATGCAAAATTGTATACATTCGTGGAAAAATTTTCTTAGATATTTAAAGCTAATTTGTGAAAAAACAAACCAAACTATACCATTTATTTATATATCATTTTATTGCAAATTCTATGCACCTTTTTAGAGTATATATATATTGTTTTAGCAGCACGACCAGAACATAGTGAAAATTATGATAATGCAAAATTTGTGAACAAAACGCAAAACTATACCGTTCGATTTTAAATATTTGCTAAAAAAAAAGACGGCGCCTACGAACTGGTTTATATTTTTAGCATCATTTGAATATAGATTGAACTAACTTCCAGGGAATTCACAGCACCACTACTATTCACTTACCACCCCCTTTTATAACTGAGAACAAAACCTATAGTTGACTTTGTCTGAAAACTAAATGTTTTAGTCCACCATTAACACAAATCTTAATGTAACTAAAGAAAACTAATTTCAAATGATAACTAAATCATATGTGCATCTTTTGTTTATGCATTAAGTTTGAATGCTTTATTTTTAGTAATTCTATAGCCATTTATATGATATCAGGTTTCAAGGGGTGGGGTAGAAAGAACCCCTGTATCTCAAAAGCGGCAACTTAGGTTATTATGACTTTGGCAGAAATAAAATGGATTCTAATGGGCTTTAATTTCCTATAAGATAATCTAACATAGTAAAAAGTTGAAAAAGTTAATGTGGTATACCCTTAAAATTTTAAATTCGGCGCAAAATCTTCTTAAATATGTCAGTATTTTCGTGTTTTCAATGGAGGCATCCGATCTCTTTGTAAACAAATATTTTTTTACAAAATAACAAATACATATATTGAATTAGCGTAAGATACTGCATATGTGTTGAAATTTACAAAAAAGATTTGAAAATTGCCTTCAACGACAAAAGATCTAAAAATGTTCCGGGGGAAATGGGCAGGAGGTTTTTAAGAACTGAACGTCTATTCGATTTCGTGCCAACAATGGGAATTCCCAATGCGCGTGTGAGGACCATCGTCGTAGACGTGGAAACACCCCCAAAAATTTATTATAAAAGGGGTGCTCGAAAATAGATGGGAGCAGCAAATGCCGAATTTTTATGTACGGGGAATTTTTAAAAATATCGCTAAAAATTGGAAAACTTTAAACTTGAAAAGACACCAAAATAAGATCACACATAAATAGTAAAATGAGTATTAAAACGGATTCAGAAGCAATATGGCGTGCGAAGAAAAAGATTAGTAGACAATTCCCTACACAAATTTTATTTCCTACATTTTACAAAGAAAAGAAAATCCGATTAAAAAAATATAGAGAGTAAAGATTTGGAAGAAGACCTCTTGAGGATAACGACGGTGAAAGAAGGAGATACTAATTTTCATTGGAGATAAGAAATAAGCTAAAGATAAATTGGATTTATCAGGTACAGAGAAAGATGAACGGGCTACAGGTTGGCGAATAGTCGTAGGAAATCGAAGAAAAAGGGAGCGAACACAAAGACGATAATAATGGCAAATACCAGAAGGGGAAGGATGTTGCAGAGAATTGTGTATCAAGGTATAAAGCAACCAGGTATATGGCTTAGATCACGCTGAGTAAAGAGCAACCCTTTGTAGTGTACTAAATGAAGATGACCAAATTAAGGAAAAATGGAAGTATTATTTTAAATATTTGGTACAATAAGAACCTGAAAGTAGTCTTGAAATGAGCAAATTACAAACTAAGGCGCAATATCTGAAATATATAGGGAGGAAATGAAGATGACTTTAACGAAATGTCTGGCTGAGTAAGAGATTGAGTTGCTACGAGACTTAATATAGGAGATCACTCTCTCTCTCTCTCTCTCTCTCTGTCTATGTCTGTTTCTCTGTCTCTGTCTCGTCTCTGTCTCTGTCTGTCTGTCTGTCTGTCTCTCTCTCTCTCTTTCTCTCTCTCTCTCTCTCTCTCTCTCTCTCTATATATATATATATAAAATGAATTTCCTAAAAGTTTCACGTGAGGTTCGTAATGAATGCAATGTCCCACAGGACAAATGAAAAAAGTGCTTCTAAGCACTTTCGAATTTAATTCAGTTCATTCTCAAGGATAACTACAAGAGAAAATATTACAATAAGGGTATATATAAGTTAGTAAAAGATAAAGGACCGCCTCTAACACAAGAAATCACCAATGAGGAAGTAGGAGAGGGACGGGTAAATTCACAATAAGATTTAGCTATAACAAAGGTAGCAAGGTCAAACCGATAGTCAAATGAGTCAAGAACAGAGCTAAAATGGTTAAAACGATTAACAGATTAAGGGATAGTCAAAAGAGGAAGATTAGGAGAGAAACGAAAAGTAAGCAGATACGAAGGGGATGGGAGCAAGGAGAGAGGAGGAGAAATAAAATAATGTAAATAAAAAATCAATGCAATAATTAAAGTGACAAATCGGGTGTCCATAAAAATTAAAATTAAAAAAAAAAATAGGAACATAAGTCAATATTAATTTCTTCAAGAATGAGTTTTTTATAACAGTTTCAATTTTCAAACGGCCAGAGTAAATGTTAAAGTTATTAAATTGGCTTATACATGAACATTCAACAAGGTTTCTTTTAATTGAGTCATTTGAGCGAAAAATAAATTTTGCTGAATTCCAATTAATTAGGTGGTTATTTTCGGACATATGCACAAGAAAACGCACTATTATTTACAGCTCTCATAACAGATTTTCGCAAATGAATTTAAAAATCTTTTTCTTATGCTGTTTTATTTGTACTTTTCAGATCTGACACTAGTATTTTGGGGGAGAAATGCATACATTCCCATAATCGACGGAAATCCATACTAGGAAAAGTATGTATTTCCAGCGAAAACGAGTTTTAGATCTAAAAACTACACATAAGACTGCATAAGAAAACACATTTATCAAAATCATTTAAAAGACCTAGAACCAGATCGGACCTAACATGGGGAAAAGTTTAGCAAGAATAGCCTACTTTAGGCTATTTCCGCTAACAAATGACATTTTTTAGGTGCTTTTGAAAGGGGTAGTCTTCGCCCCCCTTACTCCCCCTCCTGCATTTTAAAAAGAAATCCTAATATTCGAAAGCCTACCTTCCGATTTGAATGCAAAACTCGATTGCTAAAAGTCGTTAGGCCTCTAGTTTGAATCAAAGCTTTGCGTAGGCATTAGAAGGCTACTTGTCCTTAAACGTACTAACGGAAAATTTACACAAGATTTTTCACCCATTCGAATCCTATAATCCAGACCTATCACAGCCGCCCCTCGCCATTATACCATTTAAACTATGAAAAATTCAACCGTAAATCATTCCAAATACAGGAGAATGTAACACGAAATGCTATTGGTTCATTGGCAAAGGACGCATGCACAAAACGGCTACAGATCTAAAACAACATGGTATTGGTAGAATATCGCCAAAGGACGCATGCGCAAATTGCCTCTAGATGTCAAAAGCCCAGGTCTAGGTGATTGAATCAAGGAGCTAGGTCAAAAATGACGCAGAAAGATTCGAAGTTAGCAAAATAGCAATATATTTTTAAGAAAATTAACTACGTTATTATTAAGTTCCGGAAGTTCAAAATGGCATCGATGAGCATCATCAACGCCCCACTTAGGCATAAGTCACCGTAAACAAACGGCCTAGTTCTAGGCTACTTTAAAAAATTTGAACAGAAAACAAGAATAAAAAGAAATAACAATTAGGAATCAATAACAATAACATAACAATAACAAAAACAACAAATATACCTAGTTAAATGGTAGGGAGAAGACCGGCCTCCGCCCAAAAGTCAACAAGTCCACCAGTCAATGTGCATGCACTCGTCCCGAGTACAGAGGACAGGCGGTAGCGACCCCGCCCATCCAGTTACCGGGACAGGTGTCGTGCGCGAAGATCACCCAGACTGGGACATTCGACAAGAATGTGCCGAACAGCCTGGGAAACGACGCAGTCGTCGCAATAGGGCGCTGGCGAGCGCTCCATCAAATAGTGATTCGTCACACGAGTGTGTCCGATTCGGATACGACAGAAAGCGACCTGAAGCCGCCGCGGCATTGGGGGATAGGTCCATGGGAACAGTCGCGGTGCAATGGCACGCAACTTTAAGTTCCCCTCGACCGTCTCCCATCTTCTTTGCCAAGCAGTCCGAAGAGCTGCCCGTATTCCTGCAATGTAGTCGGTGTGTGAAAGAGCAAAACGATGGTCCGGTGGCAGAGTCCTCGCGGACTCTTTGGCGCCCTCATCGGCGCGCTCATTCCCCGCAATTCCTACATGTCCAGAAACCCAGCAGAAGATAATCTCGACATCTGCCCGGCTCGCCAAAACCGTGGCGTCACGGATATCGCCAACCAGGGGATGCGGAGGTTCCAATGCCCCAAAAGCCCTTAGGGCGCTTTGTGTGTCGCTATAGATCACCATCCGGTATCCGAACCGGGCACGTCGCGTAATCTCCCGTACTGAGTGGTGTATCGCTACCACCTCGGCTGTGAAGACAGACGCAGCGCCTGGCAGAGCCCCGCTGACTTCAAACAGAGGGGATACGGCGTAGAAGCCGACCCCCTCTTGGGACTTGGAGCCATCCGTATACACTGGCACGGCTCCAGCGTGACACGATGTGTGCTCCAAAAAGGTTGAACACAATACTCCCGGCGCCGTACAAACTTTGGGAGCAGAGGCGTTGCGACAAATAGCCAAATGTGGTACCCTCCAGGGCGGCGTCCTGGGCAGAACCAGGGGCGCCACTGGCCCGAGAGCTATATCTCGCTCTCGAAGGAGTTTCCTGGCCCTAAGCTCAAAGGGATTAGGGTATGACTGGCGTCTCTCGGCGGTATAGGCACCGTCGAGATCAGCTGCGGTTGCAGTGAAAGCTGTTGGCGACTGAGGGAGGCGCCGGGCTCGCGCGTACAGGCGAGTGATGCACTGCACGCGGCGCAGAGCGAGTCGCATCTCCCCAGCATCAACCAACAGGCTGTCAATGGGGGAAGTGCGGAAGGCACCGGTCGCAAGGCGAAGGCCGGTGTGGTAGATCCAATCCACCTTCCGCAATAAACGCTTGGCTGTGGATGCAAAAAACTCGCATCCATAGTCGAGCTTGTAATGAACAAAGGATCGCTAAAAAGTAGGGCAGTAGCCCTATCAGTGCCCCAAGCGCTGAACGTCACGGAACGGAGAATATCCATGGCGCGGGTACAAGAGACCCTAAGGCTGCGAATATAAGCCTTCCAGGTGAGGCATCGGTCGAATACAAGACAAAGGAAACGGTGCAAATTAACCACATCCAGGCGCACCCCATTAAGAAACAAGCCTGTTGGAGTCGACGCTCCAGAGTTGGCATCTGGGCCACGCCAAAAGAGATCGAAAGGTCGTCCACGTAGAGCGTAGGGAGAACATCTTTCGGCAGCACCGAGGTGATGCCGTTGATGTTCAGGGCAAAGAGTGTGACACTGAGGACATTTCCCTGCGGGACACCCTTTTCCTGCTCCTTTGGGCGGGAGAGAGCTTTCCCCAACCCGTACGCGGAATCGACGATCTCGCAAAAATTCAGATATAAAGACTGGGAGGCGTCCCCTCGCCCCCATGGTGTGGAGAGTACCCATGATACCCTATCGCCATGCAGTATCATAGGCCTTCTCCAGTTGTTAAAAGACCGTGGCGTAGTGCTGTCTACGAAGGAAAGCCTCGCAGACGGCATTTTCCAGTCGGAGCAGAGCATCCGACGTGGAGTGGTACTTGCGGAAGCCGCACTGAGCAGAAGACACATGGCCTCCACTGTCCAGGAAAAGGGCTAGTCTAACATTTACCAATTTCTCCATCAACTTGCACACGTAAGAGGTTAGAGAGATTGGGCATGAACCGGTCGGAGTAGAGTGATCTCTTCCCGGCTTGCGAAAGGCGAGCACAGTAGCGATTCACCAGGAATCTGGGAGAAGACCCTCCACCCAGATCCTGTTGAATAAATCTAACAGAAAAGCCATGCCTCGCTCACCCAGGAGTCGAAGCATGGCGCACGGGACATCGTCCGGACCATGGGCGGTGTCCGCGCAAGAAGCGAGAGCGGAGCGCAACTCACTCACAGTAAACGTGTCGTTGAATGGTTCTCCGCCTCTGGAAGTAAACTTCAGCCGGCGGCCTTTCGCGACATGACGACGTGCATTGAATGCCGGCGGAGCAGCACTCCGGCTAGAGAATGCGGAAAAAGCGGTCGCGAAAGATTCCGCCACGTACGCGGGGTCCAAAATGGCGGTCCCATTCTCCTGGAGAACGGGAAGGGGGGCCTGCGAGAACTTGTCCCGAATCCTTTTAACTCGCTTTCACACCTCTGCTAAAGGGGCCTTCCCATTAAATGAAGACACGTATGCCCGCCAAAAAGAGCGGCAGGCGTACTTCGAAATATACCGGAACCTAGCCCTAACCCGACGAAACTCAGCGACAGTGAAATCGTTCGGGCGGCGCTTATAGCGCATGTAGGCATAACGCTTATGTTTGAGGGCCGGCTCACACTCGGCCGACCACCATGGGAGTAGTCGGCGTGCAAAACGGCCTGACGTTCTAGGAATAGTAGTCAGGCCTGTGGCGATGAGGGTGCCGGAGAAGAACTCAACGGCCTCATCTACCGACCTAAACTCCTCGACTGAGATAGAGAATTCAGTCATTTCCTGAAATGCAGGCCACCGCGCCCGCGCCAAGCACCACCGAGGTGGGCTCTCAGGCGGCAGTTGCCCTGAAAATGATATTTGAATGGAAAATTGATCACTACCATGGAGGTCATCGATCAGTCCCCAATCAAAATCAGGCTTTTGCATCCGAAGAGCACAAAGATAGGTCAAGGCGAGAAAAGGAAGCAGTTCTCGAAGAGTGATGCGTAAACTCATCCACGTTTAGGACACTCATCTCAAGCTCTTCGATCAGATCGGCAAGGACTTGTCCCCTGGGATTTATTGAGTAATCTCCCCAGAGAGGATGCTGGCCGTTCAGATCTCCAAGCAAGAGAAAGGGCCTCGGCAACCGTGCTACGACGCGGTGGAAGTCGCCCGCGTCGAAGTCAGCTAACGGTGGAATGTACGCAGAAATGATAGTGTACCTCCTATCCAGGTGCAGCTGCACAGCCACTGCCTAAAAGGAGGTACCTAAAGAGAAAGAAAGAACGGAGACATCATGCTGGGTGTTAACCGCGCATCCCCTAGGCCGGCGATCCCGGGGTGGTGGGGTCGCAAAACCCTTACACCTTGGAAGGGCGGGCAGGGAGCACGCGCTTAGCATGGTCTCATGCAAAAGATAGCTAACGAGAAACGGAACGAGACGAGCCTCGGCAGCTCCTCCCAGTTGGTCCGGAGTCCACGGCAATTCCATTAAAGGAATATGCCCTCCAGGCCTAGCTCGGAGGAGACGCGGGGGCCCTCCTCGAACACAAGACCCTCACGGGAATGGTCGTACGCATCTTGGAGGCAGAACCCCGGGCGCTGTTGGCCGGACAAAGCGCTGAATGCACTGTCGCCTTCGAGGACTTATTGGGGGAGGTTGGGCTCGCCATGCAAGTCTTTCCCTCCCTCCGCCTCGAAATCTTAGGCGGGCGTTGCGGCTTTGGAGGCGGGAGGCCCTCTTTTCGATGAATTAGTCTTCAATACACTCGCTCCACAACTAGGCGTGGGCGAAGGAGCCGAAGCTCCTTTGTTGCTGTCCTCCTTACGGGGAACAGCTTTAGGAATCTCAGAAGATGGCCTGGCGACAGACTTCAGGGGTGTTACCCCCTGTGAGTCTAACGACTCGGTGAAGGTGCGTGGCTGTTATGCCTTACGGGAAACGGTCACGCTGGGGGAAGAGGGGGGAGCCCTGGTTTTAGCCGGGGCTGGGTATGAACCCTTTTAGCCGCCACCTTTACCAGGGGAGCGCCCGGGTTGAGTAGAGCCCGCAGAAGGGCTCCGAATGGGCACGGAAACAACCGTGCTCGTTGGCCTGGATGGGTCAGGAGCAGAGGGTGCCTTTCTAACTATTGAGTCATATGACGTCACAGGCAGAACCGGGCGCGCCAGGACCAAGTCCTTAGCCTCGCGGAATAAGAATCGATCCTGGTCATGAACGGCCAGGATTTCTTTCTCGAGGAGATATGCACTACATTGCTTCAAAGAAGCGAGGTGCGGCTCTCCGCAATTGACATACTTGACCACACACGATTTAGACTTATCGTGTGCGGCCTTGGAGTAATTTACACAGACTTCGGGTGACACCGAATTTGCACGTCTACAAGAACGATTTGTAGGGCCGAAGCGGTGACAGTAATAGCACCACCGCGGCAGTGGCACGAGTGCCTTCACGCGGTAGCGGTACCAACCGGCACGCACCGACTTAGGGAGCTTGTCACAGTCGAAGATTGTAGGGGTCGGTCTCGAGGCCCCTCCCTGTTTTCTCATCACACGTTCGACCTTGACCGCCCCATGGTCGGCCAGCTCTAGGGTGATGTCCTCAATGGAGTAGTCAACGAGTTCCCTCGCATAAACTACTCCTTTCACGAAGTTCATGGTAGAGTGCGGCGTCACACTCACCGGGGTGCCATGAAGTGTCCGAAGAGCACTTATCTTGGCCGCCTCGGCGGGATTCGCCGCATTCGCCAGAAGGCTCCCGTCCGAGAAACGGGTCACCTTCGGCTCTCTACCAATTGCACTACCTAATCCTCTCCTCTGATGGATCATGTTGCCATTGGCCAACATGGTGCCATCAGTGGAGCGAATAACGAGGAAACGTTTGAAGCCAGCGGGCTTGAAAACGCCAGGTAACCTCTGAATGAGGGGCCCCGATGTCATCAAGGCTCCGCCCTGGGCACTTTTGTTCTTTGTCATAGTCAGACGCTCTGCACCCGGGGCCCGGGGAGGGGGGGGGAGGGGCCGGATGTGCCAATCTTGGCTTGGTCGCTTGCCAAAATGGAAGCAGACCCATCCGTCCCCGCAGCCCCCGCGGATGGAGAGGAGCCCTGAGTCATCTTTTTTTTTTGGTCTTTTTCTTCCTTTTCTTTTTTGGAGAGGAGGGCGGGGAATGAACCCGCTTCTCACCTCCGCCGGCAGAAGCCTCCAGGACAGATGGACCGGCCTCAGCCAGATCCTTCTCCGAAATGGAGAAGTCCTTGTAGTCGAAGGGGCACATGTCAGAGGAGATCCCTCCCCTTCTTGTACTGCCTCAGAAACCCTAGCCGTTTGAGGAGGTCCTTGCATAGGGGCGGATTTTGGGTTCGGTGTTTAGCGCCGAGCCCGGATTCCCCTCCATGTGAGGCCCTAGCCTCTGAGGCTGGGTTTCTTCAAGGACCATGTCTATCACAGGAGGGGCCTCCAGTTGGCCATCCCCTCTCAGGACATCGCAGGTCGCCTTGGCAGTGTCACCAGTCTTGTGTGGGGAGGCACAGGCCTTGACCCCGGCAAGGTTTAATATTCTTGCCAGCAGGTCTTTTGCGGGAAGCGACCGAAGGGGCCTGTCTTTCCTCTTCCCCCTAAGGGGGTTTGCCCTACCAAGCCGCTTCGATGGGGAGCGGCTGGCTATGGGCTGCCTGCTGGCTTTCTTTGCAGTCCCCTTGGAAAGAAAAGAGGCGACTGCCGCAGGAAAAAGGGAGGTGCCCAAAAGCACCTGCAGAGAAGGGGCTGAGGGAAAGTCCCCTTCACCCGTAGGCGAAGGAGAAGAGTAAGCCTGCTCTTCGGTTAGAGAAATATGGAGGGTCCCCTGCGCAAGCACAGCGGAGGGGGGGGATAGGTACCTCCATTTTTTTGCTGGAGCTGCCCGAGGGCGGCTCCGTCGCTGTTTCAGCGGGAGTTAAAGGGGTTTGGTTTTTTGAAGACTCATCCATGGGCATGGTGACCCTATTTGTGCCACGGAACGCAATAGCTCATCACCTCTCGCTGTAGCTCGCACTTCAAGAGGTGCTTACAGGCCTGGCAGACCCAGGCACCGCCATTTGGTACCACCCCTCCCGCCTGGTGGTCCACCTTGGACACGGCGTAAAACTGAGTGTGAAGAGGGAAGGAAAAGGGATGTGAGGAAGGTATGGGTGGGGATATAGCAGGTTGTTAAAAAAAAACCATTCCGAACCGGAGCTCAGGGGTTAGGGAACATTATCCCCTACCCCCTTAGCCCCGATCCATGATGGTTAGATGAGAAGAAGGTCAGCATCTACCCTGTGAAATTTGAGGCTGACCAGAGAAAGTTGTGGGAGAGGTTGTATGAAAAGCGAGGAAAAAAGTGTTTTGACGGAAGCAGAAGAGGCTAAGCTGGCGTCGGACGGGGTGCTGAGTCCCGTCAGCACGGCGGCCGGGATGGCAAATCGCCCGGCCCCTTACGGGGTTCTAAAATTAAAAACGGCTATCTCTTTCAAAAGTATAAAATCGTAAATGTGTTAAAAAGAATCTTTACCAACTAAGACGTTTAATGTAGATTATAATTAAAAATAAGAGGTATTTACGTTTTGGGAATTGTGCTCTTTCTAGAGCACTTATTATTTTCGGATTCCCTCTTTATGGAATGCTATTTTGATTAAAGGACTTTATGAAACTCGAGAGTGCTTATTTTTTAGGTATCTTTGATTCTCTCATTCTATCCTGTAATGCGAGCACCACAGGCTTTCTAAAAGATTGCTTTAAATAAAAGCCTCTCATTTATTTTGAAAAGGATTTTCCCACAAATTAATCCGAAAATAGTTTTTGTAAAGTAATTAACGCTAGGAAGTTTGTTCACATTTAAAGATCCTATCTTTTTGGGAGGATGACTGTGATGATGTTTATCTATTTATATGTCACAGTTGTACTAGGGTCTCTTACAGTGGTAGCACTGTTAAGTCTCTTGGAGTTATGTTCTATACTCATGGGAATTAGTTGGCAAATTGGGTAGGAATTAGAAGTCTTCAATTAGGTAACACGCCCTTAATTGAAAAACTGATGCCTCTTTTTATCATTTTAAGATATTAGCCTTTACCATCAACCAATAATACCTAAGATTTCTAGAAACATTATACATAAAATACTACAAATCCACTCTCCATGAAGATTTAAGTGCATTAAATTTATTTTATAGTTGGCAAGAAAGTCTTGATTCGCGTAGGAAGAGGAAAAAAAACAACAAAGTTTTATGGCAAGATAAATTATTGGGGCGAATATGGAAATATACGAGTACTATAATTATTATTACACACTTTTTTCTTAGGAATAGATGGTGAATAGTAGTTGGTTGTGGCTTTATAACGATATTTTTCTATGAATCATAGGGGATACTGCAGCTCAATGAATGTTTGGATGACTGTGTTAATTTCATCCTGCTGGAAACAAGGATTACATGTGCGATATACTCTCAGGAAAAGGGAACAAACTAAAGACAGTTAACAGATTCGTCGTGGCAAGAGAAATAATAAATATAGGGATTAAAGTTGGGTAGTTTCCTGTTAACAGAACAATATGCTTTATTGTGAGTTCTTTACTTCCTATTTAACTTTAAATATCAGGGTGGGGTGAATGTTGTTTAATTGTTCGAAGAATAAATCAAATGTATTATTCTTAATAGACTATGTGGCAAATGCATCATCGACATAGCAGAACCATGTTATGGGATTAATTTAAATAGGGGGAGGAGGTCTTTGCCGAAATATTCCATGAAAAGCTTACCATAGGATCGGGGAAGGAGATTGCCTATATACAGTATATATTTATGTCTATAAAAAAATTGTTCGCTTTAAACACATTGTCTGTAAAAGACAAACGTATCAACTTTACAATTTTGTTACACGGTATGGGCAATGGTATATTAGACAAAAGCAAATTGTTAATGTTGTCTTCAAGAGCTTTATCAACAGGAAGTTTAGTGAAAAGGCTATAAACATAAAAACTTAGCAACAGCTTATTAGACAATTTAATAACATCTTTAATTTTATTAACAAAATTGCTAGAATAAGTAACGTGAGCATCAGAGATACTACCAACTAATTTGGATAAAATGTTCGCTAAACTGAAATAATCTGTCTAAGAAGATTACCGTCCCTATGAGTTTTAGGTAAACCATACATTATGGTAAAGAGGGATTACACACTTTAAATTGTTTAAATTAGAATAGAATGTCCTTTAAGAATATTTTTGACAGAACTATTGAAAGATTTAGTTTTGTTTGCAAATAGAACGTTATTCAGTTTTTCTTATGTATTCTGATCACTTAGCAAGACATTCAGTTTAGCTGTATAATGGTCTTTCTCCATAATGACCCTCTGATTAGTTTTATCATATTTTGTAAGCACATTATCCTTGTTTTGTTTTATCTCTTTTAACGCGCTGGATAAACGAAATAAGATTATGATCGGAATTTAAGGCACCAAGTGAATAACTGCTGATAAGGTCACTATTAATCTCGACTCTATTTCTAAATTTTAATCGATACTAAATGTTGAACATTGAGATTATCATTAAATTTGTATAAAAAAAAGCCAGGCCATAACCAAGAATAATCTTTTGACCTTGGGTCAAGTGAAATTGAGGAAGATTCGCGATGTGTTTTGTTCGGATTGGATGCATGATACCATGGACTTTCTAAATCTAAAAATAAATGGTTAAGTTTCTTCTTGTGGTCGTTTCTGGTCTTTAGTCATACGTTGTTCAGTTTGGTTTAGCTTGTGTGGAGAATATGTCGAGTTCAGCGGGTGAAGTATTATTGCGTAAAGTAAGGAAAGCTTTTCGTTGAAGATAATGCGATAAGAATTTTGTCCTTGAGTTTCGGATCACCTTCGAAAGCTTTTCCCACATCTAAATGTTTGAGAACTTGAGGTCTGCCTGAAGGAGGTCGATATTTAAGGTCTTTCCAGTTCTTGAGCTTCTTTGTGACTTTTTTCGACGGTCATCGGGGTAATATTGATCCGCTTGGCGACGTTGCACTTGTTGTGGCTCTCGATTCTTTTCACTTTCATCTCAATCTCAATACACCTGCACACAATGTATAAGGTGTTATAATGAAATGTGCTGGATAAATAAAACTTTGAGTATGTTTGAGGAAACTTTTTCTATCAGATATGTAAACAACTCGAAAGATAAAAAATATTGAGTGTAACTAAACTTTTGCAAAACCTGATATATATATATATATATATATATATATATATATATATATATATATATATATATATATATATATATATATATATATATATATATATATATGAATCACATTATTGGAAAACAGGACTTGTTTCAGCTTTCGCCATCTTCATTTGTATAATAATGAGGAGTATACAGAGCGAACGAAGTATATATAGGCAGTGAACAAAACGAGTAAATGAAATGGTTGCACTCCATTATAAAAGGACAAGAAAATTATAATCGGACCATGGTATAAAAACTTTTATAATTTATATGGGAAGCACGGGTAATCCCTATCGGGTAATCCCTATCAGGTAATCCCTATGGATGAACGAAATTTGGCGGGTTTTGTGTGGATTGAGGAGGCAAGAACATTCGATATGGCTTTATTAAATTTATATTTTCCTTCTGACATATTGTAATTTTCAACCTCACCAATGATAATTGGTTCCCCACTAAGTGCTTCAATGAAATCGTTTAAGTTGTGTAGAATTTTAACTTTGTTAAATTTAATGCTTTTATCACAGTTTTTCTTGTGTACTAATTGACTGAATGAAAGAGAACCTCTGCTAATATCTGTGTAGTCTTCCTTAATCATCTGTGTAAAGTGACCACATTCATCATTTTATGCTTTCTTACAGTCTTATCATGGAATTAGATAAGTCCCCGTGTCTCTGCTTATGTGAATTATTGTGGTCAAACTTTCTTTTGATATTCGAATATTGAAATGATCAAATATCCAATTCCGGGGCAAAATTTATTGTATATTTAAAAAAAAATGTATAATTTTTCCCTATGCTTTCCCTCAAACACGCTTAAAATCTTTCGCTGATAATAATAACAGCAACTAACATTTCACTCTTCCAATACCATAAGGAAATCCAAGACGACTTCATCTTATATAGTTAATTTCTTTACGTTTTTGTTCATCGCCTTTATATGCTTCATTCACATTGCATACACCCCATACTTTACAGCTGAAGATGACAACAGAGGAAAAGTGAAGGTAGAAAACGGCGGGTTCGGAAAATAAAATTAGCGAGTGGTGAGATGCAATTGGACAGTGCAGTCGTCCTATCGGCCATCTCTCAGGTCGACAAAACTAAGTTCTATGTATCCGAGCTGATCATTATTATTATTTCTCTTTTTTTGCATATGGAGCTAAAACGGCCTGTAGTCATCGACACCTCCAAGTTTATATATATATTTTTTTTTCAGTTTTAGGTGTGTGCATCCAATAATGATTATTTACATTCGTGTTTGGTTTTATGGATGAGGTATCTGCACCTCTCATCCAACCCTCCTTCATTCTCAGCTGGACTTGGGAGCGACCAAGGCAGAGTTAAGCTTATAATGCGCCTCTTTCAGCCTTGCCACTCTTTAGTCCTTTCCTTAATCAAACTGACTGCAATAGTTGGGGGTAATTTCGCAATCGTGAAAGCCATTAAATAATGTTCCGTTGCAAATTGCAGGAGAGTGCTTATACCTGCGATACAATAAGTCTCTCAATCGACAACTTGAACATTCTTTTGTGTATACACTCTGAATATCATCTCCATATTTTATTATGAGAATCAACTAGCTTACAGATGTCTAAAATGCCACGTTACGTACATAGATTACCCGTAAAATATACTAATATAATTTGCTGTTTTGCGTAATTTTCAAAATAAAGTATTACGGTTATTTATAAAGCTTGCCAAGTTAGAAAATAGAAAAGCTACGAGAGAATCATTAAATTTTCTTTTGCTCCACTTTTAATGGGCTCTTGATGAATCATTAATTCAATTCAGAGATGAATAAGCAACTCGTTCTTGGTGATTCATGTTGAAGTTTCTGGCATCTAAATCAATTTGCCCCTTTATTTCGCGGTCGATGAGCATATAATTGTAATAGTAACGTATCTTTCCAACATGAAATAATATAATACTACTAGATTACTATTCATGCCTATTAAAAAACTATGATTATCATCTAAGTTTTGATCGTTATTGGGAAGTAGAAAGTATGTTTATGAAGAGATTTATCGATAAATTCTAATACATGGTTTAAATTTATCTCGGATATTATAGGTTGAAGTTTTTTATGCTATGGTATTACTTTATTGGAAGAGTAAAATTTTGGTTGTGTCGTGCATTTTACGCTCGTTGTGTTTAAAGCAAATATGAATAACCGAGTTGTGTGAGCAAATTAGTGAGAATGGAAGGTAAAAGGAATTTACAACAATGAATTTTATGCATTTCAAATCGATTTGGGAGAAGCGTTTTCATCATCCTCACATTGTCCTTTCCTTTCCTCTACCAGCTTCTTTACGACGGTTTAAAAATATAGTAGAGATGTTTCCGTTACTTTTGTTTTAAATAATTATCTCCGTTCTTTGATCCGCAACCAAAGTGGCGTCCCTTGCAGTGGTGACGAAACGGGGTTAAATCGAAATGATTGAGCTGTGGTGACTTATAAATGTACTTAACACACCATGTAAGAAACTCCAATAGTTGTATTTGAGTGGGTGAGGTTTCCTGAACAAAGGCGAATAATATAATATTTCTTCCTGATAATTTGAAGAACCCGGCTGCAAAATATAAGTTATGGTTCACAGCCAAAGGCTAACTAGATGGAAACTTTAGAGGATTACTTCTAGGTATAATCCTAAGGAAATTTGGATCAGCCGGTGGATAATTGACAATCCACAAAATGAATCATCTGTGAGCTTGGTCGAGCCAGAAAGCCAACCACATAACAGCCATTGTAGAAGCAAATGGTTGCATATTTCAAATCTGAATAAACAAATTTAGGGGATTTGGTTCATCTAAAAATAAAGAAGCTCTCGCGATTAGGTGCATTATCAACTATCGGAGAAAATGTATGAAGAAAAGAACACAATATTCGTTTTTTAAAATTGAGGTGATATGAATAATATCATTATTCTAATACTTAAATTATTGCAAGTTTGCTAATTAAAAAGTCAGCATTTCAAAAATACTAAGCAAAAACTGTATTCTTTCGCTGAATCCATTATCGATTCAGTCTGTTGAGATATATTAATCGATCAAAAGGGCTAAATGATGACAAATATGGGTTAAATGAATCTTTTCAATTTCAGAAATGGTTCTTTCCAGAGAAAAGCTTTAACCATTGTTGGTCTCAATTAAAGTGGCCTTAAATGCCAAGAAATATTTGCTACAGATATTGCATCAAGGAGCACCATCCTTCGCGTCATTAATGACTTTAAAAAGAGTAATTACATTCCTGTGAAAAAGTTGTTTGGACGCCGAAGAGCTTCAGATGAGCGTCAAGATAGCCTCCTGGGAAGGTCTCAGCTTAAGAATCATGTTGCGTCCATTTTCAAGCTTTTTCACGATTAGAAAGAAGCTGGTGTTAACCTTTAGCGCGCAAAGAGAGGCGCAGACTATTCGACATTTGTCTCAATTCGAGAAGCCCCGCGAATAAGCCACAATCACCAAGAACCTTGCAAATAGGGTCCATTTTTGTAAGAAATATAAAGAATAGACTGTTGAAGATTGGGACAAGGAGATGTCTTAAATACAATGACATCTCCTTACTTTTCTTGCTCTGCCTCTTTATTGTTTGTACTTCATAGTCGGGTGTGCTTCATGGGTGATCCAGCTTTCTTGATCCAACCCCTTCCCTTGGTGCCGTCGAGTGTCTCTTGAAGATTCAGACTTTCTCTCAAGCCCCTTCTTACTTGGTAGAAAGTTGCTTTGTGAAGATTCATGGCCTTGAAGCACGCCACACACAGATGTTTATTAGTATTAACAGGATTTTATTCCGTTCTAAGAGTTTGGGAAAGTTTAAATAAATATTTTAGCTATCTTTACGAGTCCAGTAAACCTTTAGCTACACCTGCGTCACCAATTTTCGAAAAGTTTCTTTTAAGAAAATATTATCCCCTAAAGTACCCACTTTCCCCATCCCTGCACCTAGTTGTCACTTTTCAAGTTTGCTTCGAATTTCTTGAAAAGGTAAATTTAGTGCAGGTCACACATGAGCTAAATGTAGAAAAATGTGTAGGTAGATATTCCAAGAGTTTCTATCAGATGTTCAAACTTAAGAAGTGATTTCTATCAGTCTATTCAATTATTATAATATTGGGAGATAATTATTTAGTATAGCTGAGCGCAAGGGCCCCGCCCGACTGCTTCATTTACCGAAAAAATTATGCTTTTGGCTTTGAAAGAAATTATACCAGTTTATGGTCTTTCATATTATTTTTATACAGGATATGAATACCAATGAGTATATCTCTTTATGAATTATAATTTAATAATCAAGAATTACGAAAACATAAACAAGGAACGAATATTAATTGATCGAAACCTGTTTTGAATACAATTAACAAACATCTCGTAAAAAGTCGATAATCTTGCAAAACACGCAGTTTCCTAAACCCCATAGATCCGAGTAAAATGAATATAGAATTCACAATTTAAAATATTTAACATTCTTTTGTGGATACACTGCAAAAGGTCTTTCATTTCGAAATTTTAAGCAAGACTTGTTTCTTTTACAAACTCTAAATTGCCCTACAACTGTTATATAAATGTACATCTCGCACATTACGATGCAATATAATACTGTTGTGTTAATCGTTCCTACTCAGGCGACTTTCCTTTAAAGAGAATTATCGGCAAATTCTAATAAACAGTTGATAATGCAGATGTAAGGTCTTTATAAGATATAATATTACGGCAAAAAAGATTAAATTCATGTTTGATTGATTTGATGAGAATGCACCGTGACCTGAAATGAACAAGCAACCATTTAAGGTAAACATGTAGACGAGCGGCCCGGCCGGAAAAAATTATTTTTTTGTAAATATTATCGTTCACCCGTTTCTGAATATTCATGCGCGTTTGAGTCGTCGGACGTCATACCTCACCCCCAACCCCTATTATAATTCGCAAAACGATTAAAGGCGCTGACATGTTGTAGTTAAAGCATTTACCTATGTAAACGTCAAAACATTATAAAAATTAGGATTATATACTGGGGGGCTGTGCCCCCAAGACCCCCCCCAATTTAATGAAACTTAGGATCATCGTAGTGCGGTCTACGCATCGTGTTTATCCCCCCACGAGCCGTCCCCTATAAATGTACTCCAAAATCGTGAAACATTTTGGAACACGGGCGAAATAGTACATTTTATCGGCTGGGCGGCTCGTCTACATATTTACCCCATTTAACTTGCAACGAGTAGAAGCAATGTAGTGAAAGTCCAAAAAGTTTACTGTGACTTTCATTTTTATATCTCGCAACGGGGTCACCCTCGTTAAGAAAAAGATCCATGCTCACACAAATCCTTCCTCCCCTGGTTCTTAGCCGTCCAAGTCCTCCTGTCTTCTTGGGATATATCGTTTTGTAGGCCATACAAAGGGTCTAAAATTATCCATATGACTAGATTTTAACTTGGAAAAGTTTTAGATTTTATTTTTTAACTTTGAGAGTGACTGTTTGTGAATTTAATTCGTTTTCTCGGAAATCAAAAGGAAGTTTTGAAAGAGAGAAGTTTGGTTGAATGCGTAGGGCGAAGTACCTCATTCCTAGGTTTAGGTGGAAAGGGCATAGCAGATTGAATAGGAAAAAAAAGGTTCAAGAATACCTAGAAAGATTGGTTAGTGTAAAAAGTGAAATAGAATTGGGCATCGCACTGGAAAAGAGACAAGGACGAGTTTAAATATTTTCATTGCATTGTTTTTGTGATCGGAGGGGATTCGACGGGTGTGTGTGAATTACAATAGGGCTGAGTAGCAGGGTTACACGTGTTACACATATACACATATGTATTTCATTTTCAGGAGTAAAGTTGTGAAATTTACTATAATATTTTTACCATCATCAAATAAATAAATTTTGTTAACTTTGCGTTCCCTTTGCTGCTTGTTTTTGTGAGGTGACTCGCCTCCCGGAGTGCGTCAAAATGTCCGTCTTGATTTTCCTTTTTCCGGTTCCTGTAGAGGTGCCCGGTTGACTTCTTGTGGCGTCTTTTTCTTCCGTGCCATGTACTCTACGAGGTGAAGTGCACCTGGCCCTCTTCCTGTTTTCTGCCTGAGTCCATGGGCGTTGCTCTACGCCCGGCACATTATCATGAGGTGAGGGAGGTAATCTCGCCGGTTTTAATCTGTCCACTTCTTCCGTCATGCCGCGCTCAAATATCAGGAAAGGGCCATCATATGGCGCTTCCAGTGGTTTGCGCACGTGGTCTATAAGACCCACACATGAGTTGCTTTGTAAAGATTTTGCGGGACGAAAGGCTTTGGAGTCGGCCTTCGATAACGATGATGAAACTAAAGGCTTTGGGCACAAGAGCGTGCTTCCCGTGACTGCCGTAAAAGGTGAAAATCGCGAGTCATTGGGCAAAGAGCGAATGCCTAAAAGGACAATTGGGAGAGCCACTAGCCGACCTTGTCGACGGGCCATTATGGAGCACATCAAATTCCTGTGTGCCATTTCCACCATCCAGTGCCTGGACGGGCGGTACGCCGTGTTGCGGAGACGATGAACACCAACGAGGGCAGTCAGTTCCTTGAATAGTTCTAATTCAAATAGGGCTCCTCTGTCGGTTACTACGTAAAGCGGGAGTCCAAATTGTGAAATTCATCCGTCTTGGAAAGCTAACGCCACCGTTGCGGCACTTATGTCCTGGATCGGTAGGATTTCGATCCATCTCGTCGCTCGGTCGATGCATGATAGTAAATGTGTCAGGGCTAGGATTGCCCCGGCAGTGTACGGGGTGCGAGTGGTCCAACTCTGTCGCTATGCACAGTTTCGTACCTTGAGGATGGAATATTAATGGGTAGGATTGGGGATTTCATCTGGTGATCAATCTTGGAAGATTTACAAGGAAGATACTCCCTCATCCAGCACCAAATATCCCTGTCCATATTGGGCCAGAAATAACGAGATTTCATGAGAAGAAGTGGAACCTTGATTCCAGGGTGTGAAACATTATGTAATTGATTGAAGATTGCTCTGCTGCCTTTCAAAGGGACAAACGGTCATGGGTATCTTGATGTTACTTCACACCAAAGCTGAACCTCCTCGGGAAAATGGTAAGATTTTAGTCGCGATCGAAATTCTTTGGCTTTTTTGTCATTATCCTGCGCTACCGCCAAAGCTCGGAGGTCAAGAGAATCTATTTAAACCGAATTGCCGTTCCTTGAAAGGCAGTCAGCGACTACGTTGCCCTGACCACGCACATAAGCGATATCACTGACGTACTCTAGAATGGCTGTGCAATGGCGTTGTTGTCTGTCTGTTTTAGCACTTAATGGCAATGAAAACGCTGATATTAAAGGCGTGTAATCAGTGCACAAGGTAACGTGGCAACCTTCAATCAGGTGCTTGAAGTTCATGACAGCAAGATACGCCGCTAAGATCTCTCTGTCATAGGTGGAGTATGCTTACTGCGTCCAGCTTAGTTTGCTCGAAAAGAGTGACACCGATTTTGCAAACCCGTCAACCATTCGGTGCAGGGCAGCACCTCCTGCATATTGGGAGCAGTCCGTCACCAGCTGTTATATCAAATCATTGGGCAGCGGGTGACAGAGTTTACGGATCCGATTAAGGCCGATTTGGTATTTTCAAATAACTCCTCGTGCGTCATCATTCCACACGAGCTCCCTAGCATTTGTTTGCAGGCTTACAAGCTCAGCCCAAGAGCTGCAATCGCGGCAAAGTTAGGAATTATTCTGCGGTAGCATGCTAACATGCCCAAATAACTTCGAAGCTCCTTGTAGTCCTTTGGAAATGGAATGTCTCCAATTTTTTCCATTTTCTTCGCTGGTGGGCAAATTCCTTCCACCGAAATGTGATGCCTTAAAAAATCTATTTCCTTTTTCGCCAGCTCGCACTTCTCCAGGAATATTCTCAGATCGTTTGCCACCAGGGTTTTAGAGACTTGCTCCAAATGCTTCAGGTGGTCGTCCATATTCTCTGAATATATCAGTATATCGTCTATATACACAATAACAAACTCTAATCTTCGAAACAAGTTGTCCATGTACCGTTAGAAGGTACTACAATCCGAATGGGGTTGTGACGGCAGTTTTCTCTATGTCTGCTTGGTTCATAGGGACTTGATGATAGGTACGAACCAGGTCCAACCTTGAAAAGATCCTTTTGCCATGGAGGTGGTTTGTAGTAACACTTTGAATTCGCCGCAGCGGATACATGCCGTGTCTTTTAATCGCATTCAGCGCTCGGAAATCGCCGACCACCCTGTACTCACCGGGTGACTTCCTTGGCACCATTTTAATTGGCGAAGCCCATGGTGATTTTGACAGCACACGACCCCCCCCCCCCTTCAATATTGTTTCCAAAATTGCTTTGGTAACCTGTACTTTCTCTATTGAAAGAGGCTTCGGCATTGCGAATTTCGGTGGAACACTACCAGTTTCGATCGCATATGTCATTGAGTTCGGCAATGATGGGGAGGGCTGAGCGGGAACAGGTCAGTACAAAGCCTCATATCTTTCCAATATGGCTCTGCAATGGGGCGGTAGGTGCTGAAGGTCATTGATAATTTAGGCTACCCAAGGTCTCCAGATAATCTCACTTCTAATACAAGTTTAGTTTGTTTGTCTATTAGTATGCCGCGCGCTCAATCTACTCACATATTATAATGCCTTAAAAAGTCAATACCTAATAACAGTGAAGTGGTATTCGCGACTACAAATGACCACCTAAATGATCGGCGAAGACTAGGGATCACTATGTCCGTGTGAACCTCGCCGTGCACTTTTATTTTCCCGCCATTAGCCGTTAAAATATTTCTACTAGATTCACGCAATTCACCCAATTTCACCAATTTAGCCGGAATTATCGATACATTCGCCTTCGTTTCGATTAATAAATGACATTTATTATTACACACTTTAGCGGCGAAGGTGAAAACAGACGGCATACTAGTGGTCGCTCTTGTAATAGCATGCCCGCCTAGTTTTCTGCCGGGGCTGGCGAAGATGGCCTGGAGGAAGGTTGCATCTGGACCTTTTCTTTTATCTTGGGCTATCCAATAGGGTTTGCAAAATTTTTCATGTTTTCAGCCAACGAATACATGTGAGCGGCAAACTACAGGTCTTTGTTTTTTTCGGAAGGGTCGTCATCCTCCTGGTATATTATGCGCACTGTAATCACTATTATTTTGCATATAACTGGACGATTCCCATTAGGATACGCATCTTTGGGCACTGACCGCGCACTTTCCGATGAATTATTTAGACTTTTTTTCTATACGGCATAAATGCGTTAGACACGGAAACGGCACTGCGACCTATCGAATCACTATTAGTATTAATATTAAGCCACTGCGCAATACCAAATATCAACCACAGTTCATCAGCTAGGTTTTCTAATTGTGCCAGGGGAAGTTCTTTCTGAGTCACAATTATGGGCGTGATGTTAGCCGGTAGAGACTGAATGAATTTATGCCTCATAAATTATTCACCAATTCCTACCTGAAGAGCAGCCCGTAGTTCTTTCCAAATTGGTGGATGGTCGGCCTGTGAGTGTGGCGGATGCGATGAGCTTCTTTAAAAGCTCGGGTTTGGTCTTCTCGAAAAGCCCAATCACTTCCGCCCTCAAAGGAAGATAATTTTGGTTCGATTAAATGGACGCCGTAAGACGATCGACAGACTCAGGAGGTAGTGAGGCTAATACGTAGAAAAGTTAGTCTCCTTCTTTTTAATTCTGGAGATGTGAAATTGGGCCTCCACAATTTTGAACTAACCTGGGACTGATGTTTCATTAAAGATGGGCAGCTTGATGTTGACATCGTCCACGAAGTTCTATTCACCTTATCCTGTCTGACAATGGCTTGTTGCGTCCATTTCTTCTATACCTTTAATGTCCGTCCGAAGCAATGGTCTCCAGTTTATAGGGGTTGGTGTTTTGTTACCAATTTATGGGGGTAGCCAACTTATATGAAGGTGAATTAAGTATCAGACTACCAAGATGATTTATTCACTGTATTATTTGTCGAGAATGAAGGTTCCTTGCCGCAATAAGCCCCATCGAAACCACAAAGTCAGACATGAAGACCATGAGAACAGTTAGGATATTAAACTGCTTTCCGCGATAAGCGAGGAATTGGAATCTCAAACGCGCGTTCTGTCGTCTCCCAGGCCGTTATCAAGAAACCCCCGCTGGAGTACTTCCCACCCTTCAAGGGCCGTGTTGGTTCGTGGAGAGATTCCCCCGCTTCCACCCTTGGCGGAGGCAGTAACGGTTGCGGCTGGTCTCTTTATATTGTTGGGTTTCAATTGAGCATCGACAGTATAGGCCAGCTTTTTACAAGTAGAAGGAATGTACTGAAAGCACAAGAATTTGACTGTGACTTTCATTTTCATATCTCGCAACGTGGTACCCTTGCTAAGAAAAAGATCCATGCTCACACAAATCCTTCCTACCCTAGTTTCTAGTCAATTGGCCCATCCTTGGTTTCGGTATCTTTCATTTGGCACGAATACTCCCTCCTGTTAGTGTTACTACTAGAGGTTAGAATCCCCGTGGTTAAAGTCCCTCGAATAACTATCCGATCCCCGTTTCCTCTTTTGAAGCCTCGAACACAAGCTAGGCTGAAACTAATCATCTGTAGCTACCTTGCCAGTCATCCCTGTGTGCGTATGTACAGAGGCTCGTATCGCCTCTCAACCCCCATCCCGCTCCGTCGAACTCGCACCGAGTTCTTGTATACTTCAAGTATTCATTGGCATTGTTCTATTTAATCTATTTATTGTGTATAACTGTGTAAATATTAAAGTATATTTTATTCCCACTTTTTCATAAGCCTCCCAGCCCGTAGCTTTCATTAATTTAATATCGAACAACTGCACTCAAACGTTTGTATTTAAATCCTTTGAACTCGTCCATGGAAGTTGGACCCCAAATTTCCCCCACTTCTATCCTCCATCTCTGTCGTGATCAGGGTTGAGTCAAGGTCACTTGTTTGACCATGAGCGTCTAGGCATACTAGGTAGAAGTGACGTATAGGTCGGGTTCATTCTACGACATTTTTGTTTTGGCTGCGCTTACCGAAGGTTTCCGAGTAATCGAGGTAAAGTAGGACGTTGCAAAAATATACTTTATTCTAATATTGGCCTATTAACGGGCAAGTGGCCCGTCACGAAGTTACTTTGCGGAGGACTAGCAGTCTATATATATTCAACACGAACTATTAAATTCTGGAGTGACAAGGCATGGTGAACTTAAAAGGGTAGAACTTGAACGAGATAATATTCTTAATGAGTGTAATCTAATGATCTTACTAATACAATAATCATTCTAACTGAGCTGCTCCGACTATATATATGCTTATTTTATAGAAGGCATGGTATAGAATCGTCCGTGATATGAGCTTCATTTGTCGAGTTCATTGTTCTCCACCCCTAATGCGGTGCTACCGAAAACTGTGTATGTCGAATTACTTACATATCCCAAGTTTTATCTATATAACTGGATACGCTTGTCGCAGCTTTGGGATACAATTCCTTTTGGCCAACGGGTGTATTTACCCAGGTGCTTCGTAGACTCTCGTCTTTTGATAAATCTATTCTGCTTATGCGTTGTCTTATTGACACAGGTGTCTCTGACCTTTCGCGCGTTCGTACATTCGTGTGTCCCGTGCGCACTTGCAACGGCCACTTGCAACGGCCACTTGCTCTCTCTCTCTTTATATATATATATATATATATATATATATATATATATATATGAGGTTAAAAGACTATTTTTGGCAGGCACAGTCTTCTTCAAAGCCCTCGGAAGAATCTCTTCTCACATACACGAGAAGGTAGCACTTAAAATAGGCGTTCTCTCAGATAGCCAAAAAACTATCTTTCGATTGGCCTTTTCAAGAGTCACCCTTGCTTTTCGAACAGACTGGAAAATTTGTTTTATTCTCCATCTCCACAACATCTTTATAAATTAAGAAAAAATATTGCAGTAACACAATTAATTATGTGGTTAAAAGGCTATTTTTGCCAGACACTGTCTTCCTCAAAACTCTCAGTAGTAGCTCTTATTTCATACACGAGAAGGTAACACTCAAAATAGGCATTCTCTCAGGGAGCCAAAAAACTATCTTTCGATTGGCATAATTAATTGTGTTACTCCAATAATTTTTCTTAATTGATAAAGGTGTGGCGGAGATGGAGAATAAAACAAATTTTTCATTCTCTTCGAAAAGCAAGGGTGACTCTTAAAAATGCCAATCGACAGATAGTTTTGTGGAGTTTTTCGCTAGGCCTATTGGATCCTGCAATTCTGTGCCAGTATCCTACCTATTACATAATCCGATCACCACAGAAGCTCCAAAAAACAACTCAAAAATAAGTTACCACAGCCTGTAAATAGTACCACAGGTTCGTCTTTTGCACTTTATTAAATTTCATCAATTTGTTTTTATATAAGATGACAAATTTTAATAACCTCTATAACTTTAAGTTTTTTTTTACTCAATTTTAATGTATATGCGTAGCTATTTTGTAAACTTATATAAAAAGATCATTGAAACTCTTGAAATTAAAATCTAAAATAATCAATACTGGAAAAATGTCGTGTCCAGGATGCGGTACTACCTTCCCTTTAAAAGGTCATCCATATTATTATTTTATGAAAGAAGAATAGAGGTTACGCCCACGGAAGATACCCGGGAAAGAAGGTTTTTTGGATCAGTCCTGGTGGACTGAAGTAGGAAGGAACGCCTCTCCTCCAGGTTTTAGTTGTAGCAGGAGCATTAACTCTCTTATACCATCCACTCCTTTGCGGTTAGGTTGGGTAAAGTAGGTAAGGGGACACAACAAGGGGGGACAAATAAAATGACCGATCGAATATGAAAACAAATATCGGAGAACATAAAAAAACTTTGGGTAATGGTGGTAATAAAGTTGAGACATTTAGTGAGAGAGAAATCCGATAGAAATTCAAAAGTTATGTGTGCATTGTTTTTTATCAGAGTGGATTCGGCGGGTGTGAGCCACGATGGGAAGATTTCATAATGCGCAATAGGACAAAGTGGCACAGGTACAGGAGTGAAAGTGAATCTCATTTTAAGGAATACATTTCTCAAATTTAATTGATTGATATTTTCCTTATAACAAAAAATAATTATTATTAATTAAATGTTATCATAATTTATGACGGCATTGAAACACTTGTAAAATCAAGAATTAAATAGGAAAGTATAAATTTTCTCTAAAGGGATAAAATAATATTACTAAAACTTTAGAATGACGATATTCATCTCTTACTTTTTTCTGAAGGCGAATTTCCCCGGTAATCAGAATTACGAAAGGCAAATTGGAAGAGGATAACACTATCATTATTAATTCAGTTCATCTAAAATAAAGAAACTGAAAGTTTAAAGGAAGTTGAGAGAGAGAGAGAGAACGAAGATATTAAATGCAAATACTAAATAGAAAAAAACATAGATGGGTATTAAAGGTAAACTCAGCAAACATACCTCTAATGAATCAATGAATTAAACATGTTAAAAAAACTAGGCTCAGAGATAGATTAATCACCTTTATTGAGGAATTATTAATGAGTCCTAAAAACGACTTGTTATATAAGGCGATCCAGTCAGAAAATTTAATATGATGGCATACATTAAGTGTTGAAAATGTTGCCTTTGGCCTCGAACACAAAGCTTGGTCCTTCTTAGTTTTTGGTATTATTCTTCAGTTCCACTTGTTTTCACATCAAGCACTTATTAAACTTTCAAAAAAGTAAATTTTCCTAGTGAGTAAAGTCATGGATCACCCTATATTATGGTGGGTTATTGAGTTTAAAGTTCGGTGTTAGACCAGGAGTAGTATCTTACTTTTTTCTCCATCAATCTTATAGTTTATGTTCAGTTTTATTTATTTTATTTTAGTCTTTATCATTGACCACTTTTAACTCTCCTGAACTGTTTATTTCTTGTTTTTTTTCATTCCTTTCCCTTTCTTTTTACAGCGCATCAAGGTAATTCCTTTTACTATTTCAACTATCTCCTATTTTTGCTACTAGGCCGGTGTACCTAAATACATTTTCTTGATTATTATCTTACATTTCCTTGTCCAAAATTTCTCTGGTGGAGATGTTTCCATTGGTTTTTCTCTTCCAACCATTTTTAGAAAACTTCCATATTAATCACTTTGTCTTAGTTCTATGGTGAGTTTTTACTTTTACACGTTGATATGTTAAGGACTTAATGACTTTACACCTTTCAAGCTTGTTTATGTTAAAGAACACCGATGAATCATTAATCAGTTATGCTTCTTTACATATTTTTTACTCTAATGAGTCTCTTATTTCTCTTCTACCGTGCACGACCTTTCTTTTTCTGTCCTTTTTATATCTTTTGTGACACATATTCTCTTCATGTCTATAAATCTCAATCATAGACGGAAGAGCCGGAAGTTAAAAACGGATGTCCTTGACAGGCGGAAGATTTGAAAAAGGTGGTCTCGTGAAGATGGAGGATGTTTTCTCGTGAAACTCTAAGTTGGATCTGAGTAATAGTAAATGATATGACAGGATGCAAGTATTAGTTGATGATGAGCTCATTTAGTTAATGCGAAGCAGCAGGGTTGAATTTAATAATGTAGGAAGGAAATGATCTCTAGCTCATACACGACGCGGAGGGTTCAGTGCGAAAGGGAAGGGTGGTTGGATTAGTGAAATGAGTTGGAAAAAGGAGAAATGATTGAACGGTGTGGCTAGAAAAATAATTAGGGTATAAAAAGAAGGGAAGGACAAGAGAAAATTTATAAACTCTTTTAGTAAATAGTGAGAAATATTTGAAATTCTTCTCTTCATGGAGGGACTTGACCGCTGTGAAACGATGGGAGTGGAAAAGTTTAAGACAGTTACGTGCCCTTTGTGATGTAACTCACAATTTAAATACTCTCCTCTTCTGGCTTATTGGATATGTGCCTTACAAACATTTTCATAGTTTGCAATTCTCTTTTCAACCACATAGTGACGCACATCCAACATTGATTTTAATAAACACACAGCAGATAAAATCCTCTTCGAACAAATGCGTACAAAAGAAAACGATGCTGATATTTAGAACAAACTTTGTACTCCATTCACTAAAGGGTTAAGGATTCAGGAAGAAACAGTATTTATCAGACCAATTATATTATAAAGTACCAGTCGTTATTATGTGACGTGAAATCCAAACTCAAACCCTTTGGTAATTTATTATGAGTCCGATAAATAACGGCAAGACTTTGCTAGCTGTATTAAAGAGGGCGTTGGCTTACCACAAAGTCGTTTGCTAATACAACTCTTCACTCTTTAACTGCCAAAAAAAATTGCTCCTAAAATTATTGTCAATAGTTTGTAAAAGTTTGTTGAATTCAACAAATTTAATGCCACAAAATGCTAATTCATAAAATTTTAAGTTATATAATTATACTAAAACCTCCTCATTCCAAATTGATGAAATGAAAATTGAACTTTACTAATAAGAGCCATCCAACATTTTGTATTGATAAAATGATTAGTTAGTATTACTCTCTGACATATAATTACAGTGAAATGCAATTAACAAACTACAAAAAAGTTACCCATGTTAAAAATTATAAAATGAGGAAACATTTCGTTTCAAATTAAACATTCAAACTTTACTTACATTTTTGTTGTCATATTTAAAATGTTCCTCTCTCAACCTCCTTGTGGATTAAGTGGTTTAATAATCATTATCTTTAATCATTTGAAAAACGTGATCCTTTTGAGAGATTTATGAATATATTATAATCAATTAATCATTTCCTGTGGCACCCACTGGATTGCATAAGGGCCTCGATTCACTCACACCACCACGCTCTATCTTGAGCTAATGCGTCAAGATCTTCCCAACAATCATCTCCTGCTTCCCACCTCCTAGTCCTTATCCAAGTCTCCCTAGGCCTACCTCTACCTCTTCTACCAGGGGCTACCAACCCTGGTGTATCCCAAATTATACTCTGCTTTCTATAAACATGACCTAACCATTTCCAACGGGAAAATCTAACAAACTCATCGACCGGTTGCACCCCCATTATTTCTCTGATTCTGGTATTTGACAAACTATCCCACCATTTAACCCCCAATATTCGTCGCAGTCTTATTTTCAAATGCCATTTAAAAGAAAGAAGAAAATGGAAATAATATAAGTTATGTTACAGAAGAATCATACGTGACTAAGTGCCATAAAATAAGAGTATTTCATAATACCCACGCTCTAAACCTTTGATTATATTTTGTACAATATGTTTTACATGCCTTTAATTTATATTTATTCGCTATCTGAAAACAACTAAAATCATATATAGTCAAATTCAAATAGAAATTTGATTATGATTTAAAATAGGAAGGAAAACTTTTCGTCTTGAAAGAAACAAGAAAAACAAAAGAAAAAGTTACTAAAAAAATTAACGAAGACGGATGTAATAACAAATCGTATACATTACAAATAATTAAATGATGGGTGAGGAGGCATATTTTAAGTCTTTATTAAACCTACAAAAGGCCCCCAAATTAAAAAAAACAACTAAGAAATATGGAGTCCTTTCCGATCGTCGTATTGGAAGATGTCGATGAAAGTCCAATCAAGAAGGAAATGAGCAAAATATATTTACGCCTGAGTTCTTTCAGATCACCGACACATCTCTCTCGTTCTCTGCTGGAATTATCGGAAACCGATCAATCCCAGTTGGACGTTGCTCATTATTTGCCCAGATTCCTATTTTCCTTTCATTTCTTTGACTTGCGACAATTTCGCAAAAGGACCGGATTCCACAAAATTAAAGCATAGAATTCTTTGCCATTATGAAATTCAAAATGAAATTACCTACTCAACCGGAGCTCCAGCTAAAATATAATACATTGAATGGTGCAATTCACATCACATGTATAACTATGGCAGTGTATATTCATATATGTTCCAAATGTGACAACATTGTTTTCGAAACCAAAAGAATCACAGAATTACGAACCAGCAAAACCCTGAGATCCACTTGAGTCTAATTATTAAAAGAAGGGATAGAGTGGAAGTCAGAAGTGTTGGTAAGTAAACATGGATAGAAGATATGCCAAAAAATAACTAATTTAACAATTCCTGTTACTAAAGATTTATAGTTTAAGTCATGTTTATGCATTCTCTTCTTAAACTTATTCAATCTAATGCTTTCAGTAACATTCCTAGACAAGTAATTCTAGGTTTGTGTTATTTTATAAGATAATAAATTCTAAGCTATTGGATTTCTAAATATTTTGTTTACTAGCTTTCAACCGTTATAGTTTTATTTCAAAGTTCAGGAATTAATTTCGTCGCTCGTCACTAGACGCGTTCCAAAATGGCAATTTCCTTTTGCAGGTATTGCGACCAGAATTGTACCGCATACTACATAGGAAATCTTATAAGCACAAAAACAATCGTGGAACATTAATGTATTTCTATTTAAACACAAAATATTTACCTATGGGGCTACGAACACCATTTTTCCTTTGTATAGTAACATTGCATCTTTTTGAAAATTTAAGATCGCTCGAGATTAATAAACAATAATCCTTTTCGATGTTTACAGTGTTTAAATTTTACTTTCAATATTGTAATATATTCGTAGATTATCATAAACTATACGTATTACCTTGTACCTTTCGATGTTGAATAGTGTCTTCCCTCTTTCCCCATTCGACCAATCTATCCAAGGTTTATTGAAAATTTTACAGTCACTAAGGTATCTTCTTGCCTTAGTACCGAGTTACGTATCATCAGAAAAAATTAAAATTTTGCACAATGATCAACTGTTATGAGCGTTCATATATATATATATATATATATATATATATATATATATATACACTCGTATATATGAGGAAAAATCAGGAGAGGTAACACGTGAATACGTATAAATAATTGGTTATACCACGTAGGGAAAAGAAAGATTGATTGGAGCCTAGTACTTTCGTTATCTTAACATTTTCAAACTCACAATGGATTATATAATAGAGAAACACCGTATTTATACAAAGCAATGTTCTAAGGCCAGATTTTTTATGACTTCTGATAAGTTTAATTTGAGGAAGAAAGATAGAACTGGATCTAAGGAAAACAAACCGGGGCTAATATTTACATTTCTCTCCTTTGTGCTGGAGATTAGGAACGATTCAAAGATATTTCTGCTAATAAAATCATTTATATGGATTATGGTATCTCCATTTGACCAGTTAATCTGGTGACCCATCTTATGCTTGTGGACGGCCAAAGCACTATTTGAATATCCCTTTGATACTGCATTTTGATATTGTTTAATTCTTACAAAGATATTTTTAGAAGTTTGACCTACATAGAATAAATTACAATCCAAACATGGTATACTATATATTATATTATTATCGTTCCTTGGGCTGTGTTTTATTAACAGATTTTTTAATGTATAATTGTATTTAAAGATTACACTTATATCAAGTTGTTTTAACATTGGTACTGCATACAAGGAATTATCATAGTAAGGTAAAAGTAATATATTGTCTAAAGGTTCTGTTTTCCCTAACTTTCGCTTATAGAATGTTTTTTTAGCATTATAGATGCAGTTTTCCCCAAAATATTTCGGGTAACATAGATTGAAAGTAATTTCTCTAATTTTTTTAAATTCTTGATCTACCCAGTCAGGACTACATATTCTGAGCGCTTTAAGATACATAGAAAAAAATACTGATGTTTTAATATTTTTAGAATGACCTGAATAAAAATGGACATAGGATAAATTATTTGTTGGTTTCCTGAAAATAGAAAGCTTAAATCTGTCTGGTTGTCTAATTATTAGAATATCTAGGAAAGAAGGGCTATAATTTCTTTTTTTTCTAAAGTAAATTTAATTGACGGAACCAATGAATTAATAAGTAAATGAAAACCATCGAGGTCAAAATCTTCCTCTAGAATTCATTTGATAGATAATCTCTGCTCTCTCTCTCTCTCACACACACACACACACACCGATCAACAAACATTCACTTCACACAAAACTCCTCCCTCCAAAGCCCCATTGGTCAAGCCCACCTTCTCTACACATATAAAACGAGCACACATTATCCACGAGGATTCATTCTCACCTAGGATAAATTATTTGTCGGTTTCCTGAAAATAGAAAACTTAAACCTGTCTGTATAATTATCAGATAGATATTATCCACAAAGTCGAAACCATCACTTTGTATTCGTTATTGTGATCCATCAACCTTGGTGGATAGGATTCACACTTCATTATCAAATCTCTAGTTCGAAAATAAAGTTATCTTTAATCTAGTTGTTTATACAAATCCAAATATGAACTTATTTGGTGGACACTCTCGGGAACGAACTTGAATCATGTAGAAGAGAAGGAATATTGTTCCAATTTGGAAATGGTGACTCCCGCCACAATCAATCCATCAACCCCTTCTCTCACAATCAAGCATCAACCAACTCCTCTCGCTACATATATATGTTTTTTTGACGACATACAGCTCTAGGTTTCTCTCAATAATTAAATACATACAGTGCATCTAAACATCACATATACAATAGAAAAAGAAACAAAGTCTACCTTGCCATTTTTAGACCTCATTATTCAGAAAACTAAAAAATCTTTTATTACTACAATTTTTCGTAATACTACATTCACTGGATTAGAGATACACATTTCAATTCTTGTGATTTTAAATATAAATTTTAAGTCATAATAACTTAGTTATACCGTGTTTACCATCACTCTTCCACTTACGACTCATTAGAGGCTTGTTTCTCTCCAAATATGGGTATTAGCTTTAGAACAGGGTCTGTTCTTTTTTAAAATAGAACATTCCTCGATAAAAGATCACATAATAAATTGTAACACGTCAGTGACAATAGAAAACTTTAAAACCATAGCTAGCAATAAATGTCTGATCACACCTATTATGATAGCAGCATCAATATATGTTATATCCCTAAACCAACTTTGAAATAAGATATTTTGGCCGTGTCCCTTCATGTTCCATAAAAAAGCACAACCTACCAAACCATAGTCAACATTCATTATTTGAAATAGTCATTATTTAAAATATTTCATTACTTAGTGGTATGGTTATCAAAAGGTTATCAAAACCTTTATAGATCACCTAACTTTATAATAATTTTTTATTTGAACTGTTCAAGTATTCAATGTATGTATTTAGCCTAATTTCAACAGTGATTACAATCCACTCATGTAAGTACTTTGAGGCCAAATTTCTGTTTTGTTAATTTTGATAATGAGTTGTCATATATTCTCCGATACTAGAAGATAGGAGCACAAGTTTGAAACCCAGTTACTCTAAATAAATGTATTGAAACAATGATTGAATTATGTTTCGTCATTGGTTTCATCTTGAAAATTAAATTGCTCTTCTTCGACAACCTACTTCACCGCTATGAGAGAAAAGAGTAGGAGAATAGAAGATGATATGAGTTAACATTCGTCTCTTAGTGAATAGATGGAAAGAATTAACAGCTCCATTTTGAGTACTTGGTTTTTATCGTAAGATCCGAAGAACGCCTTCATCAATTTCTTAGTTCTTTCCATTGTTTCAGCTCCTTTATTTTCATTAATCGCTCAACTTCATGCAAATAGACGGAGAGCCGCCAAATCTCTCTTTGTTTTTGTTACTTTCATTTGAGTGTTTTTTGTTGCTTTCATGCCGTTATGAGCAATTAAGGTGTCTGAACTTACGTTGCTTGTTGATAGCTTTGCCTATGCTATGTCTGTTGTAATATTTTTTCTCCATTTACTTTTAATGTTGTTGATTTTACTTTATATCCATTTAGCTTTGAATGTAGCACCTATTTTTGTTAATACACTTTTCACTTGTAATTTTATTATCATTTTGTCTTTGAATTTAATGTCACTTTGTTTATACTCTTTTCACTTCTAACTTCACTTTCTATTACTTCTAGCTTTAAGTTCGATAATTTACACGTTTAACTCTTTGTAATTATATCCTTTTAACACTTTATTGATTATGTAGTACACTATTGGATCGATTATGTCACTTCCGCTTGGCTTATTTGGGTATCGTATCGGTACTCTTATTTGGATATGGTGCTAAAAGGGGTATTTGTCCTTATCAGATTTTTTTTCCATATTTGGTTTATTACTACATTGAGAGCAGACTTATCTTGGTAATTGTATTGTTGATGTCTTACCTCTATGTAACCTACGGTGATTCATCAACTCTCGGCTGAGGTCTTCCGCAAAGGGTAATCGAGCGTTAAATGGGTTTCTTTTCCGAGAATAGTTAGAGTACACAAATATTAAGGAAAAAGCGACTCCTTTTCTCAGTATTTTCTCCGTTCATTTTCCGTTCAGTGGTTCCATTCTCGTCTCAAGATGTAGAGTCATCAGACTTCTTTGATCTCTTTTATACGTCTTTTGTATATTTTAGAGTCCATGTTTTATTTTTCGTTTCAATGATGATTAGGAGGGGGGTAGTGAGAAGCTTCATTCCTAGTGGCATGTAAATTTTGCTTTTGTTCTTCATCCTTAACCTCTTTAAGCTTTACATTTGGTTGAGAATTAGGAATGTTTTGATTTGTTTTTCTTTCAGTTATGTGATTTTTTAGCCTCTGGGTATTATTTTTAATCCCAAAACTTTAATTTTAGAATGATATATATAGTTCTGGTCCTCTACTTCTACACTCGCTGCCTTGTTTCTGTAGAATGGGACTGTTGTAAATTTCTTTTGTTAGTTCTTATTTTCCAGACCCTTTCGTAATTGTTGACGTTGGAGATTTCTAGTTCTGCCATCCTAGCTTGAAAGCGTTCGTTTCGATATGAGCTGAAGGTAAGCTGGCTTATGTCGTCTGCGAATTGAGCGCTTAAAATCAGACATACTTGGTTTTGGTAGGCCTGCTGTTGTGAGGGTCGAACCAAGTAAACATTCGTATAAAAAATTTAAACGGTTCACACAAAATCTTCGGGAAACGTTTATCATTTTCGCTTGACTTTACCCCCTTGGGCAAATACATTGTACGAGGGAAAGAATCATAACACGAAAATTTGAGCAGTAATTCGGAAATTTAATTTGATTTGATGAATAATAGTTAAGAAAAAATTGGTGTGGAAGATAAGATGATAGATTGTGGGTGAAGAGAGTATGTAGGGTTTTCTCTAGTAGTGAGGGCTATGCTTTTCATTTATTTAGATTTTTTTTTTGTCCATGACCTCCAATCCTGTAACTTGCATTGTTATGTTAACCTGATTTTGTGTTCTAACGCATTCAAACTTTTCTTTTATACTTATTTTGCAACCTTTTTTCCTAAGTTTTCAATTTTTTTTTAATTATTAAAATTATTATATTTCTTTATTTTATATTTATTTACACATTCATATATATATATATATATATATATATATATATATATATATATATATATATATATATATATATATATATATATCTAATATATTTTTATTTACAAATGAAATGAAATAAAAAATGAGGTGGCAGACACAGAACAGCTCTTCCGACCCTCTCCCGCCCCCTTGACGCTCATGGAGCGGCCAATAAGGAAGGGGAAGCAATAATCCTTTATCGACCCCCATAGTGACACTTTCTAGAGCCAAAGTAGGCTCCACGCACTGTGAGTACGTTGGTTAGGAGCGAGAGGGAGAGGAAGAAGAAGGTTTTAGGGCAGGAGAGCGAAGAAAATAGTAGGAGACAAAAGTGGACTTAGTTAGTCATGGGACGCACAGCTTAACGGGGAATCCGAACCACAATGTGTCGCTTGTCTCTAACTATAACTATAACAGTTTATCGTGCCCCTTGTCCCACGTATCACTGTAAGATCCGTGTGCGAATGTCATAGTAAAAAACGAGTAGATGCAGAAGGCTGAAGGAAGTAAGAGGTTTTCCAAAGATATGCTAATTGCCTGGAGCTCAGGCTTATCTCTGTCCATTTTATGTAGTATAGCTACTATCGTGATAAAGTTAGAAAGTAGTATTAGTATTTATGAGGCGTTGAAACCGTTATTAGTAACTATTCTTTTTTACTAAAAACTGGTGAAGGTTTCTATCTCGCTATCTATTCTTTCCTATTCCTATCCTAGTTATAATTGACTATATGCTATTCTCTGGTTTGCTTTGGTTAATTAATTACTCTTAGTCGTCGTCGAGTATTAATCTCTTTCTCTAGGTGTAGATTACTTCTTTGTCTTCTTCTCCTGCCTCATCTATCCTTGGGAAACTTGGGAATAATCTGTGTGATCTCCATCCTTCTCTCTGGGACTTTTGGTTGGTTAATTCAACTCCTACTTCTTTCTGTATCTTTTCTAAGACTTTCCTTGCTCTTTTTGCAATTATTCTGTTAAGTGGCTTTATCCTTGCCTCCCTGTGGAGGTCTCGTAGTCTTCTTCTTTCTCCTCTTTTGCTGTTTGTTATTAAGTAGATAGCTTTGTTGCGAACTTTTTGGGGTCTTAATAGGTTACTTCTCGAGATCGTGTACATTGCGGACTGTACTATGGCTTGATAAATTTTTCTCTTGTTTTTCATGTACAGTAATGTCACGCCGCTATTCCCTCTATTTTTCCTCTCAGGTACGTGCTTTTTATAACCTAATTTCGTAATGGTTAGTCCAAGCATCTTACATTCTTTGTTGTATCTGTAGCGTTGTCCTTCTACATATACATCTGAGATGCTCCTCCTGTACACGTGTACCATTTTAAATTGAGCCCTGTTGGTTTTAATTTTCCATTTTTCTTCGTATCTATTAATGCTTCTTATCTCTTCTGCAGTCATCCTAGCTTGCATTGGGCCGTTCCTGTAGGGGCAAACTATGAATTGAGTGACGTCGTCGGCAAATTGGATGTTCAAGCAGCCTTCATTTCTTGGTCGTGGTATATCTGCTGTGTAGATTGAATAGAGAGACGGACTCAGACATCCGCCTTGGGGCAAACCCACAGCGAGCTCGAATATTTTTCCCTGATATCGTCCTATTTCCACATAAGCACGTCTCTCCATTACATAATCACATAAAATCTTTTCGATCTTGTTGTTCATTCCTAATCTAAGTATCTTGAGTTGTATACCCCTCTGTTCTACTTTGTCGAATGCCTTGGACACGTCCCGGCATACGATGTCTACGCTCATTTTTTCTCTCTTTGCTTTCGCTATCTTTTCAAGGATGACTCCAAGGGCCATCTCCGTGCTACTGTTTTTCCTGAAGCTAAATTGGCAGCTATTTCTTCGGCCATTATCATCGAGGAACTTGGATAGTCTGTTTGTGATAGAAGGGGTTGAGGCCGCGTTAATTTCAACCCCTATCACATGTTATTTGAAACCACGATGCTCCCCACGTGCATCTTCGCTTTGAAGCTTGGAACTTTATCGCAGACACCTGAGTCAATGTTTAAACAAGGAGGTTTATCTTCCCCCGTTGGCCCCTATACGCCGACCTCGCCAGATTGAGTTAGGCTTATGGGCAGATAAGGCATTGTTCCCAGGCTCGGCTGTGCATTCCCTCGAAGCTTCCACTCCATTGTCCCCCACGCCAAGGGAGTGTCTCGACTATTTAGATGGAAACTTGACCACTAAGAGCAGATTGGAGATCAAGATTTTCGTCGCGAAACATCACCACGACCCTCTCTCACCTTGTGCGCCAAGGGACCTCAACCTCGAGATTCACCATCACTTGTCCAGAAGAAGGACAATATCCCTTGAGTGCCAAGGTTTGAGCCTTCGTGACGCCGAGTCCACAAGGCTTCCCCCTGGTTGTTCAGAAGAGAACAACGTTAGAACAGCCATTGTTCTTGAGCCCGTAGACAAGAAACGGTTCTCACCCTCCCCCCTTCCCTGTTGTTCAGAAGAGAACAACGTAGAACAGCCATTGTTCGTTTGAGCCCGTTCGCCAAGAAACGGTTCCACCCTTCCCCTGTTGTTCAGAAAGAGAACAACATTAGAACAGCTATTGTTCTCGAGCCCGTAGACAAGAGACGGTTCTCACTCCCCTGTGTTCAGAAGAGAACAACGTAGAACAGCCATTGTTCTTCAAGCCGTTCGTCAAGAAACGGTTCTCATTCCCAAGACGCCACGTCAGGATCTTTTATTTTCCCCCCTTCGGCTGGAACTCGCCAGCGGACCGAAAATTTCTTCACGTCGCCTTCTCTGCACAACAAGTATAAATTACGTAAGCCGAACGTTACCTTTGAGTATTTAACCCTTTTGTCAATTCTATCCTGTGCTTTAAATGGTTTAGCGAACCATCACCTCCCTTTAACTTTATATTTGTTTTACCTTTTTGAATCATTTAATCCTCGGATTAGCTCGAGTCCCCACGACCCTTTCCATTCTCTGTTTATGTCAATATTTTACGTTTTGTGTGTTGTTGATAATTATTATTAATAAAACTTCATTTTATTAATGATAGCAATATTATTATCCTTGAGCTCAGTTCCACTTCTTAAGCATATCGAAGATACATAATATTGGCCAGCCAGACATCCACGCCCTCTAAAGATAATTAATAAGTTCCCTCAACGAATAGTTATATATGGTATATCATCGAGAGTCCATTCTACGTCACTGTTATTTATTAATTTTTCCAATACCTTACCGATGAAATCTAGCAGCGAGACGGACTGGTAGTTATCCACTTGATCTGGGGTTTTTCCCACCTTGGGTATGAATATCATCTTCACCACTTTCAGTTATCAGGAAAGTATCCCGTGTAACCTTAAATACCTTTTTGATGGTTTCGATTTTATTTACTCGCTCCTTGATAAGTGTTATCCTGTTAGTTTTTCAAGGGGCCTGGCGCTTTTTGCAAAAATAAATAAATTGCAGCATTTAGTTCTTCATTATTAGTGTAGCTCTTGGTCTCAGATGGGGCTGTATGGAGAGTGAGGGGGCGTAGTGCCTTTCTTATCAGAGCAGTCGCATCCTTCTGGAAGGCTCCGGCAGCACTGGGCGCTACTGGGTCCTCAACTCCTATTTCCTGGATCCAAGTGCCTCACCCCAGTATTCCATTTCAACTGATGGGCTAACCTGAGTGAGACGGCCTACTTGTGGGCTAACAGTCCTGTAGATAGGCTATGAGGTAGTTTCAGTGATGGATCTGCTAATCCACTGAAACCCACCGCTGATTTCGGTCGCCTTGACTCTTCCTCTTGCATCTGGTGCCATAATCTGTGGGCTAAGAGAGTGCGGTTAGGGGTTGCACGCCACTAGCCTCACTCAAAACAATTAAGGGTGCATGTTTATCCCATCATAACCTCCCAGACAAGTAGAAAGACCCGCGACGACTTATAAGTGCTGATGGGAGCAGGTTTGGTAGACTGTATGGTGCTAGGAAGAACTTTGCACGTTTGGCCGCGCAGGTAAGACGGTCGTTTGGAGTGGACCATGGGAACATAACTCTCTTCGGTCCTACCTGCGTGTCTAGGCAGCCCTTTTTATGGGAGCACTGCCTACCTCCTGGAGCTGGAACGGCCTAGAAGATGTGTTCTCAAAATTGCATGTTCCATATCTAATCCTGGCTGGAGTACCATAACCAGTATGATACCATTTAAGGCAATCGAAATAACACAAATACACATAACGTTTGCAGCCTTGAATGTGAAAAATTTAATGGATTCTAACGTAACCGAAAGACATCACCATAGAACTGCATGGATTGCGGCAGAATTACAACGCTACAGAGTAGGTGTTGCTGTTCTCTCGGAAACTAGATTACCTGATTACCTCTTGAGGGTTGCATAAACGATGAATGTGCTCGTTATACATTTTTCTGGAAGGGTCTAAAACTAGAAAAACCACCTATATAAAAAGTAGGGTTTGCCATCAAGAATGAACTTCTCAGGAAGCTCACTGAAATGCCTGTCGGTCACAATAAAAGGCTAAGACTGTGCAAATTCCTCTGGATAAAGGTGTCTTTGCAACAGTAGTCAGTGGACATTTTCGATTTTGACTTTGTGATTGGTTCTTCGCTTTCTTCGGCTCTGCTCATCTCCTTCCTTCGAGATTCTCCAGGCAACCTTGTGGTTTACCTGGAATGAGCCACCAAACACGAAGCAGGGTTGTTCCCTACTCTAGAGCACGCACAATAATCGCAGGCTTCACAGGAATCTGAATACTTTGTGACTTCGGAATCCATCACGCGATACCTCGTACCCAGGACGCAGTCCCTTGACAGGGGTCTTTTGGAGGCTACTGGGTTGGACATCGGCACCGGCAACCACGGATGTCTTTCAAGGACCCACACCGCTGACACACCACCACCGTACAACGAGATCCCAGCTTCTCCTTCAGCTTTTCCGGTATCGCCCGCGCGAGCTGTCCCGGAAACCTCTAGTTCTCCACGGAGACCGGCCGCCTCTCCTATCGACTCAACTCAACTGCGGCCCTCCGACCATACCACCTTCCAGGGCGAATACTGGGAGGTCGTCGTCGGCATCCTCCGGGATAATCTCAACGCCTCGCTCTTTAATGTTAGAGACTGGGAGGAAATTCACTCTCTCATTTCCATCTTTAGGTTCAGGTCTCAACTCACCAGGGAGGAATTCATCCGTCTTTATAATCGCCTTCGGCTCTAACTTACCGTGTGGCAACACGGCTGACAGGTGGCTCTTCGCGACTCACGCGAACAAGCGGCAGTATCATCCGGCATCGTCATCAGCGAATCGGCCCTTAACGGGCCCCTGGGTACAGATCATCCGCAGCAACCGCATGCCTCCACCTAGATATGGATCCTGGGGCAGCTCTTCCCAGATGGGCAGTAGAGGCGGAACGGCACCGCGGGAAAGGCCTCTTACGTCTGCAGCGGTGAGACCAAGGCGATGAAGATGATCTTTTTGTCTCCTGGCGCCTTCATATTGCTCGCATGCGCAGGGACCAGGAACCTCCGGACATGACCAGATCGTCTATCTCTGAGGAATTTCGCTCCTTTTCCTGGGACTCTGACGCCAGCTTTCCTCTCTCTTGGACTGGCGCCCCCTTCGCACCTTCTTCCAGTGAAGCATCATCGGTAATCAACCTGTTTCCCTTCAGGGACACCATTTCTCCTCTCTCTCCTCCAGGTTTTCGTTACTGGGCTCCTCTCTCTCCTGTGGACTACCCCATTTCTCCGCTCTTGCAGGCTCCGAACCCTAGGGCCTTTGCCCCCCTAAGTTCCCCTTTGGGACTTCCAGTTTCTCCCATCCACGAGCCACCTGCCGTCACCGTCGAGATTCGGGAAGAGGATCACTTTGACTTGGTCGTTGCTTCCCCTCGCGATGAGATGGATTATATTCAGCTTGTCGCCGCTGAACTTGGGGCCCTTGTGACTGAGAAGCCCCCTCTCCCTGCCCATATCATCCACATCCCCCAACCTGGCCTCACCGTCCCTACCGTTATCGAAATATCGGCCTCCGACGAATCTCTTCCGTCTCCTCATTCTGACCACGCCTCCGATCACGGCGATATCCTTCCGGACATCATGGCTGGAGCAAGCGCGAACGGCAACTAGGATCAGCAGAAAAACAACCACGACAACGGCAACGGCGAACGTGACAACGAGGAACGACGCGACCCCGCTGAACGGGATCAGGACTTTGTCAGCCCTGGCATGGACCCACTTGAACCCAAGGACCGGCGCGTTGATACCGACGCGCGCCTGGACGTTGCCTCCTCTGGTTCCTTTGAAAGTTTCCCGGCCGTCAACCACCTGTGGAAGGCCTGCCGCGGTCCCGGCGTTAAAATCTTCTTGGATAAAAGGTACCACCGCAGGGTTGCCTCTTCTCCGTCTAACCTCCCCGTCATCCTCCAACTTCTGGACTTGGGCATCATCGAGGAGACTCACCATGTGACGCGGTGCCATCAGGTCTTCTGCGTTCCGAAACCCAACGGCTCCGCGCGCCTCATCTACTGTATGGACGGAACCGAGGAATTTTTCAAACCTGCCTCCTTCCTTCTCCCTTTTCACACCGACTTCCAGTATCGTCTGAACTTTTATTCGATGGTTATAATCTACTTGCGTGTCCCCTTGTCGTTTGTCTTCTTGTTGTATTCTATGAAATGATCATCTCTTCTTGCTTTCTCTCAGCGCAAGTTGCCTTTCCCTGTTTGACCCTAGAATCGCTATTTGGTTGTCAACGCTGCTCAGCTGTGTGTTCTGCCCGCACAACTTTTCTGTCAATGGGGGATGTGTGAGTGTAGAGTGCCTCTTTCTCGGGATATTTCTGACTTTATTCTCAAGTAGAGCTATTTTTAATCGCTCATTTCTTTCATATATGGGAAGCAAAAAATAAAGAAATCTGTGAATTCTGCAATGAAATACCAATAGGTGGATTGAAAAAGGCTCAGACATCGGTAATTGTATCAATCCATGTTCGCTCTGTGTGTAGCTCTTCCTATCTGGTACCAGCACTTGTATCAAGTTCCAACTTCATAAATAAATGTCATGTTGAGGGGCTGGACTTGCGTGTTATATGACATACGAGTATAATGATTACTTAATCCTACATAAAGTTCTTTCGAGCATCACTTCGATTACTTCTGCGGTAGCCATTCTCCCTGAACCTTGCATCGGTAATTGTATCGGTAATTGTGTGTAGCTCTTCCTATCCGGTACCAGCACTTGTATCAAGTTCCAACTTCATAAATAAATGTCATGTTGAGGGGCTGCACTTGCGTGTTATCTGACATACGAGTATAATGATTACTTAATCCTACATAAAGTTCTTTCGAGCAACACTTCGATTACTTCTGCGGTAGCCATTCTCCCTGAACCTTGCATCGGTAATTGTATCGGTAATTGTGTATAGCTCTTCCTATCCGGTACCAGCACTTGTATCAAGTTCCAACTTCATAAATAAATGTCATGTTGAGGGGCTGCACTTGCGTGTTATATGACATACGAGTATAATGATTACTTAATCCTACATAAAGTTCTTTCGAGCAACACTTCAATTACTTCTACGGTAGCCATTCTCCCTGAACCTTGCATTTAGGTCTTCCATGAATATTGTTGGGAGTCGTTGATAAAGATTGACATGAAATTGTGCATAGAAATATAGTTTCATCTTGGGAGTTGATAGGCTGTGGCTATTACTGCTGGTGATAAATCTGTTAATACTTTAAATAAAAATTAAACCACGGTCACGCCATCTCTTTGTAATTGAGGCCTCTTCTAATTACTATGATCACCCCGTCGAATGCTTAAGCTCTTGGGTTGGAATTCAAGACAGTGTTTTTGAATATCTTTATTGATTTTCTCTCCGCGTTTATTTCATGTTCTGCTATTAGTATGATATCTCAATCATTTTAATTCAATCTGTTGCCTCTATATGATGTTTTTCCGATCAAGTCATTCGTATTAGCATGCATAATATTGAGTTTTCTTCTCCTTCTGTTTTGGCTAAATGAGGCCTCAGTCGTTCTTATTCTTTCGGCCGTTGTTTCCGTGGAAATGGCTGTTCTACCTCCAAACTTACTATTTTTGACTTTCTCACAATTGTCGTAGTCGAATATCATGCAGTGACAACAATATAGTCTAATTTTATCCTATAAGAGCATCTTCTCACTCTCCTTTCATCCAACACACCAGCCTTTCATATATAGGAAAAGTGCATGTCTTCCTTAATGCCTTAAAGATAGAAGCTTGTATTTTCTGTGAAAGTTACTTTGAGATTGATCTCTTCTTTGTTTTCGTTAATTATCAGGTTTCCTTTGAAGTCGAGTTATTTTTCTTCTGATTTTGAGCTAGTCGTCCGTTTTGCTTCCAAGTTAATTCCTCCCATTGTTTTGGCCGAACTCAAATTAGAGATTTATGAAGTAGGTGGGGTTTCGGGACTTACTACTAATCACAGAAACACCCTCACCCGACAAATGCTGAACAACAAAACTACCATTACTTCCTGTGAGGAATAGAAAGACTTCTCCTGGAGGGTAGAACCAGAATCTACCTAGGGGATGTGGTAGTTCTCTCAAGCTCAACGATCCGCCTCACAAAGAATGGGTAATTATACCCCATGTTCTAAAAATCAAGGAAAGCCACTGAATATACGAACCAAGTCCCTTATTTTACTGAATTATTTTACGACGATAATGGGAAGGAAAAAATAAAGAAATCTGTGAATTCTGTAATGAAATACCAATAGGGGGATTGGAAAAGGCTCAGACATCGGAATCACCATCAGAATGATTGATCTAGATATTGTATTCATCTTGAAACATGAAGTTAGAAATGGATAAAATAGAATAAAGATATTTAAATACACTGTCATAAAGACTAATCCAACAGGGTAAAGAAATGACGGATAGGCTATAGCAATAAAAAGAGCCCTCAGGTTTAAAGAATTAACAACTATCGACGAACCATATCGAGCCTTAAAATCGACTTAGAACTAGCATCAATACTTGTAGCAACCAGAAAATAACCATTTTGAATAAATTTTTACCAGTACATAACTTCATAACGATATTCGTCATGGACACCGTACAACATTCATGGGTGACTCAAATACACGTGGCCAAGCAAGCGACTCGAGAGAAAGAAATAACGCTGGCCAAATCCTAGAAATACTGCTTGTAAGAAACATCCTCTAAGGAATGGATCAGCTCACCCCAACTATATTACAACCAACACCGCTTCGAATTCAGATATCGTATTAAGCACCTGTAATATGTGACTAAATATACACATGAGATCGGTACCATTTGCGTGTAGCGATTACATTGGGATACTACCCCAATTAAATAAAATCCTATATAATTACCCGCATCTCTTAGGAAGAATAAGAATAAGCAGACTCGCAGAAATATTTAGAATAACAAAACGAATACATTCCAAGAGTCCCGATCGACGCTTCACTCAAAGAAATCTACGAGGACTTGAAGCGTTTGACTGGATCCCTGATAGAAGCAGATACAAGAAACATTACCAAGACCAGTTTTCGTACTCTACAACAACAAGAAAGGAAGAAAGAAATGTAAAGGAAGAACAGAAATATCAACAGGGAATACCAGACTACATATATGGAGAAAAAGGACAAATATAGAAAGGACATTTTAAGTCTTGTAGGTACAAATGTAATGATAAATAGAAGCAGCATTTAACGAATAACGAGCATCAGAACAGATGAAACTTGGTCATTGAGGGGAAGTTCAGCTTTCAAAATGTATAAGGATTCAAGGATATGAGAATTGGTCGATCTTTACGTAGAGTGGTCGGGTTTGGCCAATGTGAGACCTGTTCTGCGTGACCTTCTTGGGTGCTTTCAACTTTTGAATGAAGAGGTTTTTCTCGGTGAGCTGATATATGTAGGTTATGTCAAATGACGTACGCTTAAATTTGCATATAATAGAAGAACGGTAACAATTGTAAGGAAGTCTTTTTAAAAAAAGAGTGAGTCGATTTTATAAATATTTGGTGTGATTATCTCTAGATCCAAAATAAGGAAGTGTCTTTGGATTATTTGGATTATGGAGAGGGTTTTAGTGGTCATTTTCGATGTTTGTGGACCAAAGAAGAGTATTGATCAAAATGAATTAGTTTATCGGCCACATATTGAATTACAACCGGATTAACATTATACACCGATGCTCGTTCTTCTAATAGTTCATTTTACTGTCTTATTTTATGTTTGATAAGGTGACGATAAAAAGATATCAACTTTGATTCTTAACAGTGTTGCTGGTTTTCGAAAATTATACACTATATTACCTTCAATTATGAACCTTTTAATCTACTATTCATCAACGCCTCCTGAATTTCTTTATTAGAATCTAAAGTTTTATTGCGAATTATTTAATTATTTATAGCATAAAATGACCACTAAAATCAAAGATACTTTTCCTGGAGATTTTGGAGATTTTCAAAGTTACAAATTTCATCCCAAGTTAAAAGTTTTAGCGTTCGCCCCCAAAAACAAAATTTCACGTTTTAAAGTCCGGATTAAGTTGATAACTCTCGGGAAAATCTCTTGGAATATTTTGATTGAATCAAATTATGTTGTGATCAATATTCGCGTGTCGGTTCGTCCACAATTTGATGCATGATGTCGTTTATAAATTCAAGAATTTATGTTGCTGCATTGTCCGCCGTTTCATTTTTTGTTGTAAATCTACTTTAGAAAAAATTAATTTACAGTATATAGCCGTTACTTCGAAATTACGTTTGAAAGTGTTTCAAGAAGAATCATATCATGCTGCTCCGTTTGCTGGTCTATAGACAAGGACAAAATTCATGATATTACTATCTAGTACTAGATTTATAGCCAAAATCCCAGAAATAATATTTATAATTGCATCTTTTATTATCGCGACTAGCTCGTTTATAATGCATAAAATAACAGCAGTGTATTTTCATTTCGTCGTATTTCTGGTAAAATATTTTGTTCTGGTAAGTTAAATTCCCTAATAAAATCTCTTTGCTAAGTCTGTCTTGTGATTTACAATGGAAAACATGAGTGATAGCATAATCAGCAATTTTCAACATTAGTTATGTTATTCTCTTTCCTGCCTCACGATCAACCGAAGGAAAAATATTCCAACATTAAGAACAACCTGAAAAAATTAGGTGGAATAGCATTAACTAAAAAATAACTCGAAGTTTAAAGCCTAAAGCAAGGACTCAAACAGAAATGCCGATACAAGGAGAAAAAAAACTTGGAAGAAATATAATAATGATAACAATGATTAAAATAATGCACATGATCAAGAGAGAGGAGAAAAAATATGACATGTTTTTTTACCCTGAGATACTCGTATATATAGGAGTTTAGCTAGATAAATTAAAATACTAATTTTGTCTAGGTTTACCAGAAAATTTACGTATTTTTCTTACAGTATGTAAAGAAAGCGTTACTTTTCACAGCTGATGATTAAACTTCTAACACACTTTGTAAACAACAAATAAACGACGGAATGAAGGAGACCTGCTTCATTGATTTAACCAAAATGTCTGTACTTAAGTAAGTTTGTTTATACATTGCTGCATATAGAACTTCTTATAGTGAGTGATGGTAAAAATGACATATAAAGACTTGTTTTAATGTGAGGAATTATTGATTTGAAGGGAAACGACATTCTGTCACTTTTATTATCAGTTAAAATATGATGCCCATTTGAATGGGATGTATGTAGGTCAGTCAGGGCACTGCAACCTAAGGAGGATACTTGAATCAAAATACTTGTTCACGCTTAATGCTTATCTTACTTTATATTGATTATATTTGATATATTCTTATCCGCACAGGTCAGTATGTATATGAATATATATTTAGGATCCTAAAAAAATGTTTGTTACTAATGAATATAATAACTCGGTATTTTCTCAATATTACAATGTATTCTCGGATAAAACTCCTGATCCTTTTTCTTGATTTCCTTCTTAGGACATGTGTTTTCTCTTTCAGATGTCTAAGAGATGTTGAGGAGGCAGTCAACTACCCATTTTCATTATCTAAAGAAAAAAATGGCACAAGTATCGAAATTGCTTCGGAGCCTCCAGATGATGGTGAAGACTCTGATATAGACGACGTTAGTGGGGGATATTGCTGTTGTCGAGCAAGAAAATGTCCAATTGCTGAGAGAAAGACTTCTGACACAACCATCCCATAAAAATCTGACAAACCGAAACAGTCACACTGAGCCTTTTTCTTTATGGGGAACATCAAGTTTTGAAGAGCAGGAAATGTTTGGGTGTGATAATTATGTAACAGAGTCTGGCCCACCGAGGAGAAGGAAGCAAAAACGTTCGAAGCCTGTTTATGAGTGGAAGAAATGTGAATTTCAGATTTGTGATGAAGGGGATGTCCAAAGCTTGCATGAGATACATAAGCCATCTATTGTAGAAAAATGGGCAGATGAAAGATTTACGCCTGTAGACATATTCAGATACTCTGTCTTGATGGGATCAAGACAGAGAAAAACCGTTATCATCACGTTAAATTTGGGAAATATTTATATGTTACCCAAGAAGAACTTCATCAGTTACTTGGCATCTTTATTTTTTCAGGTTATAACTCGGTTCCGAACCGACGGCTGAATTGGGTGAAGCAGGTGAACAACCGAAATCTGGCATTAACTGAGTGTGGAATGACAATAATCAGATTTGATGAGATCTTGCAAAGCCAGCACTTTGTGGACAACACAAAGAAGCCTTCGGATGATGAGATCTTTAAGATTCGCACTCTTTTTTCAACAAGCTCTTAATGGATATCACTAAACCACTTCCTATGACATGGGCTAGTGATGAGGCCATGGAAACATTTTATGGGCGCCATGGATTCAACAATTCATTAGTGGAAAGCCCTAATAGTTGTCCACAGTTCTTAGATATGTGTAAGTACCGGATCTATTGCCCTTACTAGACCTGGCTACCACGTTTCAAAAATGATAGATGGGTTTATGTCAGTTAAACATGGTGACCACTCTATTCGTCATAACTCTCCATAATGCTCCTCGAACCTTTTCTAGGCAACTTGTGCCTGATGAGACGGTGCCTTATTCTTCTGAAATATCACATCGTTTATGGTATTCATAAAGTCCAGAAATGGATGCAAATGGTCTTCACGTAATTTAAAGTAGTTGACCAAAGTTTTCATCCTTGATCCGTTTCCTTATATTTCCTCCAACAAATACCCCCTCTTTAAGCCTTGCATTTAATAAATCATGAAACTTGCTACATAAATACTTGAAACCATTTCCATTTTGCGACACAGCATTCACAACTTGCTTCATTAGGACAAGTTTTTTATATAGTGGATTCAAAAGAGCCCTATTTAGATCCACCAAACTTTCTCAAATAATGCTTTCTCCCTGCTGCAATTGTATCCCTACTTGGCCTAAGATCACTAAAATGTTCCTGGCGGAACTATTTCACTCAGCAAGAAACAATAATCCCTTATATAGCTTGACTGTTGTCCAAGTAGTATGGTATGCAAATTATCTTCAAATGACCACGATTCAACCAATTGTGATCTTGTTTCAAAGTAATGCCAAATCATCATAAGTCTCCTTCATGATCACTGAGTTTCCAATAGAAATAGAAGAATATTTGCTACCATTATGTAAGGGAACTGTTAAAGATTTTTCTGCGTAAAATATAGAAAAGATACTTATCTTTTCTGCTATCAACAGAATAATTGACCCGGATCTAAAATATTTTTGGGGGGAATTCTGGAACGTAACTGCTCTGTCTACTCTTTTGCAAAGCCGAATCCCTTACTAGATCACTTAACTCTTGCCGATAGATTACTTAAGGCGCTTCATTTTTTAGGACCAGAATGGAAGGTTTCCTGGTGGAAATGGGACTAGCACAGCTGGCCCATAGGCATCAGACCGTAATACAAATGGAAGATTTGAAGAGTTGATGTTTTCCTACTATGGAAACTATGGCTTTGCACATTGCACATGCAAAATTATGTCAACACTGCGATTTTTGTACCCTTTCCAAATCATTCTAACATCAAAACCGAAGAAGTCTTTTCCATAATTTTTCCATTGCATTAGTAATTCATTACAAATTGAGCAGACTATATGAGGAGCCATGTCCTATCTTGGTGTCCTTGTTTCAATTAAAAGTACGCATAGAATAATAACATCACCAGAAGTGTAGCAAAAAATATCCGGGTATTTTGCAGATCGTCTGCTAAATATTTCTGTTTCTAATATCGTTCATGACTGTAAAGAGAAGGGATTGGCTATCTCAATTTTGGACAAAATGGCGAAATGAAAAAAAAATCAAATAAACTCTAAATGATATGATAATTCATTCGTCATTCTGAAACCAGCAGGTAAAAATTAATAAAATTCACGCAATAAATATGAAGCAATTTTTTGGTCGAACACTTGTGAATTCAGGCTGTTCTGCCATGAGCACTCAACTTTTCACACTCACCTATGGGATGTCAGATCACAACTGATAAATGTCTTGCTGGCATCACGGTAGAGTGGCGCTGCCAACAGCATTACTTTTACATAGTGCTATCATATGACTCTTGGCACTTCAGCGTAATAGTATAGCATTTACTATATCATATGTACATTTCTATTGCAGCAACCTTTCTACTTGAATTATTTTAGTAGCCGACGGCTCTAAATCAATCATTTCTCTTAAAATTTTATTTCCATTGGTATAGGTATTCGTTATATTTTGATCTCCTTAAAGTTTACTATTTGACCTAGAATTTTTTCTTCAGTCTAAATGAATAATTTTCATTTCTTTAGGAATCCACTATTCATTTGATATCTATTCATTTTGATATTCAAATATTCACTCATTAATTTTAGCTTCACCAAAGTCCTGTTATTTTTGAGAATTTATTAAAGAAAGTTATTATCCTTTTATAAAATAATTTTTATCATACCTACTCCCAGTTATCAGCTTTCACTTTCCGAATTTGATTGAGAGTTTCTTACAGTTAAATTTAGAGGGAATTATATATTAGTTTAAAAGTTTATCTGAAGTTTGAAGGAAAGAAGTTAAAGCCTGGCTACTATTCCTAAAAAAAATTCAGAACTGATTATAATCAACGTCATGGAATTTTCTTCCATTGCAAGATACTTCCATATTGAAAATTGCAGTGAATGGCTTTTAAAATGTGTTATTTTCAAAGTTTCACACTCATTGATTAGATTAGGCAATATATATATATATATATATATATATATATATATATATATATATATATATATATATATATATATTTATATATATATATATATATATATATATATATATATATATATATATATATATATATATATATATATATATATATATATATATATATGCATGAAAGAAACCACAGTGTTAGGATCAATTTCGTCACGAAACCAGGTTTCAATGGAAACCTGCGCCATCGTCAATCGCTGGTGGACTAATGAATACAGAAGAGATGCTTAACTTAAAGACACAAATTTACTAGTCGGAATGTGATTAGGGGGGTGGTTATGGAGGAGCAGCGACATCTTTGAGTAGAGGAAGTATTAAAGATTGGAATTTTCTTTATAAGCGCCGATTCAAGTAGACGCCTATCTATATAATTGTGAGAATTATAAATTATTTTTGCATTGTTAATGTCAATTGAATGTTTTCACTTGACATGTAGAGAAAAAAAGTAGAAGAAAAAGATCTACGTCGAATATTGCATATATGTTCCTTCATTTTCATGAAGAATCTGCGGCTTGTGCCAATATATACTTGAATGCAAGATTTGCGAGGGATATAATAAACCCCCTGTTCTTAATCGGTGAATCTATTTTAGTCACGTGCGAGTCTAGTTGTTTGCGACTCTGCATCTCACTATCTCGGTCGGTCGGTTCAAGTTTGCTTTTTTGGTTTCTGTATTAACATTGTAACTATTCGGCTGATTTTAACGAAATTTGAAACTCTTATATTGATTTACGTTCGCTTTGAATGATATGGTTAACTAGCTCCTCCCAAGGTTATCCAGGGAATTATTTTGTTTGAGTAATAACATCATAACTATTCGGCCGATTGTAACGGAATCCGAAACCCTTATGTTGTTTTACATTCTCTTTCGAATGATATAATTTTCAAAGTCCTCCTAAGTTTCGCCAAAGTCGGTGTACCGGGTCTCCCAGAAAAAAGTTAACCTTAATTTGAATTAGTATAACTCAAAAACTATTCGAGATTTTTGTGTCCTGCAAAAAATGTTTTATTTACCAACTATTTATCTGTTGATTCTAGAAATTTAATTAAATTCCATTTTATGATATTGATACAGTAATGGGTTTAGTAGAGGCTATCAAAAATAGGTTTGCGCAAGGAAGTAAAATAATTAAACGAAGCCTAGGAAGGCTAGGCCATTTTGCACTTTCAAGAAAAGCGTAGGGACCCTAGGTATCTTAGGTCACTGTGCGATTCTTCAAGCAAAGCCTAGGCCATTTTACAGGGGTTTTTCAGCAACGCTGTGGTATGGTCTCGTCATTATTGCTTACTAAGCTAATCAAAGCTTTTCTGTGTAAAGGCTTACTTCCATAGAACCCTTTTAATAATGCAGTTAGCAAAAGATCAAAGCGTATTTGTAGTCACAAACTTTATTAAGACTGGCAGTATTAAACAAGTACAAGATTAATTTGAACAACGTTTTCCAGCTAGGCACCCACCAAGCTAACCCACAATTTGGAAAAATGTTCGCGAATACCAACAGGAAGGAACATGCTTAAATCTAAATAATGGTCGTTCGGGTCGTATGAGATCCATAAGAACAACAAGAAATCTAAAAAAATGTTCAGATGACACTTGTTCAAAATCCACATGTCTCAGTCAGAAAGAACGGGTTACAATTGTCAAAGTCATCATTTTACCGCATTATTAAACGTGACTTAAAATGGCATCTTTATAAAATGCATGCAAAACAGCAGCTTCCTGAAACTGATTTTCCTTGCTGTAGACAATTTGTCGAATGGCTTCTCCATAAACCTGCTTGTTTCTTGGTGACGAGGCAGCCTTCATGAATGGAAAGGTAAATAGCCGCTGAACCACCCCTCAGCATTCAACTTTGACACACGTATTGGTCAGCAGAAAGTGTCTCTGTGGATCGGAATATGCGGGAATGGCTATCTTGTCGGCCCATTGTTTTACGAGAATAACTTGAATGGTGCTGCCTACCTTAGCATGATCAACGAAAGGATCTTCCCGGAACTCCGCCAGATTTACGTCAATCAATTCAATAGACTTTGTTGGATTCAGGACGGCGCACCAGATCATAGACAGCTTGATGTAAGAACAAAACTAAGAGAAACGTTTGACAAACACATTTTCACGCTAAATCATGCAATTGAATGGCCCCCAAGATCCCCTGACTTAACACCGTGCAATTATTTCTTATGGGGATATCTAAAGAATAAATTGCATTCTACTCCACCACAGAGCATCAACCAGTTAAGAGATAGTGTTACACATGAAGTCAATAGGCTTAAGGAAAATCACAAGTTAATCAAAAAGTTGTTCAATCAATGCGATCAAAGGCGCAACTGTGCTTGGGAAAAAATGGAGGACGTAGAAGGAACCTGTACTTAGGAAATTAAAAAATGAATTTGTATTACCCATATGAAGAGGTGTTTTTTGTTAAAAATGGATTTAAATATACTTGGTGATTTTAAACTTCGAAGTTTGATTATTTTACTTCCTTGCGCAAACATAATTTTGATAGCTTCCACTAAACCCATTACTGTATCAATATCGTAAAATGAAATTTCCAGAATCGACAGTGTAATAGTTGTTAAATTTGTTTTGTTTTGCAGGACTCAAAAATCTTCAATAGGTTTTGAGTTATACTAATTCAAATTACAGTTAACTTTTTTCTGGGACACCTTGTATTTCTTCCAAGGTTTTAAGGTCCTGTCGTCACATCAGAGCCTTCAAAGAAAACAGAACTGCAAGAAAATAAACGGGGCTGGAAAAGGGCAAGCTATAAAATTCTTCTAACAACCGCTTTTCTCTTCTTTTTTTTTAATAGCCGGCCCGAGCTACGGAATATCGCTCAAATAAATAAACTGAAACATCTATGCATCTAATTCATTAGGTAAAACCCTGAGGAAATAGCTCAAAAATGCGTCACCAAAGGGAAAATGGGCTGCCATCGCAATGTAAACAAACGTGTCTAAGAAAAAATTGGGAATAACCTCTAAAAAAAATAAAAACCCGCTGATAGCGGTGCCCCAATAATTTTCTACATTAGTTTCTAAATCCCTGGATTTATTTTACTGGCCCAAACCCAAGTGGAAAACGAGTAAATATCCAACTAAATACAAATACCGCAAACGTGACTGAACAGAAAAGTGAAATAACTATAATAAATTAATCGCAGCTCATAGCGATTGCCAATTAATTTTCGACTTTAGTCTACAAATCCCTGAAATTATTTTAACCTCCGAAACCCAGCGGGAAAACAATTAAATACCCAAATATATGAACTAACCTTATAAAATAACAATAGCCGCTCATAGTCATTTACAAATAACTTCGAACATTGCCCTACAAATCCGTGTTCTCGTTTTAACCGAGAGCAGGAGGGTGGGGTTTACATACTCAAAGAAATAAAAAAACAAGAAAACCAAACTGGCCGACGATCCGTTTTTTCCTTTAGCCTATTCATATAGGAATTGTTCTAGGTGCAAATGATTAAAGCTATTTTAATTGTGTTTTCGATGTGGGCTTCTATATTTGTAGCTATGTTAGGTTGATTTATTCTTATTGCAAGAAAAAAAACAGGGCTAGAAAAGGGCAAGCTATAGAATTCTTCTATCTATCGAACCTATTCTAGTCGCGAGCGACTCTACATCTCACTAAGTCGGTCGTTCGGTCCCGTTTTGCCTTTTTATTGTTTTTGTAATAACATTGTAACTCTTTAGCCGATTCTAGAGAAATTTGAAACTCATATGTTGTTTTACATTTTCTTGCGAATGATATAATTGCCAAAGTCCTCTCAATGTTAGCCCAGAAATTATTTTGTTTGGGCAATAACATCATAACTATTCGGCCGATTCTTCCGAAATTTGAAAGCCTTATGTTCTTTTACATTTTCTTTCTAATAATAGAATCGCCGATGTCCTATCAAGGTTAATCCGGTAATTACTGAATGTTTTTAGGGTCGTAAGGTCATAAATCAGAATTAGTGAGAGCAAGCGACATTTTGGTCAGCAGACCTTGTTAGATAGACTATTTCGGATCGTTTTTCGTATTGAAAGGAAACATTGATGTTGTTTACACGTGCCAATTTTTAAAATTAATTAATTGGGGCAAGTATGGGAATGTAATATAATAATTGTCACATATTTTTTTACTTAGGATTAGCTGCTGAATAAAGGATGGTTCTGGCTTTATAATGACATTTTTATATGAACCAAAGGGGATAGTGGAGCTTAATGAATGTTTTGATGATCGTATTGATTTCATCCTGTAATAAACAAGGATCACATATGTGATATGCTCTTAGGACCTTTTATCTGATAAGTCAGGGCACGAGAATTAGTGAATATAAGCATTAGAGTTGGTTATTTTCCGGTAGACAGAATAATTTGCTTGTTGTTTACTTTAGATATTTTTACATCCAGAAAGAGCAATGAGTTGTTTTGTTTCCATTCTACTTTAAATGTAATGGTGTAGTCAGATATTATTCAATTATTCAAAGAAAGAATCAAATGCGTTATCATTAATAGGCCATGTGGCACATACATTCTCCATATAATGGAACCAAGTTATGGGATTAGATAAGATAGGGGAAGGAGGTGTTTCTCAAGGTTCTTCATTAACAAATTACATAGTATCGAGGGAAAGAGATTACCTAGGCTCAGGCCATATTTCTGTCCCTAAAAATAATCTTTAGCTTTAAACACATTGTCTGTAACACAAAAACGAACCAACTTTACAATTTTATTACACGGTAAAGTAATGTTAGGTTAAGCAAAGGCAAGTTCTCTATAATCACATCCAGTGCTTCATCAACTGGAACTTTAGTGAAAAGGCTATTAACATTAAAACTTAGCAACTGCTTATTGGATAGATCAATCTCTTTAGTTTTATTAACAAAACAGCCAGAATGGATAATGTGAGCATCAGAGATGCTACCAATTAATTTGGATTGGATGTTCGCTAAGCACTCAGAAAGTTTGTACGCATGAGATCCTACGCTGGAAATTGTCGGTCTAAGCGAATTACCGCCTTTATGTGTTTTCGGTAAACCATACATGTAAGGTAGCTAGGCATTATACACTTTGAATTGTTTAATTAGATCAGCGTGTCCTTTGATAATATTTTTGAGCGAACTATTGAACGATTTAGTTTTGTTTGCCAGTGGATCATTATTCAGTTTTATATAAGTGTTTCTGTTATTTAGCAAGTCATTCAATTTAGCCGAATACCGATCACTATACATAATCCCTATCTGATTGGTTTTGTCAGATTTACTAACCACAATATCCTTGTTTTGTTCTAGTTTTCTCAAAGCACTTGATAACCAAAATGGGATGGACTCAAAAGTTATAATCGGATTTAAAGCACCAAGTAAATAACGACTGATAAAGTCACTATTAATATCGGCTCTATTTTTATAATTCTCAATAATACTAAATGCTATCATTCAGATTGTCATAAATTTGCATGAAAAAGACAATACAAAGCCCTAAATGATTTTTTGATTGTGTGTTAATTAGAATTGAGAAAGGTTCACGACATTTTTCTTCGCAAATCTTGCAATCAAGTATATATTGGCGAAAGCAGCAGATTCTCTGAGAAAATGAAGGAACATAAATGCAATATGCGACGTGGATCTTTTTCTTCTGGGTTGTTGCTCCACATGTCAAATGAAAACCATTCACTTGACATTTACAATGCAAAAATAATTTTTAATTCTCATAATTATATACATAGGCGTCTACTTGAATCGGCGCTTATAAAGGAAATTCCAATCTTTAATACTTCCGAAGGGCAATTCAATAGTAATCCCTTGATAAGTAAGAAATTTATACTTCCTCTACTCAAAAATGCCGCTGCTCCCGCATACTGTCCCCCTAATTACCTTTCAATTTTTAAATTTGTGTGTCCTTAAGTTAAGCACCTCTTGTGCATTTAATAGTCCACCAGCAATTGCCGATGACGGAGGTACCTGGTTTCCAGTATAAAATGATCCTAGCACAGTTGTTTCTTTCCTGCATTTACAAGTATGTTACTGTACTTCTTTGGATATATATATATATATATATATATATATATATATATATATATATATATATATATATATATATATATATATATATATGTGGTAACGGCCATAATATATGGGTTAGTGAGAACATGTTTGATTTAAATATTTATTATATAAGTTTAACAAAACTTTGAGACTATATATTATACACATATTTAGATGTAGTTAATAGCGCAAGAAAGGAAAACTGGAGTCATACCTCGGAAAATTGCTAAGAAATGTATTACTTGACCCTTAAATGCCTAAGAAAGAAAAATGGGAGATTTAGAAACGGACAAATTCGGGAAGACTATTTTAACCGCTATATGACGCTGAAATAAAGAAATGGATTCAAACCGATGTCTTCTCTATTTTTTCAGTTTTTATATTTCCTATTTTATTTATTAAGCGTTGAAGGGTCACCTTATACATTCCTTAGCATTTTTCTGGGTTGTAATACCAGTTTTCCTTATTTGGGCTATTTACAAAATCCATTATATATCACGCGTCATATAATTTTCCCTTAACATATTTAGATATATCTAATATTTATCTTTTGTGAAAATTTAAAGTGAATGTAGTAAATATTTCTTAAGTTATGAGGAAATAAACAAACTATCTTCCAAATTGCAGCAGCCAAAAGATAAGTGTCACTTAAAAAGAATGAACTACCAACCGAGGTATTTGTGTTTAGGAGACTGTTGATGGGCTAATAGTTACTTTTTATGAACATACATTATTGGAACATTCAACTGTCAACATGGTGGCTTGTGAGAGACGACCGGTATCCTGTGATGAAACCAAAGGATTGTGTGCATTCACCAAGAGGGCAAGTCAAATTATGTGATAGCAACTACTGTAGGAAGCTTTAGAATGTATTGTGCAACGAATTCTAGAGCTCGTTTGAAGTCATCAGGATCGACAGATGCTAAACCCCAAACTGGTAGACCTCGTAAAAAGTCACCAAGACAGGATATTATTTGGGTTAGAATGTCACTGAAGGATAGGTTTAAGAGTGCTGCTGAGATATCCTGGCAGTTTAGCTCCACCTCCTATGTCAACGTATCGCGCAAAACAGTTTCCTGGAGGTTAAGAGGTTCTGAGTTACTTGCTCGGGCACAGGCAAAGGGACCTCTGATTTCCAAAAAGAATCAAAGAGTCCGTCTTCGTTACGCTAACGAACATGTTGTTTAGACAGAAGAACAGAGGTTGCAGGTTCATTTTAGCGATGAATCGAAGTTTAATGTGATTGGTTCCGATGGAGGAATGTACGTCCGACGAAGATGTGGCGAAAGGTTATCTCGTGCATGTGTGAAGAAGACAGTGAAATATGAAGGAGGCTGTGTAATGGCATGGAGAGTGATCTCTGCTTCTGGTCCTGCTCCACTTATTCGCCTACAAGAGACTGTAAATGCTGAAATTTCCAAGCAGATTCTTAGACAGCATGCCATTCCACATCTCCGATCCTTGTCAGTTCATCCTCCTATCTTCGTGCAGGACAACGCGCCCTGCCACACTGCGAAGAGAGTCAAAGATATTTTGAGTGATAAAGGGGGTTGATCTCATGGACTGGCCACCTCAAAGTCCCGATCTCAACTCTATCGAAAACGTTGGAAGATTATTGGAGAAATCCGAAGAACCAAGATGAACTCTGGGAATTATTGAAAAGATGAATGAAACAATATTACCCCATCATTTTGAGAGAAATTAATTCATTCCTGTGGTAATCATATCGGGAGGTCAGTGCTAGTAAAGGATGTTCACAAAATATTAATTGTAAGGGTGCTCTTTTTTGTTCTTGTTCCATTTTACATTGTTTTTCTAAGTGACCTTAACTTTTGGTCGCTGCAATTTAGAAGATAGTTTGTTTTTTCCTTATAACTTACGAAATATTTATTTCATTTTCTTGAAATTTTCATGAAATATAGATATTAGATATATCTAAATATGGTTATAATATGTAGTCTCAACGTTTTGCCAAACTTCTCTAATAAATACACTTGTTCTTACTGCCTCTTATATTATGGCCGCTACTGTTTATATATATATATATATATATATATATATATATATATATATATATATATATATATATATATAAAATCCAAGAAACACATTTGAATAATTAATTACGAAGAATTTGGGGATGTAGTGGGAAAAGTTTTCCTATGTATAGCCACCAAATCGATCCAATTCTAATTCTTTTGTATTCACTGCTCCAATTTATTCTGTTCCTCGCATGAGAAGAAATAAAGTAGAAAGTTCAACTTTTTAATTATATATTATTTTATTAAAAATTACTCCTTCATAAGTTCTTTTTTTCAAAGAAATTATTAAAATATTAATTTAGAATTTATGGAATTATATAAAGTTTGAAAATTTACCTTCTATGATCTTCACACCCAAAATATACTTCCCCGCCCCACCTGTCTCATATAAGAACGTACTCAGTGTACAGCAACATGCATTAGACACCCATTTGTTTATCATAGAATCAAATATATCGGCAAAAAGACTCTTTGGATTTAGAAATACTTTTTTTTTACTAATTAGATAATTGCTCATTTGAACGAATAGGGCACCTAATCCATCTGAGTGTTCATTTGAGCTGGAGGGTCTAATTCAACCAAGGGTGGGACTACCGATAATCACAAGTAAGAGTTACTCAGTTTTAGCTTTTCCAGGATTTGGACGAGAATGAAGTTCGTCTGCCGGCCATTCGATCGTATGACTCCAACTGGATGAGTTTCGTGGCAGGTGTCCGGTGGCTTTAAAGAACGTATTGCTATCCGGGTGGCTAATCCTAATATTAAGTTTTCAATAATATTTTCTCTACTATTTCGGAGGAGCTTTTTACGCGTTGCAGGTTCCTATTGGGGAAAGAAAGACAGAAGCTGCAAAATTATTCTTCCAGAGTACTGTACTGCCAGAGTGGGTTATAGGAACCGCTTTCTTTGTAGAACTTCTTATATTAATAACTTTTTAAAAGTTCTGTGCCAGGAAGTAACATTACATATATTTCGTCACTTTTTGAATAGTTCTACCAACGACAAGATGAGTTTTGCCAGATTGCCTGCATCATAACGAAGTAGGATCTACGAGGTTGGGCAGACTTTTAGATAACTCCTTACGAGTTTTCACTCAGAACAATGCCGCCCCAAAATAAGTGAGACTTTATTCAGACAAATCCAGGACACGGGATATTAGCAGCATAAATAATGCTCATCGCCAGGCAAACGTAAACGAAAAATAGGTCTATAACTTTTAACGCGCGGAGTATTAGAAAAAAATTCAACGATCTTCCGATTCTAGTGGCCGTTGAAAATTTGGTCACTTTTTGGCAATAACAAGTATGTATAAAATTACACGCAATAGTTTCTGATGCGCTTACTATAGGTAATACGGATATTTTAGTAGTCTCTATAGCTTTCGAAAATAGTAATTTTAACTTCGGTGTATTATACAGACTCCAGCAGAAACAAACAAAATGACCAGAAAACTATGAGGTTTAATGAAATATTGCTAGTAGGCAATTGACAGTCATATGTGTCTACTTTAACTTTATAATTGTTAACTTTAACAAGGAAAGCACTAATAATAAGGGAGAGAGATTTATCGATTTTAAATCGAAAATTATCTCAACTAAATGGTAAACGTTCCAAGGAAGCAAAATATACTTGCTTTGATAATAAAACATGAAGAAAACTTTGTTGAAGGTCTCTCTGTCGGGGATCATATAGGTAACAGGAATCACACTGCTATTCGACTAGATAGAAGTCCTCATTACTGAGTATCGCTACGACACAGGAATTTTATTATAATTATTTTTATGCACGATAAAAACATGCCTTCTAAGCAAGGGATCGCTCCCCAACTCGAAATAGATGCTCGCTATGGATAAATAATAATCTAGAGTTTGATATAAAAGAAAGAAATCGCCACTACCACATGGTAAAAGCAACTTCAACATTGCATACCACCCAAATTACGTTCATTATCTGCATCCAGTCAAAAAAAGGCAGTGAGTGAAAAGAAAACCCCAAAGAGTTCTATAATTATGTAAATAATAGAAAATCGATACGAGAATCGATAATACTAATTATAAATTACAAGGAAACGCTTGATAGCGAGACAAGAGTTATTGCTCGCATCATAAATGTGAAATTTTCTGAGGCTTTCACGCTGGAAGACATGTCACATTTCTGCTTCACCTGATGTAATTGACTCCAATGAAGAAAAAATCTGCCAATTCTAAGTGCACTCTACTTGAGCTATTAAATTACAGGGTGCAGTGGCTAATTTGTCGCCGTTGACAAATCTAAATTCCGCGCATACGATAAATATTTTTCTGTGGGCCTTCTTAGGCCTGGCTTCTCTCAGGACGGAAGGGGTCCCCAGAGCTGAAAAAATGGCTATGCTGGTACCATGATTGGTTATAGCTACTTCTCCTTTGATTTTATAAACAAATTTAGGGGTAAGAGATTAAAATTCTGCTTAAACCCTTTTGTTTCTTGGATGAATCTCATTCTCGACAACCTTCTTCACAGTAAGATCATCATGTTCAAATAGGTTGAAATTTACATACTATTCTTTACCTAATTCCCTGACGATATAATTCTTCTCTGCTTAGGAAAGTTTCTTTTTCCTTTAAACTTTTTGAGAAACAAAAACCAGTACAATATTGCGACATTACCCGTCATACGATGACATTCGTCCTATGTTTTATTTGTTTGTTGGACGCAATTTGTTTCTCAGGTCCAACTATACTCCTTAGAACGGACTAAGACTTTGCCATTACAGTTAATCATTAATTAATCACCGTTCAATTTTTTCTCACTGAGATTTTAGCAGTCAGTATTTTAGTCAATTGTTTGACTTCATTTTCTTAGCAAAATCTTTTTCCGCCCAAGTATTTAGAATAAACTAAAATTGTTTTTACTGCGTTTTGTCTTTAAGCGTTCTGCTCTTCCTTTTTCTCTCTCTTTATTCCTCCTTTCTTACTCTTTCTGACACCCCTCTTCTCAATTGACTGAAATTTCCTAGTTATTCACACTTTTTCCCCTTCTTTTGTCAAAAAAATATTGCACGTGTTTCGTGGGTTTTAAGTTCGAATATTTGAACTTAGGTGTTGTTATACTCGTACTAATTCCTCACGACTTTAAATTCACTCAGGCATCTAACACCAATGACAGATTCTAAACTCTCTCGTTTGTCAAACCACTCACTCTATTCTAAAAAAAACCCCCTCCATATCACTAAGGATTTTTAAGATTGAATCTTTTACTCTTATGATCTTATGGTATGCGGAATATTTCCAAATTTCAAATGTCTCTCTCTCAATTTTCTTTGATCGATATGGATTTTCAGCACTCGTTTCAGAAGTCTTGAGATTCTTGATTCAACTAAGAATACATGCAACATATTTCCAAAACTAGTTTAAGCACTTTTCTGATTTTTTATTCTGACTACAGGTAACGGAATTCCAACGTTCTTTTAACTACTCTTGAGATACTTTATTCACTATGACTGCATGTCACGGTTTTCCAATTCTCATTCAAGCAGTCTTGAGATTTTTTATTCCGCTCTGACTACACTTAACAGATGACCAACGCGAGATCGACCAGTATTGGGATTCATGTTTCAGTGAAGAGTGCCCGTAACAGATGACCATCGCGAGATCGACCAGTATTGGGATTCATGTTTCAGTGAAGAGTGCCCGTAACAGATGACCAACGCGAGATCGACCAGTATTGGGATTCATGTTTCAGCTAAGAGTGCCTGTAACTGATTTGCAACGTTCGTTTAAGTAGTTATCTAATTCCTGATTCAACTCTGACTACAAGTTCTAAATTTAAAGGTTCGTTTAAACATTCTTGGGATTCCTGATTCAACGCTGAGTCAACGTAATGGATTTCCAACGCTCGTTTAAACATTCCCTGGGATTCCTGATTTAACTCTGACTGCCCGTTAATGAATTTAAACCCTAATTCAAGTCATCTTGGGATTCCTGATTCAGCTTTAACCACACGTAGCGCATTTCCGAAGCTAGTTTAGAAGTTGTGGGATTCCTGATTCAACTCTAACTACAAGTACAGATTTTGAACGGTCGTTAACACATTTTTGGAATCCTCCATTTAGATCTAACTAAACTTAATAGATTTACAACGCTCGTTAAATATTCTTGGGATTCGTGTTTCAGCTTTGACTAAACATAACGGGTTTCCAACTCTTGTTTAATCAACCTCGGTATTCTTGGTTCAGCTTTGACTGCACATGAACCATTTCCAACTCTGTTTCAAGCAATCTTAAGATTCTTGATTCAGCTCTGAATGCATGTAATGGATTTTCAACGCTCGCTTAAGCAGTTTTCTAATTCCTGATTCAGCTAAGCTACACGTAACATTCTTGGTATTACTGATTGAACTCTAACGGGTTTCCAACTCTTGTTTAATCAACCTCGGTATTCTTGGTTCAGCTTTGACTGCACATGAACCATTTCCAACTCTGTTTCAAGCAATCTTAAGATTCTTGATTCAGCTCTGAATGCATGTAATGGATTTTCAACGCTCGCTTAAGCAGTTTTCTAATTCCTGATTCAGCTAAGCTACACGTAACATTCTTGGTATTACTGATTGAACTCTAACTAAACTCAAAGGATTCCCAATGCTCGTTTAACCATTCTTGCGATTCAGGATTCATCTCTGACTGCAATTAGAGTATTTCCATCGCTTGTTCATGCATTATAAGATTTCCTTATTCAGCTTTAACCACACCTAACGGATTTTCAATGCTTTTTTTGAGTAAATGGAATGGTATTAACTGCACAATAGTTATGAATTTAAGTCGCAACATTAGAAATATTGGTAAAATTTTAATATTTGTATATATACACTTTTATTCAACTACACACTATTTGATAAATACTAAGTAATTTAAACATATTAACAAAATACACATTATGTATTATCATAAATATTTATGAATAATATGATAAATGCTAAAATATGATTAAATATGTTAAATCTATAAATCTATGAGAGGCACTTTCTACTTTCTGCTCAATTGGTACATAAGTAGTTATATATATATATATATATATATATATATATATATATATATATATATATATATATATATTGAGTGGGGTCCTACACAACAAATAGATAGGTAGGATAAGAGAACCTACAGGGTGTGCCAGTTTCTTCTTTAATTTCATTTCGCTCCTCTCAAGCTTCTTCTAGCCACATACCTTTCAACTTTTTTTATCCCCTCTCAATTTTTCCGAACCTTTTCCTCTTTTACTACACGATCGCCTCTATTCTTCAATAGTGACACCTTTTCAGTTCTTTCTATTCATTTTTCTTCTCTTCGTCAATCAAAGCCTAACTACACATAAGACAGTAGCATCCTGAGTATCGCGTTCCATTTACTTGAATCTCATCATCTTCACCACCCACCTGTCGCCTCAATCTAATACTACCATGGACACAAAAAGACATGACGAATCGGTTATTAGCCACGGAACCTTTAATTCTTCTTATCACCTCTTAAGCTTTTTTACGCACAATTATCTCTTCTTATTACCTGATCTCATTGGTTCACCTCTGTCATCCTTCTGCTTGTCTTTCAATTTAAATCTAAACCGATCCATTAGAAGCCATTCTCTGAGTGCAACTCAGCTTAAACCGTAAGGAAGAGCTTTAGTTGAGGCCAAAAAACTTTAAATTATAATTCATCAGATCAATAAATCAATACTGCCCTCTCCTTTACCTTCGACATGTATCTTTAGCTCCAACTTTTACGCTCAGGGTAAATTCTCGTCTAACTTCAATATTAAATAAAATAAAAGAATATAGAGTTCATTTATACAGATATATTTATTAAAGTTACATGTTAAAGATATGAATGATTGAACTATTCATTTTATTAAAGAAAATCGACATCAGACTTAAGCAAAGCTTTTACGCGGGGTCGGAAGGTGCTTCAGCCTTTCTCGTAGGTATATGATGAGAGATGGAGAAAGAAAAAGTTTAAATTCTGGGTAAAGTTTTATTTCGACGTTTTGCTGTAGACTTGGCATCTTCAGGGAACTGAAGTTCTTGGGTAGCGCTGTCCTCTTCATACTCTCTGGGATGCCCCTTAGCAGGAATACTCCACATATGACATGCGTGTGAATTCACCCTATAGAAGGCCCCCTACTCAGCATTCTTACTCCGGTAGAGGCGATGGTAAAAGAGGGATGGTTTTGGGAAGGGCCAATGCGCTGAACCAGTTTTGGTGCCAGGAGAGTGCATGCCTGAACAAACCCCGAAACTACATTCAGGCATTCTCTGGACGCAATGAATGCATCCTTTATTACCCTCCTCTTCCTCTCCTCCATTTTGGCGGCAACTACCCATGACGCTCCCCATTCGATATGGTGGTCTGCATCCCTTAGTTACTGTGTGCGGGCGTTGGAAAATCCACCCGCCCTGATGTCGAGTTTGTGCTCACTAATTCTGGTCTAAATAACACTGTTGTTATCGAAATAATAGGATGTTTTACATATCATGCAAGGTATGTAAAACATCCCCAGATCAACCATCGATCTTCATTAACCCACAAAGTGTTCTGGATCCCCCACGAACGGACCACCTCAACGCTCTTGCTGAAAAACTTGGGTAAAGGAGGCAATTTCGACCACCTAACAAAAATAAAATGAATTCACCACCCCTGACCCCGTCCTGTTTTGCCCCGTGAAGAATGACTCCACGCAAAAACTCGTTAAAATTATGTCATTCTCTTGAAACTCGAAAGAACATAGGTAATTGGAAGCTTCAAGAAAAGCAGGTTTGTGGTCTAGTCCAATGTAGAACCCGAAGTAAGAAATATTCTGGAATTGAGACGGGGTTACAACCTATGGGAAGGCTAGCATACGACCCTGTAGCCCAGCACAGAACCACAGAGAGACTTAAAATTGTCTCTGTGCAGATCGGAAGTAAGTGTCAATATCCAAAACCCATGAAGATGGGGCACCCACACCGGGTGGAGGGCGTTGATTTGACTTTCATCCATCATTAAGTTCGCTATGATTTTTTATCATTTCGGGAGCCTAAATAGGTTCAAAATTATTTTTTTATCTATTCACTCATTTTAGCCATATCATCTTGAGTCAATCAGTAGCGGGGGAGGGGAACTCTCTCACTCGCATTCAATACAAAAAAATCTATTTTCTATTAACGCAAACCACACAATCTCACATAAAAAGAATAAAAATAAGATCGAGATCAGAGAGTGTGAAAGGCGCATGGTTCCTCACGAAGTAAAGAGGTCTCCCTGCGGGTTACCCTTGGGCAGTCCAAACCAGGCATAACAGCAGTACTGTGGCCTGGGAATGTCACTTAGAAGAGTGAAATAAAGTCTTGATACAGGGGTTATGCCACAACAATGATCACTTGGAGCGGCTAGTAACTGACGTACAAAAAAAGAACAGGCAAATATGAACTTAGAAGTGAGTGTACCGTTAAAATTCATATAACAAATGACCATCATGTGCAAAAGACTTGATTCATTCCTCGCAGAAAGCTTGGTTGTAAGAAATCAAGCAAGAAATAGAGGAAGAACTATCGATGGCTAAGACTCTCCAAGTTTTAAAACGCGAAATACTGGAATATAATGAAGATCATATTCAAGGTTCCCTCAATGAGAAAAAAGACCATTGAATAGGGATTGCTCCAATTCTACTTAAGAATCACCCCTAACCAAAAGGAATAGGAGGTGTACATTCCAATGCTAATACGCTACAAGTTTTATGAGATTGGTACACACACACGAAGAGTGTTTAAAGTGACCCGAGTTGTGTGGTCCGAATGCGGGAAGCTGACTACAACTTCAGGGATTGCATAAACAACATTAAAAAATGCATTAATTGCGGTCGTGGTCATAGGACACTGGCGAATGAAATACCCTAAAGGAAGAAAAGCGATCAATGGCATTAAACGGAGGAATACAAATGGAAAATCGGAGGAGAAAACCGGTCACACGCAGTTAAGATTCAATCACGCAACTCGCGAGAAAATAGATAATCACAAGCTCTATTAATGGAAAAAGAAAACAGACAATTGACCACATTGGGCATTGTTGTCCATATGATAAATGTAGCAATCCTTTGCACCTTCTCAGAGAAGCTAAATAACATGCTCTCCTAAAAATAAAATTTTAGGAAGAATAAAAGGAAACAGGCAATGGAAACCCAGACATTGAAGAAGACTCAGCCTCCTCTAAGAGAAGGTTATCAAACCCGCAAAGCGACGACAGGAATAAAATTGTCAAAATGGAAAAGGAACGAAACACAAGTGCCATAGCAACAACAATAGACACTGCAAACCCAAAGAAATCCGATAAAAAAAACAAGAAAAGAGCTGCTCGAGTGCCCTTAGCAGCGAGGACCTCCTTCTACCTTTGAATAGAGACCAGGGAACAAGGATACATAGATGGTCAGAAATACATCGGTAAATCACTTCACATCAGAGTTTTCGCGAACCCACAATCCAACTTACCCCTAGACAAATTCCCAACAGGGGCAATCAAAAGCAACACATTTAGATGGACGCAAGACTCAGGAGCACATGAAAGAGATAATCAAGAACGAGATTATTAGAAGTGCAATTCACATTCTGCAAGTAAACTTGCACATCTTTAAATGGGGAGTCTTCAACATAATAATTAGCCTAACAACACGAAGCTCCCTATTCAGGACCAAGATACGAGGGTGCGGTCAATAAGTTTTGCGAATCGGTAGGGCAAAACAGAGGAAGAGGGATGGCTGTTTGTGGCGGTGTTGGGGTGTTAGGACAAATCAGGACCTGCAGCCGCACGCTCCTGCCTCGTCTATTTAAGAAGCAGTAGCTGTTCACAGATCGTCAGTCACCAATTTTTTCAACAATGTAGAAGGTTGAGCACCGCGCAGTGATCAAATTTTTGACCAAGGAAGGCAAGAATGCAAAAGAGATCCATGAACGCATGGTTGCAGGGTACACCGACACCGCCCCTTCATATGCAACCATTGCTCGCTGGAATAGGGAGTTCCGCCATGGCCGTGAGTCCCTTGAAGATGACCTCCGTCCAGGAAGCCCGTCAGACGTGACCAACGAGGACAATGTAGCCCTTGTGGAGAGGATGATCCTCGAAATCAAGCGAGAACTTAGAATATCAAATGGAAGTGTTATCAAGATCATCCACGACAATTTGGCCATGACCGAGGTCTCTTCCCGTTGGGTCCCTAGAAACCTCACGAAACCTGACGCCCCATGATCGACTTCAACTTCGTCAAAGTTAGGAGGAGCTGCTGTTCCTGTACAACCAAGACCCGGCAGGATTTGAGTCACGCATAGTGACAGGTGATGATACGTGGGTCCATCACTGGGATCCCAAGACCAAGCTCGAAAGCATGGCCTAGAAGCACAGTGGCTCTCCAACCCCCATCAAGTTCCGGACCCAACCTTCAGCCGGAAAGATCATGGCCACCATCTTCGTGGATTCTGAGGGAGGGTTGATAGTGGACTATGCGCCTCGTGGAAGGACCATTTCAGGCCAATATTACGTCGATGAACTGGCTGGGTTGAAGAAATGCATCCGTCAGAAGCGGCGCGGCAAGTTGACATGCGGTGTCCTGCTCCTCCACGACAATGCCCCTCTCCACAAGGCCAGAGTTGCACAAGCTGCCTTGCGCGAGTGCGGATTCGAGGAGCTTAACCATCCCCCCTACACTCCAGATCAGCCCCCTAGCGACTAGTTTTTATTCCTCCAGCTCAAGGCTGCACTGCGTGGTCGCCGGTTTAGGGACGATGAAGATGTCCAGCTCGCCGTACAGTAGTGGATTGAACAGCAGTCGGGAGATTTCTGGTTGTCGGTAATTCGAAGCCTCTGGGAAAAGTGGCGCAAGTGCATTGAAGTCGAGGGTAGTTATATTGAAAAATAATAAAACACTTTTCCTCTTATCCGAATTGCAAAACTTAATGACCGCCCCTCGTACATATGATTAATAACACCAGACTAAAAATAATAGAAATATTATAATCATCTGTGTACATGGACAATCACTGCAAACAAAAGTTTAAATAGTGGGATGGATCAAGCTGAACAAAAAAAATCTCAGGTAAAAGGTATAATGTAGTATCACTGGCTATAAAAGGGAATATAACTAACGAAGAATTTAAGATCTGGATCAATCATACCTGGCTACACAAGTTGACACACTCGTAGGGAAACTCGCCGTAATGAGGGGATACCAGACCCCAAGACGAATTTTTTTACCTATGAACAACTTTATCCTTCACTTCAGCCCGCATAACCCAGCAATCTTCCTTGAAGACCTAAATGCCCGATCCAGTCTTTTGGGATACAGGGTAAACCTGAACCAAATTGGCAGAAATCTAGTAATTTGGGCCCGAATTCTCCACGTACATTTTCGTAAGAGCTGCCACAAAACGCGACATATAAAAGAAGCAGAGGTTTTCATTAGAATACAACCAATAGTTCCTGGCTCATTATCTCTGTCAGATCACAATAGTATAATGTCCCTTATTTCAATAAATCCCATACAAATCAACTGAAAAAAGGAAACATGGCAGAAGAGCTCACTGGGCAATGTACAAAGAGGAACTAAAATCTATCAGGTCGATTCATCTCGAGAGGAAAAAAACGGAAAAATAGATGCAGAGCTTAGCAAGATATCAATAAACATATTTGAAACAGAAGAAAATTAATCCCCAAACATGCATTAAAGATGTTAAGGCAGTTAACACTGAATATAAACATGAATAACGCTCGGATATGGGATGCAATCATATCACCGGAGCTAATTCGTAAAAGGAACACAACTGCAGACTCATAAAGGACTTAAACATCAGAAAATAAAACAGCATCCTGTAGGTTTAGGTATGTATAGTCGCCTACAATACAATGTCTGCTGGTTGTAGGGGATAGACTGGTAATATTCACGAGTTGGGTGTCAGGTCTCTGTGTATTAGGTACTCGGTTGCAAATGGTATGGCGAATACCGTGTCAACTGTGTACGTTTATTTGAGCATACTAAGACGAACTATGGTCGGTAATGAAGTTGGCGTGTAATGTTGTGTTAGCGACAGCCGGTTTCCTCTCTTTGATCTGCTTGCATTGCACCAGGAGAGTGGAGACGGGAGCGGCTACCTTCACGAGAGTCTATGGTAGAGTGGAGGGGGAGGAAGTTGGGTTTTGTTTGCTAGAGCTGGAACGTGTTTGCTGTCGTGGGTTATAGGGAGGAAAGAGTAATGAGGTGGTGTGCAAAGTGTAGGGAGGGGTGGAGACAGTTGAAAGAGGGATGGGAATACTAGGGAGAGGGAAGGTCACAGTGAAAGGTGGGAGTAAAAGGAGAGGTGTGGAGAGTGGAAGGAGTATACGGATGGGTAGGGACAGTGGAAGGAGGGTTAAGGACAGTAGGACGAGTGGTGGGGACAGTGCGATAAGGGGTGGCAACAGTGGAAAGAGGAATAGCAACAGTGGAAAGTGAGGGTAGGTACACTAGAAAGGGTGCAGTGGTAGGAGAAGTTCAGAGGGGAAAGGGAGCCAAGACAACTGGGAGAGCGGGATACGAGGCAGAGTGATTGTTTGGAGCGAGTTCGTGTTTTCTGGTGTGTGGAGAAGATCTGTGTCCTGTTTTTCATGTTCGTATTTAAGGGCGAATACGTTCCCTGGGAATATGATTTGCCCGATTTCGTTCACAGCATAGAGCGTGTTTAGTACGTTGGCATATTGGCGGGGGCTTCTCTCCCCCCAGACATGTCTTTTGCCACGGTGGAGAGCACTGTGCCCAGTTTGTGTTTTGGAGTTGGCTGGAGTGTTGGTTCGTTTTGGGCTGGTTGGTGGTGTCGGTGTCGATGCGGTTGCTGTGGGGGTTTGGGTAAAGAGATGTGTGGGGGCATAGGTGGCTCCCAAGGTCTCGACAGCAGCAAATGTTCTTGTAAAGAGAGGGAGGGGAGCGGGAGTGGAGAGGATGTGCGAGGTTGTAGTGTGTTGTGGTTAGAAGTACATATCAGAGCCTCCTTAGCTCCACGACAGTATCCGCTTGGTTCTGAAAAGGTAGGGGCACATTATGCTCACACCCAGATGGTCGCCGCAGCAGTTAATGCATAGAAGAATTGTGCTTTTGCAGTAAGTGTAGTGGTGTTCCACTACACTGCATCTGGAACAGATGACCTCACTTTGGCACGTGTGTGTTCGTGTCATTTCGTTTAATAACGAGCATACTGGTGTGGTCTGATGTTGGTTGTGTGCTCGACGTTTTAAGCGTATTTTAATGTGCCTCATACCTTGATGCCTTGTTTCAGCAGCGTGTTTTTGTGTTGCTTTTCGGATAGAGTGAAAGCGCGGTTGTTTGGTGTAATTTAAGTAGAGGTCTTGTATGGCCTTCTCACTGTACATATGTCGGAACTAGGTGAAGAAGTCCTTTGTAGATTCTATTAAACTTTGAAAATGAAATGTATTTTAATAATCACTTAATTTACAATTATTAAAGTGTACATACATTTTGGGGAGACACCCGGTATATATATATATATATATATATATATGTAATTAGGTAGGAGGCCATGTTGTATACATTCACTGTTAAAGTCCAGATCAATGGTAGCCTTATTGATTTTAATTTGTATTCTCTTTATTTTTTCTGGGTCTTGTAGGCGAGAAAAAATTTAATAGAATCTATTGTTCTTTTCAATAAAATAAAAATGTATACACAGTTTAAATAATTGTAAAGTAGGTGTTTATTTATCTGATATTTTTTTTCTTTGCAGAATTAATGATGACAGTCAAACTAAACTTTGAAGTCGTTGAAGTACAAAGTAGATTTAGGAGGAAGTTTCAAAAAGAACCACCAACGCGCCTTATCATCAATTCGAAGCCAATGCAACTGTTCAGCACGTCCAAGAGAAGCGTTCCGGATGACCACGCACATTGTCATCCAATAAAAAGTAAGAAAGAGTGTTGGAAACGTATCACCGAAGTCCAAGAAAACCTGTGCGACAAGCCAGTCGTGATGTAGGCATTTCAAACTCGTCTGTCCATTGCATTATGAAGCGTTGTCAATGGAAAATTTACATTCCAAGATTAGTTCATCCTCTTAATGACGATGATCCAGACCAAAGAGTGCAGTATTGTAAGTGGTACTTGGAACGATGTGTCGAAAATGCACACTTTGCAACAAAGATTGTGACGAGTGATGAGGCCACATTCAAATTAAATGGTTCAATTAACCGCCACAGTTGCACCTATTGGGAATCTGAGAATCAGCATGTTATGGTCGAACACCATGTTAATTTACCAGGAGTTACAGTGTGGTGTGGCTTATCATCAAGAGGATTAATTGGACCATTCTTTTTTGATGCTACTGTCACTGGTCCCGTTTACTTGAACTTGCTACAACAGTCTGTCATGCCAAGTATTAGTGATAACTTTGAAGATGAGGAGTTTTATTTTCAGCAAGATGGGGCAGCCCCAAACTACTATCACGATGTCAGATTCTTCCTTGATGAGAACTTGCCAAACAAGTGGATTGGACGGAGGGGTTTCATTGAATTCCCTCCGCGTTCACCAGAACTCACACACTAGACGTTTTTATGGGGATACCTAAAAGACAAAGTCTACGCTATGAAACCTGCAACAGTCACTGAATTGAAAGCAGCTATTAAGCTTGAATGCACGAAAATACAAAACGAATTGTTTCGTGATGTTTGCGATTCCATTGCTTTGCGTTGTCAGCAGTTTCTGGACCAGAACGAACGTCAGTTTGAGAACAGGCGTTGTCAAAACAATAAAATAATATTTGTAGATTCTATTAAACTTTGGATATGAAATATATTTTAATAATCACCTACTTTACAATTATTAAAGTGTGCATACATTTTAGGGGGACAACCGGTATATATATATATATATATATATATATATATATATATATATATATATATATATATATATATATATATATATATATATATATATATAATTAGGTAGGAGGCCATGTTGTATACATGCACTGTTAAAGTCCAGAGCAGTGGCAGCGTTATTGATTTTAACTTGTATTCTCTTTATATTTCTTACAAGTTTTTTCGGGGTCTTTTTTGTAGGCGAGAAAAAACATTCGCAAAACACATATTTTATTCCGAGACGTCTTTCGACAGTGGTCGGTCATCTTCCGGGAGTGAACAGAAATGGAATGATGTACTCAATATCAGAAGTAGGTTTGGATAGTAGTAGATGAAAGAGGAGTGAAAATTTAAGAGAGGGAGGGATATTTTGCCCTAGTAGGGAGGGCATTTCTTTCTTTTATTTCTTTAAGTATGCCCTTTGGTTTTATTCTTGGATTAAATGTTTTTCTCCTATGTTTTTGTATCTTCATGTGCATTAGCGTTCTTCTTATTGTTTGTGTTAATGATTTCGTGTACATATTTTTGGTTCAATTTTTGAGCATTCAAGCCTTTATTAGCTTTTTTCCGACCAATTTACCTTTTATCGTTTAGTTTCATGTTTTTGTACTCATTTGATTATTATATGCTGTATTTGATTACTGTGTTTTATCTATGTATATATTGGTGAAAAGTCTTTTTGTGAGCATAGTTTGGTTCTCAGGAACTGACTCGTCGTAAGACTTTTACTCGTAGTCTTGTAGGTATGTTAAACTTGCCGCCTATTTCCTGTAACTCTGGAATGACACCATTTGCTAAGATAGTCCAGACCTTTCTTCCCAGTTTTTGGGTGGTGACATTGACGGGTTCTAATCGTTTCCCCCTGTGTAGATCTCGTTGTCGAAGGTGATCACGCCTTCTGACTTTATTAATAAGTAGAGATGTAGTGTTCTCGACACGTTGGATTCTTTTCATTGAGGATTTGCTGGCCGCTTGAGTCACCATAGCGTTGTAGATGAGCTTAGCCCGGACGTACATCAGATATTTTTTTCTAATGTTGACCGATCTAAGTCACTAACCTGTGTAGCTTGAAGATTTCTCTCTTTGCTAGGTTCCGCCTCTCCATGTAGTGTCTCGAGTATCCATGGTCGGAGATCTTTAGGCCCAGGACGCTGCCTTATGCGTAGTAACCGTATCTCCTTCCTTCTATGATGATGGGCCATGTCAACTTGCGGCTCATCGGGACGATTTTGTATTTGTCCCTGTTGGTCCTGATCTTCCATCGTCTCTCATACTGGTTGAGGTTATTGATTTCCGTTATCGTGCGAGTTGCCTGTGCCCTTTCTTTCCTCTCCGAGCACTTGACGATTTGCGTGATGTTATCTGAGAATTGCAGATACATCGTGTTCCTATCCCCTGAAGTTGGGAGGTCAATTGTGAAGACCAAGTAAAGCAGTGGTCTCAGGCAGCTTCCCTGAGGAACGCCCGTTTTTAGTACGAATTCAGGTCCTCTGTATCTCTCAATAACGAGACATGCCCTTATGCCCATGAAAAAGTCACAGAGGATCCTTTCCAGGATTGGGTCTAGCTGGAGGTTCAGAATTTCGTATTGAAGTCCATCTAGCCAGACTTTATCGAAGGCGTTCTGCACGTCCCTCAACGCAATGTCTACATAGCAGCCGTTCGCTTGGCAATATGCTACTTTCTTTGTTAGGAGTCCCAGGGCCGTATCGGTGCCCCCTTTTCTACGGAACCCGTATTGTTTTCGGTTGTGCGCTCCTAACTCGCTCAGTTGAGCTTGTAGCCTGTCTGCAATAATCTTTTCAAAGACTTTTCCCTGCATTTCAAGAAGAGAGATCAGGCGATATTTAGCCCAGGGTCTGGGGACTTGTTTCCCTTCAGGATGAAGATGATTTTAGCCATCTTGTAGCTGTCATGTAAGTAGCCTATATTCAGGGCAGCGTTCATTGTGTTCGTCAAACCCTGAATAATTTGCCTTGGGGCATTTACGAGGTAGTTTTTCGTAATTCCAGACCAGCCTGGTTCTCTCTACTTGAAGGACCTTATGGTGTTCAAGGTCTATTCGAGAGCTATTGGGCGTCTGTGGCTAACTATCTCTCTTTCTTGAGATACTTGTGGGTATGGGTGGGTCTATGTATTACTGAGCCGAAGTCATCAAGGAATTAGTCTTCAAAGTCCTGGTCGAAGTCGTCGTTCTCTTCAGGGGAAATAGTAAAAATCTCTGGCCAGTGCGTTCTAAATTTTCTTTCGAGAGACTCTGAGTCCTCAATGATGTCGTCTCCATCCTTGATTTGAGTTCCGCGTTTGGCAGGCAATCCCCTAAGTCTTCGGATGTTGTTCCAAAATCTTACATGATTGCCCGCCCGTTCCAGCCTCCTATTGATGTCATTCTAGATTGATTTTTGCTTTTAAATTAGTATGTTCTTTAGTTTCTTTTCATAGTAGTTATCTCATTCAGGCTGTCCTTTCCCGATTGGATCCTGTCCTGCCGATCTCTTCATAGATTTCTATATGTTCTCTAGCGATTTCTCTCATCTCGTTCATCCACCTAGGTTGTGGGAGCATTTTATAGGAGATTCTGGGCACACATCTCTCGTCGGCTTGTATGAGGAGATAGGTGATCTTATTTATCTCCTCATCACTCTCTTCAAGATTAGTTTCTCCCAGGTCAGCTAGTTGGTATTGACTGAGTATCTCTCTATATATCTTTCAGTTAGCTTTAGCATAACTTTTCCTAAGTAGGACGGGCTTGAGTAGTGGGGAGGCGAGATTGCAGTGATAATCGGGATTTCAGCGCTCGGTACCATTGGTCCCGACTCATTGCTAATATTTAAGGGGAGGTTTTGCTCGTTAACACCACGTCCAGTTGCCGAACGATGTATTAAGAAGGTCAGGAAATCGAGTTCGACCCTCTTGAGTCAGTCTCTTTCGAGTAGTAACTCCAGGTTTTTTCCCCTTTGGTCAGTGCTTCCATAGCCTCATGCTCTGTGTGGAGGAATTCCACGTTGAATTTTATTTCCAGCACGGAAGTTCCATGTGCTGGAGAAGATTCTTTTAGGCTTAAATTGGTAAGCCTCCCCCCTCCCCCCTTCCACAAACGGTAGCCTCGAACCGTGTCCACCACGGTCCATCTTTACACGGGTTAGAATAGCTCGGCAAGAAGATTCGAGGCTATTCGAGAGTAGAGCTGTTTCCCACTAACCCCTCCTTCCCGCGGGGAGAGCCCAGACGTAAATAGTGCTCGTTTCCCATGAGAGAGAAACAGAGTTAAGAAGTCTCGCCCGGAACCAAGAAGATTCCCCCTAGTTCCAAGTCAGGTGCTAACAACAAAGCAAAGTGACAGCTAACCTATTTGTGTATTGGAATTAGCCCCAGCCAGTAAGGTAATTCCATTTAACTATCACTACCGAGCGAATTTTCCGACTTCACTCATCAACTTCTGTCAAAGCCCCTCCTTGTTTGCCCCTCGTTTTGGGGTTGCCGAAATACTCTCCCCTGAAACGGACGCTACCGCCCCTCCCGTTTTTGAAGAACCGTCATCACTTTAACATCCCGCTCAGAAGTTCCGACCGGCCTCGCCTCACGTGCAGAAGACATCCGTGAAGCCTTACCCTCCGTCTCACCCGGAATCCTCCGTAAGCCAACCCCTCTTCCCCTTCAGTAACCCATTTGAGTTAATCTTCCCCCCCCCATTTGAATAGTCTCCTCCTGTAATACCATAAATTTTAACTTCATAGTCTGATTCATCTGATGTAATTTTACCCAATAATTCTCTGATGTGATTTTGCCCATCAATTCTCTCATTATTTTTATGTGAATAAAATTATATTTTTGTACATGACTCTTTAAGTAACCTTGAGCGTTGCCATTGCCCATATTATACTTGACCTTGTTCCACTCTTATCTCACCCTCTGCCCGCCGAAACTCGTGGTGTTCCGTCTCTTTGTCGGCTCGCCTTCAAGTTATTGGTCCCTCCCCATAGATATAATATGGTATTGATTTAATATAATGTAATAGCACGACATTCTGCATCTGGCGTTTATATCACCGCCAAACAATGATAGTTTCCTGCGCCCTTAAAGAGTGTAAAAGTTGATAATCGGCAGGTATTTGTAACGTGGTGGTTATAGGAAGCCGCCACGGGCAGTTTTTTCACCAGGGCTACTATTTCAGCAGGTACAAATGACTCTTCTATGTTTGGAATTGTTCTGTATGTAATGCATTTTTGGATCGCGATGGCTGCGCCGTCGTAACGATCCTGTGTGTGGTTTTTTATTTATAACGGTGTAATTTGGCATCTTTATTCTGTTTGTATCGGTGTTATCACCTTGTTCATTGATGAGGATCAGGTCGGGATCTACTATACGGAATATGTTTCCGTAGGGATTGTGTTTCCCTTCCCATCCATTAACGTTAATTGTAAGTATTTTTAATGTGTTATGTGTTTTCCATGTTTATTTTGAATAGTGCTTGTGTCTTTTATGTGTGTGTGTCTTCTTCTCCTGATTTTTTATTACAGCTCTTTTTCCGTTTATGATTTTGATAAATTATGCTTCACTTATGAGGCGGGAGTCCCTATGTATTTTTATTTCTGCCACCATTAGTGCTTCATCAATTAGCGATTCTTGGATTGGCGCATCGTACGTCCATTCCAATAAGCCTGCTTTGATTCCTTCCACGATCTCCCCGATTTTGGTTTCCTCTAGGAAGGGAGTTTCATCATTCCTGTAAAATTGGATTTTAATCTCTTCTCCATCAAACCTTTTGGCTTGACGAGAACTCTTCCGTTTACTTTTGCTCCTTGAACTCTCATGAGCCTTTGGAGGCTGGGAGCACTCTTGTTCTTCTTCAGAGGAGGAAGCAGAGCCTGAGAGGTTACCCTCAGTCTGTTTGATCCTTTTGGCTCCTCTTTTTTCACTCTTTCTTTCGTTGCCTTCTGGCCTGAATTCTGAGCTTCCTGTTTACGGACCTTTGAGGAGCTAGGGTGGGTTCCAGGATCGTGCTCTTTTCCGTTTTTACTTCTTCTATTGGAAAGGCAGTTACTGGCGCCTCTTTCTCACCCGGGAACTGCAGCTGGAGGACTTTCCCTGATGGGGGTTTCCTGGTAACAACATTTAAGCTAAGCCATTATTCTTGAGCATAGTATTTAGCTCTTTATCGAAGCAGTCTGGGTTTGTTAGATTCCTCACGTGGGCATATAGACATCAGACATCCTTCAAAAAATTGATCTCATACCTCAGACACCGCAACAAATACGCACATATAGAAGTGTCATCTACCGACGCCTCGTACCCTGGGTTCCAGGACACTCGATTGACCGAAATTCTTTGGAATCTTAAGTGGTCCAAAGAAGCCGAAGTAATCAAATTCAAAGACTAGACCTACGTTTTTAAAGTTGTCTTCACCGAAACCATAATGGCGATTAAGGCAAAAGAAAACGGCCTTCTCCTCTTTAATGTCCGCATCTGCTCATATCAGATTGAGCGTCAGGAGGTCGTTGACCTGTAAATGTGCTTCAGGTGCTATAGGTACAACGAACACACCTCCGCCATTTGCCCCAACTCTACAGTTTGTTCTGTGTGCGCCGGCCAAGACCATTCCTGGCGTGAATGTTAAATTTCGTTCCAGAAATGCCTCAATTGTGGTGGCCCACACAGAACCATGGCAATTACCTGTCAAATAAAGAAGGACAAATTTAGAAAACAAAGGACAAAGGCTTAAAAGAGGAGGAAAGAAAGGCTAACGCCGCCTACGCAAAGGTTGCCAAGGCAACGGTCTCAGAGAGTCGTGTTGTCACTGCACCGACGTTCTGGCAAATTGAAAACGAAAAATCAACAAAAATAATGTGTTGCATATTATATTATGCACGCATTGCTAACTTGACCAAGCCTGGCACCTTAGTAAAGGAGCTGAACACCGTGCTCGTGAATAAAGGCATGGAAAAAAATGTGGTTCCCAGAAAACTCTCCGTCAAACGAGGTTCTTCCAGTAAATCTCCAACCGCAGACCGAGAAGAGCGGCCAAAAAGCTCACGGGATCCTCGAGTGCAAGCTATGTCTGCCCGGCAGAAGGCACAAACGGACTCACAAACACACCCAACTACCCCAACAGAAGCACAAGTCGAGCGAAAGGGACCTGCTACTGTGAGGCCTAAGAAGGTAGATCATTCGCGCCGCCCCCAAAAGGCCTCGCATTTACGTCGACCGAGTATGTCCTCGTCTTCAAAGAATCGGAGTTCCCGGTACATGTACTAGTCGATGTTTTAAACCTTAGGGTATATTCTGCCAAAGGGAACCGGTTTCCTGACGACAAAGGCCCGGAAGATATTGTCCATGGCTTTAGGGCCGGATAATACAAGTGGGATTATGAGGCTGACATACCTGAAGATCTGGAAAAGCAGGCTCTCTTCCGCGACCTTGTCCCATTCTCAAACGACACTTATGTTGTTCTCACGGACGAAGAGTTCCGTAAGAAGAGATCTGGCAGGGTGAAGACTCCTCCGCCCCTCCCCCTCTAGAATAAAACACTCCTCGACATAGCATCTACGCTACATTGCGAGCGTAGTATCAAAAGATACCCGGAAATGGTAGAAGACCTTACCTAAACAGGAACATTAACCCTAAAATGTAACACTCTCATCGATCATGATAACCCAGTTTACGACAAATTTCACCGAAATTTTACCAACCGTAGTAACGAGTTTTACTAGTTACTACAAAGGCCTGAATGCCAACCAATTTCGACCCCCAAAACAACAAAACACGATATTAACATTGCCAGAGCCTCCCTTTGACCAGGGATCTATTCATCCCTGCTCTCGCGTACTATTTTTTCTATACTATCTATTTTTGCTGAACATACCCTTCAACCAGGGAAAAACCCTTCAAACTTATACTAAACTTATCTTTACTATCCTTTTCAAAACCCTTTCACCACTATTCTCTCCTACTTTTGCTATACTTCCTAACACGTTATGTCCAATGTCTAAGGTACAATAAGGGATGGAAAATTGGCCGACTGCTCAGACTTCATTGAAGAAACAACGCTAACTCAGAAGAAAGTTCATACCCGATACTGGCGGTATAAGAAAGGGAAAGTGACGTTAAAAGCGTGAAATCTTTTTCACTTTTCCCTACGGGGAATTAAAAAAGAGAAAAATACATTTGGAGCTGTGAATAGGCTATACATGTTTGCCTAAACCCTCCGACTACCCACTCTGAGGGGCAGCCAAGCGGGGGTGAACTGGATGGCCATTCACTTATTCTCGACCCAACTATGTCGTTCTCTTTGAAAGACATGATTGGAGGCGCCAAGGAAAGCCAGTTTGAGAATTAGCCGACTGTGAAACTCGGCATCTGAGGCACCCGAACAAGAGGCAGAACTCAACTTCTGGGGTAGGAGGAGGGGATGACCTCTCCACTCTTCCACCCTGGGAGCCCAGCAAGGACCATAGAGGAAAGCAACATCCGTCTATATGTATGCCGGCTGCAGCACTGACACCAAAACTCTCGCGGGTGGCACCCCCGGTTAGCGATGGTTTATTCCGTGCTAACCAACCAAAGGTCCGCCATACAATCGCACCTCGTGAGAGTCAACTGCTTTGTCTGCTTTACCAAGTTGACTCCCGCTTTGACAGCAATCTTCGAAAATTTAATAAAGTGAATTTTTAGCGAGATAGTGAAGAGAGGGATTTAGCCTGTTGATAGTAGCGCGAACGTTTGTTCATTGATTGATTCGTAAGTGGACCACTGGCTTTCTTCGTTCTACGACAGTGCGGGGACGGATCTTCGCTCCTACGTGGATTATTGTATTGAGGTAAAGTGGTAATTTTATTTGGACATTGGCCCTCTGATCTCCTCCACCTCTTTCTCCCTCACCACTTTCCTATACAAGTGTTTTTTCCTATTCTTTCTCCCATGTGTAAACACCCAGTGAGAGTTGGGATGAGTGTAAAATGAGAGAAACCCTTCAAATAACTCTTCGGGTCCTCTCGGAGGGCCCGAAGCCGGATAGAGGTACGGTTTTTGAAAAAATATATAGTAACATAAGAATTGCACTGGTTCGACTGATAGACATCCCGAATGGATACTCTGCCATTTGTGCGAGGGAGGCTGATTGTGAGGCCTTAACCTCAAGCAAGGCAGTTGAATGCCTCAAGACGATAAACCTAATACCCCACACACCACCCCAAATAAAGAAACACCGTAGTGTCATCTGCAGGCGCCTCGACTCTTGGGTTGGAAGCCACTCAGCAGAAAACATTAAAAACGAATTGGAGAGGAACCACCCTTGGACGAAAGTTGCTGAGGTTTTAAAATTTAAAACATACACGCACGTCTTCAAGGTTGTCTTAGAGGATACGGTTATGGCGCAAAAGGCAAAAGAACTAGGCTTACTGTTGTTCAGTGTTAGAGTCTGCTCGGATCAAATTGAGAGGGAAGAGTTTGTCGATTTACAAATGTTCTTCAGGTGCTATAAATACGGCAAACATACCACCTCAAGCTGTCCTGAGAAAAAAGACCTAACTCTTTGCTCCATATGTGCAGGTCGCAACCATTTTTGGCGTTACTGCAAGAGTACATCACCAAAATGCTTGAACTGTGAAGGCCCCCACCGGACTATGTCCATGGCATGCCCGATCAGAAAATCGGAAATCCTCAAGGAAACAAAGCTACGACGTGAAACAGAGGAGAAAAAGGTGAATTCGACATACGCCAAATACGCAAAAGCCGCTATTGCCGAAACGAACAACCAAAGAACCTATCTTCACATAGAAAACGAGCACTCCACAAAAATTATGTGCTGCATTTATTATGCACACATAGCAAACATTACACGCCCAGGAACATTCGCAACCGAAGTCAATCGTATGCTCGTAAACAAAGGCTTACAGGAGATGTGGTTCCCCGACAACCCTCCGTCAGAGGAGATTATGCGCATAAGCGTAGCCCCTCAGTGCTTAGAACCGTGCTAGAAGGAACCCACCCCACAAAACACAGCCATCACACGCGACCCACGCCTCAACAAAAACAAACATACTCCACAGACAGAAAAACCAGCGCCACTTACACCCCAAAAGACTGACACAACTACACCCAAAACCCACGAGAAATCACCAACAAAGCAAGCAGTGCGACCGAAAGAGACCAGGTCTCCGAGGTCGAGAAAAATCTCAAAAACACGTAGCCCTAGGTCAACCTCCTCATCTCGAGGCAGAGAGACCCAATTGAAATACCACTCGAGAGGTTTCAATTTGAAACTATATGCCCCCGAATCGGCCCCTTTCCCCACCGAAATCGAGTCTCACGAAGTATCTGATGGTCTTAAAACCGGAAGATACAAGTATGAATGCTCCGATTCGGTACCGGAACGGCAAGTTGAGGAGGCTCTTTCGCGTAACATGGTAAAACTGACCACCGACTGCTTCTATACAATTACAGATACTGAATTCAGGAAAAAACGAAACGGCAGGGAGCGCAGCCCGCCCAGTACACCACATGGGGTTAAAGTGGACCACGAATAAGCGTCCACTTTAATCCCACACATATAAAAAACCATACGTTACACAAAATGAATGACAGACTAACAATAATACAGATGAATGTCGATGGGTGGGACGGAAAAGGTTCCATCTACGGCAACATCTTGCGCCAAATGACCCTGACATAATACTCATTAATGAACACGGAATGACCGCTCATAAAGCGATAAAATTTTCAATACGACGTCATCAGCAAAAATCACAGCCAGAAACGGTATGATGGCTGCGCAATAGCCGTCAAAAAAGGTTTAAAATACAAAAGACTACCCGACTTAGATGAATCTTACCTTGCCATTGAGGTAAGCACTACCCTGGGGGGTCTAGTCGTGGCCATGGCGTACCAACCCCCAAGACGCGGCTATGTACCCTTGCACAACCTTCTACAGATCCTCAGCCATAAGAGAAACGTAATCTTTGCTGGAGATCTGAATGCAAGATGTGCAGCATCAGGGTATACCTCCTGCAACAATGCGGGTAGAAACATCGAAGTATCACTAGACAGACGCTACGCGACAAGAATCGGACCCAAATTCCCGACATTTATTACAGGAAATGCAGCAACGAAGCCTGATATTGTTTTAACCAGAATCAGGTTTCCATACAACTATTACATTGAACCAGGCCCTATTATTCCAAGCGATCACCAGGCAGTTAAAATCACAATTAGCGTAAACCCCATTCAACTAGAAATCCCAGAACGCAAAAGCTATAAGCAGGCGGACTGGGAAAGATACAGAAACTACCTTCTAAATTATATCCCAGACCCTTTAATTGATGCAAATTTAGAAGAAATAGATGAAGAGCTGGATAAAATCACTGACCTCCTTATAAAAGCAGATAAAAATAGCATTCCCTGCATTAAGTATAAAACCCTTCCAGCTCCTATTTGGACCCCTCCCATGAAAGCCCTGGCCCAAGAGTATAAAGACCTGTCCAATGTAATAGCGCTGATAGGCCCCAACCACAATGCCCATAAACGAATAAGACAGATAAAAGACGAACTCCAGACACTCATTACAGACCAACAAATACAGGCATGGGACAGACTAATTGAGGGACTTGACATAGAGAGAGACTCACGGACTTTTTGGCAGACGTACAGACGTTTAAAAGGACAACCCCCTCAGAAGAAAATTGTACTCAAGCATGACGAGAAAGAAATTGACGAGACTATAGAGATTGAGGAAATTTTTAAGATTTTCTGGTCCTCAATCTTTAAAATTACCCCCGAAGAAAATTACAATTATGACATCGAATTCGAAAATGACATCATCCAACAGTTAAACACACAAATACATAAAACCTCCCCTCATCATTGTGTGTCGCAGGAAAGAGCGATGGAGGGCTATGGGAGTAAAATAACTGCCCAAGAGCTCTCCGTCGCACTAAAATCCTTTCGTCAAAGAGCACCGGGTACCACGGGGCTGACCAGGAAGAATTTCATTAAGGCCCCGCCTAATGTTCTGAATGGGCTTCTTAACATCATGAATGCCGCTCTGAACACAGGTTATTTTCCCGACCAGTGGAAAGTGGCCAAGATGATCTTCCTTCCCAAATCGGGAAAGCCCCCGGACTGCCCTGCAAACTTCCGACCGATATCTCTCTTAGAATTTGCAGGCAAAGTCTTCGAGAAGATATTGGTAAATAGGGTCAACTCTTTTCTCGACGAAGCCAACCTGCATAACAAGCAACAGCACGGCTTCAGAAAGAAAAGAGGGACTGACACGTCACTAGCCGTTATAACGGAAAAACTTGCGAACATCAAGGCAAGTAAAAGGCATGCCGTCCTGGTGCACCGCGATGTTAAAAAAGCATTTGACAAGGTTTGGAAGAGAGGCTTGCAATTTAAGATCCTGCAAATAGGCCTCGACCCCATTCTTGAAAGGATTCTATGCGATTATATAATGGAGAAGAGAGCGTATATACAGATCAAAAAACATAAGGACCCCGAGTTCGAGCTCGAATCTGGGGTCCCACAAGGGAGGTGTCTCAGTCCCCTTTTATACAACATATATACACGTGACCTACCACAACCTCTTTTCGAAGGTACGATATACGTTCAGTTCGCTGACGATATATCGTAAATTTGTACAGCCGCCTACGTTCACACGGAATTTATGGCGATAAATACGGCTAGGGAGATTTCCAACATCAACTCTTTCGAGAGGAAATGGAAGATTTCGACCAATGCCCCAAAATTCAAATTAATTCCCATATTTCGCAAGACCTTCAATGATATACGAGTAGAGGGGGAGAGAATCCCCTACTGCTCGGAAGGGACGGTCTTGGGGCTCAAAATCACCACAGGGGGATACAAGTGTCATATCGGGCGGACAGTCGCGAATAGCAAGAGAGATTTAAAGGAGTTTTATAGGTTCATTGACCTAACTCGCTCAAATAAACTCAAAATATTTAATGCGTGCATTCGCTCGAGACTCTTGTACCTCCCGGTGCCGTTGAATGCGTGCGCCTGGACCCACATTGCGAAACTACAAACCATCTAGAACAAGGCGGTTTTACTCATTACAAACACACGAAGAAGAGAACACAAAAAACAGAGGGAGCTGCACGCCTCGGTTGGATTATCTCCGATCAACGTGGTGCTCCACGAGAGAGCTAAGAGGATATGGCAAGCCATTGGTGCACGCTTGACCCCTGAATTTTCTCGTACACACCTAGACATCGAGGCCGACAGACAAATAAGACCTTTTAAAAGTAGTAAATTACAGTCTGACAGTGACGTGACTCCCCAATATACACTACGTGTTCGACAATAGACGAGACTCAACTAATCAGTGTAATGTGAAAGTTTTTTAATTAAAATTCAACCTCACTAAAAACAAATTCACTTAATTATTAAAGATTAAAGCTAAATAATTATTAAAATCAACCTGAAAATTTTTAGGAAAGTAAAAATTTATTCAAAAACCCAAAGCGGGATGTAAAAAACCCCGTCTCTAATAAAGGCTTGAATGCCCAAAAATAAAAATCATCAAGATGAGAACCCTTAATCAAATTAGCTATGCTGATTTGGTTAAATAAACTATAAATCTTATAGTTTATAACTAAAAAGAATCCAAAAATACCACAAACAGAGCTACCCTTTCACCAGGGATCTTTTATTCTGTCTTCCACACATCATCTATTCTTTAAACTCACTTCTTAACCATTTTACTCTCTTACTATTTTCTCTCTAATTCTATCTAATTTCATCTCTTATTATGTCCAATGTCCAACCTCGTGAGAGTCACTCCTGGTTCACCCATCATCATCATCTCTCTTCCCATCCGGCAATCCATGTTCACTAACGCTGCGCTGCTACGAGGAGGGGTTAGCTACTGACTTAGCTACGGAAGTATGAATTTCTTGCTTATTAAGGTATTAGTATTGAGTTGGCCGTCGGAAGTATTAAAGTTGGGAATTTCTTTTATAATTGCCGATCCAATTAAGCGTCGATGTATATAATTGTGAGACTTATAAACTATTTTAGCATTATAAATATCAATTTGATGATTTTCATTGGACATATGTATATATATATATATATATATATATATATATGAGCAAGATTTAGACCGGCTTTGCCAGTCAAATCGACAACAGTGGGAACACTGGAGGCAAAATAGGCAACAAAAAAAGATGAATAATATGGAACTAAAACGAAGGCGATGCCCTCACAACCAGGGCAACTAAAACTCCCCAAAATTCTTCACTCCTATCACACCTACCACACACTTCACCACCTAGCTCATCAAATCAAATAAAAAATTGGTCAATCATAATTAAGGAAATTTTTTAAGGACAAACTAACGTTTAAAACATAGACGCTACAAAATTATCGACTTTTTCAGACCTAATCGCTACAAAATGACCAAAGACATTGGAGGAAAAACTTTGTTCAGATAATGTTGAATAAGTAGAGGGAATTGCGATTTTGTATGATTGGTGGTCAACGCGGAGACACCGAGTTGTCAGATGTATGGTTTTGGGCTGGAGTTATACATTAATTGCCGGTTTCTTCATTTGGATAATGACGGCTTCTCTATTCGCAATCTTCTGCGGTTTTGTGGTCTCAGGATGATGGAGGTGTTCTTATTTACCGTCTCACGGGTTAAGATAGTGCTGAGACGTGGTCTTATTTTTTAATTGCCCCATCTTGTAAGTGAGCCGTTAGTTACCTTGACAGGGTTGTGCAGGTCACACCAATGTACTTGGAACTGTGGTGTTTGCAGTCACCGACTTTACACGAATATTCGTACACTACGTTAGTCTCCTGGAGTTTGCTCGTCGGAGGGAGACAATTATTTTTCATGATTGTAATATATTAGTAGGTTTATATCCATATTAAGGTTGGTTGGGGAGGCATTTGGATGTAAAATGGCTTTGAGGGCCTTTTCATCTTCATGGTAGCCTGTGTTCATATTGGTCTTGTAATAAAGATCGATGGTATTTTTCTTCGGTTTACACCGGGCACCAGATCAAGCGCCCAAGTTATTTTTTTCTTTTATATCGGCATCGAAGAATTCCTGTGGGTAGCCGTTGTTGACCAGAACGCGGGAAGCCCTCTTCAGTTCAAGATCAACAGCCGTCCACGAGGAGGAATGGGAAATTGCCCTGTTAACAAAGGCATTAATGACTCATTTCTTTTAGCGTTCAGGACAGTAAGAGGAACCGTTTAAACAGAAGCCTAAGTTTGTGGCCTTAACGTACACTTGGCTCGTAAATTTAGACTCATAGGAACTGATTAGAATATCAAGGAATAGAAGGGATCGTTGATCTTCCGCTTTGTCGGTGAAATTCAAACACTAATTGTTCTTAAATGTGTCAACTAAAGCATTAAATTTGATCAAGGTTATCCGCGTCCAAAAGTATGTCTTCGATATAGCGCACATAGATGGAAGGTTTGGATGCTATATTACTTTTGAAAATCGTGTTCTCAACTGTACCTATGTAAAAGTTGGCAAAAGGATGCCGAGGGGTGACTCCGTCGCAACGCCATCGATTTACACGTACATTTGCCCGTCGGGGCCGTAGAACGGGGCTTCTTTTGTGCATGCTTGGATGAGTTGTCGTAGAATGTCTTCGGGGATGGTGAGAGATGTGGAACCTTAATTGTGGTAAATAACATTAATTATCAAATCGATGATCACGTCTACGGGAACATTTGTGAATGGAGATTCCACGTCCATGGAAGCTAGTACGGCTGCTGGTTGAGAAGTTTGAAGGATATCTAGAAGAGTCAAAGAGGATGGCAGCATGTGGTCTGATGGGGTGTAGGGAGCGATGATCGAGTTTAGATATATTTTAAGTCATAAGTCACACTTGGAGTTTGACTTATCATAGGATAGAGAGGATTTCCAAGTTTATGCGTTTTCATATATCCATAGGCGTAACCCATCCTAGGGTTGCCTTCGATAATGGGAATTTTCATGGGGTTAATTAAAATCAATAACCCTGCCACTGCTGTAGACTTTAACAGTGCATATATATATATATATATATATATATATATATATATATATATATATATATTTAGAACATGATTTTTTAAATATTTTCAATTTTTCTAAAAGAGGGGATTTCCAATGGATTCTTTACCCGCCCCCTCCTTCTGCCTACTATGAATTTCCCCCCTCTCTCCCCATTCTATCTCTCTCTCTCCCACGCTACCTCCCCCCCAACTCTCTATCCCCCATGTTGATAAAAAAACAAAAACAACCAAAAGGCATGTTTGAAAGGTAGATAACTTACATATTATTATTATCATTACTATTATTACTACCGGTTTCAATATATTAACAAGATAGTGTATACATTTTTATGTTATTCTTTTAGAATGAAACTGAGCTTAATATGAAATATTAGAAAAATAATAACCGAAAAATTATCCATGTTGAAAAAAAAGCACGTTCGAAGTTTTGATTAGCAAGATGTGTCTATATTTTTAATGTATATATACATGTGTTCCTGCTTTGCTGTTTAAATGTCCTGGTCGTGTCTATTTTTCAACATTACCAGGTATATACTTCACTTTTACAAGCCCTGAAGCGGGTGGGAGTGGTGGGTCGGGAGAGACTTCATCTTTACTATCTTATGCCTCGTATGCAGTACTGTATATATTATAACAAGTACTTCCGATGTAATGGACCGAATGGTCTCTTGAAATACTTACTTTCTTTGTAATTCTACCTATCACCCTCTCTCCTCCCTCTCCATCCCTCTTCCTTGTCCATCCCTCTTCTCTCTCCCCCTTCCCTTCTGGAAGGAGAGAGAGGGGAGCCGGTGAGTGGGAAAATAATGGGGCAGTGGCCGAGATAGAGGTCAAAGTGTGTATTTTTAGAACGTTATTTTTTGAAATTTTTAAAAATTTTATTATAGATTAGTTTAAGGATGAGCTCCCCCAAACACCATGTCCCCCTTATTAAAAAGGGGGAGATTAGGGGGAGAGGGGGAGGAGTAAATGGATTGAGAAGATAGGGAGGGGGAGGGGTAATGGATTGGGAAGATAGGTAGTAGGAAGGGGGGAAAGAATGGGAATAAGTGAGGGAAGGTGGTAGGAGGAAGGGGGGGAAGGAATGGGGATAGGTGAGGGAAGGGGGTAGGAGGAGGAGTAGGTGATGTGATAGGGGTAGAGGAAGAGGGAGATGAGAGGGTAAGGGAACATGGAGATGTGGGGGGTAGAGATGATCACAATCGATTTGAAAGATCAGTGGTCGAAGGCCAACAGCCCGAATGGCTGGTAGTGAGCGAACACCCCCGTAGGTGGGGAATGGCGAAGCCATGGCTTATATATATATATATATTATATATATATATATATATATATATATATATATATATATATATATATATATATATATATTCTAGAAATAACCATTCGTGTAACTTGGTGTATTTAGTAGCGAGCTTATGATATTTCTAGATCACTTTCCAATATTGATTCGTTTTAATATCGTACTCAGTATAATTAAGTGTGTGCATGAGTGTAGGCTGGATGCGAAATTGCATCTAACTATTATTGGTAATTGTATGCTTAACCAACGCTTCTTTTCTAATAATTTACAAAGATTTGGACTGGTATATCTTCTTACATATATTTAGAACGAGAAATTTTCCGTTATTAAATATGATTCCAATGCAGTAAAAGGTTTAAAATGACTATTCCCATTATCCATGAAAAAATTAAACGAGACCATTAAAGCTAGGACTAATTGCTATTTCTCAGGTGAAGGAAATACTGCACATGCGAAATGCGAAATATGTGTAAAAGATATCAAGCGACCGTGAGAAATAAATCAAAACAAAGAATAAGAGCAAATGTTTAGGATACCATAAATAAACCTCGCTTAAGCGAAGAATAGAATAAATTGGGGCCCAGAATATAAGCGGATTAGAAAACTATTCAATAATTAATAATTTAAGTCATTTAATATTTTGTGGCATAACTTTTGTTTGCAATACCAGCACAAAGATGATTATCATAGCGTTGATATTAGCATTTTGCAATCATTACTTGATATTTTTTTCCACACTTATACGCAAATCTCTCTCAAAGGGGCAATGTTCTGTGATTTTCATTTTAACTTAGTTAAATATATGTGTAAGAGGTTCCATAAATATACATTTTTTTTTTCTCCTATGCTATGATATGACGCTCTACCATCAAATATGTATCTAAAATACAAAAAATACATTTGTACCGATATTAGTTAAAAAACGAGTAGAGACGCACTTAAATTCCATTGCCGAGAATTCTCCCATAAATAACATATTTATTGCGATGACTCACTTAACCAAATGAACAAACAGTTACTAAACTATTCGCCGCTGCCTCGTATAATTTACATTAATTTAGCTATAATTCGATATACATATTTTAATATAAAACCTAATTTTCGTTTAATACGATGAGAGGTTACATTAAAACTACATTGGACATGCCTGGAATTGCGATTTGTTTAGGTCAAGGAAGTAGCTCTATGTGGGTTAAACTATAATATGTGCAGTGGTACTAATCCTAGTCAAAGTCTATTTTAAAGGGTGGGGGTGGGGGTTGTAGATTGGTTCATAGGATACAGTAACTTGTTTTGCGTGGATGAGTGTCCTCCTCTCATGCCAGATGCATTATGGAGGTTGCTAATCATTGCTAGACTGACTGCAAGTGGCCCTATTCGATTGACTAAGCGGTCATACTTTAGCGTTCGGTCTACTAGGTCATTTACTCTTTAGCGTGCGCTCTACCTGCACTTTTCACTTGAGCGTACGGTCTACCAGGCCTTTGTACACTTCAGTGTTCAGCTTTGACAAAAACAAATTGAATAATGTTGAATAATGATATATTATTAATGAATTAAACTTAATCATACAAAACAGAATGATTCCGAATCAAAATCATTCAATAAAGTCTAAATAGTGCATCATTGAAAAACATTATGGTGGAATTCATAGGTTAGGTTTGGTTAGGTTAAAATGGTGGAGATAAGGTAATCACATGAAAGATATACCGACCACTAAAGGTCATTTTATATTTATTGACCGGGTTAGGAGAACTTCGGTCAAAAGGTTAAAATAAAAGCTAATTACGAGTAATAAGATTATAACATGAAGGTAGACGACAAGCTAAAGTATGTAGCACTGAAAATCACGTCTAATCGGCTCATTTTAACTTCTATATTTAAACTGAGTACGTGGTACATCATAGCTGATACCTGTACATCATAGGATCTCTTTAAGATAGGGCAAAACAACATGACCTCTGATGGAAAAAATGAGTTTAAATAGACAAGATGAAATGATTCTTTTAGGTCTCTTAAATTAGCCTATTGGGCTTATTCATTCTCCTTGTACATACCCTATGTGCGATGTGTCCCACATGTAGTGTTGCGTATATGGCCGGGTATCTTATAGTCTCATCATATGTGAGCGTGAGGTATACCGCTAAATAAGGAATTCTTTATCGATTATTCTGAAGGAAATAGAAACCGATATAATCCACTGAACATAATTTCCCTTAAATGATAAAGATCGGAGAGAGAAAAAAGAAGAAACAAAGAATAGGAATAAGGAAAAGGTATCATACTGTTATGAAGGCTATAAGAAATTTTGGTGCACAAAATGTTGGGACCAAGTGAGGTTATTTTAAACTTCCAGGAAGAAGTTTGTACCAAGGAAGCGCGGACGTTTTTAGTGTGTAACCATGAAAGTAAACAAACATTGGATTAACCCTACGATTGTACGTTTGATTTACAAATGAAATCATAAATACTTAGCTTTTAAAGGAATACAACTTTAGGAAATCCAAATATTTATATTTACTCTAGGCGCCGTGTAAGAGGTAAATGAAAAGGGGCAAACCTTTACGCATCAGCTATTAATAGAGCGCCAATCTCAAACAAAACTGGTCCTTTGCGAAATTAGGAAAGTCTGATCTTGGAAGGGATAACTAATGCGCTAAAGAAATTAAATAGTCAATTCTCGAAAGCATTTACGAATGACGATTTATCTTCCGTAGCAAATCTTTGGATGATGTTAGAGATTTCAACGATACTACAACTTTAAAATAGTCAGCTGTTATTGATATTGAATCGAAGATGCTTCGTAATAGATAAAGCGAATCATAATAAATTAGCGTGTCCATATTCTATCCATCTTCGCCACCATAATGCATCGACCTGAGGATCATTTATCTAACTAAGTTATTCAATAAATCTTTTAACGACGGGATAGTTCCCGATGATTTGAAATTAACTAACATTAAACCTATATTTTTTAAAAAATGACAAGCAAGACCGAGGTGATTTCAACTCAATGACAGTTGTAATATTAATGGAGTCGTTCGTTTTGGAAATCTTTCAAGTATCTGAATGATAAGAACCTGATGAAAGATAGTCTACACGGTTTTCTGAAGGGTCTCTTATGTTTAACTAACTTGAAACAGTTTTCCAAAATATGATAAGTGCCGACGAAATATACCAAGTCGTTAAACTAGTTTATCTCAGTTTTAGTAAAGTTCTTGACTTTGTGCTTCATTGTAGGCTGTTAATGAAACCAAGAGCTCGTGGGGTAAGGTGAAAACTTTCTAAATGGATATAAAATTGACTAAGCGAATCAAGACAAAAAAAGTATTCAATGGAGAGCAGTTATAATGGATCACTTGGTGTCACTACCTATCTTCCATTTTGGGTTTAGTCCGATTTACTATGCACTCTTTAGCATATTCAATCGACTTTTTAGATTTTATCAAATTAATAATATGTATGATAATAATTTTTATTTTGCTAATATGTATGAATTATTATTTTACCAAATGTGGTATTATTAATAAAATAATATGTTTTTAACTCAGAATTAACTAATATTTCTTGTTACAGCTAAAATTTATAACTATTGTGTCTTCAATATCGTTCTAAATAAGTAATATAACCAAAACTAAAGAACTAACACAAGTAAAAATTCAACTCTCGTAAAAGATAAAATGTTCAAGATACGCTATTCAAATCCTTTTTAAACGATATCAAAAGATCAAGGTCATTAGATCTACAAAGAGAAGTGTCGGAAAACGATTTACAACACCTACAGTAGAAAGATCCATCATTCGGGTTTGATTACAGAATCGCAGAAAAACATCTGAAATTGCTTGCGAGTTCAATAAAGCTTCAGGTTAAAAATATATCACCCATAACTGTTAAGATGAGACTTAAACAGCAAGAACTAAAAAAATATAAAATGAAAAGAAACCAAAATAAGTCTTTAGTGGACTAAACATCACCAAACCAAGGCACATGAACAATGGTTTAAATTTATGTGAGATGAAGGTAGTTATAGGGCATGTAAGAGAGTTTAGCGTTTTGTTGTTTAGATGTAATTTATGTATGGAATTCCATTTAAAACGTCTTCGAAGAAATTTAAAAAAAATTATATTTGAAAGATTTCTGCAGTTTTTCAGCTCTTCTTGTGCTACCAGTATGAGACGAAGAGTTATAGTGACTTTTAACCCTGCTTGTGTGGTACTAACAATGAAGAGGTAATTCTATTATAATTCCGGCAGGACACCGCCCAATGATATGCATCCAACCAAACCAAGAATTGGTTGGGAGAAATAGGGATCACGTCTATGAAGTAGCCAACAAAGACCCACGACTTTAATATAATAGAACACTTGTTGGATGTGCTTAGAAATTAATAAGAATTTATACATTTACGAATAAAACAAAACTGTGTGAAAAAACAAGCCGTAGGAATAGCGCCAGGAAAAATTGTGACAGTAATTAAAGAAAATCGGGGTACTGAAGATATATATATATATATATATATATATATATATATATATATATATATATATATATATATATACATATATATATATATATATATTAGACACATTACATACAAATTGATAAATAAACTATGTACAGTCGTTTATAGTTAAGAGATGCACTTAATGTCATTTTCATTTTATTCCCATCAACAATCAAACTATTAAAACTTTTCTCAACCATACAGAAAAACCCTTCAAATGGTTCGATCCGCAATAGTTTACTAACTTTTGTGTGCAGGCTGCCAAGCTAAGTGGGTAAGACCACGCTTCAATTCCCATTGAGGATCAGTAGGCATCGCGGTTTCTCCCATTATACCAATAGACCTCTGAGTACAGTAACTTTTATTTCAAGTCTCGGTTTGATGCTTATTTAATTATGTAGTTTTGTAAAATTGACAGAAAACTCTGCCGATGATGTACATAGTAGATGTAAGGTATATCCAGATATGTTAAATAAATGTTCCAATTCGTCGTGTTGGCTGACCTCCCCTAGCTACCAACCTGCATTGGGCTACATGATAGATTATGGCTCCAACCTCTCTTGATGAAATAAATCCAAATAAATTTCAGCCGTTCCTGTTGGCTCACTGGATTTCCGCTAAGGTAAAACAATAGTTCTTGTGTAGACATGTAGGCTGTGAGCAAGATTGCTACTGACTACATCAACCCATGTTCTTATGTAGGCAAAGATGATGTGAGTCAAAAATGCGAATAGCTACCATTTAAATCAAAACAATGACATCGAAATCTTTAATAATGACTTGTACATTGATAACTACTACTGCAAAATTCAATCTAAGGAGACATATCTAAGTAAACTACTGAATGAAGTCAATGGTATTAAATGGGATACCAATGGTTTTTATGAAAACGGACAATACGGGGAAGCTATAACTGAAAATAGTGACTATCAATTTCTCTCCCAAAAAAGTAAAGAAGATTAAAGGCAGCATTGAGTTGAATTCCTGATACATAGATAGATAGTGCACACAAATGATAATAGATTTTCACGGTATATAGGAAAGAGTAGCTTACATAAACCTAAGTCACTAAGAGTTACAATCTCGAATAGTCCAAGAGTACGCACTGATATCTGTTAGTGACAGGAAGAATTAGATATATTATATGAAGAAATCAGGATTAGCCTAAACAAAAAAGCCTATTTCAACATCGTAATGGCAAACTTTAATACAAAAGTTTGGCAAGGGAAAATTTTCAATGGGGCTTCGAAATAAAAGGAGACAAGATCTAGTTGACATAGACTGGCCCAAGACCTCAAAATTGCTAACAATATTTTTAAAAAAAGCAGCAAAGATGGACTTTGAGAGGCCTAGATTATGAGTTATTCAATGAAATTGATTTTATATTTGTTTACAAGAAAATTACCGTCAATAATTTCCATGTCATCAAAAAAACAAAATCAGTGACCACAAGATAAGATGTGGGATAAAAATTCCCATTCAGAAAAAAAGCGGAGATCTGGGGAGGGGCTTCATTCCTGTAACTAACTGAGAGGGTTTCTAAGTTATTCCTATTTAACTCCCTTTCATGGTGCATCACCCTTTCTCTTTCTTTAGCTTCTCTTCTTCTCTCCTCAGCTTTAGCTTCCCTTCTTCTCTCTTCAGCTTCTCTTTGTTCTTTCTTCTCTGCTCTTTCGTTTTTCTCCTTATCCCTAATATAGGCGACTAGCTCTTTACCGGAGAGACCAAGCATGTCACCCTGTTGCCTAAATCCTTCGAAGGACGTCATCTTGTTTCCTTGCGCGAGCCTTAGCCACTCGACGGGGTCAAGACTCTTATGGCAAAGAAAATGGGGCTGTCGCAATAGTTCCCCAAAATTCTAAATGAAATCTTACCCTTGTAGTCACACACACGGACAAAAACAATAAATTATGATAAATCTACTAATTCCTATATAAGTACCTGATATAGAACCTCTTAATCCGGAACGGGGATTACAAGGAGGGGAGTTTGAAAGGTTTTCTCCCAAAACAAACATAATAAATGGCTTGTTACTAAATAGGGCATCACGGGCATCACAAAAGACCGATTACTCAAAATACAATAAAAAAAATTAGAGAAAAATTATTTTTCTATCTTTAAATAAACTTGACCCAACTTGGTAAATTTTCTATTAATTCAACAGACAAACGAGTACTTATAAAGTTGTACTCAAGCAACAACACCATCCAGAACTAAAACCAACCAACAACACCTAATAATGTCTTGGCCGTTCACAAATCATAAATTGATATTGCAATTAATCAAAAGATGAAACACAAAGCGCAGGTCAAGACAACATCACCTCGGAGATGCTGAAAGATTCTAGAGATGACATTGTGGACAAATTTGCTTGCCTCTTTACTGAATATCTAAAACAAGGCAAGATTCATGAGGAAGAACAATGACATAATAATCCTTCTACATACCAAAGGTAATCAAAAAGAACTTATAAACTACAGTTCAATCTTCACAAGAGTCATTTCTGGCAGCCGGGGAGAACAAGCTGGCTTCAGAAAAGACCGAAACGATTGATCACATACATATTCTCAACCATTTCTTTGATAAAACATTAGAGAACAATATACCACTATACTTGCTATTTATAGATTACTATAAATAATTTGATTCAATAGAAACACCAGCCATCATAGCAGCTTTTAAGAATCAAGGTATAGATCCGATCTACATAAAAATCATATAACACATATACCAAAGTTGCAGATCCTCCATTACAGTGCATAAGGATTTATATATGTATGTATCTTTAAATTCCAGAAAGGTGTAGCTAGGGGATATAATATCTCTCCTAAATTATTCACGTCCTGTTCAGAAGAAATCCCGAAGAGACTAACCGGACAAAAAAACTTATTCACGGATGATATCGAATTCATCGCTGACAACCTAGAAGATATTCAAACAAAGTTTCAAGATCTTAACCATGAAATCAAAAAAAAAAAAAAATTCGGCCAGATAAATCTTGTAAAAACAAATGTCATGACTGAGCGACCAGAGGTAGACATGATAGTTATCACAATTGACAGCAATCTGAGTGAAATGTTAGTCAAATATATTTATTTGGATCAACGGATTTAAATGTTACCGGAGGGGGAATAGATCAAGAAATCCAACGCCGACTCACTCAAGGCAGGAAAGCAATTAGAAGTCTAAGCATCATGATCAATAGAAAAATGCCCATGTGACTGAAAAGAAAAGTATGCAAACAACGCATAATCCCAATAGAAACGTATGTAGCAGAAACTTGGAGTTTGAACAAAAGGTTTACATTAAAATTTAGAACTACACATCTTGATGGGAATAATTTGGCGTAACAGAAACTCAGCCATTTGGATTCGCGGACAAAATAAACTTCACGATATAGTAGAAGCTCAATGAAACCTGAAATGGAAATAGACAGGCCAAATGGCAAGATTCCACGACGACAGATTTACCAGAAAATCTACCGATTCAACTTCATTTGATAAAAGATGACCAAAAAGAAGACTATAAACAAAATTGGGAGGTGATCTTAAAAAATATGATAAAATTGGAAACAAATTGCCAAAAATTGAAGTGAATACAGAAAGATGAGAAATGGTTTTTATCACCAGTGGGAGACAAGTGCTGGAAATGATGGCGTTGGTATAAAAGCCTCCAATAACCCCAGACTAAATTGCATTCAACAAACCACAAAGGAAACAAAAAAAAAACAGCGAGCTTTCGAGACTGCAACTCATATGTCCTCGTCAAGTAAATTTAACATAACTAAATGAAATAAAAAAAGTGATCTACCTAATAACAACAAAACAAGGTCCGCAGACCGAAAGGTCGCGTTTTCACACTAATTCTGATTTATAGCCACTTACAACCACTAAAATTTTAGATAATTAATGGACTAACCATGGGAGGACCTTGGACATTATATCATTCGAAAGGGAATATAAAACAACATCAGGGTTTCATATTATGTTAGAATTGGCCGAATAGTTATGATGTTATTGCCAAAACAAAATAGTTCCCCGGCTAAACTTAAATTATAATATTAAATTATAATTTAAATTATAATATTAATCAATGTGGCTGCCCTTGGTGGCGAGCACGCACTCCAGGCGAGAAATGAAGGCTACGCACACGTTGCGGACGATGAACGTGTTACCATGTATGCCGTAAGAACTTCTGAGAGGCCGTAGAAGAGTGGAATGGAGCGTTGTCATGCATGAAAACTAGCGTCGTTTGAAGTGACAATCGACCCACCTGAATCCTATCGAAAATCTGTGGAGGGAATGAATCTCCTGGTCCAGAAACGAGATCGTCTTAACTTCTCTGTTTTAAAGAAAATAGGTTTACATGAATGGAACAAAATTAGCCCATACACATGTAGAAAGATCGCAGCAGACTAATAAAAGCGTCCGCAAGATGTATTGGCAACAAGGTCCATGAAACCAAGTACTAAACCATGTGTATATGAATGTGTTGCGCACTTTTAAAGCTATGTCAAATTTCACTATTGCTAAAGTTTTTCGGGTTGATCATTTTTCTTTTCTGTCATTGCATTTTATTCATTGCATAAATATTTAATGCGCTGTAAATTTAATTATCTTGCGTAACTAAATAAGTATATTTTATGCTACCCCATTGTGTATTCTTATCCCTAAATGTTTTTGCTCTAATGATAATCCTTTAATTTTTTTTTTTTCCCTCACAATTTCCATTCATAAGCACGGCGTTGTTGTGTGTATATCGTTTTAGGGATGCACATGTCTGTTATTAGTATTTTTTTGGTATTTTCTGTCCTCTTTTTGTGTTTATTCCATTGGTTTTTACTATGTGATGGGCGTTCCCCTTTGTATCTTTGTACCCTATATAAGGTTGTCTTCTCCATTTTCAGGCTATTCCTTGAAAATGAACTTGCAAATATAGTTCGCAACTGCTTGAATTCATCTTTTCATTTTCCTGTGGGTTATTTTTCATATTATTGCTTTCCTCACGTGCCACTTTGTGAGTTTTTTCATTATATATATATATATATATATATATATATATATATATATATATATATATATATATATATATATTAATGTAGCGCGAGAAAATGATGAAAATGAATCCATTAAACCACATTGAAAGGGAAAACGGAATAATTTTTCCTTGCACTAATATTTTTATTACCTTTTTCGAAAAATCCGTGCAGGGAAGAGATTCGAACCAGGCACACCGAGGTAGAGAGCACCGCCGTTAGTACACTATGCTACGCATAGTGTACTAACGGCATACTTTTAACTGTGATCAAATCGGTGCTCGCTGCCTCAGTGTGCCTGATTCGAATCTCTTCCCTGCACGGATTTTTCGAAAAAAAGTAATAAAAATATTACTGCAAGGAAAAATATTCCGTTTTCTCTTTCAATGTGGTTTAATGGATTTATATATATATATATATATATATATATATATATATATATATATATATATATATATATATATATATATAAATATATTTAAAGTGGGGTAGCATAAAAATTTACATAGATAATTAAATCTACAACGCACGTATTGGCTGTTGTTAAACTATGTGTATATATATATATATATATATATATATACAGGAGTCGAAAATGATAACCGAAAGCAAGAAGTTAAAATAAAATATATAATCCTAAACTATTGAAAGCAAATTGGTGAAAATCTATTAATAAGAATTTCAATAATATCGTAAAAATACCACTTTATATTTCGAAAAACTGTGCCACCAACTTGATCCCCTTCCTATGTTTAAAACAGGATCCAATTTCATAGATGATATTAAGTATTTAGCCAATAGATTCTATTATAAATTTAACAGCTTTAAAGTTTCCTATTCAAATTTACTGCTCATGGTATTATTTAATCATTTTTTGTCACTCTTATTAATCGATTTCTTCATCTCTTGCTTTCGACTTTATTGCTATAGTTTTTTTTTTTATTCCAATATGAATTTAATTCATGTTTATTATGTATATTTTAAACTCATGGGATTATTATTTAATTTAGTTATTTTTACGATATTAATCAAATTCTTATCAATAGATTTTCACCCATTTGCTTTCAACGGTTTAGGATTATATATTTCATTTTAACTTCTTGCTTTCGGTCATCATTTTCGACTCCTGTCCTGTTATGTTTTCTTGGTTTTTATTCCTGTGTTTAGTTATTCTTATAAAAATAATTCTTTGTATTTAGAATTTGCTGATGATGGTCATCGTTAATGACCGAATCGTCCGGAAAATTAAATGTTCGTAACCATCGCATATGTCTTCATATTCTTGCTAAGAATAAGGTTCCCAAGAAACGAATTCATCACCAATATATATATATATATATATATATATATATATATATATATATATATATATATATATATATATATATATATATATATATATATATATATATATATATATGAAATGAATAACTCACAGAGTAGCACGTGAGGTTCGCAATGAATGCAATGTCCCGCAGGAAAAATGAAAAAGATGCTTCCAAGTACTTTCGAACTTTATTCAGTTCATTCTCAAGGATAAATACAAGAGAAAATAATATAATAAAGGTATATATAAGCTAGTAAAAGATAAAGGACCGCCTCTAAGACAAGAGATCATCAATGAGGAAGTAGGAGAGGGATGGGTAACTTCACATTAAGATTTAGCTATAACAGGTAGCAAGGTCAAACCGAGAGGCAAGAAAGAGTCAAGAACAGAGATAAAAGTGTTAAAACGATTGAAGGATAAAGAGATAGTCTAAAGAGGGAGATTAGGAGAGACACGAGAAGTAAATTAAAACGAAGGGGGGAGGGACAAGGAGAGAGGAAGAGAAATGAAGTAATGTTAATACAAAATCAATGCAATAATTAAATTGACACATCGGATTCCCATAAAGATGAAAATTGCAAATAAAAAATTAGGAATATAAGTCAAAGCTAATTTCTTTAAGAATGCGTTTTTTCATAACAGCATCAATTTTAAAAAGGGAAAAGAGGAAATGTTAAAGTTATTTAATTGACTTATACATGGACATTTAACAAGGTTTTCTTTAATTGAGTCATTTGAGTAAAAAGTAAATTTTTCTGAATTACAATTAATTAAGTGCTTATTTTCGGACATATGCACAAAATACGCACTATTATTTACAGCTCTCCTAGCATTATATTTATGCTGATTAATTCGGACAGATAAGTGTTTTCCAGTTGTCTAAGATATTTACTTGGACAAACAGAACATTCGACCGAAGAGACTCCCCCAATATTATTACAATTATTGTGAACTAGAATGTTTTATATAGTGGACTCGTATTTGAAAGCAACTGAAATGTTAAAGTTTTATAAAAGACGGGGAAGGTCAATGAAACAAACAGAGAAGGGTAAAACCCCAATTTCTTTTTTACATTAAAAGGGATAGCAGGAGCTGTATTATAGAAGGTCTTTTTTTGCAGAGGAAAGACAGTTTAGAAGAAAGGGATATGGGTAACATAGTTTATGGCCACTTTCAAAGATATTGAAGAATTCAGAATCCATATATTCAGGACTAACAACTCGTAAAGTCCGTAATATATATATATGTATATATATATATATATATATATATATATATATATATATATATATATATATATACATATATACGAGGGGCGGTCAATAAGTTTTGCAATTCGGATATAAGGAAACGAGATATGAGGAAAAGTGTTTCATTATTTTTCAATATAACTACCCTCGACTTCAATGCAATTGCGACATTTGTCCCTGAGGCTTCGAATTCCCGACAACCAGAAATCTCCCAACTGCTGTTCAATCCACTCCTGGACGGCGAGCTGGACATCTTCATCGTCCCCAAACTGGCGTCCATGCAGTGCAGCCTTGAGCTGGCTGAATAAAAAGAAATCGCTAGGGGCCAGATCTGGATTGTAGGGGGGATGGTTTAGTTCCTCGAATCAGCACTCGCGAAGGGTAGCTTGTGCAACTCTGGCCTCCGAACTTTGACGACGTTGAAGTCGATCATGGGGCGTGAGGTTTCTAGGGACCCAACGAGCAGAGACCTTGGTCATGGCCAAATTGTCGTGGATGATCTTGATAACACTTCCATGTGATATTCTAAGTTCTCGCTCGATTTCTTAGACCTTCACCCGTCGATTTTCGAGGATCATCCTCTCCACACGGGCCACATTGTCCTCGTTGGTCACGTCTGACGGGCGTATTGGACGGGGGTCATCTCCAATGGACTCACGACCATGGCGGAACTCCCTATTCCAGCGAGCAATGGTTGCATAGGAATGAGCAGTGTCGGTGTACACTGCAACCATGCGTTCATGGATCTCTTTTGCATTCTTGCCTTCCTTGCTCAAAAATTTGATCACTGCGCGGTGCTCAACCTTCTCCATTGTTGAAAGATTTGTGACTGACGATCTGCGATCAGCTTCTGCTTCTTAAATAGACGAGGCCGGAGCGTGCGGCTGCAGGTCCTGACTTGTCATAACTTGTCCTAACACCCCCACATCAGCCATCCCCCTTCCTCTGTTTTGTCTTACCGATTCGCAAAACTTATTGACTGCCCATCGTATATATATATATATATATATACAATTAGGTAAGAGGCCATGTTATATACATGCACTGTTGAAGTCAACAGCAGTAGCAGCGTTATTGATTGTAACTCGTATTCTCTTTATTTTTCTTACAAGTCTTTTGTCTGGGTGGTGTAGGCGAGAAAGAAACATTAACAGCTAAAGTTTTGTGTTGTGAAATGCATAGTTGTGCACATCTTTGGCCATAACTGTATGAGATTTCTGATTATGATTGGAGCAACTTTTTATACGGTTGTGTTAGAACGAGCTTTGTAAATTACTTCGAACGACCATAAATTATCTGAACAGTGAGTTGAAGCAGAAAAAAACGACAATAAAAGAACTCTCGGTCTAAATGCTTATAAATTGGAATATAAATTTAGAAATGTCGTTTTGCTCTTTGTAAATCTTCCATCCAAAAGAAAGAATAACATCATAAAGTGTTAAGCAACGAGCTTCAATATAATTCTCTGTGCAAATACAAGTTTCCGTATGAAGAAAGATTAAAAAGACTATGATGATAGCCATTAGAAAATCGAAACATTCGACGGAAACCCATTCACATATATCAAATTATTAAATTCACTCCAAGGCAGATTTCCGACCTTTCTCTTGAAAATTGGACTAAATAGAACTAACTTAATCTAAGTTCACGGAATCTTTTTTTATCTAATTCGTTCTTTTTTAAATTCGTTTTTCTTCTTTTTTAATTAACTGGGTCTTATAATTATGCTGTTTTTCTCTTACTTTTTAGGTGTATGTTGGTACGGGTTCTGCTGTCCTAGTGCTGGGGAGGTATCTTTTGTATCCTCCTTCCTCTGTCTCTGGGTCAAGGGCCGTTAGAGTCGCCATGGGAAAAATATCCTTTTGCCTTGACCAGATGTCCCGCCCTTTTTATTTAGAGAAAGGGATTCAATGATTATAGAGCAATTTCTTCATGGAGGCTTCTCATGCGGACAAATTCTGCAGGAATTTGTCCTCCAAACCACAACTTGGTTGACATTGTCCGTGCATTGAATGTTAAGGGTTCTTCTATCGATAGGTTTATGAATTTCTCTCATAAAGATGGTGAAAGAAAGTGGGGTTAGGCATCCCCGAAAGCTTCCCCTGTATACTTCTCGAAGGCGATGACAGCTTGCTTGTTAGTCAATTAGCTACAGAGGATTTTTTCGAAGTGGGGTATGAGTCTCGTTCGCGAGATTTTGAATTTCAGGCCATCGATCCAGACCTTGTCGAAGGCCTTCTTTACATCTCTACCATCGACGCCGATGCAGTACCCCCCTAGCCCGCCATGCTGCTGATTGTTGAAGCATGTGTGCTATGGCTGTCTCCGTACCTCAGTGTCTCCTGAATCCGTGCTGTTTCTTGTTAAACAGGAAGTGCTCTGACAGGTGTTTCGATAGTCTGATGTTGAAAATCTTCTCAAAAGCCTTCCCAAAGGTATCCAGCAATGATACTCGTATACTTGTGGCTATAATGTTGTATAGGTGAGAACACCTTGAACGATGACGTTCGAAAAGTCGCTCTCACGATTTTGGAAGCTCTTCCCCTTGGCTTTGCCTCCTTTTCCGGGTTGATGCCCCTCTTGAAAAATCTCTCTAATCGATTAATACTACCCACTGCTCCGTAGACCTGCCCAAATTAGATATCTCGCATTAAATGGAGCCCCAATTAGATGCCACGAATTCTAGTGTTAGGCCAAGTAATGCTGACATACATTTATATTCATGTGTATGCCAAAATAAACATATGTTGTTACTGATTTTTATGTTAGGTCTAGTACTATTTACTTATCTACCTATAATTCATTAAAAACTTAAACCTATAATTCGAAATAAGAATAGAACTTTCTATCACTTTCTAAGTTAACTGATTTTAGACTTTCTCATTCGTCATCGTGGTTTAAATTTCTACATCTAAAGTTCATGAGTTTTCATTTATGTAAGTTGAAATTCATCTATCATTTACCTATCAACTCAACAATTTTATCTAGGCCTCTCCCACTTAATTTAGGTGAATATTGTCATTTTAAAATAAGGTTGGGTCCTGACATTCTACCTAGTAATTGAAAAACTTAACGTCCATTATTGTAAAGCATTGTATCGCACTAATTCGAAGAAACATGAAAATTTATATTGCAATCTCAATGTTTCTTGGATTCTAAGAAAGTACTTGTTTGGAATATTATTTGCTATCAACTTTGCGGATTCTAGTAGGTTTTAATATCTAGGAACAATATTTTTTGACGTGATATCAAACAGATTGATATTGTTCCCAATTATACATGTTATATTAATATATAAATGATTCTGTCAACTCGTCAACTAATCTTGTTCCTTTTTCCTAGTTTTCTGGATTTTAATTTATTTTATTGAATTGTAACTATAGTCCTTTATTAAAATCGTCTGTGAATTTAATATAAATGGATTCTACTGAACTTAAATTAGATTAATCGTTGGCAATGTCTATAATAGAGAAATCATCGAAAGGATTTCATGTGGATTAGGAGTTGTGTATATTTCTAATGCCAATATGTGCACAAATACAGGCATGCACTGTACGTTGCTTCGATCAATGATATTGTTCGGATTTAAATCGTGAGTATTTTTACTTAGACATGACTAAGGATAGATTCAGTCACGATTCTTTTGGTCATTTTAAATAAGAAATTAGTCATAATTGATAACTATATTTGTCACTTTGATTAAAATCTTAGAGTAACAAGGGCACTTTGATCACTTTTAGTGTTACTATCATTTGGATTTTTGGGGAATAGAGGATAAATAGTCTTTATTACTCCCAATGGTCAACGCAAGTCGTTCTATTTTGTATAAGCCAAGTTTTTAGTGGACGCTCCTTTTTGAATTTTAGGTGTTGTGCTCTTAACGAGATGTCTGTGTAGGTAGTTGTTTGGATAGTTGAGGATTGAGGAGGCGGAATGTCGTTAGTGAATTATTTAGACAAGAGAGATTAGAGAAGAGCACCATGGGGAATGTCATTATTCAGCAGTGGTATTATGTGTGATTTATAGGGTTTGTGTATAACTTGTTTTTGTCTGTAGAAGATAAAGATTGTTTGTAATTTTAGTTTAGTATATATTTAGGATTTGTATGATGGTGGCAAGAATATGTTTAGATCTTGTCTCGAAGACTTTGTTTATGCCAATTGCCGCAAAGATATTCCGTGAAAGGGTAGATGATTGTTGAATTGTGGAAAAATGATTAGTAGAGTTATGTTGGAGTGAGCCTTTCCACATCCGTGTTGTGTTTGTGAGAGGATTTTATCTTGACCTCTTTTTTGTCTATGCGGTTTAAAAGGGCTTTGGATAAAGTGCAAAGTGAGTGTGTTTGTGTTTAAATGTTTGCCTGGTTGAGTATTGTTATGATGTCTACATTTTCCATATTGAAGGAATAGTATTAATGAACAATGCAAGAGTGGTTGAAAATGCCTGTGGCTACTAAGATATTTGTTTCCTACTTGTTTAATGCAAATGTTTGATATATGGATGGTGAAGACCTGTGGCTTTAGAGTTTTTGAGAGCATTCTTGGCTAAATGAACGTTTCCTGGTCTGGATGCGTGTTTTTTCTATGGATTTCTTAACTTTGTCTCAGTGTGTGTAGGAAGCTGGTATTTGAGTAGTTTAAGTGTGATGTATGTTTTTTCTTTTGGGTTCTCCATTGTTACGTTGAGTTCGTCTCAACCTAACTCTTACAAATTTTGTATTGGTTCCAGTTTTCCGTTTATTGTTTTGATATTATAGTTGAACCAGGAACTTAATAGATAGAAACTTTGTAGTGCTTTAAGTATCTGAGGTTCGAGTGTGAAAGATGAAGTCCCAAATATGACAGGAAACCGCATCTCGTCACCCAGCTTGGGCCCAATGATTTTGTCCGTGATCTAACCCTGCCTAAGCAATAGAGCGGACTCCTTGGCCTCTCGTCTGCATAAATAGAATCTGATGGATAAAGATGCACGGATTACAACATTCAGGCAATACTCGTCAGATCTGCAGCAATTCTAAACAATCTTTGCTTTTGCAATGATATCAGAGGCATCTTTGATGCTCTTGAATTGAACTACAACCCAAGCCACTGCAGGTGGTTTATTTATGCATCACGTTACAACATTTAAGCTACCTAGGCACTGGGGGTGGGAGCAAGGCAGCCCAACTCAGTGCCATTCCCAAGCTCGGATAAATAGGGAGGGATTGTGCCAGGAAGGGCATCTTTTCGTAAAGGCTCTGTCAAAATCTTAATAGATGAGTCATTTAATGAATTGGAAATGACTCACCAAGAACGGCGACCCCGAGTAAGGAAAAGCGGAGAAGAAGAAGTATTGATATTAGAGCTGAGGTATTGGATTGGTCATGTTGGGTGGATGTTCATTTTAATTTTAGCCTGCTTCTATCTTTTATACAGTTTGACATTTTAGCGGGTTATGTTTAAGATGTCTATTTTCTTTTATTATTGAAGTAATGATTTAATTTAACGGTACATGTTAAATCACTTTGATCATAAGTATACGAGTAATTTCAAAGGATGTATTTTCTTTTTTTCTATTTTACAAATAATTTTTTCAATTTTCGCAATGTGTTTGTCAATTGTAGCATGGACAACCATGCTCCAGCTGACACCTGGAAGGATTGCATGTCCCCCTGGTTCTAACATGTGAAGGTGCATTGATCTGCGGTTATAAAACTTTTTGCGCATGTTCACTAATCTAACTTTCTTTACAAATCTCTCCTAGCAAACTTTCTGGTGGAGATCATCTCCCTAAGAATCTATCGATCCCTCTTGGATCTCTCTTGATCCCTTATATATGCCCAATGAGCGATCTATGATCACCTATTGAACGATTACGTACCAGCAATTGAGCCTTCCCTGTATTGCCCTATCCCATATAGTATGCGATCCTACAGGAGCACCACTTGATCCCTCTCCGAACACCCATGGATAGTTATTGGATTAAATTTGATAGTGATCAGGAAAGGACTCACACATACACTTCATTTCAAAAGCGAGGAAGGGTGAAGTGAAAGGAAACACTTCCACCTTTTAGAAACTAATGTTAATTTCCATTTTCTCATCAAGAAATCAGTTTTCATAATTAAATTACTCTTTCCTTTATTTACAATTTGAGAGCATTCAATGGAATTCCGATAGGCAATTTCCCTCTCATGATTTTAAGTAATTGAATAGAAAAATATAATTTTTTCCTATTCTAATTTTTATCAAATTATGAGTGACGATAAATAAATAAATACTTTAATTAGTAGTGATTATATTTTATCTCTACGAAAAGTGGTTGACAGAATATACGTATTAAATGAAAGTATTTTTCCATCACACTGGATTTATGTGATTAATAAAGAAATGACTATTCGTCTTCACACTGCATCAGGTATGTCATGCGGAAGCTCTTTATTCAAGCCATGCAAATGTTTATCAAATATTAGAGTCTTACAACGAACTGTTTCAATCATTTATTTTAACTTTTCCTTCTACTGTTGCAGCTCACGACAGTTTGCACTCAATTTGAGCAGTGTTAAAGTGGCTAATCGTTGGTTAGTGGAACTGAATACAACAACGTAAGTTTAATTGACCATGAGGGTAATTTATATCGACTACATTTTTTGAGATTGAATAATGTAGGAATCACCATAAGGTGATGACGTTCTTGCATAGTATGTGTCTGTGTGTGTTTGTGTGTGTGTGTGTTTGATGTCATCACCCAGCAAGAAGAAGCTTTATTGTATTTTGCCAAAAAATATGAAAATTGACCTATGCAATTCAAAAATCATGAATGGGATAGAAAAATAAATAAATAAAATAGAAATATATGGCAGGATGTCATAATTAAAGTAGAGGGGAACGCATTATTTCATGGCAAAGAGAAAGAATTGAATGATAACATTATGTAATAAAATTTAACATTTTTCTTGTTCCTGGGTTAAAAGTAATATTTTCTAGTTGTTCATAACTAAATTAAGTGAAAAAAGTCTATTTAGATTCGAAAATTTCGCTATATTAGGGAGGGTACTGGAGTTTTAAATGTGCCCATTTAGAAAATAATTCTTTGGTATTATTAAGTTCGAAACAAATAATGCTATAAAATTGTAAATCTTATTTTTCAACAAACCTTAGATGGGTGTATGATATTCTTTGTTTTAAGGAAACCTTCCTTCAAATTCTAGATTTAATGAGAAATTTCTAGAAATTAGAATTATTTTATAAAGTTTCAAGAATGTTCGAGAACTTGCCAGAGAACAAAACTGGAAACATCGAGAACCTTCTAGAATATTATTTCAGAAATATTTATACAGGGATTAACAGATCTGCTATCATTTCAGCTCTAGCTATCATATTGAAAACATCTGATGATACATGGTGTAGTGGAATTATAACCTAGCCACACGGAGGGCCAGGCGGACATATACGTTAAAGTCCCCCTTTGGAGAAAGCGAGAGAATCGAGCAACATGAGGAGAGGTATGGGAACGCTAGCCGGCTGACTAACAGTCAAACGGCCTACCCTTTTCATCTCCCCGCCGCATAGGTAGTCGGGAGCGAGCCGCTGTGGCAAGGTGACCACTAAAGGCCATTACGCAGCGCTCAAAGGATCCGATTACCTACGAGGTCCGGAGGCCCGTGATTAAATCGCCACAAAAAGCGGTGCCAGTCAAAAATAACACCCATGATGGTGACGGTCGTCGGTGCCTCTAATTAAGAAGCCGACCTGGGCACAGCGGTTCCACTCTCCCCTCACCCCTCGCTCTTCCCTCTGAGGCCTCGCCCCTTCCCCCTTAGATGGAGCGGTCGCCAGGCTATAAATAAGCTCCATAAGGAAAGAGAAAGGATTATTCGGTGAGAGACGATAGAGGACCAGATCGAGGATATCGGTCCTTCACCCAGTTTCGAATTCATTCGTCTACAACTTAGAAACGTCTCGTTTTGTATCAGTGCCAGTCCGAAGTATCCTTTACAGACTTAGAAGAAGTCTGACTGGAGAAAAGAAAACCCGCTCACCCTCGAGTGACTCTCACAGCGCAATCTCCGTAAGAGTGAGAGGAGAAGAATTCATCCCCAACGAAGTTCTTTTTTTCAAGTATTAGGTTGAGGAATAAGTTCTTGCGTTTTTTTTAATGTTGTGTTGATTTAAGTTTTGTTGACGTGATTTGTGCACATATTAAGAAACAATTATAAATAATGAAAGCAAAATTTGCAAAGGTTAGGCTACGTCTCTTAACAGCGTAGACTATTAGGCTTTTGCTTAGGCTACGTCTTGAACTTGAGTAATAAGTGATTGCGGTTTATTTAAAAGTGGTGTTAATTTAATTTTTGTTATGTACCGTCAAAATGGAATGTCAAGTTGAAAGAAAGGCCATTTTCGACACTTGTTGTTATTCATTTTCAATCGAGACGGAAACATTGCAAACGCAGCCAAAGCTCGTCGCGATATTTGTGCTGTGTACGGAGAAAATGCTTTATCAGAAAGGACAGCTGAATGGTGGTTTTTACGTTTCAAAAACAGTTATTTCAATCTTAATGAAGAAGAACGTTCTGGTCGCCCCATTAAGTTGGATGAAGATCGATTTAACGACGTTCTTCATGAAAATCATTGTTAATCGACTAGATAATTGGCTGTACAATTGGTGTCTGATGAGAAAACTGTAGTGAATCACCTTCATTCGATGGGGAAAGTTCAAAAACTTGGTGCATGGGTTCAGCATGCTTTTAACGAAAGCAACAAACTTCAATGCTCCACGATTGCCGCAGGATTGCTTGCTCGTCACAAGGCTACTCGTGGATATAAGGACAGATTTCTCCACCGCTCCACTGGGGACGAAAAGTGGTGTGTTTATGTCAACATTAACCGTCGAAAACAATGACTTAGCCCCAATAAAAAAAACACTCCCGCGATTAAAGCAAAGACTTCATACACGAAAGACGATGCTGTGTGAGTGGTGGGATTGTGAAGACATCATTCTTTACGAGCTTCTTGCGAACAACGAGATTGTCAATGCAGAACTCTACGTTCAAAAAATATATCAACTCGCCGAAGCTATTCGTGAAAAGCGACCTCATCGACGTTATGGAGTCCTTCTGCAACACGACAATGCTCGTCCTCACATTGCCAATATGACAAAAGACGCCACCCAAACGCTTAATTTGGAAATCCTTCCGCATCTTCCCTATTCGCCAGACCTGGCCCCATCGGATTTCCATCTGTTCCGATCGCTATCCAACAATTTGCGCGGCTTTCGTTTAATACCGATGTGGAATTAAGAACCTGGTTAGACGAATTCTTCTAGTCAAAAACTAGTTGAACGTTGGGAAGAAGCCGTAAATAACAACGGAGAATACATTATTGATTAAATTGCATATTGTTATCAATTAAAAATGAAGTTTTTCTAAAATTGTTAATGGTAATGAATAAATTTGATAAAAACCGCAAGAACTTATTCCTCAAACCATTACATTCAAAATCACCTCGTATGCCCAAAGATCCAGTTGGGCAACCCCTCGAAGGAGACTAGGATAGAAAAAAGGCTTCAAGAGCACCCAGAAGAGCACTTCTTGAGCCAGAGAGTACAACTCCTCCCTCCGCTTTTTAACGTAGACCGAAGAATTTACCATCGGTAAATCTACAATCGGCCTCTGCAACCCAACGAAGCGGGATAAAAGCAATATAGCAACATCCGGCAACCATGATCCTTTCGTTCATGTAAGTCAGAATGATCATTTATATTTGTATTGATTTAGTAGGAGTTTAATTAACTGAAATTAACTGAAGTAGAGACAATTGTTAGTGAACCCCGTCATAGTTACAGTTAGAAGAGTGAAACTTAAATTGGAGTTTAATGCTAATCTAAAAGGGTCACTATAAAATAACTAATTGGCAATTGGTTTGTTTACTTGGAGCCTATTTCGATTTGGGCATGATTAACTGCTGAAATAGGCCCGGTTTCAAGCATTGTTAGATCCGTTAAACTTATTAGGTGATTGTAAATATTTGATGTTTGTAGTTAATTGATAAATTAAAAAGATATACATATATCTGGATAATTCCTAGGCGTTTCACTAAATCCTTACGTGTTTGACAGGCTCTTCTTCCTTGAAACAACAACTACAATTATACAACACATGGTATCAAGAGTCTACAATAAATCTCCGGATGCATTCTGTTATATCTGCAGTAGTTTCATAAATTTTCATGCAGGTTGGTGACCAAAACAAAACCTGAGCACTTGATTTTGCCTGTGAACTCTGCAAAAAAAAAAAACTGTTTGTTGTAAAGAGCAAAATATTCAATGTTAAAAGTTTTAAGCTATTATGTTCCATTGTAAGCCAAAAAGTAATAAGGTATATATTTTACTTTTACTGGATGTATGTAATAGGGGAGAAAGAAGAGCTATGAAGTGTGCCATTCCTAGGATTTAGTGTGAACCCACGTACCACTCAAACAATTGCAACTTATGCATGGTGGACCCTTCCAAACGTCAAAGCGGATAAAATACACCTGCTATTTCCTATCGCGATCTTCTATCCTCTGCTACACCAATACGGCACGGTGCTGATCTTCCTTTACCTACCCGTCTACAAATGAAAAATCCACCCTGAGATGAAACAACAATTCAGAAGATGAAAAAGATCAGTGAAGAAGTAAACAACAGTGTTAGAGATAAGGCTGTTAGAGGAATCCATACTATCAAACCAAAGAGATATCAATCATCTTCTGAGAGATCATGGGTTGTCAGAGTCAAATGATGAGCTTTGGATTTCCAGCCTCAAAGATGTGATTTGCTAGATGAACATGTGCAAGTGACAAGCCAAAGAAAACTTAATAAACATTTCCAAAAATTCTTTGGTTATCAAGCTGATTTAAGCACCTGAAATGGTGTATCTGTTCTAATTGACCAATTGGAATTACATGTCATCCAATGAGTGGAGGCTCTTTAGTGATAGCTCCGCAATAAACATTAAAGCCGTACTTCCTCATAATTGGAATACGCACATATCCCTCCCTTCCTTTGGCTCATTCAGTTTATCTTAATGCGGACTAAAACGGTGTCATGCTACTACGAGAAGCTCTGAATTATAATATGTAAGCCTTAAAAGGTATTAGAGACTTTAATGTGGTAGCAATTTTCATGGGTCTTCTGGGAGGTTTGACCAAGTTTCTATGTCATCTGTCTTTGGGAAAATCGAGATGCCATGGCAACGTTACCAAAGGAAGCACTGGCCACAAAACCTGAGGTTTATGTTGGCAGGCATAATGTCAAGCATGGGTAATTGATAGACCTTCAGAAGGTGTAGTAGTAGTGGTTGTCCAACCTTCCTTTATCCAGGCGGATCCCCGACCGGATAGTGAAATTGACATAAAGGTCAGTATGATAATCGTTGGTGAGCCCGAGGGCACCAGGCCCCGGTCTTCTTTGGGGAGAGGTGCAAGGAAGTATTTTGTTTAGAAAAAAAAACAGCGTTCAGGTGAAACCTTCGTCGCCTTGGGGCAAAGGAACCTGTTCCGCGTCAGAGGTATGTGCATTTAGATACCCATCAGCAGAATTCCTTGGAACAGAGAATGTGTATATGTGTGTGTTGTGCTACAAAGCTGGGAGAGGAAAGAAAGCAATGTTGTAATTGGCTATGTATGTGATGAGAAGTGTAAGATCTACGTCCCCTCCCCCCATTACCCAGTACAGGACTGAGCACAGCGCGTTCACCAATTGGTACCCAAATCTCTTAACGTGCGTTGGCGTTTTTTCCGCTTATGCCGGGATGGAACCCGGTACCGCGACGTTGGCAGACCGACGCCGTATCCACTGGGCTAGCAAGAGCTCTCCTAAAAACGTGTCGTACCCTCAATTGCTTTTAAAACTAGGTTTCATGAAGTGGTTTTTTAGAATTCGTAAGAAAGGGTGTGCAGCCTTCAAGTGGCCTCAAATTTTCAACCTCACTCTCTGAGCCAAACGTGAAAGTAGTATTTGTTAGAGAACAAATCAGTAAAATCATAGAGTGTTCATAATTGCCTGAAAAGGTTAATAAAAAGAAAAAAGAAGCCTGGAAGAGTTTTGTTTCGGTGTGTCAGGGCTTTGGGGGCAACAACAAGGCTGACAATTATGTGGCCCTGGTTGAGAAATTAGTAAAAAGCTATGGCCAAATGTGCTACATGATCTGGCTGAAGGTGCCCAGTCTTGAGGGTTATCCAGAATAGTTTAAGGAGGGTATGGTCTCATATTCAGAAGAGCAAAGGGAGCGCTTTAATCAAGATATATTGAGCTTTGAACATAGATAACAAGGAGTATACTTTGAAAACATGATGTGAGACTACACTTGGAGGCTTGTACGGGAAAGTGATTTACATTGCAAATGGAAATCGACAAAAACTCTTAACTTCTATCTCTTTTACTTATTTTTATATATTTTCTGTTATAGTTTTAATAAAGTTGTATAAATTTAACTATTTTTGTCTATAGGCCTACAATGGATGATAAAGCAAAATTTGTCTATTTTTAGTAAATATTTCATTATACAACCTACAAAACAAAGTTAAAAACAAATAATAACTATTTTCAATTGTTTTGTAATAAAAAAGTGGGAAATTACACTTACTTGCCTGGAACAAATTTGCGTTACATACTGTAATAAAAAGCGGTGTTTAATAGTGCATGGTTGAAAAATCTCAAAGAGAAAGAAATTTTTCCGGTTTAGAGAAATGACGCAACATTGAAGATCTTTAACTAATAATTGTAACAATAAAATACTTATAGTGATAAAATAACCATCCTAAGTTGTAGTTAGTGTCTTTCCAGAAGGACAAGTACCAATAGCTGTAACAACACTATCAACTTCAATAGAAATCTGTGGTCATTTGAAAAATAAAGGCATTACCAGAAAGTATGTTTGAAGTAAAACGGATCTATACTTGTACATTCATAGCCAAAAGACAAAATTGATTCCGGTTAGTTCCCTAAATTAGAAAACTTCTTCCACTCCATTCCATAAAGTGTATCTAAGTGGTTAATACCAAGACAGACTGCGTTTTGCTGCCTCTTCTTACCATCTGTTCAACCAAGGAAGCCATTCTATGTGGTAGTTTAGTAATTGATTTTCTGATGTATTTGTTTTAAAGATTCAATTAATTTTAGGCAATTAGAGATATTTTCCTTAACAATATTCACTTTAGAATTCAATAAGTGTTTGAACGTGGAAAATAAGGAATGGATTTAAAAAATAAATGATTTTATTTTCTTGTAATATTTAAAATTCTTACGAGACATATTTAATCCTTTTAAAAGAGAATTTAATGTGTATATATAATTTAGGGAGTAATGCTTATAACTCTCGAGAAATTCTTTCAGCCCTCTAAAACATCAGGGTACTCAGAATATTCGAAGGTGTATTTATGTTATTGTCAGCAAGGGCCTGTAGTCCGGGAATGGGCTAGAAAATTGGCCGTACCCACAAGGCTCTCGTCTCGTATTAGCCTGTCATTCGAAGGAGGTAAATACTGATGGCAGTCACTCCTTTAGGAAAATCCTAGTGACATATCAACATGCATATACGAGTATATCTCAGGGCCATATAAATAGATATTCATTCGAACGTATAAACCCAATATCATGGGAAATGCATTGAAAATATTAAATTGGGCAGTACTCATTCTTGTATTTAAATAGTTTATCAAAACTGTATATTGATTTACTGAGGAGGAGACTCAGACTCCCAATAGTCGAAGCTGCAGCTAGAAAGGATTAGGCGCTTCAAACAGGGCGATTTTTCTTTCAACACGATATAAATGACAGAATATGTAGATGTGTACCGATATTGGCCACCACTCTAATTTGCTCACAAAAATATCACCTACACCTAAATTTACCATGTTTTGCATCAGCTTATACCAGAAATTGGATTTAAATATGCAACATTAATGGTTTATAGAGTTTTGTAAATGTGTCACAACTTTGACCACCAGAATATACCCTGAATATAAGATAACATTGCTTATCTGAATTTTGTCCAATATTTTTTAATGTTTCTTTTGTTAACGGAATTTTTTTATGTATTTTACATATAACTTGTAACCAGAAGCTTACCCAGAATCTGATTAGTACACCATATTACTGGCTATCACCAGGTTTTCGACTTTCAAGCAAGATTTTAACCTTTGAATCATTCCCTTTTGGCTGCTAAGTCAATAGGACCTAAGCATATGGAAGATATGTGGCCTATTTCAAACATGATGAATTTTAGTTTGTGATTTATTAATGGCCAATTTCAATGAATATTAACCATTCTTCAAACGAAGATTTATTTTGTTGTAAGCCATTGTCACTCAATTCTCTCTGGATTATTTTGATCATCCCATAGCTTCACAAGGGCTCATATAAGGTAAACATTTTATACGTGCCAATGCACCACCCTTATTAAGATTGACGAAGTTTACTAATTCTGTGCTGCTCACATTTAGCGTACTATTATTCTTCTTTCTACAATGTAAACATAAATTTTTCATATAATGCAACTTTAGGTTAATTGATCTGGAGTTATGTGTATAATTGCTCTTCCAATCCAGCTCTTTAATTGATCCTTGTAGTCTGACCTTCCCATCTGGAAAATCATTTCAAATAGTTGTTCTTTTGTCATAACCACTCCTAAAGAAGGACTAAAGATAAGCTAAAAATAAAAATAGATTGAAGATTTTAATTTACCTATGAATGGAGACCTTTGGAACATCCTATCTATATTTAGCTATATTTTACTTCATCTGTCTCTCTCTCCTCTTATTCTAATTCTCTACGAGTGAAGATTTCTTCATTGGTTATACCAGTTTCTTCCATCTCATCCATTCAGTCTTAATTGTAACGGAGGGAGGTTCAGGAGAGTAACGCGACTTTCCAATCCTTATCTTTTCGAAGTATGCACTTGAATCTTAAACCTACTACAATTTATTTTTCCTCAACTTGCAAACTTCGTATGCGAACATCTCATTAAAAATTAGTCTGATGGAGATTCTCTCATAGGCTTTCTCCTTATCATTTTTTTAATTGAACATAAATATCGCCAATATTTCGTTCTTCTTCTTCCACTAAGAATGCTTGGCCTGATATATAAACATAAGATCTATTTACTTATATATGATAGCAAACTGACAACAGGCTATTTGGCTTTCGCTTTTCAATTATTATAAGTCCTATCTCGTGGAGTAAATTTTTCTTATTTTAATAACTTTCACCTTTCTTCTTTTCTCGTATACATAAGTCATCACCTGATTGTAAACTGTGACTAAGAGGCAGCATATGATTATTCTAATCAGTGTCTTATGCTCTGAACAGAATCAAGAATCAGAAAAAATCATCAACCAAACATTGGAAAAATCATTTACGTGTGGTCAGAGCTGAATCATGAATCCAAGACTAATAGAAGGCTTTTAGAAATCCGTTAGCTGTTGTCAAAGATGAATGATGAATCTCAACCCTGCTTAAACGAGCTTTGGAAATGCTGTACGCTTAGTCAGACTGGAATTATCAATTCCATGACAACTTAAACGAGCGTTGTATATCGATTACGTCTAGTCATAGCTTAATAGAGTATCCCACGAGTGATTAAACGAGCGTTGAAAATCCTTTACGTTTAGTCAGAGATAATTATGAATCATAATAATGTTTAAACAAGCGCTTTAAATCCGTACGTGCATTCAAAACTGAATATTAATCAGATAACTGATAAAACAAGTGCTGGAAATACGTAACGTGTACTCTTAGCTAAATCAAGAATCCCCAAACTGCTTGAACGAGAGTTGGAAATTCATCATGTGCATTTGGAGCTGAATTAAGAACCCCAAGAGTGCTTAAACGAAGGTTGAATTCCGTTGCGTTTGGTGTTGAATCTAGAATCCCATGACTGCTTGAAAGAGAGTGGAAATTCGTTGTGTATTCAGAGCTGAATCAAAACTCCCAAGAGTGCTTAAACGAGAGTTAGACATCCGCTACGTTTAGACCGAATCAGGAGTCGGAAAACTGCTTAAACGAGCGTTGGAAATTTGTTACGTGTATTCTTAGTTGAATAAAGAAACTCAGAGAAGTGGGTGGCAGAAAAAGTAAAGAAGTGACGGATAGGGAAAAGGGCAAATGAATAATAAAAAGCTTAAAGACTAAAAGAGGTGAATACAATTTTAGTTTACTCTAAATCTATGGGTGAAAATGGATTTTGTTACGGAAATGAAGTCAAATAATTAATTAAAATACTGTCTGCGTAAATATAAGTGCAAAAAGATTCACTTCAATAGGCGGACCTGAGATACAATTTGCGTCCGCCAAACAAAAAAGCCTCCGTCGAATGTCATCGTATGATGGACCATGTCGATATATTGCACTTGTTTTACTAAAAATTTAAAGCGAACTACAACGATGGTGTCTATCGAAGGAAAGTTTGTAAATAAATTGGGAAATGTTGCAAGTAAAAATGTGCGAACGATATATAGCCGTGTTCCAAATACAGGCAAAGGAGCCAGGAGGAAGAAATGCTTTAGTTGGTGTTGGGTTGGGGAAGAGAGGGAACGGATCTGAGGGCAGTGATAATGGGAGGTAATACAATTCTACAGAAGTCAGGTGCAGTATCGTTTCCATGCTACACCTGACGACCTGTTTTGTGGGATAGTAGTGGAAATGAATGCTGGAGGGCATTAGAAGGGAAAAAATGTGGAGAGGACGCAGGCATGTTAAATAATGCCTTCGGCCACCACCTAAGTCAACAAAGAGAAAGAAATCAATCCACCTCTCTCCCTACCCCGACCGTTTATGAGTGAAAAAACGCTGGTCAGCTGGCGCTTGAAGGGTTTCTAGAGATTATATGCAATACTCGTTAGCGTCTTATCATTTTCCATAAAAAGGATAGGAAATTTGAGTTTCAGATACTTTGATAAATGTAATAAGCACAATTTGGGACATTCTAACAACATTTTATTTCTCGGATATTATATGAATCCCATAGAACAACAGGATGACAAGCACCAGACACTCCGGCAGACTGGCTATTGTTTATTTCATTTGTAAAAAACATTCCCAAAGAGGAAGCAAAGGTATAGCTGAGAACCATATTGACAAAGCTAAGTGCCTCAGCAAACCTTCACCGTGCGAAACTGTGAGGCCCGTTTTCCGACTACACCAAGACAACCCCATCCCACCATGAATCATAGTGAAGCTTGAAGAATGCGTAGGCTAGAATTTTAGAATGTGATCCAATAGGAGTGCATCTTACAAAATAGTACAAGTGAGGGGAGGGGCTGTCTGGATGGGGAAGTGATGGTAATGGTACAAGATTAATAAGAGTAATAGTAATAATAGTCAGAGAATAACTTTTTCTCCATCGGTTTTACTACAGCTGCACAAAATTAATTAATTGTAGGACCAAATTGGTATTTTGTTTGGAAAATTTTTTCTTTACTGAGAGTGACTAAAGGGGGCAGAACTTCCTGCCTGGCAGACTAGAGTTAAAGCATTAGCATGAGCATCATGAGTTCAGGTGTTGATTATCTGTTCTTTAATCTACAACATTCCTTCATTCCTATTTTCTTTTGTTTAAATTATACCAGAAAACCCCTTTCAAATATAAATTTTTAGTTTGTTATTTTAAGTGTTATTTGCCATAAAAAATAATTATATTCATTTCCCATTTGTTTATTTGTTACTATCAAAATCATCATTGGACAAACAACATCTTGCCACTTGAATCACTTCAACATCTCAATTAGTAAGTTATGATTCTTTGAATGTCAACTTTAATTATGAATTATTCAAAACAATGATTTTGGCGCTTGACTTCATGCCGTTCTAATGGCGGCATATAGTTTATAATCGATTTTCTGAAATTTAATTACAACGACAGTTCAGATATCCTTTGCAAGAAGCATTTTTTGATAAAACTGAACAAAAGAGAACTTTCTCAAGAAAAAAAAAATTAAATCGCGAGGGAATTAGGTAAAGAAAGGTCTGTAAATTTCAATCAATTTGAACATGATGATCCTACTGTAAATAAAGTTGTAGAGAATAAGATTCAGCCAAGAAACAAAAGGATTCAACCAGAATTTTAAGTTCTCGCCCCTAAAGATTTTTTTAAAAATCAAAAGAGAAGTGGCTAAAACTCATCATGCTAGTACGAGTAACATAGCCATTTTTCAAACTCATAGGAGCCCTTCCGTATCCAGAGAAATAAGGCGTAGGGTTCTCAGGAAAGTATTTAAAGTTATAATTAATACCAAAATGCCGTTTATAACTCCAAAATACAAACATAATCGTCTATTTTTGGCCTAGCCATTTTGTAAACTGACTTTAACACAGTTATCTTCACTGAAGAATCAAGAGTCAGTCTAGATTGGCTGGATAGATGGGTAAATGGCTGACTTGTTAATGGATGTCAGGTGAAGCATTCACATAACTACAACAAGGGTGAAGAGGATTGATGATTTTACTTTAATTATTGGAAACAAGCTAGTAGCGTCTTTCAAAGTGGATGATGGCCCCCAAAGGAATTCGAAAGCCTACTGCGAGTTCCTGGGGAATTATGGGTGACCAGAAAATTCGGTTTCGGAAAATTCGATGTCGGAAAATTTGGTCTTCCCTTATGATTTTATTTGCTTTTAATAATAGAATGCGTGTTAATCCTTCGGATCAAGCAAATATACCGAGGAATGTATCTAATTCTAAACTTCCGTTCCTCATTTATTTTATTTGAGCGTAGTAATCTTCTGAGTCGGTCAGTCCAGGTCAATCCCATTTTCATGGATTTATTTTTGAATTGTGTTAATCCTTCGGAAAATATAAGAATGTAATTTATGGCGTTCAGGATACGATCGTCAAGGTACTTCTTGAAGAGCAGTGTCGTGCAAGTTCAACGTTCTATAATTTCTTAAATTGCGCATTACCCATATTATGGCTGCTAAGTATTTTAAAAGTGAGAAGAATAAATAAAAGTTGATTGACGAACTGAATTATATTTATAATTTCCATATGCTTAGTGTTGATAAGGAAAATAAACCTTGGCGCTTTGAGATGCATAATATGTGTCATCACCCGCGTACAGAGAACAACCTGGTGATCCTGTAATTATAAATTAGCTCAATAATCATGAATATGAAGCTGGTCCAAATGTAAGAGAGAAGTAAGAATCACCATTTCAGAATTCAAAACCAAAGTGAATAAGGGCGCTGCATCAAGCACTAGAGCTCTTAACTAAGATTTAAGGTATAATTCAGTACTGATGGCAACTTTGCGAATAAGATAAAAATGTTCTGTGCTTTGGCATCTTTACCACCTGAAGATGTTATTAGTGCCTATGAAGATTTATGTGAAGATGAATTAGTGCCAATACAATTTATAAGCTATTTCGAGTTGACATACATTGGCTCAAAAGGAAGAAGACATGGTAGGCGAGAAGTGCCTTAGTATCCACTTAATTTTTGGAATGTCCGCCATCGACATCCATGTATTGACCAGAACAAGGCTTAAGAAGGCTTCCACTCGGCTTTGGAAGCATTATTGATGCTCTTCAAAAGGAAGAAGAACTCCCGCAAACGAAAATTATTCACATTCGAAGAAAAGATAATCCACAAAAGAAAAGGAAGTATGAGAAAATAGATGAAAATTTATTAAAACTTGTACAATCTTACGATAAAAATAAAAAATTAACATTTTTAAAAGCAATTTCTTATAATCTTAAATAACAAGTTTATTTTTCAAGTTCTGTTCTGTATAAGACCGAATTTTTCATGTCCAAATTTTCTTATTTTTCAAGTACTTCTTTAATAAAAGCTTATGAGATAATTGTATTTTAATTGTGCCTACTCCTTTAGTTTTGCGTTATTATTTAACAATTATGATTTTTTTGTGTTCTTCTATTTATAAGTTTATTTTTTTCGAGAATTTAGGATATTGACTCCCTAAATTTCAACACTGAATTTTACGAGACCAAATTTTCCAGGACCAAATTTACCTAGCACCGGAATAGAACTAACACCTTGGTTCAAAGGACAACATGTGAGGATGAGGAAGTAACTTGTTTTAATTCAAAATAATAATGTTACTCATGTTTCCAAGTTACCTAAAAATTGGTATGCGACGAAAGAATTTGAAGGATTCAATCATGGACTGGTCTCTCAACAGTTGCGACATAATTCCTTTCGAAAATTTATGGAGCATTCGAAAGAGAGATGTTTACGCAGATGGATGGCAATTTGACAACAAAATTACTTTTCCGAAGACATCTAAATTATTGCAAAGTTGTTTGTGCTAATTGCATTAAAACTTTGTAGAACTGTTTCAACCTTGCTTTTCTATGTAATTTTCCTTTGCTTCTGCGCTATTCCCTTCTCATATTTCTTTTAAGTAAATAACTTTATTTTAGTTCATCTTTATTTTTAGTAGGCTGAATTTGGAGCTCTTGTACACTGCTACATGGGGTATACTAATTGCAGAAAAACTGAAATCATAAGTATGAATATAGAAAATGCGCAGAATTGCTCGATAGAAGGTATTGCTATAAAGCAAGTTGATAGGTTCAAATATTTAGGGTGCCACAGGAAATGATTGATTGATTGTCTACTAAGGCGATTGAATGATTGCTTTATATATTTTTCTTTTGTTCTTCGTGCTACCACTTCTCAATCTGAAGAGTAGTTTAAGTACTATACTTATTTTATTAACTCTTTCTGTTACATATTTCCTGTACCATGTTTTGTTATTGTTAATCCTAATAATTTCCAGTTGCTGTTGCATCTGTAACGAGAAATAGGTCACCTCCCCAGACAATACGTCTATATATACAAATATGTATCTATTGGTGTGGAGGAAAGAGATAAAAGCCACGATAATATGTATATATAGTTTTATATACATATATTCTCTAATGTACGTACGCGTCATTCGATACGTATAAGTACGTTAACTTCGTAAGAGTAATCCGTTGATTACGAGGTATAAGAGTGCGATTTACTACAGGGGCCGATAGCGTTTAATAAGTTTACCAAGTTGCTGCTCAAGGATATATTTAAAGTGTGAAAACCAAAAATATAATTCAAATAAGTCACTAGTTAACATATATATACATACGGGAAATATAGGTAATGTAAGTAAGGACAATTCTGACAAAATATAGATTAATTGGTAATCAAGTAACGTTAATTACTCGTTAATCAGCTTTTAAATGGGAGACTATAAATCAGTTATACAGAGGGAATATTTATATATCGGAAAGTGGGTCGATTAACGGGAGGTACAAGTAAGGGTCGTTTTAACTTAATTGGGTCACATCGAGGAAGGGGAATCCTTTAGCGAGTCGGCGCGGGCAAATGAAGATGGACGATGGACGTGATTCACGGCCCAATATCCTGACGGTGACGAGGATGAAAGGGGAGGGGACCAGAAGACGACTTCACGATCCTCCTTGAAGACGGACGATGGCCTCTCTGCTCCAGACAATTGCAACCTCCAAAAATAGAGACTCTGATGCGGCTCCGCGCGAAGTTTTACACGAGAAACTGGAGATCTCTGAAGGAGGGGGGGGGATCCAGATGAATCGAGAGGAATCCCGGTGAATCCCTCGGGGATGAAACGCTTGAAGGCTTGCTCTGAACAGATTAAGCCTTCACAAAAGAGATGGATCCACCGGGTGAGATCCAACCTCGATGGTAACAGCGAATGCCAGGGACTTGGGGAAACAGACTCACGATCTAAACCGAAGGCGACGGGTTCTCAAACTCAATCTGCCGATATTCGAAAACCCAGGGTATTTATATGACGGCTATTTTTTTTGTTTCTCCTCGTTGTCAGACTCAGACGACTGGTGACCACTTCCGGCGGCCAGATGAATTAGCGTCTGTCACCTGACCCAAGTCTTAATGGCCTTTACGATGTGGGCGGGAAACTTTCGGCTAGCAGTTTCTTGACTACGGAAATTAGCGCTTCCTCGTCGATGTAAAAGCTTTTAGCGCCCAACTTAATTAAATTGACCTGTGAGGCGGCTGACGGATATTCAAATTCTTTCTTCTTTTATTTTTCTCTTTGGAGTCAGAGATTACTCCACGTGGAATTATACTTAGGAGACATAGAGAGGGAAGGAATTCATGAAACAAATGAAGGGGATATTGTTATTGGCCTCCTTTTCCCTTACAATCTGTATCATTCTCCTTCTGCATAGATGTGCGAATTATTTTTCTTGTATACTCGAACATTTCTAATTTTTTTCTTGTTAGTACTTGTATCCACTTTTGTTTGTAATTATGTATTGATGTTATTTCTTCTGCTCTCATTCTTAAAAGCATTGTGCCATTCAAAAAGTGAGCAATCAGCAACTGAGTTGTGTCATCTGCGAATTGTTTATTGAGCCATTACTCATTTATAAGTGGAGGGATATCCGTAGTATACACCGACTACAATGTGGTGTTCAGGGATCTACATTGCAGTAGGACAAGTAGTTTTTCCAAATCTATGTAAGCGTGGCTTTCCATTAAATAGTTATATATGATCCATTTAATCTTGTTAAATCGCAATCCCCTTTAACAAAGTTTACCGAAGGCTTTTGATATTCTTTCCATGATGACGCTGAGCACAATCTCTGGACCTCTATCTTTGGCCAAATCCGAATTGATAGAAGTTTAAGCGGTTTTTCTCGTTCAAGTATTCTGTTAGTCTATGGTGCAGTTTTCTACCTCCGTGGGTAAGTTTCACCGTTTTGGCAAAAAATCATTTTGGCTTGGCCACTTTCAATTCATCAGGTAAGTATTCTGCAATAAAGGTTGCTTTAGATACGTTTTTAAACCACTCAATCATCTTATTTGGGGCATATACATAGTTTTTTCTCGTGAGCCAGGATTATTCAGTGGCTTTTCGTTCGAAGTTTGAAATGAATTATTTCAATCCTCCTTTGTAATAACAGCGTCTATTCCTCGTTGGAATCTCTTATTCCTTGAAAAATTGGTAGGGGTGTTTTCTTTTTCTTGGCTTAGAGTGTTTATGATTAGTTTTTCAAATTCTAAATGGTAGTTTTCGTTAGCCTCTTCACTTATCTTGAATAGCCTGGTCCTAAACAAAGTTGCCTTTTGCGTCTTTAACTTTCATTTTCGCTTAAGGGAGTTTACCTTGTATTTGGTTAATATTTTTGAGAATTCTTTTGCCTTTGTTTCCTTAGCTATTTGTTGTATGTTTTCGTCTCATTTCTTTCTTTGCTTACCCGTGATAAGAGTTAGAAGTTTTCTCTTCTTTCCCCCTTAAGTTCTAGTATTTTTCTCTTGTTGTTTCGTTTCTTAGAATCCTTTGTGCTCATTCTTTTATCTATTCCTTATTTGCGTATCATATCTGTTGTCCCTTTAAAGTGTTGTACCATTTTAAATTTCGTCTTAGGGTTTGTCTTTTTATCCGCTCTTTTCATTGGTCTATGATTTATTTGTAGTTTCTAGCCAATGTTCTCTAAATTTGCTTCGTTCAACTGTTTAAATATGTGTTCTCTAGTGTACTTTTATAAGCCTGACAGTTTGCTTAGTGGCAGGCTAATCATTCCTCGCTCCTGATCTAAATTGGCTGATATAATTATTTAATAATATGCCCGTATGATCGCTACAAGTTATGTCAATCGCCTTCATTTGGAAGTTAAACCTGAGGTTGAAGTTTGCCAGAGATATGTTTGTTGTGGTGCTGAATTTCCTGTGATATTGTAGGAAAGCTTGGTCCTAATCTTCGTCAAATTCAACGACTTATCATGGATTAAATATGGTTGGCGGCTCTATTCCTTATTCAGTATCCTAATTCTACACAGTGAACATTTAAGTGTCCCTTGGAAATAACTGCAAGTCTGTTAATAAATAAATTTGTGAAGTGGCTATTGGTAAATATTTCTCCTTGGTGGCTAGTATGCGGTCGCACTAATTTATTACGTCTGTGAGTTCCATCAATATTTATGTTGCTTAGCTCTCGTTTGATTCTGTAGTCTAAATCCTTTTTATAGCGATCACAGCTCCTTCGTCTAGATCCTTTTTATAGCTATCGCAACTGCTTCGTATCCTCCCTCTGTACTTTTAGTGGATAATAGTTTGTAGTTCCATTTTTTAAGTTTCTCTCATTTAAATTTATTTCGTCCCTGGATATAAGTATTACATCTCTCTCTCTCTCTCTCTCTCTCTCTCTCTCTCTCTCTCTAGGTCTATTTTTCTGAATATATTTCCATAAGTCGTCTGTTTATCCTTGCATCCATTGGGGTGGAGTTAAATATTTTTATTTTCTTTTTTACCATAATTAATTTCTTTTTTTCGATAGATCTGTTCTTGGCAGTATTCTGTAGCGCGTTTTTTGCGTTTTCTGTCTCCCTTATTCCTCGCGATTTTTTTTGTTCTCCTTTTACTCGCTGAGGCATAGGGATTGATACTCCTGGTGATTTGACTCTCCTTGATTTCGATTTTTTCCTCTTTGGAATTTTCCTCCGTGTCGTTATGGTGGTTCCTTCGTTCGTTTCCTCTGTGATGTATTTGACTTTCGTTTCATTGCTTTTTGTTTGCTCTTGTTGTTCTGTCATTTGAGACTATTTGTTATTCTTTAGCACCTTTTAAACTACCGCCTTCGTTGTATTTTCGGTAACTTTGACATTGCCGAAGAGAAACATTTGGAAACTTGTTGTCTCTTAAAGTTGGTTGCTTATGATCCTGGATTTGAGGTGTTTATTACATGAGAATATTGTATGCATGTAAGAACTTTTACATTCTTTATCCATCTATATTTAGTTTGGTAGCCTTTTGTGGTAGATGCATAGGTCCATGTTTTTCTTCTCTCACTTTTCAATTATTTCTTTCTCTTTTTTCATAATTTCCATTCTCTTCGCTTATGCCATGGCTATAGTTCACCTATTCCAGGAATGCTATTCTTATCCACATTCTGATTATAGGGTCAGGTTGTTTAGGGGACACATGTGTCTAGTAGGCTCTTCACTAACAAATCATAACATAGCATAGCATAGAATTTGAAGCATATTTGAATGTTAACGAAACAGACCCTCTGGATATTCGCGGGGAATCCTCATTCTGTACGCCATGATTCCTTTGTCGCCGATCTTGGTTTCCGTTTCCTTCGTCACACATATGATCTTAAATACATGAAAGTGTCTTTGAATTTTACCACTACATGTATTTATCTATACTTATTTATTTTCAAGCTCCTGTTTGATTTCATGACAGTAATGCTCGCCGATCCACCATTCAATCTTTCACCATACTACACTTGTATTCGCAATAATTTGTGGGTGTAACTTTGCTTCTAAAATCTAATTTATTTAATGTAAAGGTTTCTGATCATGAGAGTAAAAGCTCAATGTCGTAATTTCCAAAGCAAATGACTAAATTCGTTTGATTTCTCAATCCATATTAGTGCTATTTTCAGGTCACATTAGTGGCAGATCTAAGATAAAAATTTGGGGCTAGGACTAATCTGAATTCCTCTCTCTGCGGAGTCTGAAAAAATGGCATTGATCCTTAATAATGTTTATCTTACACAACATTGATAATAAATAACATTAACTCATACAGGAGTGAGCTATAACCGTCTCAGATCCGAATTTTTTTCCATACATCATAAAATTATGAATTGTAGTTTTGGGACGTCAGCTAAGGTATAATATTAAATTTAATAAATATTTTTGGGATTGACTTGCATTTTAGACATGTATCAAATAAGGTACATTCGATCGCAAATTTTTTAAAAAAACTGTTTATATATATTCTATATTATTACATAACTTTCTGAATAGCAAAATACCAGTAAGGCTTAAATCGAAATGTTTAAAATATACGGGTCTGAAATTTGGGGGGCTTCACCCCCCTAGTCCCCCTAGATTCGTGCTTGGGTCAGACAATATCTGTTGTACAACTTCTTGGTGTTTGATTTTATTGCAGTTCAACATTATCTGTAGGGAAGTATCTTGGTAAGTTTTGCAAGTTGCATTTTCCTATTGATACATTTTAAATTTCACTAAGGGGATGGTCATCGGTGACTTGTAAAGAAAAACTTTGTACCTTTAGTTTGAGAGAATCACCTGTCTAAGCCTATTTTTATATCACCTTCCTTTTCCGTAGAGCATTCTACTTGGTAAGCCTACATGTATAGCCCTAGCCACAACAGCAGTCCTGAAATTGAATTCGTATACATGACCCAGAACGAGCTCCTTTTTCTGGCTTCCTAAAGGGGTCTCCTTTAGGGAATCGCTTACTCATATATCATTGCTTCTAGGACTTTGCCGTTGACAAATTATAGAGTGCTAGTAATTAGGACGGGAAAGATAAATAGGTATAAAAAGATAAAGGTTTAGAAAGAAAAATAACACCGCTTTGAAGTGTTACCTCACCTAAAGGGAAAAGAAGATCTCTCCAATGAACCCAATAAGCACATTTAATTTTTCTCTTTAAAAAGGAGTTGTAATTCAGAATATCCTTAAAAGATCTTCTGTTAAAGCAAGCTATCTTGAGAAGTTCCTTACATAACATTTGCTTTGCCAGTAGCGCCTAGAGTGAGAGTGTGTATCAAGTCATAATCCTTCCATTAAAGGATTCTGCTCCCGTGCCTTCTAACTTTATATAAGAAAAATGCTTGAGAAGAACTGGGAGGTAAGCTAATGGCGGGTAAGCAGCCAGCCATGAATATGCTCATTCAGTTTCTAAATATATGAGTGAGGCTTCGAGTGGGCATACATTGTAGTAGTTACGAAAAAAATGGAAGTATCAGTAAGGAAGACATTAGTAATAGGAATAAATGTTTTAGGTCGATAAAATTAACAAAGTGAAGGAAGGCAACGTACACGAGCTGCCTCATATATGTAGACTATTGTAGACTCCTTTTCTTATGTTGATTGTGAGATTGCTAGTAACTGCGCACACATTCTTAGCGACTACAAGACACCCAAGGTCCTCATACATAGGTTGGAAAATTAAATCAGCACATGGAGGTAAATGGTGTAAGTTTTTCCGTATCTTGTTACCAATGAACTGTGAAATTAAAAGAATTAATAACTCGATTATACATTAATGAGAACAGAACCGTAATTTTAAGCAAATTTATCAGTTATAATAAAGATAATAATATTTGTATATATATAAATAATAATATTATTTTAGAGGGTTGTAACAATTTTAAATCTAATTGTGTCTGTTAATACAGCCGTCTGAGAATGATGGCTTCCAAAACTCTCTTCTATTTTAATTGTCCTGCGATATCATTGGCATTTTTCCTCTTCATTTCAGAACAATATGGCAGAGAGATGCAATGGCTGAAAGTGGCTCCTCTCATCTGACAGTTATTGATGTTGGTGTATCATAGTTTAAAACTAGCTCCTAGTCTGCCCCACATGGTTGGAGCGACAACCACCGCGATCGACCCTGTAAACGACGTCAGACTGGTCCGTCGAATTCACCTTATCCTTTACCCTTGTCAATGTGTTTCAAATGGTGTTGTTAAGTTTGCGAGATAGTTTCAGTCCGTGAAGTGGGATGAATAATGCTTTCAACCTCAAGAGTTTTAGTTACACGTGGTCCCGTTGCCCTGTTAAGGTTTCTGTCCGTCTCATGTTGTCTCTCTCATTGCTTTACGCACGAACATTGAAGGATAACAGTATGTAACACAATTTTTGTTCCTGACCAATAAGTGTAATTTTCCAACTCCTTATATTATAAAACAATAGAAAATAGACATTATTTGTTTGAAACTTTACTTTTGTGGCTTGTATGATAAAATATTTACTAAAAATAAGCAATTTATTTTCATAAATTTATAAGATTTCATTGAAGTTTCTACAAAAAATATATATATACATGTAAAATCGAGGAAAATGAACAGTTGTCCTTGATTTTAGTTTGTAATGTAAGTACTTTTCCGTGCAAAGCTCAAATGTAGTTTCCCACCATATTTTGAAATTATACTCCTTTGTATCTATGTTCAAAGTTCAATATATCCTAATGGAAAAGCTCCCTTTGCTCTTCTGAGTATGAGAACATACCCTCCTTAAACTATTCAAGATGGAGATCAAGGATATTTACTTTCAGGGACATCCTGCATCCCATTTGGCCATAGCTTTTCACTAAGATCTTAACCAGTTGCACATAAGGATCAGCCTTGTGGTTGCCCCAAAGCCATCACACACCGATACAAAACTCTTCCAGGCTTTGTTTTTCTTTTTAATGAGCTTTTCTGGGAATTCTGAACACTATGATTTTCCGGATTTGGGGTCCAACAAAGACATCGCCCTTCACTTTTGCCATACTGAGTTTGAGAAGATAATTGAAGGCTGCATACTCTTTATTAAGAGATCTAACATATTGGCTCACGAGAAATAGTTTGAAATGTAATGGAGAGAACAGCAACATTTGGAAGTCAATAAATCGCTCATGCTTGACATTCTGCCCTTAAACAGAGAATTGCCTTTTGTAGCCAGTGTTATTTTGTGGTAATATGCTGTGGCATCCTGACTGTCCCCAAAGACAGAGATGGCATGGAAACTTGTTAAAACCTCCCTGGAGACCCATCAAAAATGCGACCATATTGAAGACTCCAATCATTTCTCAGCCATAATCTTTATATTTCAAAGCTTGTAGCAGGAGCTTGGCACGGTTGTAGACATCCTTGAGATATACAGAATGAGCCAAGGGAAGAGATGGATACATATTTCAATTATGGAGTAGTATAGCTTTTATGTTTAGTGAGGAGCTATCAATGAAGAGCCTCCGCTCATCTTGATTACATGTAATTTTAATTGCATCAAATAGACCAAATACAGCACTTCAGTAACATACACCATCTTGATAAGTAAAGAATCTTGAGAAATGTTTATGACGTTTTTTTAGCTTGTCACTTGCACATATTCATCTACAAAATTCAACTCTTTGAGCCTTGAAATCAAAAGCTCATCCTTTAAATTTGACAACCCATAATCTCTGAGAAGATTATTCAGGTCTTTTTGGTTTGAATAGTATGTATACCCCAAACAGTCATATCTCTGATAGTGTTGTTTACATCTTAACTGATCTTTTTGGCTTCTGAATTGTTGTTTCTTCTCCAGGATGGATTATTAATTTCTGGACGGGTAGGTACAAGAAGATCAGCAGCATTTTGTACAGGTGTATTTTTTCCACTTCGACGTTTGGAAATGTCCACCATGCAGAAGTAGATGCTGCTTGAATTGTGAGTGCGTTCACGCCAAATCCTGGGAATAGCACACTTTATGGTTCTTCTCTTCCCTCTATAGTCTATACCATTCTCTAAAAGTAAAAAAAAATTCTTTATTAGTCTTTTGGTTTAAAAGCAAACTTAATAGCTAAAATACTTGTGACATTAAATATTTTACTTCTTACAATAAGCCATTTCTTTCCTTACAAAGTTTTCTTTCAATGTTCCCGAGCAAAATGAGGTACCGAGGCTATATCCTGGTCCCCAAATGGCATGTCTAAGTATGCTTTCTAAGTTTCACATTATTCTCATAGATGACGTCACTCCGAAAATTCCGCTCTATTTTTGATGAACTGTCCGCAGATATAACAGAATGATTGCAGCCTCTTGGTGCTACATATTTCTCGTCTGATGTGTTGACCCTGGAAGCTAAAGCTGAAATGATAGCTGATCTGTGAATTCCTGTATAATTCTGAAGTAATATTCTATAATATTCTATAAGTTTTTAAAAGTTGCTAGGTGTGTGTTCTGGCAAATTCTGGAACAGTATTTAAACTTCATAAAATTGTACTAAATTTTACAAATTTATCATTAAATCTAAACTATTTGGGACAGTTTTCTCAAAACAAATATTATTCTTCAACTTTTCAATGTTTTTTTAGTTGTTGCGGGCGATTCTACATCTCACTCTATCGGTCGGTAGGTCCCCGTTTTGCTATTTTTTATTTTGGTAATAATATTGTAACTATTCGTCCGATTCTAACGAGATTTGAAACTTTTATTCTTTTACATTCTGTTTCGAATGATATAATTGCAAAGCTCCTCCCAAGGTTAGCCCGGGAATTATTTGGCAAAAACTTCATAATTTTCCGGCCGATTGTAACGAGATTTGAAACCCATATGTTGTTTTGCATTCTCTTTCCAATGATATAATTGCCAAAGTCCTCCCGAGTTTAGCCGGAGAATTAGTTGGCAATAACATCATAACTATTCGGCTGATTCGAACGAAATTAGAAACCTTTATATTGTTTTACATTTTCTTTCGAATAATATAATTGTCAAGGTCTTCCTAAGGTTAGTCGGGGAATTAGTGAAAGTTTTGAAGGTCGTAAGGTCATAAATCAGAATAATTCAAAGTACGTGACTTTTGGTTAGCAGACCTTGTTTAAAATAAGATTCACAATTTTCTACCATGCTTTGAAAAAATTAAAGCCCAGAAACTTTTATATATTCTCAATATTTTTCCGACTTTAATAATACCATAACATTATTTTCCACTTGGGCTAATTTAGAAATTTTGTGGCCTACCTACAAAAGCAAGGTTTTCGGATCATAGAATTTTTCATTTACTATACTTACAAATAACTGAGAATTAACACTTTTAACCCGGGAACAAGAAAAAAGTGAAACTTTGTTATATTGAGTAATTATTTACTGCAAATACGAAATTGAACTGTTTTTCTTCCTCTACACATAATCCAGGATTATGGCCGCTTTGAAATCGGGCTCAGAAAACCGCAAACTGCGAGCTATCGTAACTTTGTTATTTTTAAAATAATTATTAATATTGTTATTACAAGTGTTCACTCCTGCTATTTCCATTTTTAATTACTAGTACATTGATTGATCATTCGGAACCTCACTAATATCTTTGTAAACTGAATCACCTTTTTTCTGGATACCCATTCCCTCCATCTTTTCTCAACCTCTCAGTCACATGGCTTATAAGAAGGGTAGACGCTTGGGTACAGGATAATTCACGACCAGAATGTCGCTCTTGTTGGTCCGAGGAAGGTTTTTAGATACCCGGAAGCTTAGCTGATAAAAGATCGAAGCTTGGTGGCGCCTTTTCTTCTACACATTATGTTGCCTGGGCTATATATTATATATACAGCCACCGCATTACTTGTGACTATAGGGGACTTAATTTTGTGACTGTTAGGGACAAATATCCCTTACCTTATCTTACCAACTTGACGGCAATATTCAAAACTGTACAAAGTTGTCTAACATTGACCTCAAGGATGCATTTTTTCCAATCCTTGTAGACCTTGCATCCATTGAGAAGTCTGCTATGACGACTCCCCTCGTACTTTATGAGTACTAGGTCTTACCTCAGGAAATATCAAACTCATCACAAATATTTTAAAGGTATATCAATCATGTTTTGGGTGATTTGGATTTTATTTTCTCATATGTAGATGTCTTACTCGTAGCCAATAAAAACGAAATTCTGCATTTACAAAATCTCGAACACCTCTTTTCAACATTACTATCACACGGACTACAAATAAACCTTACAAAGTGTACATATAAATCCAAGTCGGGTGACCGCCCCAAAACGGACCTGCACACATTTTTTGTAATATTTCCTTCATTCATTCACTAATCACCCTTACTTTGCAGGACATTACAGAAGCAACGCCGAGAAAGACAACTAAATCTCAATGGGAGCTCCAGCAAAGAATATACCGCGTCAAACATTACGACAAGACAGGCTCGTTTAAGAAAGTGCAGGACACTTTCGTGCATCAGTTCTAATGTGAAAAACTCCCCTCCAAGAGCAGAATTTAAGACTGGGTGGACCACTTCGAGAACTACATATGGGACAGTGGATAAATTCAATGCAGCCAGTGACAAGTCATTCGGGACACCTCAGGAAGCATACAGCTGAGCTGGTCAAGAGCGTGAGAAAGTCAGTTCAGCAGAGTTCAAAACGTTCTGTGCGCAAGAGAAGTCAGCCCCTCGGTATATCCCATGAGATTAGTAGGAGAGTGCTAGTAATGGATGTAAAGGCCTACCCATATATAATACAGAGGAAGCAGACCCTTACAGCATCAGACAAGGAGCAGAAAAAGGCTATGACAGTCAAGATACTGGAGAAGATTCAGGAGACTCCAATTTTTCTTAACCTCCTTTGGACCTCAGATGAAGCTCACTATCATCTTGAAGGAAAGGTAAACTAGAAGAAAAATGTGTTCTGGGGGAACTCCAGACTAAAGGAGGCAGCAACCAAGCCTCTACACTCTCCTACTTGCACGGTTTAGACTGCAATCTCAGCCAGAGACATCATCAGACCATTCTTCTTCGAGGAATCTGGCGCGACAGTGAGTGTCACCAAGGAGCGGTATGTTGAGGTCCTCAAAACCTTCAAGAACGAGCTGCAGACCCTGTTTCTGTCGCGTATGAGGACGTTCTGGTTCCAGCAAGATGGAGCAAGCTCTTACCCCTAAAACCTGTCCAGAGATTGTCTGAAAGAGAACTTTGGTGGCCGTGTGATCAGTCTCGACTGATTTTGAGTGGGCACCTCACAGCCTAGAGCTTAGCCTCCCAGATTTTTTTCTCTGGGGCAACCTTAAAGGAAGAGTATATGGAGGAAGACACAGGACCATCATGGAACTCAATGAAGCCATCAGGGAGGGGATCAGAGCCATTAGTCGGTCGGTTTGTTAGGACGTCATGGACAACTTTGTGCTGCGCCTCAAGAAATGCACCGAGCTAAATGGAGGTCATCTCGAACACGTGCTCTACAATGAAGAAGAAAAGTCCGTAACTCTTATGTTTTAATATGATGTTTTTAAACACAATAAACTAGTTATCACCAAAGTTTCATTCAATCCTTGTAGAAAATTAAGAAATGAGGCCTATCGAAATTTGGGGCCCGTTTCGGGGGGATCACCCTGTATCTTTTCGGTAGACGCGTTCGATTTTCTTGGTTATCAAGTTAATTCACAAGGCATATCTATCCAACAAGATAAAATTACTGCTATTAAATATATCTTATCCCTAAAACGCTGCACGAGAGGCAGAAATTCATGGATTTGGTGAATTCCTTGCGGAGATTCATTCAACAGCTGCCATAACCTTAAGTCCACTCACGAAATTAGTGAAAGGTGCCAATAAACGCCGCCTATATTCAGTTTTAAAATGGGACAGCCAAGCAAAAGATGCCTTCGATGCCATAAAACGGGATATAATCAATGCCACCGTTTTGTCACATCCAAAGCGAGACTGCTCAAAACGTCTCATTAGTGATGCCTCTAATCTTGGCCTCGGGGCGGTCCTTCAGCAGTATGATGGAAATAAGTGGGAGGTTCTGGGATTCTTTACTAAATATTTTCGTGACCCGCAATTAGAACATAGTACATTCACTAAGGAATTGACCGCACTTCATCTTGCAATCAAGCACTTTCAACATTTACTTGAAGGGACAAGTTTCTTCGTGCTCACAGATTGTAAGCCATAATTGTTGCTGCGAAATTCCTCCTCACATGACACTCTCCTAAAGAAGGCCGTTCATTTGAATTCATTTTACAATACACAATTGACATTCGTCATATTGCGGGAAAGGATAATCCTAATGAAACCCTCTCTAGAGCCCCCATCATCAATTGCAACATGCAATCTGCTACATATACACAAACAACATTAGCATTCATCTGTTCCTTGCTCTTCTATTATTGATTATACAGCACTTGCAAGATCTCAATTAACAGATCTCCAACTTGAGAAACTACAAGACGATAATAGAATCCCCCTTAAGTTTTACAAAGTAGCCCTCCTATCCTCTTCTCGCTCTCTCATTTTCGATTTATCAAAAGATTTTGTACGACCTTATCTCATTTCTCAATTTCGCAAAATAATATTTGATTTCCTTATAATCTTGGCCATTTAGGTACTAGAGCCACTCTCAAATATATCTCAGACCGATTTATCTGGAAAGTAATGAGACAAGATATTCGATATTGGGTTTGTAATTGTTTTTCGTGGCAGAAAGCCAAAGTGCAACGACATACAAAACCACCATACACATAATTTACTGCACAAACATCCAGCTTTCATACCATTCATGTGGATTCACTCAGTGGTTTTCCTGTAACTCAAGAAGGCTACAATTATATGCTGTTTTTTCAAAATGGATTGAAGCATATTTATTAAAGGACATGACGTCAGAGTCTGTGGTTGGCGCCGTTTTCACTCATTACATCTCAAGATTTGGTGCCCTTGTTAAAATATTCTCTGATAAGGGTCTTCAATTCCTTTCAGGATTAATTCATGAATTACTAAAACTAACTGACACCGAACACTTTTTGAGATCGCCAGCAAAAGCCTCTGGCAAATCTGTGCTAGAAAGATGCCATCGTAGCTAACCAAAGGAGATCATAGTGATTGACTAAAAAAATTACTCGCAACTCTGCTTGCTATGCGTAACAATGCCTGTCAGGAGACAGATGTTCTCCCACACAAATTCTTTTTGGCACTCCCTTACGACTACCAGGTAACTTGTTTGTCGCTAGAATCACAGATCCCTTACAGCACAATACAATACAACAACATCAGAAAACTATGAACTCACTTGCGGCAATAACTTCCAGGCCTATTTTGAAACAAGATACTTTTATTCTCAAGGAGCTTCATACTTGCACTCTTGTTTTCCTAAAGGACACACAGATTCGCCCCAATTTTTCGACACCATACAGGGGCCCATGTAAGATCTTAGATCTTAAAAAGACAATAACATTCATATACTCTCCATGACCCACTGGCCCCTTGAAGAACACATCCGCAATATCAAACCAGCAGATTTTGATTCCCCCACAAATTCTACCGGAGACCTTATCCCTAGATCTTCAATGCTAACCCATGGCACTCTTTCCCCAGACGTCTAACACACTCCCTTACATGGAATCTAAATAACAATACCATCCGCCTCATACCACCACGCACACACTGAAATCTATACTATGAGCAAATTGACTTCCTTCACTATTTAGCAATGTATTTATGTTTCAACCACTCCACGTACTTTTTAAATGTTATGGTAATCTGAAGGGCGAGACGATTACTTGCGACGACAAACAATTTAGATTCTTTTTTACACTCTCTCATTATATCTTTATAAGACAAAAATTTCCCTTTAACCAATTCATTTTGTCCTTTGACTTTCAGACTGAATTAACCTACAATTGAATAAAATAACCATTGATCCTCGTGTTTCAAAATGTATAGTTTAAAATTTTAAAATGTAACATTTGGATATTTAAATTTTATCATGAAAATACCGCCTTAATAATTATTACGCACTCTGTACAAATTTGACAGAATTATTTGGTATAAGTATTTTTAATCATGGTTTTACTTTAATGACAATTAATGTATCGAATTAATATGTTGTTCACAAGAACTATCGTCATTTTATAGTATTATTTTAACCAACAAATTGGTGCATATCTTACCTTATACTTTTATTTATTCTATTTACCATGCCGGAATCTTCATTATAATATTTTTAGTCAATTAATTAATTCCGATTGAATTATATCATTATTTTCAATCGAATTTCCTTAATTGTTGATACTTTCATCTTATTTCATAATTTCTATATTTTATATGTAACCACACAAATGTAACAATATTTGCAAATTCAGAGGGCTGAGTAATGTGTGGAGATCCATTTACACAAAAGTTGCACACATTCATGTACACGTTCTTTCCCAGACTCACGTGCTCCGACAGGAGCGACCATTGATCTCGCCTTGGTCACTATATCTTCCTCTGGGTAACAACAAATTTCAGTCCCACAGAACTGTGATTGAAGCATTTCGTTATATGTGTTTATTAACGCCAACTTGCTTGACGGAATCCTATAAAATTCCTTTTCTCATCCTCTATCTATAAAATTCCTTTTCTCATCCTCTATCTATAAAATTCCTATGATAAACAATCCCGGCTCTCTTTCTCTCTCTCTCTCTCTCTCTCTTGAACACACATCAACAAACATTCAGACAGAGCTCCTCCCAGGAAGCCCCATTAGTCACACATATCAGGAGAAAGAGATCTTAGAGGAGATGACTCCGAAAAAAACACGAGTAAAACACTTCGCCCCGGTAAGTACTCGAACCTCAGACCTCGTTTATCTAGGCAGTGCTCTACCACTAAGCCAACGGGACTTATACGCAAAGTGACCTATTTTCCCACAAAAAAATACTCTATCGATATCTATAAAGATTACGCCAACCCTAAACTGTGTTTGCATGATGCATATGTTGAACTGAAAAGTGAACGCATCCTTTCTTCGTACGACCAATAGCTATCGGCCAGTTGTGGTTGGCGTGCAAACTAGCTAGCATCTATCACGTTCATGCTATGCTGCCTGATCTTTGAAGATGCGAAAGGACTAGTTCCTTTGGGGAAAATTTGTCGCTTTGGGTGTTGGATCCTCTAACTCAGTGGTAGAGCTCTGGTCTAGATCCCCAGAGTGCTTGTTGGGACGATTTTTTTTTCTCTTGGCTTTTTTGGAGTCATCTCCTGTGCTGTGTAACTTTTGTACACATTTCCTTCATCAGGAAGCATAAGCTTGAACGTGGTAGAACATTGCTAGTTTGCACACCTAACACAACTGGTTGATAGCTTTCGGTAGTACAATGTATTCACTTTTCAGTTAAATATATATATATATATATATATATATATATACAGATTTTGTTAAAGATCATAGTATATTTCGCCTTTATTAATTTTCTTTGGAAACTTTCCATTTTTATTATTATCATTTTTAGTTCATCTTGTAGTTGGTAAGCTTAACCAGGGACATATTGATTAATAACACAACAATCAAAAGAAAAGAGGAAAATAAGGCTAGAGTGAACACCTTAGAACTACTAATCGACAGAAAATACATGACAAGGATCGGACCCGAATTCCTGACGTGGATATCTGGGAGAGCCGCCACAAAACCCGATATATTCTTATCTAGTATCAGGTTTCCTTATAATTACTAAAGTGAACCGGATCCCATCAGTCTGAGCGACCACCAGGCTATCAAATTTACAGTAGGAGTAAATCCCATTCAAACTAAATTCCCAGAATGCAAAAGCTACAAGCAAGCGAACTGGTGAAAATTCTAGAAGTTATGTCTTAAATTACATCCCTGAACCCTTGCATGATGCAAACGTAGAAGAAATAGATGATAAACTTGATAAACTTACTGATTACCTAATAAATGAAGATCAAAATAACATTCCCCTTATCAATTATAAAAACCTCCCAGCTTCACCCTGGACCCCAACAATGAGAGCCATGTCCGAAGAACATAGGGACCTGTCCAATATAGTAGCGCTCTTAGGCTCCAACCACAATGCCTACAGAAGACTAAGACAAATTTAGGATGAACTCCAGACACTAATTACGGACCAGAAAATACTACTATGGGACAGACTAATAGACAGACTCGACCTAGAAAAAGACTCATACACGTTCTGGCAGACGGTTAAACGTCTTAAAGGAAAACCTCCACATACAAATTACACAATTAAACACAAAGGCCAAACATTACTGAGACAGAAGAGATTGAATAAAACTTTAAAATTTTCTGGTCTTTGATCTTCATAATTACCCCGGGAGAAAATTACAATTATGACCTCGAATTCGAAGCAAACGTAATACAACAGTTAAACACACAAATACACTAAACCTCTCCTCACCATTGTCTGTCGCAGGAAAGATTGATGAAGGGCTATTGCAGTAAAATAACTGCCCTAGAACTCTCTGTTACTCTAAAGTCCTTTTGTAAAAGAGCCCCGGGTATTACGCGGCTGACCTGCGAAAATTTCATCCAGGCCCCGCCTAACGTTTGGAATGACCTACTCAACATTATGAACACCGCCCTGAATACGGGCAATTTCCCTGACCAGTGAAAATTGGCCAAGATCATTTTAATCTATAAAGTGGGGAAGCCCCCGGACTGCCCTGCCAGCTTTCGACCAATATCTCTCTTAGAATTTGCCGGCAAAGTCTTCGAGAAGATATTGACTAACAGACTCAACTCTTTTCTGGATGAACCCAACTTACATAATGAGCAGCAAAACGGCTTCATAAGGAAAAGCGGGACTGACACGGCAATAGCTGTTGTCACCGAAAACCTTGCGAAAATTAAAGCAGACAAAAAGCATGCCAACCAGGTGCCCCGCAATGTCAAGAAAGCATTTGAAAAGGTTTGGAAGAGAGGCCTACAATTTAAGATCCTTCGAGTAGGCCTCAACCCCATTCTTGAGAGGATTTTGTGCGACTACATAATGGAGAGGAGAGCATACATACAAATCAGAGAACATAAAGGCCCCGAATTCAAACGCCAAGCAGGGGTGCCTCAAGGGGGCTGTCTCAGTCCCCTTTTATACAACATTTATACACACGACCTACCACAACCTCTATCCGAGGGTACGATATACGTACAGTTCGCTGACGATATATCGCAAATTTGTACCGCCGCTTACGTTCACAGGGAATTTATGGCGGGAAATACGGCTAGGGAGATATCTAACATCAACTCTTTCAAGAGAAGAGGGAAGATATCAACTAATGCCCCCAAATTCAAAATAATTTCCATGTTTTGCAAGACCTTCAACGACATACGTGTATACGGGGAGTGAATGCCTTACTGCACGGAAGGGACGGTTCTGTGGCTCAAAATCACCACTGGGGGCCACACGAGTCATATCTAGCAAACAGTCGCAAATAGCAGGAAGATTTGCGGGAATTCTATAGGTTTCCTGACTTAAATCCCTCAAATAAACTCAAGATATTCAATGCGTGCATTCGCTCGAGGCCCCTGTACCCCCCCCGCCCATCCTCACCGTGCCGCTGAACGCGAGCGCCGAGACCCACATTGCGAAACTACAAAAAATCCAGAACAAAGCAGCGCTTATCATCACAAACATCCGAAGAAGAGAACACAAACGTCAGAGGGATCTCCACGACGAGGTGGGATTATCTCCGATCAACGTGGCGCTCTTTTTTTTTTTAATTAAGGGGCTATCTGGCGACTGCCGACTAAGGCATAAGTTGCCGTAAACAAACAGCCTAGTCTAGGCTACTTTAAAAAAATGAACAGGAAACAATAAAAAGAAATAACAATAACAAAGCAATAACAAAAACAACAAAAATTAAACCGGCTTAAATGAAAGGGAGAAGGCCGGCCTCCCCCCAAAAGTCAATAAGTCCACCAGTCAAAGTACATGCACTCGTCCCGAGTACAAGGGACAGGCGGTAGCGACCCCGCCCACCTCGGTACCGCGACAGGTGTCGTGCGCGAAGATCACCCAGACTGAGACATTCGACAAGAATGTGCCAAACAGTCTGGGGGACGACGCAGTCGTTGCAATAGGGCGCAGGCGAGTGCTCCATCAAATAGCGATGCGTCACACGAGTGTGGCCGATTCGGAGACGACAGAAAGCAACCTGAAGCCGCCGCGGCATTGGGGGATAGGTCCATGGGAACAGTCGCGGCGCAATGGCACGCAACTTTAAGTTCCCTTCGACCATCTCCCATCTTCTTTGCCAAGCAGTCCGAAGAGCTGCCCGTATTCCTGACATGTAGTCAGTGTGAGGAAGAGCGAAACGCTGGTCCGGTCGCAGAGTCCTCGCGGACTCTTTGGCACCCTCATCGGCGCGCTCATTCCCCGCAATTCCTACATGTCCAGGAACCCAGCACAAGATAATCTCGACATCTGCCCGGCTCGCCAAAACCGTGGCGTCACGGATTTCGTGAACCAGGGGATGCGGAGATTCCAATGCCCCGAGAGCACTCAGAGCGCTTTGTGAGTCGCTATAGATCACAATCCGGTCTCCGAACCGGGCACGTCGCGTAATCTCCCGTACCGAGTGGTGTAATGCCACCAGCTCGGCCGTGAAGACAGACGCAGCGCCTGGTAGAGCCCCGCTGACTTCAAACAGAGGGGATACGGCGTGGAAGCCGACCCCCTCCGCTCCACGAGAACGCTAAGAAGACTGGCAAGCCATTGGCACCCGCCTGTCCCCGGAGTTCTCTTGTACACACCCAGACATCGAGTTCGCTCGACAAATAAGACCTTTTAAAAGTAATAAGGCTTTGACAGACTGACGGCGACGTGACTCCAAAATACACATGACAAAATCGACAAATCTCAAGAAACGACAAGTGTAATGCTCAGGTTTTTTTAGAAACTAACCTAAATAGTATCACAATCCTTAATATTCCGAATTAATAAACTTAAAAAAGTAAAAAAAAATATTAACTCACTAAGACCTTTCAAAAACCTTTATAAAACCAATAGCGGGAATAATAAACCCCTCCCCAAATAAATGCTTGAATGCCTCTAATCCAGTCCAATCCAAACGAATCAAAATCTACAGCTATCTAATTGAATCAACTCGGTTAATTTAATTAGAATAAACTATAAATTTTATAGTTTATAAGACAAAAAACGAACAAAAACCAAAAACAAATAAACAAGCACAAAACATAAAAAAACAACAGAGCTACTCTTTCACCAGGGACCTATTTATCCTGTCTCCAACACCACCTCTATACTTTAACATCACCCAATTTCTCCACTTTACTCTCTCGCTATAAATATCTCTCTCTGATTTCAACAACCTTTTAGCTACAAGTCCAAGCTCTTTGAATTCTGACTCCACCATTCTTCACCTGATAAAGGAAGAAAGACACTCTGATGATGATCGCATAGATCGAAAGCTCAGCAATTAAAGTCAAGTTTGGATTTTACCAAACACATTTCAATTAAAAAAAGAGATGAATGTACGAGAAGTTGTTTACCATCTACAAGATGAACTAAAAAGATAATAAGAAAAATGGAAAGTTTCCAAAGAAAATTAATATAGGCGAAATATACTATGGTCTTTAACAAACTCTGCATATAAGAAGGTCTGCTACCCATTTACAATAATATATATATATATATATATATATATATATATATATATATATATATATATATATATATATATATATATAAAGGGGTACATATGCAAACTGGTTGTTCTTGAGAAGCATTTCAGCGATTGCTTGCTGTTGTCAACGAACAGTCAGGTTGGTAACTCTGGCATCCCAAACTTGTGCATAAGCTGCACAATATATGTACAGTACAATAAGTCCTTCTCTTTAGAGAAAAAGCAGAGGTGCTCTTGATGTCTGTTGTGGTAGAAGATTATGCGAGCACTGTCATTGGGGATTTTTTTTCTTTCAATTTGGATGCCACAATTCGGCAGAGGACTTTGCCTAGCTGAGATAGCGAACTAGATTATTTAGCTCCATGCTGGAAAAACGATGGCGAGCATCATCGTCAAAAACACTTTTTCTTTTTTGCAACACTGCATGAATCTTTAGCAATAATGCCAGGAGGTTCTCCAAAGTGAATTACTAAAATTTCATCACAATGAGCTACAGGACGACGTGATGATTGAAGATCAAGATATTTGAGGCTGCTTCGGTTGTTTTTGTTGATCCTAGTCAAATCAATAGCGCAGAGGTAGCAGTAAGTGCTAGGGTTTTTTAGATCTCTCTAAAGTCTAAACCATGAAAATTCAAAATTTCAGACAACTCTTTTTTCCATTGATCCAACGACGCAGATACTCGGTGCATGTCTTGCATACCATGTGTGGCGCCCAAGCTTTATCCTGGTCACCAAGCTTCACACTAAAATGAGCATGGTCAACACGCTTTATGAAACTTTTAACCTGATTCATGTTAGGAACAACCGTGTATTTGCTCATAGATAGAAGAATGCATCAAGTTTATCTTTGCAAGATCTTCTGGCTGAATCTACTCATTCACCTGTAAAAGAAAATGCCAGTTGGTCAAAAGTGCCGCATGTAAACTCTTCAGAATTCGTTTATTTAAAGAAATAACAAAAGAATTTTCATCCTATAAATAGAAAATACCTGTATATGTAAATTGAAATGTAAAAAAATCAAAATCATGAATTGATAAATAAAAAAATGACCTGGTTGAGCCCAATCAATGTTAGTTTTTGGATTCACCACATCAAAATGATCCTATATCAGATAGAAAAAAATGGTGTTAGTCAGTATTAGAGGAGTATCTGGAAAGTAAAGACGAGTACTAAATATATTGTAAATACAATGCTAATAGCAAATAAATGTTTCATTTATGTTAAAGAAAATAGATAAACAATATATTTTGAGAAAAATAATTATGCCTTAAGTGATTTCAGAAGGGGCAGAAAAATATCAATTTTGTTAAGATAACACTTTGAATTAAATTGACATTTTCTCCGTAAACATAGTACATATGACGAGTAACGTCCCTCTTTGATGCAAATAATTATATTAATATCTGAAGCATATTAATTATTTGCACCAAAAAGGTCAATAAAATGCAAATATAATTTATATTAACGGAAATTCTAAAAAATTATCGCAGTTAATTATTTTACAGATGCTGTTAGATAGATTTCAAAATAGAACCTATGTCTAGAATATCAAATAAAATATTTGTTATCCTGTAGTATTTCCACATAAGCAGGGACACTCGTAGTTTTAAATATTGAAAGAAACTAAAGTTTCAAGTTGTGGATTGCCAATTATTGTGAAAAGATATTCCTCTCTTGTGAATACAATTTTGACAAACCAAAAATGCCATAAACTTTATCAGATCTGTATCTCAGCTCAAACATGTCATGAAGTTGCCTTAAATCAGAAGGGTAAGGCCTAGAGAGGTACAAAATATGTCATGAGTTTATACATCAGACGGGCATATAAATGTATTTTAATGTAGCACCATCTCCACAAGGAAACAAAACTAATAAACCAACTACTCATTAATACTCTTAATGGATTTGTGAATGGTAGTGTGGCTAAACAAACATATTTTTTCAAGCAAGTGTATAAGAAACACCCACTAAATGTCTTTTACAAGAACCGAATGAGCGATTCATAAAACAAATGTATTATAATCCTAAATTTTATAGGATAATAGGAAATGCACTAACTAAATAGAACCACCATGAGTAATTGTATATATATATATATAATATATATATATATATATATATATATATATATATATATATATATATATATATATATATATATATATATATATATATATATATGTGTGTGATAGAACGGTCTGAGGCCGCTTAAATTCATCTGCTATCACATGTTTAGAAACACATTGCTACCCACGTGCATCTGCGAGAGGAAGCAGAGCTCGTTATCACCCACTTTAGCAAATATTTAATCAAGAAGGTTTATTCCCCTGTTTCGCCCCTATACGTCGATCTCGCCAGATTGAGTTAGGCTTATGGGCAGATAAGGTATTTTTCCAGGCGCGACCGGGGTATTTCCCCGAAGCCTCCCACTCAATTGTCCCCTACGCCAAAGGGATGGCTTCGACTATTTATATCAAAGCTTTCCCGATTGAAGCAGATCAGATCAGATCCAGATTATCTTCGCGAGGCATCACGCCGATTCAGTCTCCCTTGAGCACAATAAGGGACTCTCTACCTCGAAAACCACCTTATTTATTTAGAAGAGGACAATATCCCTTGAGTGCCAAGGTTCGAGCCTTCCAGAAGCCAAGTCAACAAGGCCCCCCCTGTTGTTCAGAAAGAGAACAACGTTAGAACAGCCATTGTTCTTTGAGCCCGTTGACAAGAGACGGTTCTCACCCTCCCCCGCTGTTGTTCAGAAAGAGAATAACGTAAGAACATCTATTGTTCTTCAAGCCCGCTCGTCAAGAAACGGTTCTCATTCCCAAGACATCCCTTCAGGATAATTTAATTTCCCCCTTTTTAACGTTCTTCAAGAGAACGATTGGTTGCAACGATAACCTCCATTGTTCATCTAGAACATCCCCGATTTGTTGTCACAAAGATTGCTCGTACCTTTGAGCCCCACTTCGATCTCACTCTTCGAAGACAGTCCTTCCCCTTCGCTAAGGACAACCCCCCGAAGAACCCGTCTGCCGGTAATCACCAGTGGACCGAAGATTCCTTCGCATCGTCTTCCTCTGCACAACAACTTTGTAATTACGTAAGCTGAGCATTACCTTTAATTATCTAACCTTATGTCAACGCTACCCTGTGCTTTAAATGGTTTAGCGAACCAGTCCATCCCTTTAATTTTTATTTGTTTACCTTTTTAAATCTCTCCAAATCTTAATCCTCGGATTAGTCAGATTTTCCCACGACCCTTTCCATTCTCCGTTTATGTAAACATTTTCTTTTTGTGTGTTGTTGATAGTTTAATTAATAAAACTCTATTTTATTAATGATAGCGATATTATTATCCTTGAGCTCAATTCCACTTCTTAAGCATATTGAAGATAAATAACCTCGATCAATCAGATTGCCACGTACTCGAAATATTAAAATAATTCCCTCAACGAATAGTTATATATGGTATATCGTCGAGAGTCTATTCTACGACAATATATATATATATATATATATATATATATATATATATATATATATATATATAACTTTAAGAAGACGGTAAGAACGAAAAGTACCCTGGTCATAATGTCTTCATTTGTAATACTTTTCTAGCCAGCTTGTTCTTCTTCAGGTACATAATATAATATTAAAATTTTCTTTAAATTTCTTAAAAATATTTACATAAATACAGAAAAGTTTATTAATATGGCAATAGATATTTATAACAAGATGGCTTGATTTAGTGTAACTGCACATTCAGATTAACCGAGAGAACGAACATCGCGGACACGTGAATTTGTATATATACCACATGGCTGGGTGATCACCTCATAAAATTGTCTCTTATTTAGTGAGTAGAAAGTAAAACACGTTCCTTTATTAATGAATGTAAAGAAAATATTGGCATGGAAATAAAAGGAATTAAAGAGTTTAGTAGTTGTTCTTTTACCATCGAAATTTTACCCCTCCTTATTGGCAACTAAAAAGTATTTTGTCCTTCGGAACATTATAGCAACCTTAAGGTATTTCAATAGTGTCTAGTAAAGAAATTTGGAGATTTGTTTATCTATGGGTAACAGGAAACTGGATTTGTACAAGAATTGTTTTTAATAACAAAAATTTATTAGGCATATTTATCAAAAAAGGAAAAGAAATGTATCTTCAATGACTCACTAACCAGCAAAAGTGGTTTAGCAAATCTCATTTGATATTTCTTCAATTAGGTCTCGAATCTCAGAACATGAAGGTAAGCTGGTATATTGATTTTATTTCGTGTGTATCTATTTTTGTTTTTTGTTTTTTAACCTTTTTTGTTCCATCTTCAATCAATCCATCGTAATTTACTCTTTCATGCCATATTATACCACTCCCAGATTTATTTGTATTTTTTTTGTAATATTTTTTACACTACTGAGCAGAAAAAGAGAATGATTTTCCTTTATTAGAATATTTTCCAAAATATGATGAGTAGTTAAATGAAATTTCCATGCAACAAAATGGGATGCAATAAAAATATATAATGCAGATTTTATATGATATGATCGTATATTCAGGAAATTATACTATATAAACTAACAAAATAAAATATTGATACATAAAAATGCTAGCGCGATCATAAACGCAATTGCTTAGCAATCAAATACTCTATAAACAAAGCGAGATTTGATAATGATTAAAATTAAAACACTTAATATGGGGTGTTGTAGCCTTTCTTTTCTTTTACTTTAGCGCAAAAACAACAAAAGGACCTGAACAGTTTCTTGAAAATTTCTGTGGTTATTTTGATTGATTTTCACTCAATTTTCGTCCAATAAGCCCATCAGAATTAAAAACTGTTGGTCTCGAACTTTGTCTCCAATAATCTTTCACAGGTTCACATTTGAATTCAAGTCCGTGCTCTGAGCAGGCTACTTCACTAATTCGACTATTCTTGTTCATAATAGTATCTTACACTCTTTGCAGTATAACATGGTGCTTTGTCCTGCATAAATACTGCTTGTTGGTTTAGAGATACTCGGAGTGAAGATATAACTTGTTGGTGTACAAGATTTTGGTACAAATACGCATTTACTCTTCCAATTATTTTCACTATCGAATAAAATCTTTCAGACGAAAAATCCCCTATACCATTTCGCTATCTCTTCCATGCATACTTGGCTGACATTTTACCACATTTATGATAAAGTCTGTCACCTGCAACGTGTCTAACAAAACCTCTGCCATCAGATCCATCTAAATTTAATTTAGTTTACTCGCTGAAATGGATTCTCTCCCAACCTTTATTTGTCCAAGTAATATGAGCTTCAGCTTATTAGAGTCTAGCCTTCGGTTCTTCTTACTGATGATTGGTTTGTTTGCTGGAGAGCTAACTTTAAACCTGATGCGTTTTGAAAATGGGATACTGTGAAACCTATCAATTCTTTCCCACTACACTGGTCTGCGTCAAAAATGTTCTTGAGGGTTTCATAGGTGATTCTTAATTAAATTTGTCTTTTAAATCCAAATCAAGCATTCATATTGCTCAATCAGGTCTAGTTTTTAAGATACAGACCAAGCTCCCTAGATGGCGTTAGAGAACTCAGTCTCTAGCTGACCGCGAGCGCGAGTGGTTGTGTGTTGCTTGCTCACTCTCCAACTAAGTGTTGGTTTTTTAATCCATGACTTTTCTCATCTATGAACAGTGTTTAAAGTGTATTTCTAAAACTTTATTTATCTTTGTGAATTTTTTTGCAGGCAAATACATTAGCAAAACTCCTTAGATTTCATAAAAATGAATAGAAAATGTAAAAACAGTCCTGATAGATTTTGTTTTGTTTGTGGAAAGGTAACTTTTAGTGACCAGCAATGCACTATAACGCCGTTAATAAAGTTCCTTTACAATGCATATTTTGGAATAAAGCTAGGTGATCAAGACAAAAACTTTGCTCCACATATGTGCTGCAAAGCCTGTGTCATAGCCTTAAGACGCTGGAGTGAGGGCAAAACGAACTGTTTGTCATTTGGTGTACCTATGGTGTGGAGAGAAGGCAAGGACCACATTACAGACTGCTATTTTTGCAGGACAAATCTTAAAGGTGAGATAATTACTTTAACAATATAGTCCTTGACAAATCTAGAAATGTTTATACAAATCTTTTGGTAGCCTATTAAAATTGTAATTGTGTATAAAAATAGTGTATTATGCTAGTAGAAAAATTGTGGTTAAATTGTATATAAAAATTGATTGTATTTAAAAATTGTAAATTTACCTGGTATGAAAAATGTGTATAAAAATGCGGAAACGAGGGTCGAGTGAATTGAAAGTATGTAAATTAAGTATGCGAAACTTTTTTTCAGGTATCAATAAGAAGAACAAACACACTGTAGTCTATCCTGATGTTCCTTCTGCCATTAAACCACAACCACATGGTCCAGGAGTTCCAGTTCCTTCTCCACCTAAAAATACTGAGCTACAAGACAATATAGAAGATATAGAAGCGGATGACACTGACACTTCAGTGACATATCAGCCTACGTCTACAATGACTTTGCCAAGACCACTCACTCAAGGTCAATTAAATGACTTGACTAGAGATCTTGGTCTTTCTGAAGAGAACGCACAACTTCTTGCATCCCGTCTTAGTAAGAGCAACCTCCTCTCTCAAGAAACTACATACTTTTGGTTCAGAAATAGAGACGAAGAGTTTCGAAAGTTCTTTGCAGTTGATTCTTGCAGCTCTTTGGTGTATTGCAATGATGTAAAAGGTTTAATTGAGGCACTTGGCGTTCCTTACCAACCAAGTGAATGAAGGCTCTTTATTGATTCTTCTAGCAGAAGTTTGAAGGCAGTACTCTTTAATATTGGCAATAAAATGGCATCTGTACCTATTGGCCATTCAGTTCAGTTAACAGAAAGCTACGAAAATATGAAAGTATTGATTAATACAATCAAGTACTCTAACCAGAACTGGTTAATATGTGGTGATCTCATGGTAAGATATATTTTGCTTTATTGAACTTGTTAAATATTTCAAGGAATGTTTGTTTCTAAATACCAATGACAGAAGGATATTATACACATATTAGTTTCTCCCTACCCCTAATAAACTTAGTGAAAATTGCCTATGCAAAAAATAGAAGTTCTTAGAAACCACGTACATCAATATGCATCAATATGTTTTCTTTCAGGTTGTGTGCCTTCTTCTTGGGATGCAAGGAGGCTACACAAAATATCCATGCTTCATGTGCTTATGGGATAGCCGGGCGGATAGTCTTCACTATAAGCAAAAAGACTGGCCATCTCGAGAGGCATTCCAAATTGGCTGCCACAATGTGGTAGCTCAACCTCTAGTCCTTCCCAAAAATGTTTTACTGCCTCCTCTTCATATAAAGCTTGGCCTGATGAAGAACTTTGTCAAAGCACTGAATAAAGAAGGCCAAGCTTTTAAGTATCTACTACAAAAATTCCCACAGATCAGTGATGCCAAGCTCCATGCAGGCATATTTGATGGTCCCCAAATTAGAACTCTGTTAAAGGACAAGCATTTTTACACCAATATGGAAGCCAGTGAACAAGAAGCATGGCGAGCGTTTAGTAAAGTAATCGACGGTTTTCTGGGAAATAAAAGAAGCTCAGAATATATCTCACATGTAAATGAGCTTATGAAAAGCTTCGAAAAAATGGGAGCTCGCATGTCGATAAAAATGCATTTTATCCAGTCACATCTTGACTATTTTCCGGCAAACTGTGGAGATTATAGCGAGGAACAAGGAGAAAGATTTCACCAAGACATAAAGACGATGGAGACAAGATATCAAGGACGAGGGACATCAACATGTTAGCTGACTATTGCTGGTGTCTTAAACGCGACGAACCAACATCGCTTCACAAGCGGAAGTCATCAAGGACTTCTTTTCTTGGAAAATAGTTTCTTTGCCCTCCTGGGTAAGCTCATAAGTAGTCTGTAAGTTTAAAATTAATTAAAAGGAAGTCGAATTGAGTCGGTATTTTTTTTATTACAAGTAATTGTAATTTATTAAATAACTTTTATATAAATAAGGGATTTTTTTCAAAAATGGCCCTTTTCTAAAAACAGTAGTGCGCTGTATCTCAAAAACCAGATCTGATTGAGCAAAATGAATGTCATATTTCAATTTAGGAGAACAATTCCGTTATGAATTACTAAAGAAAACCGCAGGAACAGAAAATATTTTTTCAAACGTAGGCCTGTGTTATTGGTATTGATTTATCGAAAAATTCATACGGCAATCTCGAAAGGATCCTGCATAGCTAAGCATCTAAAAGCTCTGTTTTATTGGACTCTGTTTATACGGGGTAAACCGACATTTTCAGGAACATTATAGGTTTGGTTTTAATTGTTTAACTTTAGAACGCGCGAAATCACACACTTGGATCTTCCTACCTCTCTTGAAATCGCAGAAAAAGTGCTTCCCGGAGTTATTAAGAGAACAATTCCGTGTTAGAAGTCAGTAGTCATTTTAACGTGTAGTGATATATCTTCAGCGTGAGTATGACAACAATGGTGATTGTACAGTTCTTATCTACTGAAAAAAATGTTGCCAGATAATTTCATGAAACTTCTAGAATGTTCCTGAAAAAAATGCTTCTCTTATTTTACACATCTCAATATTTTATTTTATTAGTTTATTTAGTATAATTTCTTAAAATACGATTGCATCATATGAAATATACATTAAATATTTAAAATGCATGCCATTATGTACCATGTTATTTTCATTTACCCACTCATCATATTTTTTAAAAATATTTTAATAGAGGAAAATCGTTCTCTTATTTTGCTCGGTAGTGTAATTAATATATTGTGCATGAAGATGGACAGGTAAGCTGGTTCGGAATGTAGTAAAAGTAAAGACATGACAAAGGTCGTTTTATTCGTCACACTCTTCCTCAAGCTAAAGTTGGTATCTCTATCGGCAACTCATATAAAATATCTTTCCATCCCCTCCTCTCCCTAATATATATATATATATATATATACTATTAAGCAGTTTTTATTGTATAGGAAAATATTTATTTAACCTGCGATCCTTTAAAGTTACACCTAAATGTTGCTGATTTACATAACAGAAAATGGAGGCTGATGGATAATGAAAACTGTACGTACGCGTTGGATGCTTTTGAGGTCGATTCAAGCGCAAAGGCCAAATGGAAAATTTACTTAATGGAATAACATTTTCAATGATTTACATTTAGAAATTTGTTTATACAACAAGAAATTGAGGTTGGGAATTGACATAGGGTAGCGCCGAGTACATACAGAAGTTGTGCAGAGGAATGACATAATTTAGTATTATATAGATAAAATATAGAAATAGTCTTGCATCGAATTAAACATGGAATTCGACTTAATAAGGATTTGATTTTATTAAACTGGATTCCCCTTTCATTGTTTCGTTTTCATGAATCTATACGCTTAAGTACAATTGGTATTCTCTTTTAAGAATTATATGCTAAATATATATATATATATATATATATATATATATATATATATATATATATATATATATATATATATATATATATATATATATATTGTATAAATCGTTCAGGAACGCGAAAGAATGATGAAATGAATCCAGCAAACCGCAAGAAACAGAAAACAGGATAATTTTGGGGGGGAGATGTTATTTCCTAATTTGCAAAAATTCCGTACAAAGTTGGGATTCAAACCGTGCACAATGAGGCAGCGAGCAACCGCTTTGATCTCAATTAAACCGTCCCTTAGACTACTCGGCAGCGGTTGTTTGCTGCCTCATTGTGCACGGTTCGAATCCCACCCCTGTACGGAATTTTGGCGAATCAGGAAATAACATTTCCGAAAAAATGATCCTGTTTTTCTGTTTCTTGTGGTTTGCTGGATATATATATATATATATATATATATATATATATATATATATATATATATATATATATTATTAACCGTCATGCACTACAATAAATATCGAAATCTTATTCATCCCCCCCCCCTATCCCGAGCAGTACCAATAAATATAGTTGAACTTGTTTTTCTTGCCCATTAGTACGAGTGTTATGGAGGTTGGGTTATTTTTTTAATTAATGGATCTAATTTCGTAAAAAAAGGATGCAAGGAATTATTAATAAAAATATTTGATTTGGATCTTAACATACAATTGATTTTGGAGTTAATTACAAACTGTAACGGATATATTAAAAAAATTGTTTACGTCAACTCTTCTTTCAGTCGTATTTCTAATCTACTCATTGTTGTTCATTGCGTGCAATACCATTGAACATGTTTTGATCATGTTCGCCTGGTGTTCGGGCAGCAACGTGTTCTATATGGAATGCCGTTTGTTAAACCTATGTAACAATATATTTTCTTATAAAAAGGATATAGAGAATATTAATTAATATTTTTTATGATTTGATTTGTAGATTCATAGATTCTCCTTTATCAGCTTGGATGTACAAGTGAACATCCTTCTTCTCACAATAGTTATTATACTCCTCGATGATTTATACATATTAACCAACATCTCCATCGCTAATAATCGACACTATAGACAAAATTATAGCTGAAGTATTGTAACATTATCATGGAAGAATTGGATACTGTTGTCTTCACTATAGGAATCCATCTTCACAATCTACTTTGGCTCTTCTAAGTAGGTGATGTTTTCTCGGCTTGGCGATAGGATAAAACTAATTTTGATACTTTCCTCCCCCGACTCCATTCCTTGCCCAATTATCCTTTTTACAGTTAAATGTAGATATGGCGATGTGTTCCTGTTCCTTCGCGAATATAATCAGAACTTCTTGCGGTTTGACTTACACCGTCTATAAAAAACTTACACCCAGGGTCGTATTTTCATTTATTCTTATGCCAAAGATTCTCCAATCACAGTTTTCCCCGAGCATAGAGTTTTGCGGTCATTTTATACTTCAGGATGATTTGAATTACTTAAGACAGCTTCATGTCACCAATATTATATTTCGCATATTTGAAGCCTGCCACATAGAAGCTGGGCAACATTTTACTCCCATGTCGAGAAAAGTTCAAAGCCCTAAGCTCAGCGATATATGTATTTCCCTATGTTTCTTTAAAGTTACAAAGCATCCAAAGATTTGCTTGAGAGTCCTAGACCTCCTTCCTTTCCCCTTTCTTCTCTACAGGATTTCGAACTATTTCTCGAACCTATTCAAAAAAGAATGGAAATGGGTAAAAAGAAGAAGTGAAAGGCATGCGAACGGATGAAAGAATATGGCTAAAGAATCAGTTTAACTACCATTATTTGTGTAAAGTTACATCTTAAATTATAACTTATAAATTCTTTTTTTAAACATAAAAAAGGCTGCCTTTTTTATGTTTACACTATTATTATTAAATGGATAGAAATAATCGAAAGCAGGTTTGTTTTATAATTGCCTTGACAACTAACCTCGAAGCCGAGGTAATTGAGTTGTAATTTCTTCTCCGAAATTAATAATTATTGATATATATATATATATATATATATATATATATATCAATCATTTAATGCGGCACCCACGGGGAGGCATAGAGCCTCAATGAACACACGCCACCACGCTCTATCTTGAGCTAATGCGTCAAGATCTTCCCAACAATCATCTGCTGCTTCTCGCCTCATAGTCCTTATCCAAGTCTCCATATGTCTACCTCTACCTCTTCTACCAGGGGCTACTAACCCTGGTGTATCCCGAACTATACCCTGCTTTCTATAAACATGACCTAACCACTACCAACGGGAAAATCTAACAAACTCATCGACCGGTTGCACCCCCATTATTTCTCTGGTTCTGGTATTTGACACTCTATCCCACCATTTAACTCCCAATATATATATATATATATATATATATATATATATATATATATATATATATATATATATATTAATATATCAAAACCAGAACTAGTATTCGGAACATGTATAATTTGGGACGTTTCGAACATTAACTATGTTCATCTTCAGCCTATAATGAAGCTTGGAATGTATATAGAAATATATGTACTAATGAATGATATTAAATTTAAAATTGGTACTTTTAGAGAAAATAAAGCGACTATGTATTAACTTACAGTTAAATAAATTTCGGAAAGAATGCAAAACTTACAAAGAGAACATTGACAAAATTACTAAAAAGCACTGCAAGAATTATAAAAAATAACAGAAAACAACGCAACAAATTAAAATGAATGAATGGACACTTACCAACTCGAGAGAAGGACAGGAGCCGAATGAATTAAAATGTGAAAAATTTAAACAGAGCTAAACATGGTAATAATTTAAAATAACTGAAATATTTGGCAACCAACTAATAGAACATTTTAACTATTGGGCCATTTTGTTGAATGTTAATAAATTCAAAGTAAAAATTAATTCTAAATCAAACTAAAATGAAAATATTTGAATTAAGAAATGTAAATTGGTGTGGAAGACTGATTAGAATTTAATTCTGGATTTAACATTTGGATAAATATTGATTCCAAAGTGTTGAAATTGACGGAATTATCCGTATAACTCCAAACCTTGAAATTTGAAGGGGTCAATGAAGAGGCTCAAGAATCCAAATGATTCCTTATTGAAGAGAATTCTGGTTTGGCAATGGATCTGTCTGTATAGTGAGAAATCCCCTTATGCTTGCAGATTCTCAGCTTCAATTGTAGCGTAGTTTTACCTTCGTAGCGAGGTTGGCAATTCGCACACATAAATAGATAAACAAGCGAGGACCTGAGTAGCAAGGGTAGTCTCTCCTTATGGGACAAGTAGGTTATTAGAGAGCCAGTATTAATTGGGATACAGTAGAATTTGATTTGTGGATAAACTTTAGATAATAATTGTTCTAAGTCTAAGATGGGTTTGTTGGTCAGCGAGCCTATGTAGGGTATCTTGAGATACATTTTCTTCTTTGGTACATCAAATTTAACGAAAGGAATACTGTGTATTTTAGTTGAGCTCCGTTTAGGACGACCATTGCAATTTGTTTAAGTTCCTTGAAAACTAACAGCGAAAGAAAATCAAATTCTTACTCTCCAACAATTGGTTTTAAAACTACATTCGACTCATTTGACTGTACACCGTCATTTAAATAAAATAAGCAAGGTTTCACGTTTCTAACAATGGATCTATCACTAAAAAAGTGAATCATTTTCGAGTAGGATTGTTAGAGGAGATGAAAAGTGGATTATGTACAATGATATTAAACGTTATAAACAATGGATTATTCTTTAAGAAAAAAAATACTCCAAGAAGTAACAGAGCCAGTAATTTATGGGAACCTCTTGTCCGTTCGGTGGGATATTGTAAAGCATAGGCCCTCCGATTCCCATGCTTTCCCTTTCTCATCATAGCTTATACAGTGTTTACCGCAGGTCGACCCGCTTCGAGGCTACCATTTTTGGCCTAAACTTCTGTAACTTACCAGTCTAATTTGTGTAGGGAAAGCAATTAATTCCCCCCATCCCCTTTTGTGCCCGACTTTCCTTTTTCCCCTTCGGAATGAAGGATATAAATGGGGCCGTAAGGCCTTTTAATTTACTCATCCATCACCCTTCACCACATCCGAGTCATGTTCACGGGGTCATCATCGGCGGGGTGGGGGGGGGTACTCCCGAATCAAGTTTAATAGAAACCATTAAAGTTACAACCATGGCAACCAACACACACCTAATACTATCACATACTTCCGAAACAACACCCGCCACAATCGACCACCACACGCTACTAAACCTAGCCGGCACACACGACACCCCGATCATTAACATCATCAAACTACGCACAGGCCACAAGCTCGTCTTCCGCTCACAGGAGGACGCGCTAACCTTCCACGAAAAAACAACCGCCGTACTCAACACACACAACCTCACGACAAAACTCGCTGACGGTATCCTAAAGAGATACCAGATTCGGGTGACAAGGACCGACCCTTTGTGGCTGGCCTTCACAAATGATGACCTCCGCACTCAGCTCCGTCAGGAGTATGGGGAGGAGGTCATAAAGGACCTGTATTTCAACAGGTCAAGGAACTGAACAGTGATCACACTGTCCAGCGACACTACAAAAAACATGCTGCTAGACCAAGGCATCAAGGTCTGCGGCCCCCTCACAAACTCACAAAACATTGAAGAACAACACAACATTAGACCCACACAATGCCACCGGTGCTACAAGACCGGACACAACACCAGCACATGCTCAGCAGACTTAATCTGCTCAAAGTGCAGTGTAGTGGGGCACCACTACACGTCCTGCACCTCAAACACAGCCCTCTGTGTAAACTGTGTCGGCGACCACGTTGCCGTCAACCCTAGATGTCCTTACCTGAGTAAGGCCCGCCATGACGCCGTGGAGGCTATTCGGCGCCCACAACAAACACATACAGCCACACACTCCGCCCCCGCCCCCCTTTCCTTACCAAAACATTCGCCGCACTGCCAACGCAATGCTGCCTGCTCCCCCTGCCCTAACCCAGAAGCAGCCCCCTCCCTGCAGCAACCACACCTCACCCACACATCCCATCTCCCCCCACCCCAGCACACAACACTCAGAAAGCCCCACTACTACCAACACCCACACATCACACAACCACCCCCACCCCACTCTACACGCCCACATCCACCCCACACCACACAAGCGACAACACAAAAACAAAACTACACCTGGCCACCCTGCTCTCAGCGGTGGCAAAAGACATGTCGAGAGGCGACCTTCGCTTATACGCAAAACTACTGAACACACTATTCGCCTCCAATGGCATAGAGCAGATCACCTTCCCTGAGAAGGTGTTCACTCTAATAGACGAGCACACAAGTAGACCCGCACTCCTCCATGCCCCAGGGGGTACACCCCCCCCCCTCCGGTAACCACTGGCCCCCACTTTCATCACGCTCTCCCCGCCGCCTGTTCTGTCCCTGCACCTTCCTTAGCCACTGCTCCCGCCTCTCTCCCAACCACTTCTCCTGCCCGTACCCCTTCCACCTCTCTATCAAATCCCCGCCTTCCTTTCACTGCCACCACCCCTCTCCCACCCATCTACGCCCCTCTCCCACAGCTCCCACCGTCACCCCAACCCCCACTCTCACTCAGTCCACCACACCCCGTGCCAATCCAAAAAAACCCACCTCAAAGCCCCACCCACGCACACAGGCACGGGACAAACAAACCTCCCCCTCTCCTGTCGTTTCCACTCCTCCTCCCCCCACTCCTTTCCACCCACTCCTTCTCACTCTACTCCTCCTCCTTCCGCTCCTCCCCCTTCCACTCCTTCTCCTCCGACTCCTTTCCCCTCAACCCCGCTCCTTCTACCCCTCCGCTGACCCAACCTCCTCTCTCCCCCGACACCCCTCCTTTCATAATCTGTACCTCTCCAACTATCTCTAGCCCCTCATCTCCCAGCTCTACGCCACCCACCTCCGCCACAAACTCCCCCCACCAAGACTCTACCCCCTCCAAAGCCACCACCTCGACGTCTCCGCCCACAGAACACACTCCTCCATCCACTGCGGCTCCCCCACACAAAACAACAGTCTACACACGTCTAGGTACTCGCTCCTCATGCCCCCTGGGCAATTACCAAGGAGAAGGGGACGGTACCGGGCAAGTCAGCCTCCTGCGCACTCCGCTCGCGACAATAGGTCGACTTAGCCAAATACAATTAAACGTACGCAGCTGGCACGGTATTCGCCATACGGTCACCAACTGGGTGCTCAACACACAAAGACCCGACATAGTACTCCTGAACTCCACCAGCCTACACCCTCCCAATAACAGACTCCGCATTGCAGGCTATCACACGTAACTATCTCTACAGGCGTGGCACCTAGGATCTGCGATCCTAGTAAAGCGCAACATACACCACTCCCTCATCAACACACATGACACCTCCTTCCTAGCCTGCAAGATTGTGACAAGCTCCGGCCACATAATAGTGGCCACTCACTACAGACCACCACGAATACAGTTAAACTTAGAAGTCCCACTCCGGGCCCTATCAAACTACAATCTGCCTATCTTCTTCGCGGGGAACTTCAACGCTTTCCACCCGACACTCGTCTTCAACAACACAAACGATGCGGGAAGTTTCTTGGCCAGTGCCTTGCAGCGCTACCGCTGCAAGCACATCGGCCCTGCCTTCCCCACGTTCTTCGGTCCACACGGAGGCACCACCTCCCCTGATGTGGTCTTCCGCAACGACCATGCCACACGATTCTACACTCACATGTCACCCAGTCCCCACGTACTATCTGACTACATACCGATATGCCTTCTCATATCCACATCTCCCATACTCATCCCTACATCACCTCTATACGAGTACAAAAACACGAACTGGGTAGAATTCAGGAGTCACATATCTACAAATACACCACATAACCTCGACCTGGAAGACACCAATCTAGGACTAATAGACCACCACTGGTGAACACTTCTAGACACAATCACCACTGCACGAAACCTACACTCACCACAAAAAACTACACCTGCATAAAACACTTCACATTCTCAATACACACACAGAGACTTATCACACAGTACAATAACCACTACACCAGAGGCCCACTACAACACAACACAAATCAACTACATGCCCGCATCCTTCAGTGCGTGCAGCTAGACGGCAACCGGCATTGGCGTGAGGTCGTGCGCATTGCAGACGACACCCGTTGCATGGACCCTTCCTTCTTCTGGAGGCACGTAAAAAGGATGCTTGGCACTGAACCATGCAAACAAGTTTCACTCAAAATAAACAACCACACACTCACAGACACTAACGACATCCTAGATGCATTCAGGTCCCATTGGGACACAGTACACACGCACAACCCACCACAACCACATGCACAGGAGCTCATCCAGGAAATCCAGGAGTGGTGTCGGGCTCACGCTCACGAGCTAAGGCCTGCCACCCTGATACGAGTGGAGGTGCTCGATTACACGTCTACACTAACCACTCCAATCACCGTCGAGGAAACATAACACTAAATAAAAACGACACCAAAACGCACCCCCGGCCCCTCCGGCCTACCAGCCACACTCATACACAACCTCCCCGCAGAAATATACCCCACACTCACAAACCTATTCAACGCCTCACTAGCCTCAGGCTACTTCCCCAAAATATTCAAAGTCTCTCACAACATACTCCTACATAAACAGCACAAAAACCAGAAACACCCAAACAACTACAGGCCTATTGCTCTATTAGAGCACCTAGGCAAAATACTTGAAAGTATGGTCAACTGCCACCTACGGGAGTTCTTGGAAGAGATTAACTGGTTCTCCCCCCATCAATACGGGTTCAGGAGAGGCAGGTCCACTCAGGTGGCCGTGACCATCGTTCACGACAGAATACAGAAGAAACGACAGATACACCAAAAGACTCTCCGTCAGTAAGGACGTGGAGAAGGCCTCCGACAAGGTGTGGCACAAGGGACTCCGTTGGAAACTCGCCAACAACACGGAGTTACCTCTCTGCACCAGAAGGCTCCTCTCGCACTACCTCACTGAACGGTGCTGCCACATTAGATACAACAACACCCTATCAAGACCTTTCACACCACGCTCAGGCGCTCCCCAAGGAAGCGTACTGGCACCCAAACTCTACATCATGTTCACAAACGACACCCCACGCCCTCCAGTAAACTGCGTTCACACCTACATAGTGGCCTACGCCAATAACGAGACCATTCTCGTCAGCGGCCGGGCCGCTGAAGAAATCGCGCTCCTCGCACAAAGAATACTAGACGAGAAGATAGATTACGAGGATAAATGGCTGATTGCCACGAATCCTCAGAAGACAGAGATGACACTCTATGGCGCTAGAGACCACTTCATTCACAACCCACAAATCTACTCACACACACCAGACATGATCCACCAAAACCCAACAAGGCTCGCATACACTCAACGCACCAAAATCCTGGGGGTAACTTTCGACAAGTCCCTCAGGTTCAACTTACACCAGAATATAATACAAGCAAGAGCCTCACGTACAAACACATCGCTGGGTAGGTTCTACCCTGTGAGCAAAAAACTAAAACTACACTTATACAAAGCACTCGTGCGTCCCATTCTAACGTACGCCCCGCTGTCGCTCGTAGCTTCAAGCGACATGTGGAAGCGAAAGGCTCAGCGCATTCAGAACTCTGCTCTGAAGCGCGCTTGACGTTCGCCGCGGTACTCGAGAATAGACGCACTACATAACAACAATAAACTAGCTCCTCTTAACACTTACGCTCACACCAGGCTCCCTAAACAACTCGACAAACTCACGACAAACCCACTATACACCTCACTACACGTGAGAAGGTACGCGATGGCGCTGCGATATCCCGCGGCCCACGAACACCCGCCGCCCGTACCGTTCTTCGCATAAACCAGTGGGCATCATGAATAGCGCGTTTCCGGATGAGCATTCAGCCTCCCCCTCCTGGCCTACCCCCAACCCTTGCCCAGTCAATACCACATAATCTACGCCCCCACAACAACACAACACATTGGTGTATAGCCACCGATTTATCAATTCTCGCTGTCCTTTTCGTAGATGTTTTCCGAAACGCTCCTCTCTGACTACCTGACAAGCAAGCAAGTTTTAATTTATTCCTGTTGCGAGAATTCTGCCTGATTGCTCCGCTGAATCGTTGTCCGTCACTTACTTTGACGTTCATTTTGCAGACCCATACTGGATTCCTTCGTACAGCGAGGATTTTCTGCCATTGATTCCTGCCAGCGTTGTCGCTGTCTCTCTATCGGCTGCATTGATTTGTGCTCTTCCAGTTACGTTTGCAATTGTTTTCCTGCGGAAGCCGTTCTCACTGGGCACGTGAAAGCTTTCCCCCAGTCACCTCGCCATCTCCTCTTTGGGGAATTCTGTCATCCGAATTCTTTTTCTCGGATCGCTGGGCCTTAGAATCATAGTTCCCCCTGGCCTCGACGCCTTTCGCCACGATATCGCCGTCTGTGGGTTTCTCCTCGCCGACAACCGTCATCGCCTTCACCCTTGTCGACTTGGGTAAAATTCCCTCATCGTTGCCGAGCCTCTTTCGCCTGGGTTCCCGACTTGGGTTATTGCTTCACCGATCTGGTATCAGGTATTCTGGAGAATCTCTTCTTTCTTACCTCCTCTTTAAATTAATTAAGTGTTATAAGTGTTATTCATGTAACTTTGGGCCTTCGGGTAAGGGACGTAAGACAGGGGGGTTATTCCAGGAACACCTGTAACCAGAGTAACGAAGCCTATTTCATCTTCAACGGTGCGTGTCGTTTCGGCTTTAAATAATTTATCCATAGAACCTATTTTTGTATGCGCGAATATCTTTTTGGTTAAAACGACTTGTGGTCGTTCGATGGTGTTAAGCATTTGTGACTTTTCTTATTGTTGGATGACCCCCGTATAATTTGTTAACAGTTAATTTATTTCATTTTAATTTTTTTGTAAATAATACTGTAAATACTTTTTATGTGTGTATTTATTTAACTCCTTGCGGATACCTCATAATTTAGCACCGTCCTGATTAATTCTGGTGAATTTCTGTTAGGACTTTAGATCCCTGGTTTTCTATAAATTTTATGTGTGTATTTTTCTTCGCGCCGTGTGAACCGGGTTCCGCGATAGCCTTTACAGATATAAATGGCAAAGTCCATCTAGATCTTCTTAGTCCAAATCAGACTATCACCAGAGAGGTTTTTTTGCTCATTTGGACCGTTTCATGCAGCTCTTGATGAAAAAATGCCAGAATTAATCAAAAGAAGAATAGTGCCGTTTGATCAATAAAAGCGTGACATCTTTTCGAAAGAGCTACCATAAACAAGGTTAACAATTTCAATTGAAAACTAATTTTGATCCTCCATGCTCATCAGAGTTGGCCACATCAGATTACATAATTTTAAAAGTTCAGCGAACTAAGTGAAAAAAAATATCTGAATAAAAGAGGTCGAAATACTATTAAAAATCCTTTTAAAAATTCAAGTGAAACTATTTTTAAAAACATGAAAGATGGTGATTACTGGTAGAAGCTGATGGAAATTATATGTATTGCTTATTAAATTAAAAAGTAAATACTTATTTAAATATAATTAACTTCAATTACTTATCTTTTTTACCCGGAAATTATTAATAGATATAAAAAAATGCAGCTTTTCTTACAGTTCAATTTAATGTTCATGAATACGTTTTGAGCCATTGCTCATCTTAGGTTTCTACAAAATACATATGAGAGAAAAAATTCAGAAAAAACTTCAGTGAAATTTTGGCAATAAATGCTATTTTAAGGGCGAGGAGAAGTATACACATAGGAAATTAAGTTATAAAGACTTTTAAATAAAAATATTAGATGGAAACAAAGTTAAAATGTAAAAAAAAACTGACCATTATAGTTCTGACTCCAAAGAAAATTGAAGTAATAAGAAATGAGTGAGGGGGGTAGAGGAGAGTTTGTAGTGATTGTAGTGTTAGATAACACTATTTAACAATAATTTTGCTACGGAGATGGAAATGTACTTTTTGGGCGTAGTTTTCTACGTGGATTACGAAAATGACATTAGTTTAGTACGAAATGACTCCAGTTTTTTTGTAAATTACAAATTATTACTGTAAAATATCACTAAAATTAGATTCATGCATATAAGTGGATTACTTTTATTGATGTAGATTTTATATTCAACTTGCAGGAAAACATAAGAAAAGCAAACAGATATATTGAATGAAAGAAAGTTGTTATTTAAATAATGATTTGAATACATTATAGAGGATGATAATACAAAAAAGATCAATTAAAGAAAGTAAATTTTCGCATTTTACCATATTACTGAGGTGTATACAAATTTTACCTATTTTTTTGGGAGTATTTATAACTTTTCTTGCGTATAGAATCTGGTCTTTTTCTCTGAAAGGTCTAGCAAAATCAACAAACCTGACAGGACTCCATTTGCCTTTATAACGATTTTCTGATGTATCAAAATCTTGGTGGAATCTCTCACGATGCTCTTCAATGACTTTGGCTTCATTCTCCGGAAAAAAGGACACAGGTGAATGAAAAAAGGCATCTTTAAGGACATATTGAAACTCAACTTCTTATATGATTCAATCATATTCTTGACGAGCATTTTATAATTGGTTACTTTGTTGTTTCCAAGGAAACCATTACACACAGTTTTGAAACTTTGCCAGGACTCCAATTCCAATTCGTCCAAAATACTTTTAAATTCATTATTTCTCAGCAGTTGTCAAATATGAGGCCTGGGAAAGATTGCTCTTTAATTTTAGCATCACCTAATTTTTCAAATTTTGTTTTTAAATGCTAAAAAGATGGTCGATTGCGTTTTAAGACTTTCACGAATGCTTCACGCGGCCTAATTTATATGTACTGTGTAATGCACTCCTCAAACATGACTGTCCCATTGGCAGAGAGAGAGAGAGCTCCATGATTTTAGCATAATTTGCCTGTCAGCCATTCAAAAGAACTACGACCTTAAGGTCTGCTCAAATCAACGATATATGCTCATATATTTAATACTTTAAAAAATGAAAGCTAAATTTTCCTAAGTTTATTTTAAAACAACAGAATGAATTACAGGAATGGACGGCAATATATTTTCAATATACAAAAGCACTGCTTTGGTCCTAAAGAGCGAGGCGTTAATGAAGAGCCTCCACTGATTAGCTTGTAAAGTAAATCTACCAATTCAAATTTTCTGGGTATATCATTGTAGTAGCACAAGTTGTTGATCATTGAAAACTTGCAAATCATCCCCAGGTTTCTGAAACTTTGTAAATCGAATATTTTGTACGAGTAAATTTCGTTTATTGATCCTGAAGCCAGTAGATCTCTCTGTTGTTTTGTTAAACCTAAATCTTGCCTAAGATCTTTAAAATCATTGTATTCACGTTCTGGCAAATAAACATTCACTTCTTGTTCACCAGATTCTGTATCTGATTCATCGGAATCTGATAGAACAATTTCCATTGGTGGTGTGGCTATAGGAAAATCTATGGAGTTGAAGACGGCTCGTATGGCAGATTTCAGGTTGTAATACACCACTAATAAAGCACATTTGGTTGTTTTATCTGAAAGAAAAATAAATCTCGATATATATATTTGTTCTTTTTTTCATACCATACGCCGCTCCCGTCAAACGAGATAGCAAATGATACAAAAAGCAATCACTCTCTCCGTCGCATCTGCACTGCTATATAGTATGGTACATTTCCCCCAGGAGAAAATTTAACAGCAAAATCCCCTTAACACATTGACTGCCAAGTGGGAATCGGTGATCCGGCTCAGTGGGCCACATATATATTTTTACCCTTTTATACTATAGGGCATGCCAAAAAATGACCCATATCTGTTTTAGCCCCAAATTACAAAAAAAAATCACCTGAGATAATTGACATTGAATTTACGAGGGGCGGTCAATAAGTTTTGAGAATCGATAGGGCAAAACAGAGGAAGGGGGATGGCTGTTTGTGGGAGGGGAGGGGGACAAGTTATGACGAGTCAGGACCTGCAGCCGCACGCTCCGGCCTCGTCTATTTAAGAACCAGTAGCTGATCGCAGATCGTCAGTCACAAAGTTTTCAACAATGGAGAAGGTTGAGCACCGCGCAGTGATCAAATTTTTGACCAAGGAAGGCAAGAATGCAAAAGAGATCCATGAACGCATGGTTGCAGTGTACACCGACACCGCCCCTTCTTATGCAACCATTGCTTGCTAGAATAGGGAGTTCCGCCATGGTCATGAGTCCCTTGAAGATGACCCCCCATCCAGGACGCCCGTCAGACGTGACCTAACGAGGACAATGTGGCCCGTGTGGAGAGGATGATCCTCGAAAATCGACGGGTAAAGGTCGAAGAAATCGAGCAAGAACTTGGAATATCACATGGGAGTGTTATCAATATCATCCACGACAATTTGGCCATGACCAAGGTCTATGCCCGTTGGGTCCCTAGAAACCTCACGCCCCATGATCGACTTCAACGTCGTCAAAGTTCACAAGGCCAGAGTTGCACAAGCTGCCCTGCGCGAGTGTGGATTCGAGGAGCTCAACCATTCCCTTACAGTCCATGTCTGGCCCCTAGCGACTACATATTATTCCTCCAGCTCAAGGCTGCACTGAGTGGACGCCGGTTTGGGGACGATGAAGATGTCCAGCTCGCCTTCCAGGAGTGGATTGAACAGCAGTCGGGAGATTTCTGGTTGTCGGGAATTCGAAGCCTCAGGGACAAGTGGCACAAGTGCATTGAAGTCGAGGGTAGTTATATTGAAAAATACTAAACACTTTTTCTCATATCTCGTTTCCTTATATCCGAATTGCAAAACTTAATATTTTACTGAAATAATTTAGTGTTTTTCCCGTAAGTTTTTATATATTCTTTCCCAGCCATCAAACTTATATGAGTTTGAGATTATTGGGATAATATATTCAATCAAGTTATGCTTTTGCAAAAGGAATAGACAGTATATGAATGCTCAAGCGGGAAGTTTGTTTGATAGAAAATCACTTGGAATTATGGTTGGAATTATGCATGTAAAGCTGTATAGATTATTTATTTGCTACAAACTCTAGGATTGTGATGCTTCAGGAACTGCTTTGTTAGGGAAGGACTGAAAGAGTGGATACATCCTGAGTTGCCATGTCAGTATATTTATAGGCTGACCCTTCAACGTTGTCCTTCTTGATGTAAAAGGAACCAGATTCTTGTTCCTATTGTAGTTTTGCTCTCGTTACGTGGTCTTGCGGCATGTGAGAAATGAAGGAGGAAGCGACGTGGGTTTTGAAAACATGCGGGTTGATGCTTCCTATGCCGAGTTTGAAGGACATCCCCAAACGACCACACTGGGAGAAACAAGACTACAAGAATGTGTCATGCAGCAATTGAAGACATGGATAGTGATTTTATGATGTTAGATGATTCATAACTTAGATGCGTCGAATAGAAAACAAAGCACGTAGGGGACTTACGCGGTGTGGGTGCCCAGTTATAATTCTTAAGACATACAATACTTAGTCTGATGCAATTCTTTTCAATGTGGATGCAGGGGATAACCGAGGAAAGCGATATCCGTTTGGGTCTTTAGCCTTCCTCAACATAGGCAAATAAGTGAAAAAATTGGTAGTGTCGGATGTACAGGGCTGTCTTGCTTTGCCCAACGTAAGGCGAGTGATGGTGCTTGTAAGTGGTGTTAAAGGAGGAGAAAGACATTACCATTTTTTGATGATATAATTTTATGGAAGTTCTTGTAATATAAGCAACTAATTGATGTAATATATATTTCGTTTCTGTAGAAAATATTTTTGTATATAACTAAGGAAGCAGTTTCTTGCTAATCTAAACAGATGTTACTATTGTTCTAGAAGAGTAGAAAATAGCAATTTTTATCAAGTTACACCTCTGTGGAAATGCAATTATTTTTACTCAAAAGAGGAATAGCTTGCTTCAATCTAATCTAGTCAATTTACATTGATTTACTTAATGGTAATGAAATGATGAATTTAAAGAGAAAATGAAATTTAAGAGAAAAGAGTGAATGTTTCTAAGGTAAGAGAGAATGAGAACGACAAATGTGCATCAATCATCAACATGAAATGAAGTATACCTCAAGGATACTACATCGAATCTTCTTGCCGAGGTGAGGCAGAAAGAAAATAAGGCATTATTTTTAGTCGCGTGCGAGTCTAGTTGCGAGCGACTCTAGCTCTCATTATGCCGGTCGGTCGGTCCCCGTCATAACTAGTCGGCCGATTCTAACGAAGTTTGAAACCCAAATGTTGTTTTAAATTCACTTCGTTATGATATAATTGCAAAAGTCACCCTAAGGTTAACCCGGTAATTATTTTGTTTTGGCAATGATATCATAACTATTATGCCGATACTCTGATAGACTAGACTAGGTAATAATATGCTCTACTCTGCTAGGCAAGCCTAGAATAAGCTATAATATGGTAGGCTACTATAGGCTAGGTTATAGTATGCTAAACTATGCTAAGATATAATGTACAAGGATAAGATATAAGATGTTAATTTAACCTATATGATAGGATAGTATATAGTATGATAGGCTAGGCAATACTAAGCTATGCTTGACTAGGGTATAATAGGATAGTATAGGCTATACTTGTATATGATAGTTAATGCTAGGCTAGTTTATACTATGCTAGGCTAGGCTAGACTAAGCTAGCCTAGGTTAGACAGGGCTATACTATGCTATGCTAGCCCTCCCTAGCCTATTATACTTTAGGGGTAGGCTAAAGTATAATAGGCTAGGGAGGGCTATGCTCTGATATGCTAGGGTATGCTAGGAAATACTGTGTTAGGTTACGATAAGCCAGCTAACCAAGGCTATAATAGGCTAAGCTATACAAGGTTATTCTAGTCTAGTATATGGTATGCTATACTAATCTAGGATATACTAGGCTATGTTATAATATGATACGCTTGGCTATATTATGTTATGCGTGGTTAAGCTAGGATAGTCTATACCAATCTAACCTATAGTATGCTAGGCTAGGCTATCGTATGCAAGGATATATTGGCTAGGCTATAGTCGCCTATTCTAGCTTGGCTATACTAGACTAGGCTACTCTGGGCTAGGCTAGGGTCTGGGATGCCTTTGTAAGCCATACATAGTTAGGCTAGGTTATAGTAAGCTAGGATACACTAGGCAATGCTACGCTAAGCAAAGCTATACTAGGTTGTTCTATACTATGCTTGGTTAGACTAGGTCTACTAAGTTAGGTTAGGTTATACTAAGATACTAAGCTAGGGTAGGATAAAGTAGGCTATACTATGCTAGGTTACACTAGGCTAGCTAGATTATACTAATCTAGGCTAGGTTAGGCCCAGCACAGCTAGGCTTTTTCTGCTAGACTATCCCATGTTTGGCTAGGCTTTACTAAGCTAAAGCAGGGTAGGTAATACTATGCTATTCTATACTATGCAAGTTTAGGCTAGGCTCTTCTAGGCTATACAAGGCTATGCTATGCTAAACAATACTACACTATGCTAGGTTATTCAGAATAAGTGAGCGCACGCGAACTTGGGTCAGCAGACCTCGTTATCATTATAACTAACTTAAAAAAAAATAAAAATAAATCAACTTAGCCATGTCTACCAAATAATTTTGAACATCATTGTAAAGGGATTGAGTGATGTTAGGGTATGTAAATATCATTAGATATTGATTTCGATTGGCCAAAAGAGGGGATACTTTACACATTACTACTCGCCAGTGGAAGCAACCACGCAACCATCGCTGAACTCCTTGCGTCGTCGAGAATCCGACAACAAAACTTGGTTATCCTCAAGACCAACCAATCTGCAATGGTCGGAATTCTGGCCCTCTTCACATTCGCAAGTCAATCACCTTCTTAATTTCATTTCAATTTCGATGGTCGGTTACGATAGCCATCTCTCTCCACTTTGATTCTGCATGTGACACGCTAAAGGACGCTCCCACATCACCCAGTGGTTGTATCCAATATACAAATCTAACAGCCACTTGCCGAGTGTCACTGAGGAACTTCATCCCAAGACAGATTCAATGGGGCGAGAGATTTCTATCTTTGCTTCATGTGATTCAATTGCGGTTTCTCACTCTCACTGCAGCCTCAACTTTTATTAATTGACCTCTTTATTGTTCTTTACAAGAAACAATATATATTAATAAGAGTGTATGTTATTACCGACCAACGATCATTCCTCATCACTAGTATCCATCTCCAGCCCCCCCCCAGCAATGAATATTCTTCTATTTCGGTAAACGGGGCTTTGCAACTTTTACACATTGTCACCTAACTTAGCTTCACCAATTTCTGTACTAACTCGCTTTTTTTTTTTAAGGAGAGGGGGATAGGTTAATCCTCGCCTTTTTGAATGGATAAATAGTTATGAAAATGTCCATAAGTACAGATGTACATCCATCCTATGGGTCCGTTGTTCTGTGAGTAAGAGAAATTACTGACACATACTGTGGAAAATGGACAAGTGTAGGTTTTGAAACCATGAGTTTCCAATAACTGTTTCATTTTAAACATTTTAAAGCTTCTATGGACAGACACACAATTAGGTTCTTAAAGAAATCAGTTTTTATCACCGAGATTTTTACGATAAAAAATCTCCACGAGACCCTCCTTATTTGTACGTAAACAAAGAATGACATGCAGTACAGGAGAGTGACCCATTTGGGAGTCTCTTGAAAGCGTTAGTTTGTAGGGACAGTAAATAGTTAAGATCGTATCGAATCTAGACAAAATGAGAAGTCCTAATGAACTGATTTTGTCTATGTTTTCTTCGCTAACTTTTGTGACACAAGGCAATAAAAATCGAATGCATACGCGACGATCTTTAACCTTTTACATAACTGGTCATTGTCATGTTAAGATTTCGGTCTTGATTCGTCATCAAACATGATCGAAATGTGAGAGTGCAACCATTCTAATTGCAGCAAGTGATTGGTTGAAAAGATCAACCTAGCATGGAAGTAGTAATTTAACACTATAAATCGCGAATATTGTTTTTATATTATATAAACGAATTAATTCAAAATTTTAATAGTTTTTTAAAATAATGGGTAAAGGGACGTATTTTTCAGCAACCTGTGCGGTTGGAAAGGTTGATGTAACTTCTTCAATCTTTGGTTAAAATTTGTGTTTGTACTCTTTGAATAAATGTGTTTCTAGAGTTTTATTTTTCATCATACTAGTCCCATCTATAATTCTTTTCTATAATTATGTTTACTTAATTTTCAATTAATTACTGTGTCTATCATTTCATCCTTTCTTCTTTGAGTGAATATGTAGTCTTTGGTTGTACTTTTTACTTTAATTTTCTCATAGCTCCACTCTCCTTTATTAAGAGTCATGCCATTATTGTCTTGAATTCAGTTTAAATGCTTTCTTTCTTTCCGGTTTATCCGCTCTTAACGCTATCTTCCAACCTCAGGTCACTACACACTTGTGTTCTCATTGCTGGTGTACTTTATTGGTCACCTCACAAACCAGGTCATACACATAATCTCGTTAGACTTTAGAGCAAAAATCTCTAAACCACTAAACTAATTGGGGAGGAGCATCAACAACTAGAAGAAGCAATAATGGTTCGACCTCCCTTAAAAGGCCCCCCCCCCCTTCCTCCTAAACCCTGAGTCACAAACTCCTTGAGCTAAAATTGATTACAGTGACTTCATTGAGTAAACCGAATTAGCTTTATGTCGGGTCACTTAGACAAGAAAGATCTCTTCAACTCCTCAGGAGCCTCGATAATGTCTCAAATTAGACCATTTGAACGCGGAGGTGTGCATTTGCGAGTCCACTTGTCTCTTCAGCGGCTAAATTACGTTATCGAAGGGAATTTTTCAATTTACTTTTCTGAGACTCTGCGACCTCTTTGTCCTCTTTATGCAATGAATTCATAACTGTTGCTATGTTCTTTGTTTGAGTTGGTAAATGTTATGATTCTGCGACATAAAAGGGGGTAATTTATCATCATAAAATTAAGAGGAGGCATACGAATATTTATTCACAGTTGTTCTTCTTCTTGGTCATAAAACTGTGAGGAATGAGTTTAATTATTCCTAATTTCTTTTGTTCTTGATTATCAGGTTTTCTTAAATTTAAAGCGCAATACCAACGAGGGCATCTCCAACAGAGACTTTGTAAGAGGAGATCTGTGAAAAAAATGGTGAAGAATGCGGAAATGAAATCGTGTGAAAGACAGAGGGATTTCCCCCAGCAGTCACAGGGGTCGGAAGAGCAAGCAAACCTTTGTTGTTGGGGTCTGGAGGGCACATTCTTCTCTATATATCATCTACAGCAAGGTTGTCCATGGTAAACATGGAATACCCTTGAGTGCTAAAAGCGTATATTGCCGAAAGAAAGATGTGGGGAAATAAAAGAAGAAAGGGTAAGAAGAATGCATGGATGTAAAAAATAATATCACGCCAAAAGAGGCCAAGGGGGAGGGGTGAAGTAGCTCCCCCCTTTCTGTCCCCGACTAGAGATGAATGGGAGAAAGCAGGTCGGCGATTAGCCTACGAACATAGGAGCCGACCCAGAAACTATATAACAAGAGACGTGTGATGCAGCGGCGACAAATGGATAAGATGGAAATGTTCAGAAGGAATAAAGCCCAGATAGTCTCAATCAAGGCTAGAGTAGCACCCTCTTGTGGTGGATCATAAAATTGATAGGAGAAAGGCGCTTATTTATTCATAATAGCAATTGTTCCTCTCCTTCAACTATCATATTCTTTTCCTCTTACTCGGTTCAGTTTACTCTTCGATCCTTCGGACAACTTTACTTTCCCGTTTCATCTCAACAAACTACTATCCATGGAGGTGTTCTAACCTCCTAGCCTGAAACTTGGGCACCTCTATCGGGCGATGCCCAAATGCAAATGCCTTCACACATCACACAAGAAAAAAGATAGCTATAATAAACACTTGTAAATAGATAACGAATTTCGAGCTTCTAAAATGGAGCCACTTATAAGACCTCGAAATTTTCGCTTTATGAAATAAAGCGAACAGAAATATGCGAACAGAAATATTACGGACAAACAGGTAAACAACTTTCTGTTCGCATAAATCAACATAAATATAATGTCCGAAGAGGGGAAGATAACAGTGCTTTCTTTGTCCATATGTCAGATAAGAACCATTTAATTAACTGGAACTCGGCCAAATTTATTTATCGTTCCAATGACCATATAAAAAGGAACATCATTGAATGTGCTTTTATAAGCCAATGTGATAATTTTAACCTTTCCCCTGGTTTATATAAAATAGATGCTATAATTTAAAGATTAATACTCAAAGAAATTAGTTTTGTCTTGCGTTTCTAGTGTTGTTTTTTCTATACATTCTTTAGTTGGGGGCCCCTTTTTTTTATTGTCACTGCTCTGTTTTGTACTTTGTATTTTTCCCTCTTTTGCTCATCGTGTCTTATAATCTCCCTCGTTAGGCTATCTCCATTTCTTTGAATCTGTTACCCTTTCCTTCGACTTAGTTGGACCTTACTACCTGCTTCTTGTAATCCTTAATGTGTTTTTTTTTACCTTCCCCCTTCCCTCTTCCTCATTGGTGATTTCTTGTTTTTTAGGCGGTCTTTCATATTTTTCTTTCGTATATATACCTCTAATATAATACTATTTCTTGTAGTTATCCTTGATAAGGAACTTAATAAAGTTCGAAAGTACTTGGAAACACCTTTTCATTTTTTCCTGCGGGATATTGCATATATATATATATATATATATATATATATATATATATATATATATAGATATATGGGTAAGAAAGATAGCAGAGATAGCCAGATGAAAAACAATCACATAAGAATGCGAGATATTGCAGAAAAAGAATCTTATGAAGTAGGTCTATTCAATTACAAAAACAGGATAGAAGAAAGTGCATTAAAATCTTCAAAAAGCTAAATAGGCCCCGAAAGAATTAACACTCACTGGAACGAATTTAAACACCAATACGGAATTAATGCACGTGCCTCTAATTAAATGGTTTCGAACCTGTTTTGTTAAATCTAGAGTATTCGAGATGTTTAGGATGATGATTATTCTATAAAAGTTTTCCACCAATACGCCTTAATAAATTACGGCCGACCTTGAAGATATTGGATTGCAATTTTCTTTGCAAGATACACCGTGCAAATATTTTGGCGGCAGAATGGATCAATAGCTGCTGGTACTTAAGAGTAAAACTGAGGGAACAAATTTTTCACATTATTTGGAATGATATTTGTTAATGTTTTTATTATAGAGAGATGGGAACCCTTCGCCCGTAGACCAAATTTTGCCTATGGTTGCATTTTTAATTGCTCACTAGCAAAGTCGAAATATAAACGACTTGATAAGATTAGGCACATTGCAGAAAAGATTAAATTTAACAAGAAAACAAGGGTAAATTATCTACTTCCACGTTTTTCTTTTGGACGTGAGGATACAAAGAATGTTTTACTTATGATTATTATTAGACAGGAGAAAAAAATAGCCAAGGAGATTAACAGCAGACCCCCCGACGGGGCGGAAGATTATCATTTACCCAGTGGCAATTTTGGCACAATTTGCTGATTACTTGATTTATATTCTCCGTGAGTTTAAACTAAAATCCTAGACTACCAGACATTTGTTATGGTTTCGAGAAAGTTACAAAACAGGGTTGATCAATCTTGGTTTCATGCTGAAAATATTAATTTACGAAAATATAATTTTTCCGAAAGAACTTGTCAAGTATAGCTGTAATTAAGAGATAAAGATCGAAGAAGTTATGGCTGAAGGATTATAGTATTAACTCTTTGCAATAGCCAAATATGTTTAATGACATGAACCACATGAAACACAAGGCACAGAATTTAGAAATTTTCACGAACAGACAATACCTGAAAAATTCTTCACAATAAAATTGCAAACCCATTAATTCAATACCACAGTTATTTGGATTTCATCACGTATCAGAATGAAAGAAAAGAAATTATTAATAGCTAAATACCTACTCTTCAAAAACTTAATGATCAATGGAGTTTTCTCACTATATTTGTCCTAACAAAATCTCAAGCCTCTCTTGCTTATATATCACACTGGATCAAATGTATGTAAAGTGTAAGATACATTTTGAAACCCGTCAATATATATCACATATGTATGCACTTAGACGCACTCAACAACGTCAACAATATTTACCGTATATTCTCGCTATATATTATAAGAGGGATTGAATATTCAATACTTCATTTCGCTGAAACACATCGAATCCCTGATTTAAAATATGGTTGAGATTTGGAGGGGAGCGGGAAACTGCATTCGTTCCATGATTCATGAGTAAAAAGGAAACGAAATTTATAAAAGTTTTCAAACTTCTGAAAAATGTTCAACTGAGAATGAGAAAAGTGAATCATATTTCTTGTGGCAGATTTAAAGTGTGTTGCTCGCGTATAGACTTATTAAGTTTAATAACGTCCGCAAACGTCAGTAGGTGTTTATTTTTTTGTTTGTGCGAATAAACTTTATATGAAAATATTTTTTTTAATTTTCGTATCGAAATCAGAGACAAAAATTAATTGATTTGAAAAAAAAAACTAAGGTGAGAACCATTTGCTGAAAAATACATGATGCTGAAAGTATACATAAAAGATATTGGGATTTTTTGAGTGAATAGTATTTTGTACTTAATATTTTATTCAATGAACGCAACATGGCAGATAACATTTATACCTAAACATTTGAATCACCAACTTGAAAATACAAACAACCTTTAACACTGTTATAAAGACAGAATGCCAAAGATTTTTTCCCTCAGCTTTATCGTTAACTGAGCGCTATTCATACATTGAAAGTAACACATTAAATAACACATTTAAAATGCTGTGACTACATTGATTTGCTAACTCTGTGATCTAAAGTATTTTATTAAAATGAAAATTAGGGACTTCAGTGTTTCTCCATGAGGTTTGTTTATAGTATATATCAGATCATACGTTATGAAGCAAATAAATCACTTAGAATATTTATTTTGCTTCACTCGAATTGTTGTTCCATTGTCAAAATTAAAGAAAGGTACATCCATAATGTTTTAAGTAAAATACACCTTAATTTTTTAGTTAAACAACGAGAGATTCTTCCAAGAGGAATGACTGAGTAGGTTCAAATATTTCGTTGATGCAGAGGCTCGAACCATATGAATAATAAGGAATTGGCGGGTTTTTTTTCCATTTGTTCACTAGCACAAATTTTACATATATCGGGTAAGAACACAAATATATGATGTGTCTCTTTTATACTGCCATGATTTACAAATATAAGGAAGAAAATTAATTTTGTTAGGCATAAAAGGCGTAAATTCTGTAAACTCTTTGCATTATATCTTAGATCAAACAAAGTTTTCCTGATTTAAAAGTTAGTTCTATATATATTTTAGGTGAAGTAAATAAATAAAATATTATAAATTGAAATATTTGTTCTCCTTTTGTCAAGTGGGTTATTTTCACAATGTTGAGGTATGCCTGTGTAGACTAGCTCGGCGCACAAGGGCGTACACAAGCACGGGCAGACATCTGACCTAAGGTCGCTTTAGATATGCTCTGGGGCAACTAATATAGACTGTGATTAACGGTTGACCGGGACTTAACTACTAGCTTGGCAAGTTGCAGTTCAAAGGATATATAAAGAACAAGACCTTAAAATATAATTTTAATATATATATATATATATATATATATATATATATATATATATATATATATATATATATATATATATATATATATATACAAAAGAGGAGAATGAGATTTTCTCTGCTCCAGAGAGACGTAATCTCAACTCGAGATCATTCTGCAGATCGGCAAGAAGTCTTAGTCTCGAAAGAACGATAATCTTCCCGCACAACTGTCCGGGAAGAAAGGGGCTCGATAGTTATCAGCCAAATCCTTGTTTTTGTACAAATAGACTGGCTTGGAGGAGCTAATGATTAGCGTGGAATCCGAATCACAGACTTATCCTGGGCTTGTATTCTTTGTTCATTCTTCTCCCTTACTTATTATTTGATCGTCATTTCTAATCACAAAAGAGGACGGATGATCAGTCTAATCTCTATTCTTTTTGTTTAAATCCTTCTATTCGGAGTCAAACCGTTTCATTCCTATCTTGTGTTCGGAGAACAAGCTAATAATCTCTGTTCACTTAGCTTTATTTTGGTTATCTGTTTAATTACCTTTATTAAAAGGCGTTCGATCCGTTAATTATTGTTGTGTATTTTTCTAACTCAGCTATGGGAGGGGAGGGGGCATGGACTAGTGTTATACTCAGAAATTGTATCCCCCGTTCCACCTCCCGTTCGTCAATTTGTTTGTCAGTTTCGGCTAGTTATTGTTTCAAATCCTGTTTTTTGTTCCATAATAATGGTTGGAGAAAAAAATCTCCTAGTAAGGTCAATTATTGGTACAATATACGTTTCGGTCTTGTTTTTTCTTTAACTCTTATTATTTTTCAATTTAACTTTCACCATTAAGTCAACATTTTTATGTAAAACTTTCTACCTCGTTTCCTTGTTCTAGATTGTATACGAAGCTTGAGTATCTTTGATTCAGTTTTCTTCTTTTGTTATCTTTAAGTATTTTAGTAATATCTTCTCATAATTTATCTAACATTTTCTCGTTCATCTCACGTGACCTATTTTTCTCTAGAATTTTGTTTATTCATCGTATGTTGGTACATTTATGTAGGTCTTTCTGTTTTTTTGTTTCAATTCTTTTTATGTTTGTTATATCGTATACTGTTTTGTTTGGCACCGTCTATAGCATTCTCTTTTGATTTTAGTCTCGTGGAGTCTGGTCGCGGGCGACTCTAATTCTCACTATGTCGGTCGGTCGCCGCTTTGTTATTTTTGTTTTGGTAATGTCATTGTATCTATTCAGCCGATTCTACGAAATTTCAAACCCTTATGCTGTTTTGCATTCTCTTTCGAATTATGTAATTGCCAAAGTCCTTCCTATGTTAGCAGGGGAATTATTTTCTTTTGACAATATCATCATAACTATTTAGCCGATTCAAACAAAATTTGAAACCATTATGTTGTTTTAAATTTCCTTTTGAATGATGTACTTGGAAAAACTATGCCTAGGTTAGCCGGTGAATTATTTTCTTTTGGCAATAACATGCTAACTATTAGGCCAATTCTGGCAAAATTTAAAAGCCTTATGTTGTTTTACATTCTCTTTTGAAGGATATAATTATTTTATTTTGGAAATAAAATCATTATTATTCGGACGATTCTAACGAAGTTTGAAAACTTCATGTTGTTTTACATTCTCTTTCGAATACTATAATTGCCAAAGTCCTCCCAACTTTAGCCGAAGAATTACTTGGAAATAACATTCTAACTATTCAGACGATTTTAAATAACTTTGAAACTCTTATGTTGTTTTAAATTCTCTTTCTAATGCTAGAATATCCAAGGTCTTCCCAAGGTTAGTCCGGGATTATTGAAAAATTTGAAGGTCGTAAATTCATAAATCAGAATAAGGGAGAGCACGCAACTTTTTGGTCAGCAGACGTTGCCCATATACCATGTAATATGCAGTCAGTCCTACATAAAGCGGGGCTGACTGTATATTGAGGCATATAGTTTCTTTATCTTCTTACTGCTTAGGTTATTAAAACTGTACATCAATTTTGGACATAGTATCGATTTATACTCTTTCTTTGACATGTTTCCTGTATAGATTTGTATTTATTTTAATTCTTAGGACTATAGAATTTTTGAGTAATGGTATCTGGTTCGTTCTGTTACCACCTCTGCTAGTAAGAGTCGTACTATAAGTACTATTTTAAATTTGTTTATGTTTGTTAGTATCTTTCATTTTCCTTCATATTCATTTATTGTTCTAACTTTTTCCCGTGTCATTATTTCTTGCATCGTAGTATTACAGTATGGAATTTCCTCTGTTGAGTCAAATTATCTTTGTATTGTCTATTAATACTGAATGGACTGATTGGTGAAGGGATATCCACCGTATAAATTGGGTAGAGGATGATATTTAAACATCCACCTTGAGGCAACCTTACTCTTAATTCGAATGCTGGGCCTTTTGTCTTTAGTCGCATAGAATCCTCTCTAAGTTTTCTCTTAAGCACAGTTGCATGATCTTGTGCTGCATCCCTTTTTGGCAAACTTTGTCGAAGGGTTTTGGGATGTCTTTGCATAAAATATCTAAATAGTTCTTATTTCGTTTTGCTTGCAATATTTTTCTTTGTGATAACGCTTATTGCCATTTCTGTATTCCGACTTTTCCGAACTCCATACTTTTGATTATTATTTACATAGGTTGTTTTCTTCAAGATGTTCCGTTAGTCATCTATTTCATATTTTTCTAGTACTTTCCCTTCGAATTCCAAAAGTGAAATCGGTCTATAATTTTCCTTCACATCCGGAGGTTTTGGGACGAATATCATTTTTGCCACCTTGAGTTGGCTTGGGTTGTAACCTGCTTTTAGACATGGGGTAAATATGTTCTTCAATCCCTGGATCACATTGCCTGCCGCTTTTGTTAAGTTTGATTGTGTGAGCCCTGTGTGACGGGGAGCTTAGGGTCGAAATGATTTAAGTGCGGTTTCTAATTCTTCTCTGGTAATGGTTGCTCTATTACCATCATCGGCGTTTTTGGATTCCTCTACCTGATGTGCTGGGGGAGTTCTTTCCAGGTTCTTCAAAGGCCTTTTTCAAATTGTGTGTCGGTATTGGCGTTATCCTCATCGCTGATGTTAAATATATTCCTCCAATATTTTCTTAGTATCACTTCAACTTCTTGTTCCTTTGTTTGATGATTCCTTAGCTACCTCTTCACTTAATTTTCGGTTTAATTGCAGAAATCTTTGGCTGAGGCTCGGCTGTCAACTTGTATTATTGCCTTGTCTTATTTAGTCCTTTGTTGTTCTATAATTTTGTTTGAAAGTTCCTGCTTATGCTATTATTCTGGCCATTCTGTTTCTGGATGGCCCCAAGGCTCTCACCCTCTCTTTTATTTTAACTTTCCAGTAAAATATTTTTATATCTTCACTCCATCTCTAATGTTTAATCATTTTATATTGGGTTATTTGAATCGCTTCTTCAGCCGTTTTTCTTATATGGCAAGTTAATCGATCAAGTTCTTCGACGATTTCTTCCAGATTTGCATCCTCTATTTTTTTCTTGTGGGGGATGGATATATTTTTCCAGACTGTTTTATATATTTTTGCCAATCTGCCTTTCCATACGCTTTTTTTTTACCTCAGCTTAATGTTAATGGTGATTAGAATTCCTGTGTGATCACTACATAGCATCATAATAGGTTCCATGTGGTAATTAAATAGATTATTATTCCCAGTTACACAGATGTTTGGTTTCGTCGTCGCTCTTCGTGTTATATAGGTAGGGAAATCAGAGCCAAGTCGTTGGACGATGTGTCTGTCCAACAGCATCTCTAGACATCGTTCGGCCCCGTTGGTCGATCGATAATCTGATTCCTTACACTAAGCGTTAATATCCCCAAGGAATATAGGGGAACTTTTTCTGTTATACAACTTGGTAAATTTGGGTATGGGCAGAAAGTCCCTCTTTGGCTGTTAATATGCGGTAGCGATTTTCACTGCCAGATGCGATTCTTCTATTCCTTCTACTTTCTTGTATTTTATATTTCTGTTGGTGGCTATTGACGTCCTTCCCACCTTTTTTTGGTATGTGTGGTGGCTAATACTTGGTATTTCCAGATTTTAATCCTTCTCGCCATGTGCAGTTATGACGATTTTATCGGCATCAATTTCTCTGAATATATTTCCATATTGTATTCGTTTTCCGGTCTATCTGTTCGTCTTAATTTGTAGGTTTCTAAGCTCTCCGTCACACATTTTGCTGCTTGTGTCGGATCGCCCTGTGCGCTAATGAGTAATTTGAGATTTCATGACTTGAAAAAAAAACACCTACATTATGTTTTTTGCGTAATAAATACAGTCATGACAAAAGATTTGAGACTAATATATTTTCCGTATAAGAAAATAGAACTAATAAATCGTTGCATTTTGTTTTGGTATGTTTGTATCATAATTTGAAGGTGAAATAGAAAAGGATTTAGAGTAAAACACATTTTAATAATAAATTCAGTCAATGGATGCACGCGCTCAATAATTACAATGATGTCCTTGTCTTTACAGACTACTTCAACTCGTTTTGGGATGCTGAAGACCAAATTTATGATGATATCTTAATTAATATTGCGCATTTTTTTTCAATAAGCACCTGCAACTGCTCAGAATTGGGTGGCTTCTGTTTATCAGCCACCTTTTTTATTATCGCCCACAAATTGTCTATTGAGTATAAATCTGGTGAATTCTCTGGCCAAGGTCCCCAATTTTCAAAGGTACTTTCAGCCAAGAACCGAATTATTGCGTTAGATTTGTGACTAGACCCGTAATAATGCTAAAAAATACAGTTGTCATTCTTAAATTGCTCCTGAACTATTGGAAAAATGTGCTGATTAAGCACGCTTTGGTACCATTTTAAGTTCCTAACAGTGTTGTTGGTCAAAGTTATTTGTGCGACAGTTCGCTTAGATGAGAAGCAGCTCCATACAAGACCCCTGAAAGCGCTTCCTTTTTCTGAAGTCGAGAAAGGCTGCAAAGAAGCTTCATCTCACAAAGAAGAATCTTAGGCATAGGATCCACTTTTGTAGGAAATATAAAAAATGTTGCGAATGAAGAAGTGGGCAAAGTGATATTCCCTGATGAAACGCCGTTCCAGTTGTTTGGAGCTCCTGGAAGCTTCCTCGTTAGGAGGTGAAAAGTGGGGTGCTTTCACGAATCCTGTGTCTTACCGAAGGTAAAGAATAGGAAGACTCTCTATTTCTAGGGTTTTACTCTAAGGAAACTAGAGCAGTATAGATTTTTCCATGAACACTGCCCTTAACAAAAAATTATACCGAAACGTACTTCATCTAAACCCAACAGTTCAGGAAAATATTGGGGATGATAACGAATTAAATTACTTTTGCATGGTGGCGTCGTTTATCCCAGAGCAAAATCAATAACAAAGCTCCTGGGTAAAAGTAGCATCAAACTTTCGACACCTTGGCCCGAGAATTCGCCAGATTTGAACAAAATAGAGAATTTGTGGGCGATAATCAGGCAAAATATCACCACAAACCTGGTCTCCAGAATGCCAAAATGAATTAAAGTAGCCTTGAAGAAAAATGAAAATCATTGTAAATATTGACTGCGCACATCAATTGACTCTATTTAATAATAAAATAGGTTGAGGCTCAAATTCTTTGTATATTTCTTTTTCAAATTATGATATAATCATAATTAAAAAATGCAACGTTTGATTAGTTCCATTAATGTTAATTTTCTTATATGAATAAATATAGTATTCTGCAAACATTTGGCCATGAGGTGTATATATATATATATATATATATATATATATATAAATATATATATATATATATATATATATATATATATATATATATATATATATATATATCTAAAAATATATATGCCTACAAATTAAAATCTTTGACCCAAATGGAAGCATGTACCGTCAAGTCAATGGAGTTGACATGAGTTCTCCCTTGGGAGTTCTCTTGGCTAACTTCTTTCTATATGGGAGTGGTTGAAAAAAGGGTTTTCTCAAGAGTACCCAAGCCCCACCTTTACTGTATGTACATATACGACATATACATCAACGTACAAACACAAGAAGAAATACAAAATCTGGAAAAAGCCTTTAAAGAATGTTCTTCCCTCAACTACACCATCGAAGAAAGCTATAACAACCAATTACCATTGTTAGATATCCTCACTACCAATATCAATAAAATAATTACAACTAAAGTTTATGTTAAACCCACCAACCCAGGATTTTGCATGAATGGGGATAGCGAATGTCCTAAGCGCTAACGAACAAGCGTGATATCGTCGTACATCAATCGCGCTTTTACCCACTGCACCATCTGGAAGGACACACACAACGAACCCGAGAGAGCCACTCAGGTAGTCGTAAATAACGGATTCTCCAATAAAGAGATACAAACAGCCATAAAAATTAAAATGGACAGATGGTACCTCTCGTGAAAAATAACCCAAACGCCCGCTACAACCGAAACAAAGGACACATCTGATATACTAGTACACATGTAAACTATGAGACTGTGAGCTCCTACCTAGCTTGTATATAGGCATGACCGAAACCACTCTCTCAAGAAGAATGTCATACCATCTGAACAACGGTGCACCTAAAAAACATACACAGGAAGTACACGGAACATGCCTCAAGCGAAAAGTGATAGAAGAAAACACCAAAATTTTAGACTATGCTCCCAATAGGCGTCAACTGCTCTTCCTTGAAGCTATATATATCCAAGAGAAACAACCGAATTTAAACATACAGTCTAACTCCAATGAAGTCTTGCCCAGCGCAATAAAAGCAAACAGAGGGACAGGTGTACTCAGAGCTGCCCTAGCCACTAATCTCCTCTGGCAAGCAACTTAATTCCCTCCCCCCCCCCTCTATGGCTACCTATTTCTCCGCCCTTTTATCACCTGGATCCAACCTGCCTATACGTGTATAGTCTCGTGCGTAATTTTGTTAACACATTTTTTAACATATATGAACTGAATACTTTGTAATAATTCCCCATTGTAACTCTGAAGATGATACTCGATGTATCAAAACGCGTCAGTTAAAATTAAAGAAAGTGCTAAATTACATTAATTTACTTCTACCTTTGGCAAAATAACAAGAATCAGTCCCCGATGAACTTCCGTACGCTTATCCACAGGTTTAACAATGAAGAAAAGGCGAATATATAACAAATCGAAAAGATTGAAAAAAGAATTATTAATTCGAAACTAGCGGTCGATTTTAATAAAACATGCTATAATGAGAAAATATGTATACATATATATATATATATATATATATATATATATATATATATATATATATATATATATATATTAGAATAGGCCAAAGCTGGGGTAAAATTTCAAAGTGCACTGATCCTCTCTCCACACCACTGCTTTTTTATGTGTGTTGAATTCTTCTTCTGTGCGAAATTTCATCGCAATAAAATGATATTTAGAGTTCGCCCTACTTTTAATTTCTTCTTATTTTCAGGTTATGGCAATCAGTACTCGTTCGAGCCCCGATTGTTAGCTTCTCGGGAAGCCTGTTAATTTCCTGTCATATGCCCGTCTTCCAAGTAAGCGAGGTCCTCACCATGTGGGAGAGGGCCAGGATCCCGAAACAGTGGGTGGATGCTTGTATCAGGAAACTTCGATGAATACAGGACGAATACCAAGCACTAAAGAACACCGTACTCGTGGGCGAGAATCGGACCGTGTCAAGGAGAAGATGTTCCTAGATGACCTTCAGGATCCCTTCGATGTTGCCAAAAGCGATTTCCTCGAGACCATAACCAACTAAGAAGACAACGAATTCGTCAAGATTCAGCGTGAGGACATTTTTACCTGCAGCATTGCAGGGAGCGACGCGAAGAAATCCGGAGTCAAAATCAGGAGGCGTGGCAAGAGAGATAGGAGTAATGAGAGGTCAAAATTCAAGGGGCCCCTGTTGCAGTCAGTTCTACCTTCACATTATCAGATGAGTCACACACTGAAGACGACTACTGACCTTCAACTTAAGCTTGTACATCTGGTCATCCCGCGAAGAGGGTCAAAGACATCTTCAAATCTCTTGAAGTCGTCGGCACCGTGGATCAAGTCAATATCCCATATCGTGGTGCGGTATTCGTCACTAGCGCTGTTGCACAGGCCCTTGACCACGATATTTCTGATCTAACGTTGCCCCGAAGTTCGATACGTCAGCCACGTAGTCACACATGGCAAATCCAAGACGAAGAAGCGCGGAAGAACTTTCAAGCAGCTGGTCCCCTTCTCCTGCATTGGGACGGGAAAATGCTGCAGGAGATGGGAGGGAAGACAGTAGAGAAGGTTGCGATTCTGGCAACTGCTCAAGGATTCGGGCAGTAGCTGGGTATTCAAAGCGCTGCCCGAAATACTAGACAAGCTCAGGCTGCAGCGTGTCTGGAATTGCTCGAGTCTTGAAAGATTCTCGACGAAGTAGTAGGATTGGTCTTCAATAAAACTGCAAGCCTCACTGCCTTTCACAATGGCGCGTGCGTCCGGGTTGAGGAAGGTCTTGGAAGGAAGTTGGCGATGTTGCGTGCTGCCATCATGTGTTGGAGATTGTTCTCTCTGTTGCCTTTTGAGTCGTCTTTAGGCACAATGAAAGTCCGGAAGTTGCCCTTTTTAAGCGTTTCCAGACGGAGTGGCCGATCATCAAATACCAAGAGTACATGGTGGCTGAGGATACCCTCTTTGAATGACATCTGGATCAGCTCCACTCTCAGATGAAGGATTACCTGGCATCATCCCTAGCTGATCCAACAGTGTCCGCGCGATGACTACTTCTAGTTCCTGCAGCTTGCAGCCCTGTTTCTTGGACAAGGCACAACGACTCAACCATCGTTCCCTGCGCCTAGTGCTATCCACCAAGCGAGGTGGATGTCAAAGGGCATCTACTTCCTAAAGTTATTCCTGTTCCGACTCCAGTTCAAAATAACGAAACGAAAGTAGCGGAATGTGACTGGCATAGCGCTGTTAATTGCCCTGATGTACGTCAGCTTTTGGCACGAAGCTCCTCTGTCATCCCACGCCCCATACAATGACATCATGATATTAACTGAACTACAAAAGTACACGAACCAGATAAATATAGCTGCAACCACAAGCAATGCCCTCCGATGGCATCTCTGGTAATTGGCAGAAGACTTGGTCTGCCTTTCCCTGTTGGCCGACTTTATGACTCAGATGAAGACGGAAAATCCGACCGAAGATCACCCCTGGCGGGCAAAGATCGAAGACACACGGGACATCCGCCTTGATGCCTTCATCACCAAAAGGCCGCATAATGTTTTCTACATCCTGGGGAGCTTCCTGCAGATGGATCCCTTAGCTTGGAAGGGTGACAAGCCGTACGAGGACTTTCAGGCCAGAGCCAAAACCCTGAGAGTAGTGAACGACGCAGCTGAACGAGGAGTGGCCCTGGCAGAGGCGTACAATGCGACGCTGACGAAGGATAAGGATCAGAAGCAATTCGTCTTCCGTCTTATTCACAAACACCGAATGGCCATCCCCACACCCTCAAAGACCAACCTGGCGAAGCAAAGGTGAAAAGTGGACAACCCCTAAATGATGAGAGAGAGAGAGAGAGAGAAAGACGAAATTGTACGTGTAATTCGTTCTCGTGAAGTGTAATAAATTAGCCCTATGGAGAGAAAGAAATATCATTTTCAGTTTTTTGGACCACCCTACTATATATATATATATATATATATATATATATATATATATATATATATATATATATATATATATATATATATATATATATATATATATATATATATATATATATATATATGCAATATCCCGCAGGAAAAAATGAAAAGGTGTTTCCAAGTACTTTCGAACTTTATTAAGTTCCTTATTAAGGATAACTACATGAAATAGTAGTATATTTTTCCCCCTTTTGCTCATCGTGTCTTATAATCTCCCTCGTTAGGCTATCTCCATTTCTTTGAATCTGTTACCCTTTCCTTCGACTTAGTTGGACCTTACTACCTGCTTCTTGTAATCCTTAATGTGTTTTTTACCTTCCCCCTTCCCTCTTCCTCATTGGTGATTTCTTGTTTTTGAGGCGGTCTTTCATACTTTTCTTTCGTACATATACCTCTAATATAATACTATTTCTTGTAGTTATCCTTGATAAGGAACTTAATAAAGTTCGAAAGTACTTGGAAACACCTTTTCATTTTTTCCTGCGGGATATTGCATTCATTTGCCACCCTCACGTGATACTTTGTGAGTTTTTCATTTCATATATATATATATATATATATTCATATATATATTCCTATATATATATATTCATATATATATATATATATATATATATATATATATATATATATATATATAGAGAGAGAGAGAGAGAGAGAGAGAGAGAGAGAGAGAGAGAGAGAGGAAGAGATAAATGAACATGTTGTTGTTTATGCTAACATGCGTGCACGCCTGTACTCCTGAAGATTTATTGAGTCTATATTTCTTCCCTTGTTTAAATAAGGTTGAATCACAGGGGAACTGGTTTTGCTTAATTACTGGAACATGCTCCCTTAATAAGATAAAAGCAGACGCTATACTTCATCTCTTGTGTATTCACTAGCAATGCCGGTCTAAGGTAATATTCACCCTCAATTACACTTCGAAACATCCATTCGACTCACAACGGGAGTGCTTTGTGCCATTACTTCAAGTCATTGGGCCCAATAATTGCTTCCTTTTACCTCTAACAACTTAGTTATGCGCTACTTGATTTACTAATTCTTGTCATTCCCTATTTCTTGAATTCTGATCGATCAAATAATATTCTCAAAAGGCCTCCCCAAAACGTTTCCTCTAATCACGTTTTAGCGTTCGAGGTTGCTACATCATTTTTGACGTTTGACAAATTTTATTGCCCCAACTTGAACGGAGCCTTATTCAGGGTCTTTTTATGTAGATAAGTGTCTAAATAAGAATTTTTTTTCTTTCATCATCTATCTGGGTAGCTGATTTCATGTAGATTATGTACAAGATATATATTCAGACTTACAGCAAGTTATGCTTATTGTAAATTCAGGATTAGTTAAATTAGGAGGCAGAAGACACGGCAAATCTAAGAAAGCTCCCACCCCTCCTGGATAGCAACGAAATCATGAACTCAATAAGAGAGCAGAAAAAGGTTACCAAACATTAAAAAGCAACGAAACGGAAATAACTTGAGAAAGATTCATATTATATCGTAGCTTTGTTAAACTGGTTTCTTATTAACTTACATGTAAGAGTTGATCCGCTCTTATTCCCGACAAGCCCAAATAAATTGTTAGGATAGTAACTAAGAATTCGATAAGTGTTTTTACTATTAATCACTTGTCACGGATATTTAGATTAAGATAAGCAATATCTTGGGGGGGGAACATCGGATTCTCTCCAACACGTGACTAACAAATAGAGGAATTATTATATATGTATATCAAGTTGATGAAACGATCGAAGGCACTCGTCCGTCACTGCATGTGCGCAACTCACATAAAAGAGTTAAACAAGGAGAGAGAAATCAGATCTTGGCAACTACCCTGATAATAGTTTAAGGTCAGTAATTGGGAAAATCTTAGAATCGATAATTACAGATAGGATGGAGTGTCATCTCAAGGCAAATAACCTAATCTTGTACAAGAACACGGATTTCGGCGATGACCCTCGTGTTTAACAAATCTTCTCATTATTTGACATAATATTATTTCTAGCTACGAGAATAACAAAGCAGTGGATATAATCTACCTAGAATTCCTGAAATCCTTTGATATCGTTCCGCATGCGAGGATCCTTTGGAAACATAAACCGCACAAAATAAAAGGAAAAAATCTTAAATGGAATGAGAGCATTTCTCAAATCAGTCACAGCGGATTGTTATCAATGGAGTTTGCTCTGAGTAGGCCCGAGTCACGAAGCGGGTACAAAAAGAGTCAGTACCGGAAACACTGTTGCTTAATATATATATATATATATATACGAGTATTAATGATCTGGGTAATGGATTGCTTAGTAAAATGTAAAAATTCACAGCTGAGACAAAGTTATGAAGCCAGGCCGTTTATAGATGTTATGTTGCGTAACTGCAATGATACATGGCTATAATCTTCAAGTCGGTGAAAATATTATGTCAGATGAATTTTAAAATACAGTGACATAGGGGTATTACTTTCGCAGTTTCTCAAAGTGTCAAAAAAATGCATCTAAGCTACTAAGAAAGCAAAATAATTGCTGTGATACACTTCCCGGAACTTCACTTTTATATCGAAAGCTAAAAGGTTCCTTCTATATGAATCGCACGTCAGACCTCCTCTCGATTGCGATGCTTGATTTTGGTCTCCTTCCTTCGACAAAGTCGTAACACAACTAAACTATTTCATGAGCTCAGACATAAACAGGAAGAAGAAAGATTTCGCTCCTTAAACCAATTATCTTCATTATAATCAAGGGATAACTAATCTAGATATTTAAAATCTTAGAAAGATTCATTAATATATATGATAGTGAAACCACTGTATAGGAGGCATTAGAATACATTTACGAGACTATTTTTGCTATTAATCTTACCATACTCTCTTCAGTCAAAGATGGTATGGTAAACTTCTCTTTAAGAGAGTATGGTAAACTCCATACCAAAACTAGTCTCGTAAATATATTCTATGCTCCTTTACAGGAAGCACAGATAAACAAGTCCAATAAAAGATCAGGAATGGCTGAAGAAAATAAAATGGATAATAAATAAATAAAATCATGCAGGGATTTGCAACTGTAAATGCTATGTATAAATTCTCTTTCCGTATTCTTTACTGACATTCCTGTCACTATATCTATCATATCCTGACATTTTAGGGTTGGGAGTTTCTCTTGATTCATAAATGAACTCCCTATGACCAATAGGGTAGATGTATATGTGTACCGTAGTTCTAGAAATAGTAAAAAGAACATGATTTTAATACTTACACAAGTAGATAACTGTGTATCAGCCGTCTTCTAGTAATATCTTTTGTTATATGTAAATAGTATGGCGACTACTCTGATAGTCTCAAATATAGTTTATTTGCTGTAGCTTTGACTATCTTGCTTCTTAGACGGGCTTTGATTAACCTAAAGTGTCTTTGCTGGTCGTAGTTATGTAATTTCTTCTAGTAATCTTTCCTGTAATTTGAACTTTTAATTATATCAGACAACCATGTTTGCGCACTTATCCTTTATTACTTAAAGGTTTCTAAAGCCTTTTCTTAGCATGGATCTTTCTATGTTTCTCTGAGTTTTCAGTTTCTTTGTGCTTCATTTCTTCAGTGGTCAAGTTTCACTTCCAAACGTTACAAGACTGGTAAGATGTATTAATTATATACTTTGCGGATCGACCACTGAAAGATATCGCTTCTGAAAATGAAGCTCAGCCTTCCTACCGTTGTCCAGCTAAATTTTGTGTTCTATTTATTTCCTTTGCTCATGCCGCCATTATGAGTCATTATATATATATATATATATATATATATATATATATATATATATATATATTATAGAAGGGAGTCGGTGGATAAATTTTCGCCTAACTTCAATATCACATAAAATAATAGAGTTCATTGAAAAAGATATATTTACAAAAGTTAAAGACATGAAGGATTGTATTATTCATCTCATTCAATGAATTGCACGTCGGCTTCAAACACAATGTCCAGTTGATGTCGCAACCTGCTGCATGCTTTCTCAACTGTGATCATCCTTGGAATAAATTCCACCTTGGTGGTGGATGGGTTTTGATCGTAGCTTTGTCAACTACGTCATACGCCTAATAGTCCAGGGCGTTGGAGTCTGGAGAGTTAAGAGGTCAGATGTTTGGAGTGATGTTGTGAAAGGAATTGTCTGACAACCAATATAGATTACTGAGCCCTGCTGCAACACGTACGGCTTTCCAGCGGCCAGCTCTTGGATCCAGGGCATCACTATCTATTCTGAGCATTGGTGTATCCCACAGTTTTGGTTCTAACGCCTTCCGAGTAGATAAATGGCGGCATAACGTGGCTGTCTCTACTGACCGCTCATACGACAGATTCCTGAAAAGTGGATCTCAATGGTTCCCTCTCTTTTTTTAATATTCATACGTTCCATTCCTTACAACTTTTTAAAATTAAAGTTTGGGCAATCCACCTTTCTAACCATATAACATTTGTTCGTCCTACTTTAGATTCCATGAAGGATTTCTGTGAAGCTATTTCAAAGGAAACAGGTTTCCTGTGGCTCGGGTGGAGACGATCAATGCTAAATTTCCAAAAACTAGTACCAACCAAAATTGATATTCGCAATTTACTGTAGTGTTGTGCGTTACGTACAGCAGTGGCCCAATTTTTTTTCTGACACATCGCAAATTTTAGGAAATTAAAAATATGAAGGGTCGTAAAGATTTTATTTGCATATAAATAGGAATATAAAAGTGAAATGAGAATGAATAAATACCTTTATGTTATATATGACATAAACAATCAACAAGACTCTATTAATGCTTTCATCACTGGTAAGGGTTTTTATACGCGACCGAGTTTCCTGTATTTTCACAGTTATATTTGCTTTTCTGTTATTTGTTGCTGATATTACAACTGTGAAATATCACTGTGAAAATACAGGAAACTCGGTCGCGTATAAAAACCCTTACCAGTGATGAAAGTATTAATTCTTCGAGACAATCCCTCCAGGAGGGAGGGACACCTGAGGAGTGTGATGCAGGTCGGCTCATCTGAGATAACTGCCATCAGTTTCCCATTGGATTCTGAGTGACGACGTCTAACGTCCTTTGTCAGATTCTGCCAGAGGTTTTACAGTGGATTTATAACGGATAATGATGAGGAAAGTCCATCACGGTGATATTGTTGTTCAGGAACCAATGTATGATGGACACAACTTATGACATAGGGCATTGTCCTGCTGAAAAATAACATTCTGCACTTGTCTGGATAAGCCTTGGTTTGAAGGACGTAGGTAATCGCTTAAAACAGATTGCTACGTCTCTAAATTCATGGTGCCATCACAAACGGTGAGACGACGAGCCCTGAACAAGACATGCAGCCCCATGCCATTACAGAGCGGTCACCATGCTTTACTGGTGGAACTATACATAAGACATGCCCTCACTAACTATGGTCCAGTTGCGATAAGCAGTTGCCCAAGCAAGTCGACGTTGCTTCTGCTGAAGGTTGATCAGCGGCTTCTGGTAGGATTTACTTGACTTCAGGCCTTGTACAAGCAGCTTGCGAGGAACTGTTCTGATGCGTAGATTAACCTGCCCGCCTCTTTCAATTCATGTTGCAGGTAGACTGTGGTTTTCTTACGATCATGAAGGGTTCGCGACGCAGAAACTTATCCTCACCTTGCGTAATAAACCTGAGTGCTCAGAACGAGGTCATCGAATATGATCCACCAACCATCTGAGTCATTTGTGACAGCTGAGACACCCCTCGTGCAGAATGTTATAAGAAGACATTTTGAGTGTATTTACCGCATACTGATACTTGGATTTCATACATTTTAATAGTATCAGGATTTTAGACGTTCCAAAGTGTTTTTTTTTGTAACATTGTGCCTTTATTTTGCTTTACAGGTACATTGGAAACATATATACAAACCTACACCAACATATTCACATACATACGCAAAGAATAAGGAAAATTTTTGCTGTCCGAAAACATTTTAACCGCGGCTGTACTTTTGCAGGATATGTGTTTTTTTTTTAAATGTATATAATTTTTTTTAAATTTATATAAAAGTTCTTTTTCTATACCAATATTAAGTTTAATTTTATAAATAAACACCGAATAGATCAATAGGTGGAATGCTCCGTCATATTATAATTTAATTGCTCCAGATGTAATTATGTGAAATATATTGGATGTGCATTGCGCTCGCTAAAGGTAAGATTCTTCTCACATATGTACATAAATTTTCCACAAGAGTAGGAAAAGTTCTTTGTAAGAAAGCGATCTCACCTGTTTGGTTGCATTCTCTTAATAGTAAAGGCGAAGTTATGATAGAACATTTGAAAAGTTTGAAAACTATCCCCGATCCAGTATATTTGCGAATTCAAGAATTCGTGTACATCATATACCTTTTTATTTCTCTAAATTAAGAATCGATTAACGAGAAATTGATAAAACACAAGCCCAACAACTTTCTCGATTCAAGGGGAGACGCCTACGGCGGTATTGACGCAAATATCACAAATCAAGAAGTTAAGGCAATAATATCACAATTTCAGCGGAGACACCAGGAAGATCTAGACTCACCATGGTTAATTATGAAGAAGTGTTCGACAATATTCTTGATGTTATTGCAAAGGTATAAATGCCTTTCTAAACACAAGCTACTTTCCAGATGAACGAAAAGCCGCTAAAATTATCTTTATACCAAAATAATGAAAACCACCAAATCAAGTTGAGACTTACAAGCCTATCGCTCTACTTGAATTGATCTCAAAGGTATTGGTGAAAAATATATACCAACGACAACGTGTGCAGCTGGGGACAAATGAATTCCTAAGCAAGTACCAATTTGGATTCAAAAAGAGAAGAAGCAAAGAGATGGCCCTCACCTTAATCACTGAGAAAATCGCTAAAACAAAGTGGGGAAAGGTCAGTGTTGATACCTTCTCCAGGGACGTATAAAACGCTTTCGACAAAGTGTGGAAAAGAGGAATGTAATACATACAATATCCTACAACTTGGAATGAACATCAAGCTTTCTAGCTTATTGTCCCTTCCGAGACTAGTCTGATACTATTTGATGAAAAGTTGCGCATTCATGGATCCCTGAAATGATCAAGGAGATAAATTGAAGGAAGAAAGTTTCAATCCAACGATATACACATTGGATAGCTTATATACCCCATACCCCCTCACTGAAGGGTGCCTTAAGCTTCACTTCGCTAATGAGGTCATGTTAATCGTCGTATGACCCCACAGAAACGAGTAGGAAAAGAAAAAATCATTCCGATGTTCCGAAGAAAACTGGGATATATATACGTTGAGGAAGAAAGGTACAGATACATAAACGAAACCAAAGTACTCGATGAAACGATCACCAAAACGGGATATAGTTAGCACATAGACTCAGATCACTCAAACGGGAGGAGAAAAGAAAAAACTACCGTGCAATCTTTCAGTCAACGATGTTGTAACCAATTGTTTCAATGCACACCATCTCGAAAACAAATATTTTCAAACTGCAAAAGATACAAAATAAAGTGACATTACTTATCACAAACACAAAAGAAGATAAATAAAATGACAACCTGACATTAACAAAGAAGCTAAATGAAACCCCTAAACAAAATAATATAGGAAAGAGCCAAAAAATAATACAAAAGATTAAAGAGGAAATAGTTGAATAAATCACGGCAATAAGAGCCAAGAGGGAGGAGAGGAGATCACGCATTCTCTTCCAATCGGGTTTAAATTAGTAAAATATGGGCACGTAACAAATGAGGGAACTTGCTCCTAAGCCAATTTGAATAAGATTATGTAGAATGACTAAGGTCTGTCCCCCCTAAGGCACCTTCTCTTTAAGGATCGTGGGATTTATAAGGTGCTTACATTCCTACCCTTGTAACAGATTCACATATTCTCTCTCTCTCTTACTATATATATATATATATATATATATATATATATATATATATATATATATATATATATATATATTTATATATATATATTAGTGAAAATGGGTAGCAATCTTCCATGAATGAAGATTTTTCGCCGTGATTAATTTTCTTTGGAGACTTTAGATGGTAGATAACTTTTCCTACGTTCATCTCTCTTTATTAAGTAACTGCGTTTTGTAAAAAACAAACTGTAATAGCTGAGCTTTCGATCTATACGATCATCTTCAGAGTATCTTTAGGTATTCTTTTCCTCATTTACTGATGAATTAGGATGGAATCAGAATGAAATGAAAACGGTTTTTAGGGGGTATTTATTTTCGTCGCTTGAACGTAATGTCAAGGGAAACGGGCTAATCCAGCGACTAGAATTTTTAAAACAATCTTAATGTTCGATTCCAACTCGTAGACTGAGTGTTGATGGTTGGCCTCCCTTGATTAAGATAGATGGATGGCAGATATTGGAAATTTTTCTTCGAAAGAAATTCAAGCAAGCAGTCGACACCTTCAAATTTGTCGAAGCGCTACTCATCGTTTTTTTCTGAAAAAGAAGATTCCGAAGAGACAGCGACTGCCCTACAGGAATTTGACTTGACTCAGTACAAAGAGCAATCTTCCTTACCTTTCCACCCTATCCTAGGGCGAGTCGGCTAGGGAAGCTAAGTCTTCATGGGTACCTTCTCGACCAGGAGCCTTATCTGAACCGGGTGGCTAACTCAGCGCAGGCTGAAGCTTAGCCCAGCACGGGTTTGACCCGTGTGAATAAAAAATGTTAGGGCTAGGTGATAGGCAGGTACTCGTAGGCAGGGCTTCTGACTCGCCGGCCGAATAAGCCGGTTAGATAACCCGATAAAGCGGTAATCTTTATTTACCCTTTAGCCTCTTTTGATTTTATTTTTTCGCTTTTTCAATGAGGAAAACAAGAAAGAAGATCGGCTGACATGAAGATGAACTCCAATAAACGGGTCCTTTTGCGCGTCCGGAAGGGCGTGCAAAACCAGATAGAACAAAAGTCTTCAGAATTGTATACGGCGAACTTGGACTTGTACTTGTGCAGCTCCTCGACTATACAAACTCGTACATAACGCTATACTAAAATGATAAAAACGTCAAAAAACTGTTATCGGAGAAGGCAACACCTGAATTAGAAGGAATCGACTTAGAGGCAAAAATACCCCCATAAATAGAGGCACAAAAAACAGTTTACTGTTTCCTACTCAACCCCTAGATCAGGCAACACAAGGCAGAATAGATAGATCAAAGAGGAGATTGAGAGAAATCATATTAGGCTAAAGTGAATAGAATTTAACAACCGAAGAAATAATACTAAACACACTCACGTATTTAGAGTTATCTTTAGGGAAATCTGTATGGCAATGAAAGACAAGGAAATCTGCCTTCTGGCTTTTCATTTATAAAACATCCCCAATCAAATAAATATTTAAGACTTCATAAGCGTCCAAACGTGCTTAAACTGCTTCGCCCTAGAGGGAAACGTCACCCGTAATGGCCCTATTAAGGATATTAAATAGTGCTGTGAGTATAGGAGTAAAACGCATACGTGGTGCGATTGCGACTCACAGAGCAAGAAGTGTATAAATTGTAACGGGAGCCACCGTACCTTAGCGATGGCTTGCCCTAAAAAGAGAGAAATCATCGAGAACAAAAGGAAGTAAAAATTCAGACGGGAAGAAGAGAAACAGAATCTTATATTTGCAAAGATCGCAAAGTCTACAGCGAAGCAATTACAACACACGAAAAACATAATCGAACTAAAACAGGGCGAGTCATTGAACATATTGCATGCTCATGTGCTAAATGTAGCAAACCCAGTTTCTTACTCAAGAGAGCAGATGTGGTTCCCCAGAAAACCCTCCATCAAAGGACATACTCAACATAAGTTACAGGCCATAGCCATCCGCAAAAGCAAACACTTAACTAGAACCCACAAGCCAGTCAGATGCACTATGACCCAACCCAGTAAAATCAGAAGACCTGAGGATCAAAGAGAAAAAGATTCAAAATACAGAGGAATCCATCGAAATCGAGGCTATCCCAACGGATAGTAGTCACGAATAAGCTGCCCCAGCAACCCAGAGGACACTTGCCAGAGCATCACCACCGAAAGTCCTCAAGACAAAGGAGCAGATCAACAAGAGTTTACCGTTAAGTTTTTGCTTTGTAGGAAAGACCCTTTCCAAAGATCAATAATGAAATAATCAAGGGGATTAAAAAAGGCCTCGTTAAGTATGAGTTTGAAGGTTCATGTACCAATCGTGAAGTTTACAAAATCCTCATCGGTGGCAACCTGATTATTCTCCAATATCTATGCCATATTGTTACTAAAGAAGAATACAAGAATAACCGCAGATAGAGAGCGAAATCGCCCATCAAAAGGAAATTGAGTAAAGCGAAAACATGTCAAGCTCAGAAGAGAAAGTACCCAAATAATTGCCGATCTCAGAAGATTAAATATAATTAGCCACAACTTTGCGGACTGGAATGAAGAGAGTTTTTCTATAACCAATGCCTAACTAAAAGGAGACCCTGAGGTAATCGTATTAAACAACATCAATTTAAACCACGAAGCAAATAAAATCGAGTTATTAAATTAAACTGTCTTCGCCAAGAACACCTATGACGTCAACTTCGACGACGTCACAATTGCCGTGCGAAACGATATCAAATTAAACAAGATGAAATATCTGGATTAGGCCTACCTGGCGATCATCGTAAGGACAACCACATGGAACCTGATCATCATAACAAGCTACAAACCCCCGAGGAGGGACTTCTTGCCATTTCACAATTTCTTAGACATTTTTGGAAGAAACGATCAAGTGACATTTATGGGGGATTTAAACTCCCGCAGCAGAGTTTCGGGCTATACAAGCCAATTCAGCAAGGCAGGCAAGAAGCTCGATACACTACTGCAAAGAGGAGTAGTCACGAGAATCGGGACAGATTTCCCGACTTTTTCGGACCTAACAGATCCCCTGAGCCATATATTGTTCTGGTGCCCCTGGATATCCAGTTTAGTCATCTAATAGAAAAGGGGTCCCCATTGACTAGCGACCGCGAAATGGTAATAATGACGCTATCGTTAGACCCAATCCAAGTGAAGTGCCCTCCAATGAAACATTACATAAGTGCTAATTGGCAGGCTTATGTGGAAGAACTAGCGAGGCACCATCAGATCGACTTATCCGAAGCCACGCTTCAGGAGATAGACGAAGTACTTGAAAATATAATGCAAGCATTAGATGAGGCAGATAAAAAATGCGCCATGATAGCAACATCCAGAACCCTTCCACATCCTATCAAGACAGCTCAGATCGCGGAACTAGAGAATCATTACGTTAATCTGTCGGACGACATCAATCAGAATGGGCCCCAAAAGGGTGACACGGCCCGACTGCAACGAATAAAGGAGGATCTTATAGAAGTTACTGCAGCCGAGAGGAACGCAAGGCGGGATCAATTTGTGAAGGCAATTAAATTCTCGAATAAAATTAATATCGCAAAAGGAAAAAGGCGCACAAAGACTAGGTTAGAAATAACACAACGGAATAAAGGCAAAAGAATCCCAGGAAATAGAAGCAGCATTCCACAATCACTGAAAGGGTGTATTCGATATCTCTCAAAATGAAAACGACGATTTCGACAGGGATCACGAGTTAAGGTTCATCGCGGAAATCGAACAACATTGACTCGAGATCGTCTCCAACCAATGCGCGTCATCTACGATCCTAGAAGAGCAGGATGTGGCGTGGAATCGGTGAGTCTCCATGAACTTAAAAGCATTTTCTACAATACCAAACAGAGGGCTCCTGGAGAATCGATTATTACCAGGGAGAACTCCTTACTAGAAAAAATAGTTCTAATATTCAAGGCTACTATTAGTGCGGGATACTCCCCAGACTCGTTGAAAATGGGAAAAGGATATTCTTGCCAAAGCTATAAAAAAACTCCCCACCAACCGAGCAATAGGATGCCCTGCTAAAGACACTCGCGAAATTGCTAGAAAGAGTAATTGACAACAGGTTGATAAAAGGTCTTGAAGAGAGGTCCCTTATCCTGCAAGACCAATACGGTTTGCGGAAGCACAGAAACAGCCCTGACTGTCCAAGTCGAGACTATCGCTAAGGCAAAGTATGAGAAAAACTACGCAGACGTTATACTTATGGACGTCCGAAAGGCCTTCAATAAGGTCTGGAGGATCGGTCTTAAGTGCAAGATTAGAAGGCTGGAGCTACCCCAGACTTTTACAAAGTGCCTTTGTGACTATGTCACAGATCGACCAGCGTTCATCTTGATGGAGAGCCATAACGGGCGGATCTTCCTCTACAGGGAAGCTACAGGGGGGCTGCATAAGTCCCGGCATGTTCAACGAGGTATATTTAATACACGAGTAATATTACCATAATTGCAAGTAGTCACAGCAATAGAAATAGCTAACATCAACAATTATGAACGGAAATGGAAAAAACGTACAAACATAGACAAATTCTGGATCATGCCCATAGGAAGACTCGAATGAGGATCTGGATAACTTGCTCAGCGAAAATTCTCGAAAAAAACTGGATGAAATCGGCCTCATACCAAAGGCTCCTTCACACGTATCAGCAAAGCGATTAATTATATGTCGGCGTATAGACCCATACATTTGTACCCCCTCTGCTGGAGAAATCCAAACGGAAATTGAAGATAAACAGACTTGGGCAGAGATTGATGAGGCATTCAAATTTAAAAATCGCGAAAACGAAGAACACACATCTGTTCAAGGTGACATTTCAGACGACTAAGATGGCCGCAAAGACAGCTGAAAACGGGTTGATTATGTTCAACTCAAAAGTCTCCTCCAGATGTATCGAACTAGAAGTGTTTGTCCCGTTCCAGGTTTGTTTCTTGTCCTAAGCCATGGAGAAGCACGCCACTAAAGAGTCCCAAGTTGAAGGAAAGGTATGTACCGAGTGCGCGGAATCAGGTCACAGCTGGAGGGATTGCACGAAAACGAACAAGAAACTTCTAAACTGTGGCAACTCCCACCGCAGCTTGTCGATGTCTTGCCCAATTAAAAAAAGTTGATGACGGACAAGAATAAGGCGATGGTTGACGAAAGATACTACTACGTATGCGCAGGCGAAAAACACCAAGCAGGAGAAGAGCATGCTGCAAGTCGACCAAAATATGAGACCTGATCTTATAATGTGCATTTTACATGCCTATTTCTTTAACCTCATGAAACCGGAAAGTTATGCTACAGAGCTTAATAAAAGGATGGTCCAAAATGGTCTCAAACCGATGTGGTTTTCTGACAATCTACCGTCAGGGGATCTATTCCACGCCCAAATAAAAAAGCATACGCAAGCAAGAAGACACCTAAGAGAACGAATCTCGAACGAAAACAAGCGACGTGCCAGGAGAAATTGTTGCGCCCAAGTATATTGAAATTGAGGTAGAGGCAACAAAAAACTGTCTCGCCCTGTAAACCATTTCATAACAATCTGGACCTATGCATGGAGATTTATGGCTCTCCATCTCCACCTCTAGCGAGAAAATCCAAGGTTGCTGATTTAATTGAAGGAAGGAGTCATAACAGGAAAATACAAGTGGGATTTCGACGCTGACATCGCAGAAGTTTTGTTAAAGGCATTCAGACGAGGCCTGATCCAAATCTGTCTCGAATCCTGCTTTAACCTAAACTAGGACCAATTTAAGAAGAAAAGATCGAGAAGGTTAAGGCAGCCAGCAAGAAAAAGAGGGACGAAAGTCAAACAGGCTCATAAAAAGTAAACATGGCTACTAGTACTAGCTACATCAGGAATTTAAAGATCTTCAGGCTCAATGTAAACGGTTGGAATATCAGAAGTAGGACGTATAACTAAATCATAACATACGTCGATCCCGACACTGTACTCATATCGGAGCATGGTTTAAATAAAGAAAACGATTATATAAAAGTATACAACTATGAAGTTTTGATGGCTAGTTACTCGAAAAGAGTTACGATGGAGTAGCCATTACCATAAAAAAGGGATCAAGTTCAAGGAGATACAGGATTTGGAAGAGTCTTTTCTAGCAATTAAGATCTGCACGACATATGATTACCTGGTAGTTGCAGTTGGATACCAACTTCTAGGCGTCCATACCTTCCGATCCCTAATTTCCTTCGGCTCTTCAAGAGAGAAGTCTCAACAATCTTGATCAGGAATTTAAACACTTACTGTAAGGAAGCCACCCACACATTACAGCATTCAATGGAGCTGGTAATTCACTGAGCCTTTTAATTGACAGAGGCATAGTACAGAGACAAGGGCCCGACTTGGCTACTTTCAACAAGGAAAGATCGTCGACCACACCAGATATAGTGTCAACGAATCCACATCCCCGATCCAAGTACAAATTCCTATACGTGGGTGCTTGTCGAGAACAAACTGGGAGAAATACCGTGAACATTTGCAACATGTGCAGATTGCCCAGCTAGAGGGTACTTTACCGGAAGAATTCAACGAAAAAATCGACTACCTTAAGTCAAAGTTCTTAGAGGCTGATCACTTAGCTCTCCCCTGGACAGAGCACAAAATATTCCCGCCTTCAAGGTGAGACCTTAACATTCAAGAAAAGATGGATCAGCTGGAAGTAACTATCTATTTTATATGGGATCACCGTGCGTCGGTATCAGGAACTACGAGATCTGAGGAACGAGATCAAGCATCTCATAATATAGAAATCAAAAGAACAGTGAGATAAAATGATAACTAAAATTCATGCAGAAGGGGACCCTAAAAAATTATGTATTTAACTTAAAAGATTGCGGGGCACTCCCCACAAGAGTCGCATAAGAATAAAAGTTAATGGCGTGGAATTCACGGAAAACCAAGACATTGAGCAAGAGCAAGAATTTAGGAGATATTGGCAAAATTGTTTTCGTATAAATGGTGAGAACGAACTCTTTGATGAAAGGTACGAGAAGCAAGTTCTTTGAAGACTTCAAGAGCTATGGGCTGATCTCATACCGCATCATTTTGTGGATGATATACAGGGGTTGGACAAAATAATGGAAACATTGATTAAATTAATGACTTTGAGTCCCCTCCTCCTTAGCAGTATAAATAGATTCAATACGTTGACCAATCGATTCATACAGTTTTGTGCTGTATCTATACGAATTTAACTGGTTTCGGGTCAAACCTGCTCTAGCTCCTTCGTAGACGCTTTTTAGAGGAAATATATCCCCTAGTTTTTACTTAAATGTACACAAAAAAATACTTGATTATGGCAAGATCTGTAAATTATGGAGACCAATATGTGTTCAACGTCATTATCAGACATTTTAAACAATTTTTTAAATCGTTTTTGGTGTGAATAGGTGCATTAATTAATGTTTCCATTATTTTGTTCAACCCCTGTACTTCTTGCGAGAGAAGATGGAAGGCCTTTCTCCCTTGAAGAATATGAAGAGGCCCTGAAGAGCTTTAAGCAAAAGGCGCCAGGGATAACCTGAATCACAAAAATGCATCTGCTAAACGCTCTTCACAACATCAATGGAGCTATATTAAAGGTTCTAAATGCCTGCCTCAATGTAAGTTATTTTCTGGACCAGTTTAAAGGGGCCCGTAAAATATTCATAGCAAAGCCTGGCAAGCTGAAACACGAGCTTAGCAGCTATGGACTTATCTCTCTGCTGGAATGCATAAGTAAATTACTGGAAAAACTTCTCAACAACATACTAAGGACCTACCTAGAAACTAACAGTCTATATAATAACCAACAACACGGCTTCCGGAAGAAACTTGGTACCTAAAACGCTCTGGCGTTAATTCCCAAAAGGATTGCTATCGGCAAGGTCAGAAATGGCAATGTTGACGTCGTTCTGCGGGATGTTGCTTCGGCCTTTGACAAGGTGTGGCTACCCGGACTGAAAAAGAAGATCATTGACCTGGGTATATAGGAAAACTTAACAAAAATACTTTGATACTACCTGGAAGATCGAGAGGCAGTCGTAAAAGTAAACGGCATCGAAGTGAAACCATTCAACCTGGAGGCAGGGGTGCCACAGAGGAGTTGTCTCAGCCATAAATTATATGCGATGTATAACGGCGAACTGCCTTAACCCGACCAAGACCTCGCTCAGTACGTTCATCTGGCAGATGACATCACATAGGTCATCACCAGCATAGATAAAATCCCTGTTGATGTTGCAAACAGGACAATCAGGAAAATGTTCATAAATTCAAGATAATACCTGTGGGACGTCGGAAGACAGCGCACGTGTTGGTAAAGGACGAAATTTACGCTTACTTCAGAGAAGGTCGGCTACTTGACCTGAAATTAACCTCAGGCGGGTACAATGCCCACTGCAAATAAAAGATTGCCGATGACCCGAGAACGCTACGGGCTCTGTACCGCTTCAAACAACTTTCACCAAGTAACAAGAAGAAACTCTACATGTTGTTAGTAAGTTCATCCTCCTGTACTCCGCCATCTCCTTCCATACCTTCAGAAAATCCGCTGTTAAAAAGCACAAGTTGTTCAAAATAGGACAATAAGGGTCATTGCCAACGTCACCATGTGGGACCACATACAAACAGAGGTGTTACATGAAGCAACGGATATCGAACCTATCGACGTTACCTTGGATAGATAAGCGAAAAATATATGGCAGAAGATATATGAAAGCTTGCATGATGATGTGCTTCATGAAATCGACTACCAAATCAAGACTTACTGAATTTGAGATTTAAACGAGCATTCAAAAGCAGTCAACTGCAATCCTTAAAAGAGACTTATCCTATTTATTGACGAAAATCACAAAACAACAATGCAGCATATAAAAAAAGAAACCTAAAACAAGCTAAGAACAAAAGATCCGAAGTGGAAAACCTCGTTAGAACAATAAATAAATAATTAAAGATTCGAAGAGGACAAACTCTTTAGGAGAATAAATAAATAAACAAAAATAAAAGATTCGAAGTGGACAAACTCTTTAGATGAATAAATGATAAACAAAAATAAGAGATCCGAAGTGGACAAATTAATGTTGAGAAAGGAAAATTATAAAAATGAATAAATATATAAGTAATAAATCAAGAAAAATATAAACGTTTTACGCATAACAACCGGACTAAAAGCGAAAAATGAAGAACAATAAAGAACGGAAGTGCAACAACAAATCTAGCATCTCCTAAAAGAACTTTGTCATCGATGACAAATGCTTGAATGCTTGACTGGTTAAAATGAGTAGCCGAACGATATTAAAAACTTAAAACAATCGAAGAACTACTGAGGTAACCATACAACCTGGGACACGTATTCTCTTACTAAAATACCACCTTTTCTACCTATTCTCTACACACTATCTCCACACCTACTATCTTGTACGACCATTGATCGTTCATTTCATCCGGTAATCATAGGAATTCGAGTAGGCTTGATAGAGGGTGCTTTCATCATGTCTAGGTGTAACAAAGGATGAAAGGTGAAGACAAAGTTCTGAGAATTCTCCAGCCAGATAATAATTATCGTTGAGCAAGAATTTCTCTCCACGCGGTTGGAAGAGAGCGTCCAACAAGGGTAGTGTTCCCGTTAACCGAAGGGGGCTCCATGAGGCTGGACCATCTTGACAACAGACAAGTTCCCCTCGGCGTCATCCAGGGGAGAACCAAACCTAGAAGAACCGCAGTTATAGAATTTCTATGCGGAGTGCTCAACATCCTTAGCATGAGGCTTATATACGGATATGCCGCTATTTGCCACTCGATGGAGGACGTGGAGCAATTGCTCTCTGAAAAGGTCAAGATGGCCCTTCAGAAGATGGAGCTTGAAGCGTCAGTACCTCAAGAGGTTTTGGTTCGCCGTAGCTTTATCATCAGATGTCTCGATTACCTCTTTACAGATAATTCCTGTGAAGGCATCTATTAAGAGCTGGAGAGGCAGCAGGAGTGGGCGCAAATAACCAAGGTTAAAAAATTTGGATAGGACAACAGCATAGTCAAGCTCGTCTTCGAGAGCATCAAGATGGCGGACAGGGCCAAGAACGAAGAACTCCTAGGCTCTTTGCCTTCGCGTGGCCCCGGAGAAGATTGAGGCAGATTAGTATATTCACGTGGATTGCTGCTTCAAATGCTACGCCATCGAGAAGCACTCGACGCGAGAGTGCAAAGAGATCAAAATCACATACTCCAACTGCGCCCAGACCGGACACGGATCGAAGCAATGTGTGGCTGAAAAGCTCAAAGGCATCATCTGCGGATGGCACCACAGAGCCCTAGCCATGAAGTGTCCCATCCGCAAAGAAGCGGTGCGCCTAACGCCGCCTCACAAAACGTCCTAATTTAGTTAACCGACCTTCCCAACGTAGAAGAACAAGCGCAACTAGAAATAGAAGTCTGCTGAAGAGGAGACTACCACGAACAAAAACCAAAATAAAAATTCCAAGAAGAAGAAAAAACGAAGAAGGAAGAAACGGAAAAGTTACAAGAAGAAGAGGTAGAACAAGCCCCTCCTTTGACGGACGGAGGAAGAAGAAGAGCAACCTGTGAAGTTCACGGTGTTCGAGGAAATCTCTTGAAGGGGCTAAATATCACGAGCACAAACAGACGCTAGTTTGTTTAGACAGAGTCAACGGTTACGCTCCACATAAGCAAAATGGAGGGGAGTTAAGTAACTTAACCCCCCCACCTCCCCTTTGCCCCGGTGCCCCGAAGACCCGTCAAGCGTCGCTTGCAAAGACGGATTTCAGTCAACAGATTTGGTAGTCCGTTAATATAAACACAGGAGGGTGTGAAAGGTTTTTGAATGGAAATCTTTCTGACTAAGCCTTCGTCGGCAGGAAATCTACGAACAGGCTCACTGTTGGTAGTGGTATTCCAATTAACGGATAGAGTGGGTGGTAAGGTTGGGTTAAGCAGAGCGCTACTTGTTTCGTTGTTGGATAAGTACCATTAGCGTATATCGGTGAGTTTTTGACGGACATAGGTAAAATGTCGTCTTTTGAAAGGTTCCACAAACAAGGCCAAATGCTTGGACTAGCAGGCAAAGAACTAATTGCCTACGTCCAGAAAAAAGAAAGGACCGAAAGAGAGCAAAAGAGAGAACAAGCGCATTCGGAAAGAGAAGCAGAAGAAAGAAGAATACAAATGGAAAGCGAACAGGCAGAAGCGGAAAGAGAAGAAAGAGTACGAATACGCGCACATAAAAGGGCATTGATCAAGGATTAGGTGGAATTTAATTCCGTTGGATCCCGGCTGAGAGCTACGCAGGTATCTACGATGAAACTCCTAGCATATAAAGATAACGAAGACCTGTGTTCGTACCTAAGACACTTCGAGAATATCTTTGATGTTAATCATTGGGAAATAGAAACAGAAGGAATCGCCAGATTACTGTCTCTGCTTAATACCCGCCTGCGTGATATATTCATCTCATTACCATCTGAGGCTTTTGTCGATTATTCTACTCTTAAGTCCAACTATTGGCCGCCATTAATCTAAATCCAGAGGAGTATAGGATAAAGTTCAGACATGCTAGAATTCAGCCTGGTCAAAAATATCGTCAATTTGGCTTTATCCTGCGGGGAATGAGTTCGACTCTTAAGGATTAATTATTGTGTACCCTGCCCCCAGAGGTACGAGCATTCGTCAAGGACAGGCAAGCCGCTATGTTCAATGAGTTCGTGGAAAGAAGAGAATCTACATGCTTCCAACCACAAACTATATCCGCGAGAGTTTAAAAAGAACCAGCCCTTGTCTCCAAAGAAAGGTGGTTATCCCCAGAAACCCCCGCAAAAGAACCCCCCTAAATTTGTTAAGACCTCCGGACCCTCCAAATCCAAATTCTTTTCATCCAAGGATCAGAGGCTAACCGCCTTTGCAACGGATAAGGGCTTGATGCAATTCACCCGATTGCCATTTGGTTCGATCACGGCGGGGAGCAACTATAATCGGATGATGCGTCGAATTGTGGCTGGTTTGAGCGAAGTGTCGTCCTATTTCGACAATGTGTACGTGGCTACACGTACATGGAGTGACACGTACATTAATTCGGAGCCTTATTAGATCATCTCGCAAGCACGGATTAACTGTCGGTCGCTCTAAATGCCACTTCGCCTCTGAGTCAATCTCGCATCTAGGATTCGAAATAGGTAAAAATCGGTTAACCACTCAACAAGAAAAGGTCGAGGCCGTTGCTAAGATGCCTCTACCACAGACAAAAAAACAGTAGTGTTCTTTCTTGGGTGCCGCGTCATTCTACAGAAGATTTGTCCCCTAATTTGCCGTGATAGCCGCGCCCATTAATGATTTCTTAAAGAAAATCTCCCTCGACCCCCTTAGATAGAATACAAACGCGATCTCCCAGTTTAACGTGTTGAAGGAAAAATTAATTTCAGCACCAATTCTTCGACTACCTAACCTCCAAAAGAGGTTTGAGATCCACACCGATGCCTGTGTTGAGGGAATCGGTTGTATCCTGGTGCAATATGAAGATGATGGTACCCATTTTTCCATAGCTTATGCGAGCCGAGAGCTATCGATTCGAGAAAGAGCTTATGCAACTATAGAACAGAAAGCGCTAGCCATAATTTGGGGGATAAAGAAATTCAAGTTCTATTTAATTGGTCATGAGTTTAACGTCGAATCCGATCACCGGCCTCTGCCATATTTGCGTAAGAGCAAAAGCCAGAACGGCAGACTTATGTGATGGAGTCCATGTATTGTTAATGGAGTACCAATTTACAATAAACTATATAAAATGCTCCGATAATTGTATAGCCGATAACTTGAGCCGAAACCGCACAGAGGGATAAATAAACTCCCATTAGTCCTAAAACCAAATTTGTTTGTATATATTAATGGGTTATGTGTTTATTTTATGTAAGGAATTAACTGCCTAGGTAGAGGTTAATAGTCAGTTTCTTTTTCCTTTTCTTTGTTGAAATTGGTGGTTTTTTGTTTAAATTGGGTTGTGTGTTCCAGACTGCTTGGCCTTACGAGTCAAAGTCAAAGTCCACAGTTCACCTGTCTATGTACGTGCGCGCGCTTGCATAGAATTTCATTAAGTCTGATTTTAGTATGATCGTTGACCACTTTAGCTTCACCGCAACAGTCAGATTTGGAATTGCATTCTAAGAAATATGTTTTTTTGTTGTCCATTATTATTTGGCACTCGAGTTTCGTCCCCATCCCCACCATTACCTTCTTTAGGAGGGAGAAAATGTGGGGGAATAAATATCACGAGGACAAACAGACGCTAGTTTGTTTAGACAGGGTCAACGGTTACGCTCCAAATGGGCCGATACTTATCCCCCCCTTCCCTTTGCCCCGCTGCACCAAAGACCCGTCGAGCGTCGCTCGCAAAGAAGGATTTCAGTGAGCAGATTTCGTAGTCCGTTACTATAAACATAGGAAGGTGTGAAAGCCTTTAGAATGGAAATTTTGCTGACTATGTCTTCGTCGGCAGGAAATCTACCAAGAGGCTCACTGTCCCCTCCGATTGTTTACGTGTATTTTCGCCCAATAGACGAAATCTCACTTTCCCCAGGCATAAACCTGAAAGGGCCCTCCCAAACTCCCTCGTCTCCCCTACCCTCGCTCCAGAGGATAATCGACGTATATATAGTTTGATCTTGAGAAATGAAAGGAGAATCCGCTTAGCAATCGAGAGAAGTGTAGTGACTAAGTCAAACAGTAAATAAAGAAGACAGCTGGAACCGAGCGGGATTTCCCCTCTCGAGGCCGTTCCATTGGTCGCTTAGAAAAGTACACCGGTGGTATCAACACCCATTCTCATACCATTCTCGTCCAGAGAAATTCCCTATCTCAGTTTTCTGAATAAATAAAGATACTCCTCACCATTGAGGAATACTAACGCGAATTCCCACTCGAGAAAAGATTCTCGTCTTGGTCAAGTCTCATCATCGAGAAGCTGGAATTTATAACACAGAGATCGGAATAAATTCCTTTCATCCAAGATCTCCTCACCAACATCTTCAAGTCAAAAAGTCTCGCCGCACGCCCCCCTTCCCCCCTGGGACAAGCATCAGCTGTTTTTTCAGCCATCCTTACGGCCGCCAGGGGAGCTCCAGTCCAACGCGCCTGTAATCATCATCAAGGGGTTCCCGTTCAAGGTTACCCAACTCTCGACTCCCTCTTAGTTAAAGGTAAAAAGGAACCCAAAACTTATTCATATTTGTTAGTTACCATTCCGAGCGAGGGAATTTTGCGTCAACCATCGCGTATTACTCATCGGTGGTATTAGTTTTTATTAGATCCTCTTATTATAGCATTAGTATATTTAAAGTTTTAATTTTTCATTTTTTTATGTAATTAAAAGTATATTTCTGTCCGATTTGTTTAATTAGATCCTCGAATGCTGCAAATAGCCATAGTTATATCATAACCCGAATCCTCTTTGGTTAAAGAATCAAAGTTAATTATACACTCGTAGAGAAAAGTGGAACGGATTTAATCATGTACAAATCAGACGTTCATACGTCCTCAGCCGTATACCACGATATCCATGTTACCGAGAAAAGGGAAGTCCTTGAACGAGGCTTCTTTTTCGATGGAGATGAACTGTCCATCAAGGTGCACGGAACACCATTCTGCGCACCCCCTAAAGGGAACCCACGAATTCTGGTCGAGGGCATCTGGAAGGGAAAATACATGTGGCCGTTTGAGGGTTTGTTCTCTCCAAAGAAAGTTATGGACCTGTTGATGGATGCCGCATTCTTCATCCCAGATTCGTGCCTCCGCGTCGTCAACATGCCAGTATTCAAAGTGATTCATAATGGATAAATTACTTTCGAAATCAACAAGTTACTAATATAAAAAATAAAAGCCTATAAGTGATAACAAAAGTGTCTTACAGTGAATTAAAAGTGCTAACAGTTCAAATTAAAATCAGTTGTTATAAACATTAATGATAACAATAGAAATTAATCGTGGTAGTAATAAAAGTGTCAAAGATATTAAAGATAGCAAGGTTTCTAGAAATTATATGAAAATAGTTAGAATTAGAATTAAATGTTATATCTTAATCATAAATATATCAAAATAATATTAATGGAAAGTCACAATAATAAAAATGACGACTAAAATGCGTCAAAGATAGGTAAAAACGAGTTTTATGGAAAAAAAAGGGAAAATAGAATAAACTAAGTAAAGTAAATTATCTTTGTAAAATTACTTTAACAATTAAATGTACATTAGAGATATATGAAGTAATCAATTTAATGATACCCTTAATGTAATTTTTTCGTTGTTGTTTTTTATTGTTGTCATCCAAAAATAATTGTTATTTTGTTTTGTAAAATTGACTAGTCCGAACTCCGGACAAAGTTTATACTCTTAATGTATTTAATTTTACTGAAATTTTCATTACTTCCTTTTTACTTGCACCACAACCCACGAGAGTTGGGGGTAGGGTCCCTAACCTTTCAACCTTTTAATGAATAATAATAATAATTCATTTCATTCCGATTCCACCATACTTCATCGGTAAAAGAGGAAAAGAATACCTAGAAACACCTTGAAAATGATCGCATAGATCGAAAGCTCAGCTAATAAAGTTTGGTTTTTACCAAACGCAGTTACTTAAAAAAGCGAGATGAATGTAGAAGTCATCTACCATCTGCAAGGTGGACAAAGGAAGACAATAAGAAAAATAGAAAGTCTTCAAAGAAATTTAATCAAGACGAAATATACAGTTGTCTTTAACAAAATCTGCATATATATATATATATATATATATATATATATATATATATATATATATATATATATATATATATATATATATATATGGGTAAAAATAACGAGAGGTAACATGTGATAAGTATAAATATTTGTGTATACCACGTATGGAAAAAGAAAGATTGATTGGAGTATTTTCGTTGTCTTGCCATTTTCAAACTCACAATGTTTTACAAAATAGAGACACGGTATTTATACAAAGCAAGTCTGATTTTAGAAAGAAAGATAGGACTGGATATAAGGAAAACAAACCGGGCCTTATATTTGCACTTCTCTCCTTTGTGCTGGAGATTAAGAACGACTCAAAGATATTTGTGCTAATAAAATCATTTATATGCATTATGGTATCTGCTTTTGACCAGTTAATCTGGTTACCCAACTTAAGTCTGTGGACGGCCAAAGCACTATTGGAATATCCCTTAGGTACTGCATTTTGATGTTGCTTAGTTCTTACAAAGATATTTTTAGAAGTTTGTCCTACATAGAATATATCCTAATCCAAACAGGGCATATAGTATATATTACATAATTAGCGTTCCTTGGGCTGTGTTTTATTCACATATTTTTTCATGTATAATAATCGTATATTAGAATGTATCTCCATTAACGCGTTCACAAAGTTCAGCCTTAGCCTTGGTTTGTTCATGCTAGACCCCATTATCACTACATGCTTAAAATCTCAAATAAAGTTGTTTCAGAATTTTGTAACCCCTAATTAAGGTTCGAGGTGGGTAGTGTAATCCCACATTCAACTATTTAACGTGATGTTTGTCCAGCCTCTTGTTCATTCGTTGAAAATTTCTTTAAGAATAAAGACGAAATTGCTCGGAATCGTTTTTCACTTTTCCTTTGTGGGTGTATTTGCATAACTTTGACTAACGAGCACTTTGTGAGCTTTTTTCATATATATATATATATATATATATATATATATATATATATATATACATGAAAGATAATGATAAACCACAATATTTGAATCAAGATTTTATTTATAACTATCGGACTAGTATCGGCAAAATGCCATTTTCAACTAATAATGAAGAAACTAGGCAAGGAACACAGTATATATAAGGTAAGCCACATCCTAAACAAAATGAAACCGCAGGAAACAATCTGGAAAAAACTCGAGTGTATCTTGCACAAACGACAAGCTAAACAAAATGAAATGAGACAGGAAACAATCTGGAAAGTTGCAAATCTCCGAGAGCCATTGCTTCTAGGGGTGTATAAATACGATTGGCGACTTTATTCGATATATATTTATTAAATTTGTATTGGCCTTCAGATAAATTGAAATTATCAACTTTGTTAATGATAATGGATTCCGCAATTCTCCTCTCAGTGTAATTGTTTGATTTATAAATGATTTTTGCTTGGTTAAAATCAATTCTATAGTCGTGCTTTTACATGTGCGTAAAGAGACTTGAAGAGTTCGTACACCTTCTGATATCAGCTAGATGTTCTTTCATCCTCTTATTAAAATGTCCCGAGTCTCCGATATACGTTAAATTTCAATTATGGCATGGTATACTGTATACTCCAACATCGAGATTGATTACAATGATATATATCAAGCCAATGTGTTATATTCTATTATATTATATATATATATATATATATATATATATATATATATATATATATATATATATATATATATATATATACTGTATATACCTTGCGCACTCTCTCAATCTCTTTCTGTCACTGCAACCCTTAATAAACTATATTGCTAATATAATTTATTTGATGATTCCTCGGAGTTACCATCGAACTTAATCAACGATTTTTATGGTCAGAATCAATTCTATTTCTTCAAATGAGGATTATTATCTTTTCACTGGAACAAGCCTTTTGAAATGAACCTGAATAAATTAATGATTAAATTATTCATTATGTTATCATGAAAAACGGCAAAAAGACTTCATTATCTACGTAAAATTCCTAATATTATTTCTTTTTCAGTATAATGAAACACATTTTTAATTCTATGCATTTTCTCATTTAACTGTTTGGTCAGTGCATTCGAACAAAAGACAACTAGAACCTCATTGCAATCACTATTACTAAGTGTTATATTTATTCATTCTTTTATTTTTTTAGTTTATTGTACGTTCTTTTTACTTCTCAGAATAATACGGATTTTTGTGCCGCAGGAGCTCTCTGTTCCACTACGTGCGCACATCGTAATAATTATATCCTCTCTCGTAGTCTAGTGGATGCGCTGTAATATGGTTAGAGTGCAACTTAGTTTGTGTTCAAAGAATAACCCTTTTAGATGTATATTACATATATGGAAATCCGTATAATTCGCCAATACTATTTCAATTACATTTTCCTTGTAACTCAGAATCATAGAGAGATTCAATTAAGGGTTAGGTATCTAAAATTAGAGTATACCATTCATTTATTATCTAACCATTGAAAGTGCTGGTGACCCTTTAAGAAGAACTCGATGGTAAAAAAAAAACACTCGGGGTTTAGAATGCAGGAAGATGAGCAAGAGGTTCTGATAATTATGACCTAAAATTTATATCCAACTTTATATTTATATTTTATTGAAAAGCTTTGTATGAGATCATATTGCAATAAATAGTTAATCTTCTAAAACTGCAGGTTAGTCATCGATTGTAGGCAGAACCTATTATTTTATGAGTCAAAATTATATTCGTGACTTTTTTCTGTACATAGAATATTTTTCAAAATCTCTCTTTCTATTGGACGAGGAACTAACAAGCTGATTATTATTACTGTGCGAATGGCATGCTATATAACGCATAGCATATCATGCAGATTGCCCTTAGTAATTCATAAGGAATGAGTCGAATTTGCTATTTATATTCTATTACTTTTAAACTTACTTGAATATGAATAAAATCATAAGGAAAAATGTAGAAGAAATTGATTTGAAGTTAGGAAAGACCACTCTAAATTGTCAAATAAATTTATGCAGCGAAATTAGAATATTAATATAAGGTGACAGCGATTTGATAAATAGAAAGCATAAAAATGATGATAAAGTCTTATCTAAGTTATATCTATTTAATTTATTTTGAACAAATTCAATCTAGTATATTCAAGAAACGAAAAGTTTATATGTAAAAATGTTCTTTAAAGAGGAATAAAACCGTTCGAATTTAATTCAATCTTTAGCCCTATTGTGTTTTTTAATCCACTTTAGAGAAGGCATACAAAATTTATATTGACATCCATTTTACTTTTCTAGTACTTCTACTAGTTGTATGAAGCAGAATGTGAGCATCTTTATTTTTCATTGTATGGTATAGTAGGAAGTTCAGGATTATAAATATTAGTTCCCTGTGGTACATTTTCCTTTGTACAGTATCTAAAGTGATTAATTAAATTAATGGAAGTTTTTATTCCTTAAGAATTAGTCGTATCTTCGCCACATTAATATGTTCAATATTCAGAAGGATGAATTAAAAGATGTATAAGTGAAACTAGAGGCTTTTTGAGTGATATTCAAGCAAACCATTTTCTAATTCCTTCATTAGAGGAGAGTCGATTTATAATGTGTTGCTCTAATGAGTATCAAAGAGGTTGAGTACTTTTAAAATTTGACGATTTTGAGCGTCAATCCAGATATTTTACTTGGCAATCGCTCCCTGACCCTACCTTTTAATCAAGGTAGCATGCATCGAGATGGGCGCAGTCTCAGTTTAGAAAGCATCAACCATTTGATTGAGAAAATAGAGAGCAAAAATATACTATTTAAGGACAACACGAATCATAAACACAACACAAATCATAAATGAGACGCATAGAATCCTAATCTTTGTTTGTGTGACTTTAGCCATTGAAACAATCGAACGTCGGAAAGATTATAAAATATAATTTTCTAAATAAATTACACCTTTATCATTGGTTAACATAAGACCTACGAGTATTTAAGCTTTGCTAATGTTGGGTAACAAGGTCAACAGATCTAGTTCGCGTGCTCTCAATTATTTCAATAATTTTGAAAGAAAATAAATTAACAAACGTATTATCAATTAACAAACATTTAATCTGGCTTTACGACCTTCAAAACTTTCAAAAACTCATTCAAAAGTAAAATGGTTACCATCTAATCGACCGACATATTAACTTATAGATTCGAGAGCACGCGACTAAAAATGTGTAGTGTTGTTTCAGTTATATTAATTTTGTGAGAGAGGTCGTCTGATTTCGTGACATAATTTTTCTAATACTGAACTGTCTACGACCATGTTTTTATGTTAAGTCAACCATTGCTACTATCAGCCCTTTAATTTGTACATTTTTATTATAGAGATTACCTTAAAACTATTTAGTTATCACGAAATATAACATACACGGGCGATTTGGGAGTTTGGGAATCGATCTATTCGTGCTAATACGATTCAGTCTCTTTCGAAATGTAATTATGCTTTCGTGACTCTCAAATATACATGTCAAAAAACGCGTAAGATCATTTTATAGAGGATATATTGAGCATACTTTTAAACAGTATATTTTTCACTTAAATTTTTATTTAAATGTAGAATACACAATGATGTTTCCACTATGTTGCTAATCCCGTAGAAGATTAGTACCGTGAAGCGTATTCATAATATGGAACAGTTGTTGAGTCCTACGCGCCGAATTTTGTGTTATTCACAAAAAGATAAACTTGTAACAATTTATTGATCAGTTTCAAAAAGATTATAACAACGGGAAAATTACTGAAGAATTTTTAGTTCCATTCTTTCCTAATTTGGCCAAGGGTAAATATAATGTATGTATGATCCATATCATAGTTTTAAGGTCGAATAGGAAACATTTAACTAAATTTGCATGGTAATCAAATTACATACAGCTACGAAGGGCTTCAGTCTCTATATAGTCATTGTGGGTATTACATATATTAGTAAACATCCGCAAAAAGCTTAAACTATATACTTACGATAAACTGAGCTTTTGTAAGTCAGTTAACAGCGGTTTGAATATGTGTTTATGAAACACAGATTTAGAGTTGACGAGGATGTTACTGACGTTCCTTTCTTTTTTTCAAGTGTTTTTCCACATCATAATTCTGTTTAATCATTTTCCTTCTTCTGCCTCATTAATATTTATTCTTTTCTTTCTAAATGAACCTGTCATTAACGTGTTACCTAAATTTCACGAGATTCTCAAAACCTAAATATATAATACTTTCAGTCGAGTGTGAGAATGAGTATTCAGTACCTTAACAAAGAAACTAACTAAAGCATAGTTAGATGAAGCGGGAAGACCGCATTTCACTTTCTTACTCAGGGAGGAAAAACACATTTGCATATAATTAGATACGAATTAAACGTTTATAAGTTCATAAAGTTTACATTTTGTTTTCAAAGTTCAGCTGATCTTTATCCCAGCCTCTTATATGTGCCAAAACTTTGTAATTGATTTTTAGATCGTAAATGATACAAGAGCAAAATTCGCCCGCCTACCTTACAAAACCCAAACACTGCTGTAAAGCTCAGATCTTCTTAATATCCAAGTTTCTCATGTTTATAAAATTTTTAATTAATTTTTCCATCTATTGATGATATTGCTGCAAAAATCTGCCATGTAAGCAAAAAATGCTCGAGAAAAAATGCTTAGAAGTCTGTTATACTATAAAAAAAACCCTGTATGCGCGTCGACTGGTCGTAAAAGTAGCAAATAAACAGGCAGTGTTGGAAATTGACCTGCCCTTCTCAGGTTAATATTCGTAGACCCATTTAAAAAAAACCCTGTGAAACTCCTTCCATGTAATATAGGATAGGAAGACTTCCATTAAATTATCCAATAGCTCCTCTTAAGTAGTATCCTATGGGTAAGCCCCTTTGGAGGTGAGCCCCCTCCTTCTCTCATATATAACCCTTGTAATCTTTAGATCAGCAGGCATTCTCAGGAAATTTTGTATTTTGTTTGAATAAAGCTAAAGCTATAGAGCCCCTTTGCTGTCCGCCACTGCGTCATACCGGGTTTCGAAGACAGGCAAGCAAATTACGTTGTATTGCTGTGATCAATTAGGGTCATGCACCCTTCTTCTACGATCAAATCTCTTGCAAGAATCATCCTTCAACGTCAGATTGCATCGTGTACCAAACTACTAGGCAGTTCTTTCTCACCAAGAAGGATTCCGTTGCGCCGTCTGCCTGATCATCTTGTCTTTGTGCCACATCTATCGACTGAGGGTCATTGGCGCCATAGCCAGAGTTACAAGACCCGAAGGGAGCACAAAAATTAACATGATCTTACTCATTCTTAGGTAGAGTAACTATTAATATAATTTGTTATTGGTGGAGCGTTTGGTTATACAAACACCCTCCAATTATGTAGATCTTCTGGATTGATCAAAACAAGTGGCAGCAGCTCACCTAAGGTGGACGGTTAAAGTGGCACTGGGCGTGGAGCGATGTTGCAGTAAATGTTGAGGCGATGAAAACACCATCTATCTTTCACATCTCTCTCACTAGCACTAAATAGGCTCGTGTAGCGTGACTTTGCCAAATGTCACCATGATAGGTTTGCTAGCTGTCGCGGGCTGCGCAATTAGATTTTAACCTAAAAGATTAAGATGAAGGGTGCAAGATAAATAACTGAGTGATGAACATAGAACCATATATATATGCATTTGTATTAATTAAATGGCTTTTCAAACACTATTTTGCATTTCAGAATCAAATTGACATTAAATATTTTGTATGAATGATAGATTCTTTAATTTTGTAAGAAGTTTTTAAAATTTAGCCTCGAAGAAGACCGTCCAAATCAAGTATGTATATAGCGAATGTGATGATAATATTGAGGTTATTTTTTTAAAGTATGGTTTCACAATCAGTTTCCGTACTTGGATCCCTTGCCAAAAAAATAAATAAATAAATAATTGATATAAAAATAGATTAACTTTTTGTTTTAATTTTTAGTTATCATCACGTTACTAACTCTATAATTTAAAAAGGGGATTTTTTTGAGTATTTGAATAATAATTTAATCTTAGTTTGGTTATGACTTATGTTTTTTAATCAAAGTTATTTTTAATAATTCTTTTATATATCTTCTTCTATAACTATATTTTAGCAACGTGATATTTTGAAAGGGGGGAAATTTAGCTTAGAGTTCCTTTTTAAAATTATCAGAATTGGCGAAGTTCGGAAAATATATAAAAATTTAACCATGGCTGCTTTATTTTAGGTTTAAAATTTTAATCTTGGTAGCGAAGCACAAGCTCCCCCCGTAAAAGGGAATGGTGGAGCCATTGCCAGGTAGTTTATATAATCGTATCTTTCAAAAGTTATTTTTATTTGTGTATTATTTATAATTATAGAATTGCATCATTAAAGTTAAAAAAACAAAACAAATATAATTTCTCTTCATATTCCAAATATCAACCTTCGTGCACCCTAGTTTCGCACCGCCAGTTAGGAACCATTGTCTTAAAGGTATTCTTGGTTTTGGTTCCCTTTCCCTTGTTATGAACAAGGAAAACTAGGTGCATAAATCCGTCAACGACATCGTCCACGTAGTTTTCAGACATTTTTTTTCTTCTAGCTTTTCCACTTTCTTTACAAACGTTGTTTTGAAAACTTTTGCTTGGAGAAGCCCCTGTCGTTTACATCTTATTTATTTTAAAGGATTAAAAAAAAAGATATTAAAGAGAAATCTTCTGTTTTCTTACCCAAGGCATTATGAAAGAGCTACACCTCTGCGTCACAATTCAATTTATATCCTTCTCTTTTGTCTTTTCTCTTTCTTTTGCGTACACGTTTTTCTTAATTTTAATAATTAATTACTTTTTTGTCAGTTTAATGTAATATTTTAATTTCTATTCAAATAAAAATTTCTCTTTCACACCTTTATTTCTATTAATTAGTTTTTTTTTTCCTCCTATCATTTTAAATATTTTTTCTTTTATATCTTATGAAATTTTATTCTATTATTTCAGGTTACTATTCGAGTCATTCTTTTTAGCTATTTTTTTTTTTAGTCTCTTTTTTAATCAGTTTGATTGTTAATTCTTTATATTCATCTTTACTATAATATCCTTGAATTTCTACCTCTCTTATCTGTCTAAAGAGTGAATGATGGATTCATTAAGTTTATAGATCTATAAAGTACAAATCCAAATCTTGGGAACAAAATACCAAATTTTCTGCTCTGGTAGATAGTGGAATTAGCGTTTTGATTCGTTACCGTTACAAGAGAAAACTTTCTACGACAGTTGCTGCCAACGAAATTTGCGGTACTAAAATAAAAGGCACAGACAGTCATGCGACGGTCTCGAGGTTGGACAGACGTCTTAATTCCGGGGATCTTATCCTTGACGATCAACCAAGTTACGGGCGACCATCAACCTTTGACAGCGAGGCTCTAGTGGCAGTATTAAATGATGAACCTTCTGCAAGCAGCCGTGATCTTGAGAGAGTTATTGGAGTGTCGTTCGATCAGACTGTGCTGAACCGATCGCATCAAATGGATTTTGTTCATAAGAAGCCTAGATTGGGTTCATATGACCTCATCGAAGCACAAGCTGTCCCTAGAGTAGAGATTTGCAGCAAACTTCTCAAACCACAATAGACGTCCGATTCTGGAATTGTCAAATCAGATGAGAAGTGGGTATACTTTGTTAATCACGATCAGGAGAGGAAATGGGTTCCACGAAGTGAACAACTGACATCCGTTCCACAACGGAATCGATTAGACAAGAAGCTCACGATCTCTTTCTTGTGGAATTTCCAAGGAGTACCGCCTTTCGAGGTTGTTCCACATGGTGGCGCAATCAACGCTAAACTGTATTTCCAGCAGCTAGACCGCGTGTACGAAAAACTAAATAGAAGGTATCCTGCTTTGATTAATAGAGGTTAGGCTTTGTTTCAGCAAGAAAATGCGAGACGAGGCAATGCCAGGTTGTCTATGGAGACGGGATTTGTTGAGATTCTTCGACATCTATCATTCAGTCCCGATGCTGCTCCAAGTGACTATGACCTATTTCGTTCAATGGCACACTTCCTCCACGAGCAACGATTCAACACTTTTGATGGAGTGAAGGAAGCTTGTTGACAGTTTTTTATTCAAAGCTAGCTGACTGGTATCTGGGACATATTCGGATGCTGGCTGAACGCCGGAAGAAGATCATAGGAAATGATGGACTTTATTTTGAAGAATAAATATTGGTGTAACTTCCTAAGATTTTGTTGTTTTCTTTCTGCCTCCTAAGTGAGTAAAGACTTTCTGGCAAACCAGATAACACTTGTAGGCAGTTTTAACATTTAATATTACGTTTCAACGTTGTGGCTTAGGTGTATATTGTTCACAGACAAACCGAAAAGAAACTAAGTGATATACAAAAGCACGTCTATTCGATGCCATTTTGAATGATCATAAAATATCTAAAAAAAAACCGTAGAAAGTAATTATTACGACGTGCAAAATCAAGATAAATAGACACTGTAGTACAAAACTAATGGTCTTAGAAAGACAAGTCACATACATATATATTACTTGCTCATCAGCAGCAGAGAGCTTCCACAAAACAGTCTGTTTGACTTTCATGTAGCGAATGGCCATTGGGCCATTGTCTGTTACTAGCCCGAGTGTTGCCAACTCGGGCTAAATTTTATTTATCAAAATCTCTCAAATTTATATATAGTTGGCAAAACAAAGTTTTAAACTTGAGAAGCCGATTATAACCAAAATTTGGAAGTGGTAGAAAATTTTACTAAAATTGCTTTGAATTTTACCCCAAATCTAGACGTGATTGAACAAAATCTGAATATGGATTTCAAATTAGCATACCATAATTACCTAGGAGCCCCTCTTTGGTCTTTCGTTACAAAATCGTTGTTGCCTAATGATAGAAGTAATATGTTGTGGTGACGTTTGCATGTAAGAATGCCTGTATCTACGTGTGTACGAGTATGTATGTAGAGGAATAATAGGTAGATAAAGAGAAGAAAGATGAAGAATATATGAATAAGGAGAGCGAGATAGGAAGGAGGTGGGTTTAATCAAGAGGGAGTGGCTAGAGAATGTTGGAAAGGTGCGCATGTAAGAGAGTTAGAAGGAATCAGAAGAATAAAAAAGAAGAAGGAAAATACCGGATAAAATAGTAAAATGAGAGGAAGCAAGGAGGAGTAGAAGGAAATGTGAGGTGAGATAATGGAAAAATAGTGAATGGCGGAATGAAGGGGGAGTCTGCTGATAGCACGATGAGTCATTATGCAAGAATTATCATCGTGTTAATAGGGGTGTGCGAAAGAAGTGAGGTGTTAATGTGAGAGAGAAGGCTGGATGAATAGAATGAAAGAAGTTGAGAAGCGGGGGACGATGCCAATTTAACGAAGGCAAAGGAGTACATATATATTAAATAGATTACAGTTTATTATAACCTCATTAAGCTGGTATATAAGGATAATTTTCGTATGTCTAATACAGGTACGCTTCTGTGGTCAACCTTGAAGAAAAGAGCCAAAAGAGTTTGGCGATAATCCTAATCCTCTAATCCAGTGTTTCCCAAACTTTTTTGCTCCATGCCTTACCTAAGCTTCTTAAAATTTACTATTTGGCACCTGAAGTAAGAAATTAAACTATATTCTGTAAATGCAAAGTTTATTACACTAATAAATCCTTCGAAAAAAAATATACAATTCTTCGAAGAAAATAATATAATTAAAATGTCGAATCATTGAAACAAAATAGATTATACTATCGGTAAAAATAGATAAAGCATAAATATATCAAGCTTAAATGAATAATGAATTTAATGAGATGATTGTGGTTGATGTTTTTGCACAAAATGCATTCATTCGGGGCTTGAAATTTGTTAGTTTTAACCTTAAATCCTTTAGTTTTATGATATCAACTCTTTTTTTTCAGTAACAAGTCATTTTCCTCACTCAAATCACATTCTATCAAATATGAGGACGAAAATGACAATAGTAGTTTTCTTGCTAAACTTGTCGCATTTGGATATTTTGTCTCCATATCTTTACAGAGCCACATCATTCTCCTTTTTATTTTGATGAGAGTCTTAACAAAATCATCATTTTGTATTGCTGGCAGCTCTTCTTAATACTGCATGGTTACATCAGAGAGGTCCAGTAGTAATGGTTTGAGTTATCTAAGCTGGAAAATTTATTTTAGTAGGTCGGAAATTCTGTACTCGAAATCCCGCAATGGTATTTTCAAATGATTTACAATAATAAGACCAGCAGCATCAGTTACCTTGAAATTATTAAGAAAATTATATTGGTCAAATATTTTGGCAAAAACATTTTTCCTTGATAATTCCAAAACTGTGATGAAACCAAATATCTTGGCCTTGTATCTACTAGTGTCATATTTTTTCTTTGTAACTGTTTATATAATAAAATCCTTTTTATTAAAAAAATATATGCAAAATAGATGAGATATGCTTTACCATCAATACTTACGAGGAGATTAATTTCAGGTTTGTCATGCAAAAAATCGCTAAGAATATTGAAGAGTTCCATGATTTTTTTCAAGCAATTGCCCTTAGATAACCATCTTAGCACAGTGTGAAGCAGCAATCTTACATGATATACATTCATATACTCACAAGATTGTATAAAGTGAAGTTCACATTTAGCATTGGTTTTTAGTAGTTGACACACGTTTTTACTGATTTTAACATGTCATGTAGAACTAATACGAACGAGCCTGGTAGGTGTAAAAGACATCTTATCTTTTCAAGAGTACAGTACAGGCGACAGTCAGATCAGTCTCTGGTGTTTGTTGTGCATGCCGCTGTCGTTAAATGATTGCTGATATTTTGTGCTCTGTGTATAAACATCAGTTGTGTTTTGCAGAGTTGCTTTATTTTTACCCTTAACTTAGAAATGAAGAAAGACATAATGCTAGATATAAAAAAAGAAATCCTTTGGGGGTAGAAATATTGTGGAAAAACGTGAAATTCTTCGAGCAGGTACGCCGTCTCCTTCATGACTGAAGTTCATGTATAAATGAAGTGGATAATTTTATATTAAAACTATATTCCTGTCTTATTGTTAAATTATAATCAGTGCACATATAAGTCTGCGGCCTGCATTGCGTGTCTTACCTTCTTTTATGCATGTGTCTTATGCGAAATCTGTGTTGAGCCCGAGTGACGCTGATAACTTGGAGCTGTCTCTGGAAAAGCAGATATTGTGCCCCTGATGAAAAACTTTAATTCCCTTTTTACAAACTATTCTTTGAATAAGGTCAGTACGTTCTTAAATCCTTGTTTACGACTCCCTGAGCTCATCTGATGTATTGTCGAACAAGTGGTGTGTGTTTCTTGATTTTGGAAAAAAGGATATAACCACTTTAGCGGACTTTGGAAGAAATGAAAGTTGCGGTAATTCGGGGGTTTATTACTTCCTGAGTTCCTATAGAATGTTGTTGGTCATTTGTTGTATTTTTTGTGACTTTGTCATTAAAAAAGTACATAGTAATTAGTGGCAATACCGCTAGAAGATAAATAAAAAAGACGCGTTTGATTACTTTGACTTTTAGTAACAGGTTGTCTTAGCTTTCTCTAAAATCGAGAGGTTGTCTTAGCTTTCTCTAGAATCGAGAGGTTGTCTCAGCTTTCTCTAAAATCGAGAGGTTGTCTTAGCTTTCTCTAGAATCGAGAGGTTGTCTTAGCTTTCCTAAAGTCGAGAGGTTGTCTTAGCTTTCCTAAAATCGAGAAGTTGTCTTAGCTTTCTCTAAAATCGAGAGGCTGTCTTAGCTTGGTCTAAAATAGAGAGGTTGTCTCAGCTTTCTCTAGAATCGAGAGGTTGTCTCAGTTTTCTCTAAAATCGAGAGGTTGTTTCAGCTTTCTCTAAAATCGAGAGGTTGTCTTAGCTTTCTCTAGAATCGAGAGGTTGTCTTAGCTTTCCTAAAATCGAGAAGTTGTCTTAGCTTTGTCTAGAATCGAGAGGTTGTCTTAGCTTTCTCTAAAATCAAGAGGCTGTCTTAGCTTTGTCTAAAATAGAGAGGTTGTCTCAGCTTTCTCTAGAATCGAGAGGTTGTCTCAGCTTTCTCTAAAATCAAGAGGTTGTCTCAGCTTTCTCTAAAATCGAGAGGTTGTCTTAGCTTTCTCTAGAATCGAGAGGTTGTCTTAGCTTTCCTAAAATCGAGAAGTTGTCTCAGCTTTCTCTAAAATCGAGAGGTTGTCTCAGCTTTCTCTAAAATCGAGAGGTTGTCTTAGCTTTCTCTGAAATCGAGAGGTTGTCTTAGCTTTCCTAAAATCGAGAGATTGTCTTAGCTTTCTCTAAAATCGAGAGGCTGTCTTAGCTTTGTCTAAAATAGAGAGGTTGTCTCAGCTTTCTCTAGAATCGAGAGGTTGTCTCAGCTTTTTCTAAAATCAAGAGGTTGTCTCAGCTTTCTCTAAAATCGAGAGGTTGTCTTAGCTTTCTCTAGAATCGAGAGGTTGTCTTAGCTTTCCTAAAATCGAGAAGTTGTCTTAGCTTTCTCTAAAATCGAGAGGTTGTCTCAGCTTTCTCTAAAATCGAGAGGTTGTCTTAGCTTTCTTTAGAATCGAGAGGTTGTCTTAGCTTTTCTAAAATCGAGAAGTTGTCTTAGCTTTCTATAAAATCGAGAGGTTGTCTTAGCTTTCTCTAAAATCGAGAGGTTGTCTTAGCTTTCTCTAAAATCGAGAGGTTGTCTTAGCTTTCTCTAAAATCGAGAGGCTGTCTTAGCTTTGTCTAAAATAGAGAGGTTGTCTCAGCTTTCTCTAGAATCGAGAGGTTGTCTCAGCTTTCTCTAAAATTGAGAGGTTGTCTCAGCTTTCTCTAAAATCGAGAGGTTGTCTTAGCTTTCTCTAGAATCGAGAGGTTGTCTTAGCTTTCCTAAAATCGAGAAGTTGTCTTAGCTTTCTCTAAAATCGAGAGGTTGTCTCAGCTTTCTCTAAAATCGAGAGGTTGTCTTAGCTTTGTCTAGAATCGAGAGGTTGTCTTAGCTTTCCTAAAATCGAGAAGTTGTCTTAGCTTTCTCTAAAATCAAGAGGTTGTCTTAGCTTTCTCTAAAATCGAGAGGCTGTCTTAGCTTTGTTTAAAATAGAGAGGTTGTCTCAGCTTTCTCTAGAATCGAGAGGTTGTTTCAGCTTTCTCTAAAATCGAGAGGTTGTCTCAGCTTTCTCTAAAATCGAGAGGTTGTCTTAGCTTTGTCTAGAATCGAGAGGTTGTCTTAGCTTTCCTAAAATCGAGAAGTTGTCTTAGCTTTCTCTAAAATCGAGAGGTTGTCTTAGCTTTCTCTAAAATCGAGAGGCTGTCTTAGCTTTGTTTAAAATAGAGAGGTTGTCTCAGCTTTCTCTAGAATCGAGAGGTTGTTTCAGCTTTCTCTAAAATCGAGAGGTTGTCTCAGCTTTCTCTAAAATCGAGAGGTTGTCTTAGCTTTCTCTAGAATCGAGAGGTTGTCTTAGCTTTCCTAAAATCGAGAAGTTGTCTTAGCTTTCTCTAAAATCGAAAGGCTGTCTTAGCTTTGTCTAAAATAGAGAGCAATGAGATTGTGAAAAGAAGCAGTAATAAGTATACTTTGATGCTATGGTCGGTTTACTTTCTTGTAATAAATTTGCAGGTTCCATCATTATTCACCAAAGTCTTCCTTAAACTGTATTTAAAAGTTTCCCGGGTTTTTTTCAATCTCTTTCCGCTTTTTTGGTTTTTAGTTTTGTGTTTATGTATTTCGCTAATCTCTATACCGATTGATTTATTTGATAATAATGTCACTAATTAACCTTTATCATTTGTTTTTAATAGATATGTTATTCTAATAAAGGAAACAGTCGATTAGAAAAAAAAAGTCAACAAATATAATGGATTTCGTCGTCGCAAAATCATTTTAACATTTTTTTCCTCAATAAAATTCGGATTTACCCTTGATCATGCTTTTTCATTAAGGAGTGAAGTACCGATTTGTGGAATGCTATCTTTCCCTTTCTCCATAAATAACAAGAAAAGAGCATGATATAAAACTTTGGAAGTGAGAAATTGTCGAATCGGACAGATCTGCAACTTCAGCATTTGGCAAATGTCTTCAGTACTCTTCCCTAATTTCTTCATTTAACTCTCTTTACAAACTTATAGGTGAGTGACTCCTTGGGTTTAGATGGAGTGTCGTAGAATGGCTCCCGACAATACCATATATATCTATTCGTTGAGGGAACTTCCTTAATTATCTTTAGAGTGCGTTACTGTCTGGCGGCCGATATTATGTATCTTCGATATGCTTAAGAAGTGGAACTGAGCTCAAGGATAATAATATTGCTATAATTAATAAAATAGAGTTTTATTAACAATAACTATCAATAAACACAAGACGGAAAATATTGACATAAACAGAGAATTGAAAGGTCGTGGAGGCTCGGCTAATCCGAGGATTTAAGGGATTTAAAAAAGGTAAAACAAATATCGAGTTAAAGAGATGGGATGGTTCGATAAACCATTTAAAGAACAGGATAAAATTGACAAAAGGGATCAATACTCAAAGGGGAAGTTTGGCTTACGTAACTTTGGCACTAGTGGTGCAGTGGAAGGTGGCGCTAAGGAGTTTCGGTCCACTGTCGAGTTCCAGCCGAAGGGGGGGGATAAAAGGATCCTGACGTGGCGTCTTGGAAAGGAGAACCGTTACTCGACGAACGACTTGACGAACAATGGCTGTTCTAGGTTGTTCTCTTCTGAACAAAGGGGGGATGAGAACCGTCTCTTGTCTACGGGCTCAAGAACAATGGCTGTTCTAATGTTGTTCTCCTTTGAACAACAGGGGGGGTGAGAACCGTTTCTTGGCGAAGGGCTCAAAACGAACAATGGCTGTTCTAATGCTGTTCTCCTTGAACAACAGGGGCGGGGGCATGAGAACCGTTTCTTGGCGAAGGGCTCAAAACGAACAATGGCTGTTCTAATGCTGTTCTCCTTGAACAACAGGGGGGGGGGGCATGAGAACCGTTTCTTGGCGAAGGGCTCAAAACGAACAATGGCTGTTCTAATGCTGTTCTCCTTGAACAACAGGGGGGGGGGGGGCTTGGGGACTTGGCGTCGGAAAGGCTCGAACCTTTGGCACTCAAGGAATATTGTCCTTCTTCTGGACAAGTGATGGTGAATCTCGAGGTCGAGGTCCCTTGGCGCACAAAGGGAGAGAGGGTCGTGGTGATGTTTCGCGACGAAAATCTTATCTCCAATCTGATCTTAGTGGAAAAGTTTCCATATAAATAGCCAGGACATCTCCTTGGCGTGGGGGAAAATGGAGTGAAAGCTTGGAGGGAACGCACAGCCAGGCCGGGGAACAATGCCTTATCTGTTCATAAGCCTAACTCGATCTGGCGAGGTCGGCGTATGGGGGCGAACGGGGGGACGATAACCTCCTTGTTTAAACATTGGCATCCGGTAGCTGAGATAAGACTCCAAGCCTCGAATCGAAGATGCACGTGGGCAGCATCGTGGTTTTAAATAATACGGGATAGGAGTTGAAATTAAACGCAGCTTCAACACGTTCTATCACACCCCTCCATTCCAGAGAAGTTGTCACTTCGAAAAAAAAAGAGAGAAGGGACAACGATAGAGCTCCGTTGTGGAGAACTCGTTTTCTTGTACCAACCGTACCTTCCTGCACCTAACTAGTATTACCTCAATACACATGATTATTTTGATCTTTAGATTACAGGGGAAAATAACCTTTAATACAACTTAATCAAAGAAAAAAAAGGGCATGGAACAATGAATTGATATAAACTTAGTACATACGGGACAAAATAATTTATACGTAAATTAATAAGAACAAATATATATACATACAAAAAAATTAGACATTGAGCGTTACAAAATTCAGACATATACATTAATTAATTATATTACAAAAGAATCTTAAATTAAGTCGTACAAGACGGAATATACCTACATGGAGATACTAATCCTATGAATACAATTATTCTACGCTATTCGGTAACGCATTCCTACTGAGTGCGTCAGCGACCTGGTTATCGGAACCTTTGATATAATTTATTTTAAATTGATACTCTTGCAAGAGTAAACTCCAGCGCATGATGCGGCCGTTTGAGTGTCTCAAATTCCTAATATAGGCTAACGGACGGTGGTCGGTTCCTATTTGAAATTCTTTACATATCAAGTACAGCTTGAATTTGTCTATGACCCAGATAATTGATAGAGCTATCTTTTCTCTAGTGGCATATCTCTTTCCGCGTGGTAATAATTGACGACTAGCATATGCAACTGGATGACTCGTTCTGTCATCCACGTATTGAAGGAGTACACCTCCAATGCCCTCGTTGATCACGTCGGTCTTAACCCCAAAGGATTTTTCCGAGTTGGGCAACTTTAAAATGGGGGCAGAAATGAACTTACTTTTGAGCTGATTAAAATGGGAAACAGCGACATCATTCCAACGTACACGATCGGGGAAATTCTTTTCCTGAAGGGGGCATAGGGGGGCCAAAATTGCAGCGAAATTCGGAACAAATCGCTGATAGGGAGAAGCTGATCCTATGAACGATCTTAATGGCTTCTTTGTAATCGGGAGGGGCATGTGGGCGATTGCCTTAATCTTGTTCTCGTGGGGGACCTAACTTGCTTTGTCCTATTTTGAAACCCAAATATTTGATGGTTTCGTGAGCAAAATGGCATTTGCTGGGGCCAATGCTGAGGCCATTTTTACGCAGTCGCTCGAAAAGAACTAATAGGGCGGGTAAATGGTGACTCCATTTAATTAGTTCTTGTAGCTGACTCTTCTGACGTGGTGTCAGCTGCGCGTCACTATCCAGGTCAGAGGGTTCCAAAGACTTGCCTGGTAGGGAAGTAGGAGGGTAATCAGCATCAGGTTGGATGCACACTGTCTGGATTACCTTAAGGGACTCCGCGGGGTAATCTTCTTCAAGCGCCGATGTTTCGTCCAGTTCTACGAAGGTATCTCCATGGGCGCGTTGGGGGGTTCTTTCTTTCTTGGGGTCCACGGACAGTCTCCGTGTCCTTGTCTTGGGCCTTATCACCTAAGGGTGTTAGTGATTCACACTCCTCATTTTCCGTCCTAAAGTCCTGGTTAGGGGTCTCCGAGAAATCGGACGGTATCGGGGTTCCGATGGGGACGGGCTCCTGGGCTTCTTTCTTATCTCGGCCTTGAGGAAGGGCGGCCTGAAACACAGGGTCGGAACTTACTTGGGGGCTCTGTCCTATGAGCACGGAACAGAATTGTATGGGTGCTGAAATGACTTCAGCCCAGCCATCATAATATTGACACTGCAGGTAACATCTAGCGACGGGGAATCGGTTCGCCCGCCCAAGTTGGTCATGTACCACCGCAAATTTTTCGTGGTTAGAGGCCACTGGGAGGAGTTCGTCGGGCACGATGAAACACGTACATCCTGTGTCCCTGACGAGAGTCAATACTCGGCAGCTGTCCACGCTGCCCTCCTCATATTTCAAAGTTCCCGATGAACTTTTACCAAAAACAAAATTTACCTGGTGGCCTGACGGAGGGGGAGAAGTTTCTGCTTGGGTCTGCACCACCGGGGGAGCCGGGGTTGCATTAATCTGGTGAAGTTGGTGGGCTGGTCCGCTTTTAAGCCTAGAATTTTTGGGGCAATTCCAGCTCATGTGGTTTTCTACACCACAGGTGAAGCATATGGTTGGTCGCTTCGGGAAGAGAGATGGAGGAGAAGTCTTAACGGGAGGTTTGGAGTCCCGTTGTTGGGTTTGGGGAAAGAAGTTTTGGGGTTTTACGGGGCTCGGAAACTTTGTCAGCTTTCCTGGGAAGGAGCGCGAGTCCGTCCTTCTTTCTTCTCGTTGGATTTCTTTTTCTCGTTCTTCTCGTTGTATTTTTCCTTCTCGTTCTTCTCGTTGGATTACTCTTTCCCGTTCCTCTTGTCGGATTACTCTTTCCCTTTCTCTTTCTACTTTTTTTCTTTGAAATTCTGCTTTAATCCGAGCTAATTCAATCTGAAGCTCAGCTTGTCTTATCCGTTCCTCTCTTTCTCTTTCTTCTCGTTGTATTTCTCTTTCTTCCTTTTTTCTTTCTCTTTCTTCCTCTTTTCTTTGCTCCTCTTGAATGTACTCAGTTAGTTCTTTTCCGGAAAGTCCAAGGACTCTCCTTGCGCTTTAAAGATTTCAAACTGAGTCATCTTTGCACTTGGGGGCGCACTAGTCAACCAACTAAAATTCCTCGCAACAAGAATTATGCCTCTATAGAATTAGCCTACCTAAATATGGGCACTGACCTATTCGTACTTGGTTTCTCAATCTAAATTACCACTGACTAAAATCACAAAAAAAACACAAACAAATTATTATAACCGTTCCTTGAGCTACTCCAGCTTCTTAAGTTTAAAAAAAAAGGGGGATAGCAATCGTTAAAACAAAAGGGAACTACTATATTCTATTATTATAACGAATAACACTATGCTTTACTCGACTGAGACCAGTGTTTGCAAAGATATAGCGTTAAACCCCACACACCTGATACCAAATTTAAATAGTATATATATATATGTCGTAGAATGACTCCCGACGATACCATATATATCTATTCGTTGAGGGAACTTCCTTAATTATCTTTAGAGTGCGTTACTGTCTGGCGGCCGATATTATGTATCTTCGATATGCTTAAGAAGTGGAACTGAGCTCAAGGATAATAATATTGCTATAATTAATAAAATAGAGTTTTATTAACAATAACTATCAATAAACACAAGACGGAAAATATTGACATAAACAGAGAATTGAAAGGGTCGTGGGGGCTCGGCTAATCCGAGGATTTAAAGGATTTAAAAAAGGTAAAACAAATATCGAGTTAAAGAGATGGGATGGTTCGATAAACCATTTAAAGAACAGGATAAAATTGACAAAAGGGATCAATACTCAAAGGGGAAGTTTGGCTTACGTAACTTTGGCACTAGTGGTGCAGTGGAAGGTGGCGCTAAGGAGTTTCGGTCCGCTGGCGAGTTCCAGCCGAAGGGGGGGGGAATAAAAGGATCCTGACGAGGCGTCTTGGGAAGGAGAACCGTTTCTCGACGAACGGCTTGAAGAACAATGGCTGTTCTAGGTTGTTCTCTTCTGAACAAAGGGGGGATGAGAACCGTCTCTTGTCTACGGGCTCAAGAACAATGGCTGTTCTAATGTTGTTCTCCTTTGAACAACAGGGGGGGTGAGAACCGTTTCTTGGCGAAGGGCTCAAAACGAACAATGGCTGTTCTAATGCTGTTCTCCTTGAACAACAGGGGGGGGGGCATGAGAACCGTTTCTTGGCGAAGGGCTCAAAACGAACAATGGCTGTTCTAATGCTGTTCTCCTTGAACAACAGGGGGGGAGCCTTGGGGACTTGGCGTCGGAAAGGCTCGAACCTTTGGCACTCAAGGAATATTGTCCTCCTTCTGGACAAGTGATGGTGAATCTCGAGGTCGAGGTCCCTTGGCGCACAAAGGGAGAGAGGGTCGTGGTGATGTTTCGCGACGAAAATCTGGATCTCCAATCTGATCTTAGTGGTAAAGTTTCCATATAAATAGCCAGGACATCTCCTTGGCGTGGGTGAAAATGGAGTGAAAGCTTGGAGGGAACGCACAGCCGGGCCGGGGAACAATGCCTTATCTGTTCATAAGCCTAACTCGATCTGGCGAGGTCGGCGTATGGGGGCGAACGGGGGGACGATAACCTCCTTGTTTAAACATTGGCATCCGGTAGCTGAGATAAGACTCCAAGCCTCGAATCGAAGATGCACGTGGGCAGCATCGTGGTTTTAAATAATACGGGATAGGAGTTGAAATTAAACGCAGCTTCAACACGTTCTATCACATGGAGAATTTTTAATAACTTAGATTATCAGCAGCAAACAATTTCACACAAAGTGAGGATAGCGTGCATTAAATGCGCTAAAAGAATTCAGCACCCCTACATTCATGCTTAATTTTGAATGGGACAAATAATAAGGGGTGAGAACACAAAAATTGAATAAATGAACGATTAAATTTGGGATTTTGCTTACCCTCAAATTTTGAGGACGCTTTGTTATAAATATTGCTATTTTTTAAGACTACGCAAATGCTATATATTTAGTGCTATAAGTGTTATATAGTGTATATCTATGATATACACTATATAAGAATTTCATTACTTAATGTAAGCAAATTTCTAATTATGATGTTATCACGGAAGATAGATTACTTAGCATCTTGGGAGACACATTGAGAATTGGAATCATATCATAGTGTATTTATTATTTTGAGTGATTTTTTTTCTCAATTAAAATATAATATTATTCCAGAGTTGAATTTTCGATGCTAGCCGAGGATTGACTCTGCGGTAACACTGGAAGGGAGCACGCCACAAATTTGGGGAAGGGTGGATATAGATTCGGGTACTCAGGTTAATTAATCGAAATCGAATGCGATTAGCATAAATAATCAATTATAAGTGGTTCTGGTTTTAGAGAAACTGATTGTAGAAAAAAGACTTTACTATATACAAAGAAAATATTATTAACAAAAGATGATACCAGGGGTACCAAACATGGGGGGGGGAGATACAGATGACTCGGTGGGGACGAGAGTCCTAGAGAGGCGGTACGCTAATTACTTCCAGGGAAATGGAGAAAGTGAAAATAACTGGAAGACTCTCGTAAAGCCTAATTAACTGGAGGCTTTGGAGACGACGAGGAAGCGGAGCGCTGAAAAGTTCCACTTGCAAAAATCCTTCTCCTCTAAGTTCGCTGAAAAATGAACGAAGGAGTATTCCAGACGAGAACGAAGTCGATACCCAAGTGATAGATGCCTGTCCGTGTCTCTCGTCTTTCAGGCGAGAACTCTGGCCTTAGGTACAAACGAGGCTGGGTAGAAAGGTGACGCGTCTCGTTTGTAGCTGAAAGCCGTTGGAAGGGGCAACAGGTCACACGAGACAGTGCGCGTCTGCTAACCAAGACAAGGCTGTATGGTACTAATTATTCGAAACTTTTCCTAAAGTATTTATACTGCCTCGGCTGAAGCGGGTTGCCAGAGGGCCCCAAAAGGGGAACGAGAATCTCATTAGACTTGGCGCGCCAGGGGAGAGGGGATATTCTCGGCGAGCATCACAGGCTCGCACGAAAGTCCTCGATGCTGTAGGTCTGGCGTCAATCAAGTGATGTGACGGGGGAAAAGGGGAACCAAACGTGGATCACACAACCGCGTGAAATTTTCGCTGGTGCCTTGGGGTTGTCTGGGCGTGTAGGTGCAACTTTTCTTGAGCGCCACGGGTAGACGTTGGGTTGGGGGAGGGGTCCTTCCTCTCTCTGACGTCTCCTTTCCTCGTGAGGTGGAGCTTCAGAAGGAAGTGTCATCAGACTAATATAGAGTTATTATACGGTTAAATTTCCAATAGGGACATAAATACAAAAGGGATGGTACCGGGTACTCTGCACAAAAATAAGTTAAATAAAGGGGACTCAGGAAATGATCGGTATTTTTATAACCGAACAACATCAAGTAAAAAAATTAATAATACAATAAGACAGACAGAAATAGTTATCAATAGTCGGGGTCAACATACTCTTGATAAACAAGGGCTTACATACAAAGATATTAAAAAAGGAAAGTCCTACATTACAAGCAATAGGTTACATAAGAACAAGGGAACTCATCGAAAATATACACAATAAAAAAGAAATATTGGCACATATTCTTATAAGGCATTACACAAAACTACAAGAATTATTCAGGAATATCTACAAAAGTAATCCATTTAATGCTACGAGTACAATTAATTAATGGTATATTACTCCGGAGACAAATCCAGGGGATTTCTGCTTAAACTGTCCGCCAGGCATTTCTCGGAACCCTTAATGTATACAATTTTAAATTGGAATACTTGGAGAGAGAAGCTCTACCTCACGAGGCGACCATTATTGTTCTTAACGTTCCGTAGGTAAGAGAGGGGTTTATGGTTAGTCTCGAACATGTGCAAATTATGATGGATGAGGGAAATTGGTTCGAACTCGAACACGGTGACGGAGATTAACTTCCGGAAGTCGATGCTCATCCGGTAAGAATTGTTCGGCTTCTTCACTATGAAGACTGGGAAGGAATACTCCCACTCCGAGGGCTCTATAATACACATCTTAAATAGTTTGACTACCTCCTCATTGAATGCTTTTCTTAATTGAATGCGGAGGAGGTACGGATTCAAACGGACAGGTTCTTGAGGAGCGAGCCGAATATTGTGTTCGAATTGAGCAGCACAAACAGGGGTATCCGAGATTATATCGGTGAATTGGGTGAGTAGCTCTTGTAACTGGGTCATCTGTAAGGACGGAAGCTGAGGGTTTTTACTCAACTCGGTCGATGGAGAAACGGGGATATCTGGCAAGACGTCTTGTCACAGGCAGGCGAATTGTACCACGACCAAGGGGTCAAGCGGGTCGCTGGACTCCAAGGCGGATTCTCCGTCCAGGGCGACAAGTTGGTTGGCACAAGCGCGTCGATGGTACATTTTATTAAGTTTCACGTGGAATAGCTTAGTGCTAGACAGGATATGGATTAAGTACTCGCCGGAGTCACATCTCTCGATCACTTGTAAAGGGCCCTTCCATTGTTCAAAAGTATCTTGTTCTTCGTGGAGAGTAAGAAAAGTACTTCGTCACCAGGTTAAAATTTTCGTTCTTGGGACTTACAGTCGAAGTAGGTTTTATACTTGCCTAAGTTGGTCTCGGCGTTCTAATGCGCGCTCTCTACGCACTTTTCTAACCTCTGCCTCACGTCTAGATGGTAGGCGTAGGTGAATTGAATCTCCTGGTCTAATTTCGAATTGGAGAAGAGTTCCAAAACCTAAGTTGCAATGGGCAATTTCCCGGTATGCAAATAGGGCTACCAGAGGGAAATGGTGCCATTCTCGGGGTTTATCGGCGCACAGTTTCTTGGGGATGGATTTTAGTGAGCCGTTGAGCCTCTTACACATCTCGTTACCAGCTAGGTGAAAAGGGGTGGTAAAAAGGAGTTTTATCATCATGAGCTTGCCGAAGTACTCCATCAGTTGCGATGTGAGTTGGCGGCCACGATCAGACAGAATTTCTTTGGGCAATCCAACGCGAGAGAGGATGGAGATTAGTGCTTCCGCGCAGGAGATGCTGTCTATATTCTTCAACGGTACGTCCTCCGGGAACGGGTGGCAAGATCCACTAAAGTTAGCACGTGACAGTAACCTTCACTTGACGGGGGCTGTATCAGACCGATGAGATCAATTGCGAGACGGCAAAACGGCCCTAAGATTAGGGGTCCTCTTTGCAACGGTGTGGGCTTAACTGGTCCTTTTACGGTAGTCTTTTGGCAGATGTCGCAAGACCTGCTGTAGCGAACAATTTTTTTTATGGGCGGCTGGCCAATAAAGATATTTTAACATCATTTGGGTGTTGTTTGTGTGGCTAAAATGGCCTGTAAATAGGTTGTCGTGGGCAGTGGTTAAAATGTGACCAACTTGAAAACGCGGAAGACACAATACTCGCGTCTGGGGTTTACCGTTTTCCGAGCACGCGCGGTAAAATATGCCGTCCGTAACTTGGTAGGAGATCACCTTGTCTCCTCCAATGGCTTCTTGCTCTTTTAAATGGGCCTTAGCCCACAGGAGTCGGACTGAGTCGCAGTCCTTCTGGTTCTTTGCGAAGTCTTCAGTCATAACCTCCTTGAATTTTGAAAAACGTGAGGTTTCTAGGGGCGAGGGCATCTTCGAATATTTTATCAATTGCAAATGGGTAACTACGGGTTGAGCCACGGAGTTGGGGGAGACCCATGGGCACTGGCCAATGAGGACGGAGCAGAAATTAATAGGGGCTGCTACTACTTCTGCCCAGCCAGTGAAGTACGCACAATCGATGTAGCACTTAATGATGGGGAACCGATTGGCGCACCCCAGGTAGTCGTACACGACGGCGAATTTATTATGGTCCAGGACTATTGGGGAAAGCAGCTTGTCCGACACCACCTTGCAGGTACACCGGGTATCTCTCACAAGAATGGAGACACGGCATCTATTAATCATTTCAGGGGGTATTCTTATTAATCAAGCAGCTTACTTTATGGTCGCCGGAACTTGAGGTGCTCAGGGGGGGAGATTCTGATGGTGTTGACGGAGTCAGAGATATGGCACAGATCTGGTGTTCCTGGAGAGAAGAGTTATTCCTGAACTGAGAGTTCTGGGCACAGTTCGTTTTCACGTGGCCATCCACATCATATGAAAAAACAAATGGTGGATCTCCTAGAGAAAGATTACGTAGGAGGGCCTGAAGAGAATGGTTTTACATCCCGGTGTTCCGAGGAAAAGAGTGGTTTCGGCTTCGACGGCCCATTTACATTGGCAAACTTGCGTCCATTTTTTCGGATAAAGGTTGTGGCCTTCTGAATAAATGTCGGCCTCTTTTGTGCGCTCCTTGAATGTGAGGCATCACCTGTCTTTTACGAAAGATCTGATTTGAGCTAGAAGTGCAGCCAACAACTGGTCTCTCAAGAAAAAGTCAACGAGGGCATCGTAGTCTTGCGGGATTTTAGAAGCATCGAGCCAAAATTGAGGTCACGCTGAAGGGTGTATCCAAAGTGACGGTATGTTTAGCATGCCTGAAATTTGCATTGGTAAAAAGTCTTGGGTCATGTTATATGCCGCCAGTAAGTCCGATTTTAAGGGAGAATAATCAATTATTGCCCCTAAGGGGAGTGAAATGAGTATATCTAGGAGTTGGTAATTTAGCAAGGGCAACAATTGAGCTACTCCATCTGCCTCGATCTCTTAATGGTTAATTTCGAAGATTTTCTCGAAGTGGATTAAAAAGGCTTTGAAATCCTCGCCTTCCTTGAAAACCGGAAGCTTAAAAAACGCGGTAGGGGGAGCTTCGGACCTCGAGGTTGATGGACAGCGTCTCGTTCCTGGTCCTATTATTTCAAGTTCATGAGGGCGGATTCTTTCCCTTTCTTTCCGTTTTTCTCTTTCTACTATTTATTGCTCTTCTCTTTCTCTTTCTTCTTATCGCTTTTCTCTTTCTCTTTTTCTTCTCTTCTCTTTCTATTCTTTCTTCTCGTTCTTCTATTTCTCGTTTTTTTCTCGTTCATTCTCTTTGTCTTCTCTTTCCGTCCTTTCCTCCTCTGAATATAAGCTAGTCGGTCCTTGGCACTGAGCCGAAGCGACTCTCCTTGCAACTTAAAAGTGCTAAATAATGAGGATATTTTATCGCGTTCGACCAACTTTCAAGAGAAGCACCACAAAAGGAGACACTTATTTAGACGCCCAGTGGGAGTGCTGGTAGGCTTTGGCGGACCAACGATTCTCCACTTAAAAAAACAAACAGAACGATAATTATTTCCCACGGCGCGAATTCTTAATTATACTCAAAATATTAACTTAGGAACTTAGCGAGAACAGTGTTGCTCAAAACGGAACGAAGAAAAGGACAAACACAAGAGTAATAATAAGAAATAAAAAATAACTCCTTTACAATACGGCAAACGTTTTATAAGGCCTGAAAAGGGTTAAAGTTTCACACAGTTAAAAAATTCATTACAAAATACTTACAAAAAAGGAAAAATGGGAAATGGGTAAGGTCTTTTCTACAGTATCTAAAACCAGAACCTTTAACATACAAGGATTCCACCCTTTAGAATCTGTTACAGGTCTAAGAGGAATGAGATTAGATACTGCGGGTGACCTTAAAAAACTGGACACCAGAATTATATAATGTTTGTCGTGACGGCTATATCATTAGACTTGGCGCGCCAGTGGTTTGAGGGGATATTGTCGGCGAGTATCTCAGGCTAGCGCGAAAGTCTTTGACGCCGTAGGTCTGGCGCCGACCAGTCGATGCGACGGGGGAGAAGGGAAGCCCAACACGGATCACACGGCGGCGCAAAATTATCGCTGTTGCCTTGTGGCTGTCTGTGCGTGCGAGTGCATATTTTCTCAGGTACCACGGGTAGACGTTGGGTCAGGTGGGGGGGGGGGGTAACTTTCTCTCTCTGACAATCAATTAATCATTTCCTCTGGCACCCACGGGGATGCATAGGGTCTCAATGAACTCATGCCACCCGCTCTATCTTGGGCTAATGCTTCAAGATTTTCCCAAATATGAACATTTTATATTAATCAATTTAAAGAACATTATGTTTGATTTAATTAGCATTCGTAGTCGAGGCTTATATGTCTGAAGTCATGCGCGGTAGAAATACTAGAGGGCTAACGACATTTAGCAATCGCCTTTTGAATTCGACTCTAATGAAATTACGAAATAGGGGGTGAAGCACCACACTTCGAAATTACCTTAAAAATGTTATATAATACAATATGAGCGATTGCAATAGAGTAAAAAAAGAGGTCTTTTTGAAATTTGCGCAAGAAAAACTTTGTCTACATTAAAAAAACAATTGTTCTCAAACATAAATATAAATATGCATTTGATTTTTTACCAAAGATTGAGGCACTAAAGGAAATGGGTAATTTCTCTACAGTATTTTCTGTTTGACTTTCTTGATAGAGCGCATTAAGAAACTTTTTTAATGTGTTTTCCAAAGGTGAGTCAGAGTAGCCAGAACAACTAGGAGGAGAACAAAAAGTCAAAACAGAGCAAATAACTGAGGATTTTTAAAAAATTGAATTAAAAAAGAAATAACTGAGGGTTGGAAACAAAAAATAGAACAAATAATTGTTGGTTGAAATCACAAAATGCGAATAAGTGTACAAATAATACGGTTCGGAAAATAAAAAGTCAATAATAACACTGTACAAATTACAGTGTACTGGATTTGAATGTGATAAAAAAAAAATTTCCATCACTTAAAACTTTCTTATTAATTGCCGATTTAATAATTATGCAATTGATACCGATTTGCACGCTACTCGTACCCTAAAAGTATTTCACTACCAAAGTCAGATTAAATGTGTCAATTGTAATTAATTCCTGAATATATAATTAATTAGCATGTTTGTTAGCATTATATAAAGTATTAACATACATTTTAGTATTTACTTCTTCGTTTGTGAGACGTTTAAGGTGTGTCACGCTTCAGGGTCCAGCAAACTCAGCCAACATAGCAGGGCTCCATTTTCCCTTATACCTCTTTTCCATTGACGCAATATTTTGGTGGAACCTCTCTCCATGTTCATTACTCAGATCTCCGGCATTCTTTGGGGAGAAGGACAGATTAAATTGAAGAAAGTGTATCTTCAGTGGCATGTTACATCCGAGAGCTTGATAGCACTTAATTATGCTCTTCAATATAAGCACTCGCTGGCCCCCTTGGGGCTTTTCCCAAATTCATTTTCATACATTTTTTTAATGCATGCCAGGCCGCTAGGTTAGTTTCATCCATTTTCGCCTCAAAGTCTTCATCAGCTATTAGTTGACGAATTTGAGGGCCTACGAATATGCCTTCTTTAATCTTATCATCACTTATTTTAGGGAATATCGCTTTGAGGTACTGGAAACACGGCTTGGGCTTGTCATGTTGCAGTGCTTTGCTAAATTGCTTTATTAGGCCTAGTTTATATGCAGTAGTGGAAAAATGATTTTCTGGCTCTTAACTAGAAGCTCATGAATTTCCTTATGGCATCCAGGCGTCATAGTTTCCAAAGGTAACAATTTTAGCGTACATAATGTTCCTATCTGACCATACTTTCCTACTTGCAAAGGAAGCACATACACCTGGTGTATCCAGTTTGTAGCCCATTAATTAGGGCTACTACTTTCAAGTCCGCACAAATTAACCACTCATGGCCTGCTAACGTATGTGGTCTAGAATGAAAGCTTACTTCTTATATGTCTCTCTTATAATGACTGAGTGAGCAAATGGACTGAAGGCATAATATTCCCAATATGCAACAAAACCACATTTATGCTGTAAAGTGATGCATCTATGAATATCCTCCACTTATTTGGTACATAGATCAGCTCCAAGGGCATTGATCGACCTTTGATATCATGACAGTAATTCAACTTGTTTTCCAAAGTGAAAAATTGCTGTTGATCTGCAGAACGCTTCCTAAATACTGAAATCTCAGCGTGTTCATCTAGCAGGTTCCATTGTTGCAGACGTGAGGATAGGAGTTTACTCTGTTGCTTAGTAAGGGTTAGATCATGAACTAGATCATTGAGTTCCGGATGAGTGATGAGGTGTGGCTTTTTTTCAGATTCAAGCTGTGCCACATAGGGTATATTTTGCGATTCCGCATCGTCTGAGTTGCTCGTATCATGACCTGATAGATCAGAGGGTGGCTGTGCTACAAGAATAGCACTTGAATGTCGAACAGGGCTAATAGCAGACTAAAGATCTGCATACATGATAGATATCTTGTCTTTTCTATTACGACCTGCAGTTAAATAAAATAAAATCATAGTAAAAATAGATATTACTGGTGTTATCACTTGCAGAAATAGTGAAAGTACAACATATTATATATTTTGATATTTTTAATTGATACATCTCTTGAAAATATATATAAGATCAGGAAAGAAAACATATTGAATACCTACTTTTACTACCTGTTTGGCAGAAGTACAGCTCCTAAAGTTTCTTCACATGTTTAGTTTTATCTCCTGTAAGGAAATAAAACACTGTAGTATGTGAAAAATAATATAAATAGTGACAACAACAAATATTAAATAAAAAAATAAAAATAGGAAAGATTTATAGTAAGTTACAAAATTATCAAGCGTTACATAAGAGTCACCAAAAAATACCCTTAAAAAAGCTTACTCTCATTTCCGTTTCTTTCATTGTTGTACAGTGGAACAGATAAAAACCTGAGTTCTTGAACATTAATTGAATGAGAGAACAAATAACTTACGGTTGCGAAAACAAAATATAATAAAATAACAAATAATTGTTGGTTGAAAAATCCAAAAGTGAATGAAAGTACAATAAGTCAGGGTTCAGAACACAAAAGTTAATAAAGGAACAAAAAACTGAGGTTTGAGGACAAATAACACAGGCCTGCATTTAAAAATATTTTTTATGTTCCCCAGGATTTCTTTGTGGTTTCTTAATGAATCCAACCTCCTGAGCTCAAAAATGAATGTAATTTTGTTCAATCAGGTCAGATTTTCTCAGTACAGCATACACCATTTTCATTGAGATTACCTCATTTTTTCTGAATTTTAAAAAAAAAAACCTTTCTCTATCTAATAATGCATTATTACTATTATATCATATAAACAGGAATACACGTATGTAAACTATAATTCTTTTAATAAACAAAAAATAAAAGAATGCAACATAATAAAGAAAATAATTATAATTTCGAAGAACAGACGCCCTTGACGATTTTCGTTTGTGCCTGTCATCTGGTGCATCACGCTTCAAACACCAACAGTAGTCAGCAAGCATGTTTCCGTTCCATTTACACTGGTACCTGGATTCCATTGTTTTTATGTCCTGGTGGAATCTTTGTCCCTGTTATTTACTGTAATCCCCGCAGTTGTCGGGAAAATAATCGAGATGGGACTGTAAAAAGTGTATCTTTATAGACATTCGAGCTCCCAAATGTTTGAGACTTGTTAAGAGCTGATTGACCAGGGCAACATATTCTTCTAGGCTTCTTTTATTGCCTAGAAAATTGTTAACTAGAGCTTTGAAAGCTTTCCAGGCATCTTTTTCTATGTCCTTCATTGATGCATCAAATTGCTGATCAAGTTCCTGATTTGAAGTCGATAAAAAATTCCCCCATGGAGCTTAGCGTCACTGATTTGTGGAAATTTTTGAAGAAGAAATTAAAGAGCTTGGCCTACTTTATTAAGGGTTTTGACATACTTTTTCATTATGCAAAGCTTTATATGCAATGGAGGGAGGAGTATTTTTTGAGGAGGCACTAAAGGTTCAGCTATCACATTGTTTGATCTAATTCTAAATGCTTCTCGTGGAGGCCAAACCTTCTTCTCATAGTGCATACTATCTGCACGACTGTCCCATAAACATAGGAAACAGGGATGCTTCGTGTAGCCTGTTTGCGTCCCAAGCGTAAGAGACACTACCTGAAAAAAATTTAGCACGGTATGTAAATTCAGTGAAATATTTCTAAAAACAAATTTAAAGAAATATTTCTTAAAACAATAAGAATATGAATATGTACTGAAAAATCCTGTATGCCGATGCATTAAATCATCGTATTGGAACTAATTGGATATATGTACATCTTATTTTGAGTTTATTAAGTTGTGTTGTATACCTTCTCAATTAGGATAAGTTCCCCATTAACCCAAAGGGATGCATTAACCTATAGGGACACACTTCAACAAAAAATATATCTCAAAAATGACTCATGATTTCCAGATTTGCATTCTTGTAAAATGTAAGTTGACTAAAAGGTGTATACAAGTATTAACAATTAAAAATGAAAAAATTGTCAATATCAAAAAGCTTACAAATGCCAAGTGCAAAATGATCATACCTTTAAGTCACCACATATCTTCCACTTATAGCTAGAGTAATTTATTGCATCCAGCATTTTTTTCATATTTTCATAACTTTCAGTAAGTTGGATTGAATGGCCTATAGGAACGGAAGCTATCTTGTTACCAATATTCAGTAACACAGCTTTTAAACTTCTACTGGAGGAATCTATGAACAGTCTCCATTCTAATGGGTTGTAGGGAATTCCAAGGGCCTCAACAAGTCCTTTATTGGCGCAGTATACTAAAGAGCTGGAAAAATGCTGTAAAAATTAGCTTCGAAACTCTTGTTCTCTATTTCTGTTTCCCCCTAAATGTTGTTTCTTAAGCGAGAAGATTACTTTCACGAAGTTGAGAGCCAAGAAGTTGTGTATTCGCCTCTGAAACCCTCAGACCCCTGGTGAGGTCATTTAACTGAACTTGAGTGAATGGTCTTGCGACCATATCATGTGTGGAAACCTGATAAGACTCAGATGTGTCATAATCTTGGTCAACTTCCATATTAATCTCTTCATGTACCTCTATATGTTCAGGGGAGGGAGGTATAGGAATTCCTGGGCCATGGGGCAGGGGTTTGATGGCAGAAGGAACATCCGCATATGCCACACTATGTTTATTCTTCTTATTTATACCTGTGGAAAATATATTTGCAAATTACATAAAGGAATTGATTTGGAGTTGCAGATAGTACATAAATGTTTAGTAAAGGATATTTTCATGCTGAAGTTAACTATGTTAGTTTTTAATTTTATGCTAAGTCTTTGCATAATAATGACATTTTCAGGAGCCAGTATAATACAGAAAGCTTAAATACTTGATACATTGCTCACCTTTAAGATTTGTCATGCAAAAATAGCAGTCCGTAGTGTGGTCCTTGCCATCTCTCCACACCATGGGAACACCAAAACAGAGGGACTTCTGTTCACTCTAACTCCAGCGTCTTAAACTTATGTAGCATCCCTTGCAGCAGATATGTGGTGCAAAACTTTTATCTTGATCTCTTAGCCTTACTCCAAAATAGGCATGATACAAAGATTTAATTACAGGAGGGATTGTACTTTGCTGCTCGGGACAAGTCACTTGGCCGCAAACATAGCAAAATCTGTCGGAGCTATTCTTACATTTTCTGTTCATTTTTAACTCAACCACTATTATTATTATTCTTATTATTATAATGCTAAGCAATTTTTAACCTGCAAAATATATACCTATTTGCGTAATTACTTAAAATGTACACAAAATTTACTGCGAATAGAGCAGTGCAAAAACTATTGAAATTTGATGTAATATAGGAGATGTATAAACTATAAAATTATTATCACCCCCTGTATCGCAAAAACTGGAGGTGATAGAGAAAAACGGATGACAGATTCGGATTTAGGAGGTCAATTTTATTAAGAAACACTATAAAAAACCTAAGGTACATTTTTGACGCAGACCAGTGTAATTAATTAATAAAATGAATTACTGAGGGTTGGTAACATAAAATAGTATCACAGCAAAAAGAATAGCTAGTTGAAAAAACACAAAGTAAATAACTACAAAATATTTACAGTTCGAAACGCAAAAGTTATTAACGGAAGAAATAACAGCCATAGAACAGAAAATTGAATATCAAAAACAAATTATTGAGTGTTGATAACACAAAAAGTGAAAAACGGAACAACAACTAATGGAGGTTGGGAACGCAAAAAGTGAATAACTATAAAAATAAGAGTTGGGAAGAGAAAAAAATGGCTCGAAGAGAGATTTTCCCACGCCTTCTTCTTTGGCAGAGGCAGTAACGGTTCCTGCAGGTCCCTATTTATTGTTGGTCCATGGACAGTATAAGCTTTTACAACGAAACACGTCCTTCTCGATCGCGCTTCCTCTTCTCGACGAGCCGAAGGCTAGAATTATTACCGAAGAATTTGAGCCCCAGTCAATTGGCCCATCCTTGGTTTTGGTACATTTCGTTTGGCACGAATACTCCCTCCAGTTAGTGTTATTACTAGAGGTTAAACTCCCCTTGATTAGAGTCCTTCTAATAACAATCCGATCATCTCTTTCATCTCTTTAAGCCTCTAACCCAAGCCCGGTTGAGACGAATTATTTGTAGCTATCCGGCCAGTCATTCCGGTGTTTATGTATAGAGGCTCCAATTGCCTCTCAACTCTCCTTCCGTAGAGCCCGCTCTGAGTAGCCCTGATCCGTTCAGTTCTTGTATACATAGAGTATATATTGCCATTATTTAATTTAACCTATTTATTGTGGATAACTGTGTATATATTAAAGTTTATTTTTTTACCTACTTTTTCATAAGCCTCATAGCCGGAACCATCATTAGTTCAATATCGCCAAACTGCACTTAATATTTGGAATTTAAAATCCGTTGCACTCGTCCTCCTCCCCCTCACTTCTATGCCCCATCTCTCTCATGACCAGACTAGAATCAAGGTGACGCGTTGACCTTGAGCGACCACGCCTATTGGGTAGAAGTGACGTAAATGTCAGGGTTATTCTACGACATAATATATATATATATATATATATATATATATATATATATATATATATATATATATATATATATATATATATATATATATATTAACTGGTGTCAGGTTTATAGGGTCTTTTAAATGTTTTGAGGCTGAAGGCTTGGCTATTTAGAAGGTAATCAGAAATCTTATTGTAAACTATTTTTCCCATTTCTTTTGTGTATCCGCCTTTATATATAGCGTGTGTAAGTTTTGAGACCGTGCTTCTCATTTATTTCCCCACAGCGGAATTTTACCTTTTCATATAATGAAAGGCACAGTCTAGTTTTATTCTCGGTGTTGTGAGCAAATTTAAAAGCTCTCGTTTAATTCGGGTATTTCTGCTTGCTAGAAGGAAATTATTAATCGCGCCGTGTGTACACCGATTCAATTCTGGTCGACAATCCCGTTACGTTTTTACTTAAAAAAGTTTAATTCAAATTCGCGACAATCATGTCTTTTTTAGATCAATTTAAATTACAAGGTGAATCTCTTGGTTTATCCGGAAATGACCTTTCCTATATACAAGATAGAGAGAGAGAGCTGAGAGAGCGAAAAGAAGGGACAGAGAAGAACGAGAAAAAGAAAGAGTAGAACGAGAAAAAGAAAGAGAAGAACGAGTAAAAGAGGGAGAAAAAAGAAAACGCACCCGGCCACATTAACTGGAAATGAATAGAGCAGGGATCAAAACGCTCTCCATCAACTTATGGAATGACGTCCCTCAAACTGCATCAGTGAAGCTCTCCGTTTACAAGGAAGGCGAAGATTTCGAGTCCTATTTGACGCATTTTGGAAAGATCTTTGAGCAAAACAACTGGGACATTGAAGCGGATGGTGTCGCTAAACTCCAGCCGTTGTTATGTTCTAAGCTCCGAGATATTTTCATATCCCTCTTGCCAGAGGCAACGATCGATTATTCGACGTTGAAATCGGAATTCTTAGCCGCGTATAACATGACGCCTGATTTCTACCGCGTTAAATTTCGTCACGCCCGTATAGAGACTTTTCGACAGTTTGGGTATACGCTTCAGAGACTTTTAAACTTCTGGCTCGATTCTTCGAAAGTTCTCCACGAGTATGAAGCATTAGTCGACTTCATTCTGAAGGACCAGCTTATGACTTTGCTTTCTTCGGAAATTCGATCTTATTTGAAGGACCGGAGGTGTTCCAACTTCAAAGAATGCATCAAAGAAGCCAATTCATTTGCTGCGAGCCACAATTGCTACCTTAAGGAAGAAAGAAATTCTAATACATCGTTCCCCAAAGGTAAAAGTGGCAAACAAAAATTTACACCCCGTTTTTCATCACAACCCCGTGACGTCAAGCCATTCTCATCAAATACCCCTTTATCATACTTCCCCAGGAGGCCTATCGTGTGTTTCTTCTGCGGTATTGAATGACATTTGAAGACAAACTGCTCTCAGAACTCCCAATTCCGTCCTAGTTCTCTGAATCAAGTGCACCAAATTTGTGCTTTCCTCGCGCCACCACCGTTGCAAGTTGAACCGCCTCACTCTCCGTCTGCAACTCCTGCCGCTGGCCATCAGGTGAACTTCTTGTTCGAGAAGAGCTCCCCAGGAAGCTTGAAGTTTGAGACTGGATCAGTAAACGGCTGCCGGGTCTCTACCCTTGTGATTTGCACGCCCAAGGTACATGACTACCTTGGGCGTGCAAATCGATTTCCCATCGTGAATTGCTTTATTAAATGCCAGTATTATACCGGCTGGGCTAAAGTAGTAGCGGCCCCAATGAAGTTCTGCGCTATTCTGGTATGAAAATGCCAACAAGTTACTTCCACACTGTGGTTCAGCCCATCCTCCCGCGTTCCCAGACTAAAAAGAAAGCAGAGGCACCCGCTCACATTGAAACTCCCTGCGACTCCGAGTTTAGCGGCATTCCGAATAATGAAATTGCTAAAGAGAAAAAAAGGATTGCGATTCCCTCCGACCCCTCTGCACCAAAGCGCATAATAAGATTCAGGAGTCCACAGGCGTGTATAACGACCTCCTGGAACGCGGCTGCTTGGAAAGCAATAGTTCCGAGGCCCATGCATTATGCATCCTCCGCTCGCAGGTACACCTCATATTAAAGACGGCTCACGTTAGTCTTTTCTCTGGCCATTTCAGCCATACCGAAACAGCTCAAAGAATTTTTAAGTATTTTTATTGGCCGGTGCAGCAGATGACATCCTTAAGTATTGCCGTTCGTGTGATATCTGTCAAAAGATAGCAGCTAAATGAAGCGTCAGACCTGCTCCGCTGCAGTAGAGACCTATCACACCTGAACCCTTCGCCCGTGTGTCAATTGATCGGATCGGCCCCATTCACTTCCTAGATCCACTATATGCGGAGTAAGTGGCTTACATTAAACAGGGCAAGGAGTACCCCTTGCCTACCGAGCCCAGCACTATCGAATCCCAGTCATGTGACTTAGACGTTAACGCCCAGCTGCTCCGTGACTCGAAGACTCAGCTGCAGCAGTTATTGAGTCACTATGGAGACGTGATTTCCGTGATTCCCTGCACTGCCTATTTTTTCTGAGCTGTACCCTATACTCTTCCATTTCAGAGAGGCGTTCATCGCAGAAGTTACTAAATTGTTAAATTTAAAGATTATAGAACTTCCCTAATCAATCTAATTACTGCTCCCCCCACTGTTTTGGTAAAGAAGTCAGACGGATCATATGGACTGTGCGTCGATTTTCGGAAACTTAATTCGGTGACGGCTTGTATCGCGTGATGCAAATAATATTAGACGGGTTGGCAAACGTGACTTTTTATTTCGATAACATTTACGTTGCAACTCGCGAGTGGGACCATCACGTGATCCCCCTCCAGGCCCTGCGGCGTCGCTTCCGCGATCACGGATACACAATCGGCCCGTAGCAAGTGCCATTTCGATTATAGTACGATTGACTACCTTGGCATTCACATTGGGAACATTCCCAGTCCGTCCAATAAGAAGCAGCGGAGATGCTTCATGGGATCTGCTTCTTTCGTTTCTCTCTGGGCCCCTTTGTGTGACTTGCTGAAAAAAAGTCCCCGGAATACTTTGTCTGGTCCCCATTAGCTCTGTTCCACTTCAAACAGCTGGAGGGAAAATTAGCTTCCGTCCCTATGCTCCGGCTCCTCAACCAAAAGAAGACTTTAGGGATCAGAATCGATGCCAGCAATGAAGGGTTAGGTTGCGTTTTACTGCACTATAGCGATGATGGCGATAGTTATTCCGTCGCCTACGCTAGCTGTAAGCTTCTCCCGCACGAGAAAAAATATGCCCTCATTGTAGGAGGCTTTGGCCATTATATGAGCAATACAGAAGTTTAGAATGTATTTATTAAGTAAAGAGCTCCTTGTAGAGACGGATCACAAGCCCCTCGCATATTTGTGAAATGTAAAAAGCAACATTGGTCGCCTTATGCGCTGGAGCTTGTACCTCCAGGAGTATCAATTTACAATCAATTATATAAAAGGATCCGGGAATTGTATTGAGGATAGCTTGGGTAGGAACCCCTTAGAGCCCACCCAAACTAATCAAGGATAAATTTTATGCTTGTAACTGTTATGTTTAAGTTTGTTCCTATTGTTTAACCTGTATATATTCGGACAATATGTCTCTCTGTTCACAAATCAAGAATGATCCGGTAAACCCCTCTTTTGTTCGGATCAATTAATTCCCTCTTTTATATTTTACTTTTGTATCTTTTTGTACTGTGTTTTTTTAATGTTTTGTGTTTGTTATTTATTTGTTTATTTTGTTTATAGCTCTAGGTCGTCATTGTCCTTAGGTGATTGAGACCTTTTGAAATAATGTTAGTTCTTGTAGCCTTTGTGTTCTTGTCGAGTCATTTATTCCTTGTGTTCCTGGATACTTTTTGTACGTAAATATGTCTGAGCCACCAAAGTGTGACCCGTTCAAGGTCAGGTATCCACCCAGCAGATGTCAGATTTGCCCTTTTTGAAAGTAACATCTTGGGAATAGAATAGTTGTCAAAAAAAGAGGCTCCTTGCTGCCATATGGCCCGTCGAAACCACGAGGTCAGGCACGAGGTCAGTCCACGTGAGCGAGGAACGTGAAAACAGTCCGAATATAGAACTGCTTTCAGTGATAAGTGAAGGATTGGAATCTCAAACGCGCGCTTATGTCGTCTCCCAGGGTGTTTCAAGAAATCCCCGTTGGATTACTCCCCATACCTCAAGCGCCGTGTTGGTTGAAGGAGAGATTTCCCCACGCCCCGCGTCTTAGCGGAGGCAGTAAGGGTTCGTGCTGGTCCCTATATATTGTTGGTCCAAATAGGGCATCGACAGTATAGGCCTGCCTTTTAAAACGAAACACGTCATTCTCGATCGCGCTCTCTTTTCTCAACGAGGTGAAGGCTAGAATTATATAGAAAGGCGACGTGAAGGAATTTTCGTTCCGCTGGCGAGTTCCACCCGAAGGGGGGGGGGGAATTAAATGATCCTGACGTGGCGTCTTGGGAATGAGAACCGTTTCTCGACGAACGGCCTGAAGAACAATGGCTGTTCTACGTTGTTCTCTTCTGAACAACAGGGGGGGGGGGGTGAGAACCGTTTCTTGTCTACGGGCTCAAGAACAATGGGTGTTTTAATGTTGTTCTCTTTCTGAACAACAGGGGAAGGGTAAGAACCGTTTCTTGGCGAACAGGCTCAAACGAACAATGGTTGTTCTACGTTGTTCTCTTCTGAACAGCAGGGGTGGTGGGGGAGAACCGTTTCTTGTCAACGGGTTTAAAAGAACAATGGCTGTTCTAATGTTGTTCTCTTTCTGAACAACAAGGGGAAAGCCTTGTGGACTCGGCGTCACGAAGGCTCGAACCTTGGCACTCAAGGGATATTGTCCTTCTTCTGGACAATTGATGGTGAATCTCGAGGTCGAGGTCCCTTGGCGCACAAGGTGAGAGAGGGTCGTAGGGATGTTTCGCGACGAAAATTTGGATCTCCAATCTGATCTTAGTGGTAAAGTTTCCATCTAAATAGTCGAGACACTCTTTGGCGTGGGGGACAATGGAGTGGGAGCTTCGAGGGAATGCACAGCCGAGCCTGAGAACAAGCCTTATCTGCCCATAAGCCTAACTCAATCTGGCGTGATCGGCGATTGGGGCGAACGGGGGGAGGAAGAAGCTAAACCTCCTTGTTTAAACACTGACTCAGGTGGCTGCGATAAGGCGCCCAGCTTCAAAGCGAAGATGCACGTGGGAAGCATCGTGGTTTTAAATAACATGTGATAGTGGTTGAAATAATCTACGTGGCCTCAACCCGTTCTATCACATATATATATATATATATATATATATATATATATATACATATATATATATATATATATATATATATATATATATATATATATATTTATATATATATATATATATATATATATATATATATATATATATATATATATATATATATATATATATATATATATATATATATATTGAAAATCTCACAAAGTGCACGTGAGTCAAAGTTATGCAGATACATCCACAAAGGAAAAGTGAAAAACGATTCCGAGCGCTTTCGTCTTTATTCTTAAAGACCTTTTCAAGAATAAAGAAGAAAGCGCTTGAAATCATTTTTCACCTCTTCTTTGTGAGTGTATCTGCATGTATATATGTATATATATATATATATATATATATATATATATATATAATATACGGCTATGTATGGGAAATAGTAAGAATTCCTTAATCCATGAGATCATTTGATATTTTCCCGTTTCCTGATGAAGTTTCAAACGCCAACCCGTACTAAAGGCTTCTGAAAAGTTCTCTTTTTATAGAAATGAATGGTAGCCCAGTCGTATGGATTGCGCTCATGTATAGGGCTGAGGAACTCAATGAGACATTTCTAGCGGATGGAAATTATAGTTATTATTATTATTATTATTATTATATATATATTTATATATATATATATATATATATATATATATATATATATATATATATATATTATTAGAAGATATCACATTAACGAGATATATATTCGGTGCAAGAAATAAAAGCCACAATATTTGAATCCGATTTATTTACGAACAGAACTAGTTTTTGCTTTCGGCATTATCAACTGTATAATGAAAGGTATAATATGTGACTCCTGTATATAAAGGCAAAAAATCAGGCTAAACAAAATGAAAACAATGGAATCATAATGAAAAATATAAGTATGATTATGGATAGGTAAGTAACTTTTAACCCCGGGATTGAGCGATTCTGGCGGTATTGATCAGACTTTTGGGAGCTATGCGAGTATTCGAATATTATATTTATTATTTCTGTTAACATACGATTTTAAGGTGGCTAGAGCTGGACCATATGGGAAGATTATACACATTTTTAAACTTTTCTTTTTTGGGTGGGAAATAGAATAATTTTTTCTGGCCTTTGAATGGGATTAGTTTATGAAATAAATGGGATATTTCAGCAAAATGTAATTTCAAATAATATTGTTGATTTCATCCTGAAGTAAAATTGGGTCTCATGTTCTATAGACTCGGAGGAAAAGGGAAGAAAGAAAGGATATCTTAACAGATTTGTCATGCAATGAGAAATGTATGTAAGCATTTAAATTGGTAAGTTTTCGATAGACAAAGTATTGTATCCGATTATTCAGAAACGGTGGATTTTTAATTTCTAATTTGAATTTAATTGATGGATGTAATGATTTCAATCTGGGGAAAAGTTCGTTCAAATTATTTTTATCTTAGGACCATCCCGATAGGATATCATCTACATATCGGAATAAGATAAGGGGTTGGAAATGAATTCTAGAAAGGAGGGACGTTTCATAATTTTCCATAAAAAGATTACATAAAATAGGAGAAAGAGGAGTCTCTAAGTTTAGGCCATACTTTTGGCGGACAAGCGTATCCTTAGCGGAAAACATATATATATATATATATATATATATATATATGAATGCAATAAACCACATTGAAAGAGAAAACGGAATAATTTTTCCTACAGTAATATTTATTACCTTTTTTCGAAAATTCCGTGCGGGGAAGCGATTCGAGCCATGCCACGCTGAGGCAGCGAGCACCGCTTTGAGCAGTTAAAAGTATGCCGTTAGTACACTTCGCTACGCAGGTAATAAAGTTTACTGTAGGAAAAATTATTCCGTTTTCTCTTTCAATGTGGTTTATTGCATTCATTTTCATAATTCTCTCGCGCTACTTTGAGAGATATTATATATATATATATATATATATATATATATATATATATATATATATATATATATATATATATATATATATATATATATATATATTTGATATTGATGAAAATTATTGCTCAGTCGTGATGGTCAGTACAAAAGGTGAATTCCACAATTTTGTACTACAGGGTGTCCATTAAGACAATTCATATTTTCAATAAAAATATTGATCTCCATTTTATTAAATTGAAATAATATTAAATAATATGTTTAATGTGACGTACACAATTTGTGATGCAGAGTTCGATGCGAGTTTCACCCGATGCCTTAACTCGAAATTTCCCTCAATTTGAGCACTCATTTAGGTATGACGCTTTTTCTCAGGTGTAATGACTTTTGATCACCATATACTGAAAGGCGTTATTTAGGATGCTGGTCAACTGTCTGGCTCTCCCTTGAGACTAAAGTCAGCCATCGTTTAGCTTTCATGTTAAATATTTTCGACCTCTGAGTTAAATTAAGGTCAAACTTCCCCCAAATTAATTCCCATCGATTTATTGGTTTTCTTCCATCGATGAAATGTTCTTTTATCGTCGTCAATTTCGGTCCCATTGAATAATGATATCGATTTTATATTTTATTTTGTATTCAATACAACAATACATTCCTTTGTTATCTTTGTGATATTCACTTTTATTTTGCATTTCTAACTTTATTTAAATAAAAAATATTTCAGTCAAAGTTAATAAGAAAATAAGTTTTTTACGGTAAAAAGATTTCAGAGGGTAAATTTATGATTAATCTAGCTTCAGATTTTCGCTCTTTGTAATCCCCTCGAAATTTAAAGAAAACTCCAATGAGGAAATCACCCACGTAAAATGGGTGAGGTAGATATGTAAAGACAGTGGTGAAGATAGAGGAAGTGAAAATGCAGAGAAGATGTATAGACAAAGATCCTCGTAAGGCATCGGAGCTGGGATGTCACACAATTCTTCAGATGTAAGCTACAGCATGCTGACCAATGCTAGATGTGTTATCCCCTTGGAGAGCCCCGGTGAGGAGAGGTATATTTAGTCACACTATCAATACTTTCAAAGCTTAGCATTATATGATCAAGCAGTGACAATGACCAATTGGTACACTCATTGGCAAGTTTTTTTTTTTCAAGGGACTATCTGGCGACTGCCCACTAGGGCATAAGTCACCGCAAACAAACAGCCCAGTTCTAGGCTACTTTAAAATAAAAACAAACAAACAACAATAACAAAAAAACAAGTTAAATACAAGGGAGAAGGCCGGCCTCCCCCCAAAAGTCAACAAGTCCACCAGTCATGGTGCACGCACTCGAACCGAGTACAAGGGACAGGCGGTAGCGACCCCGCCCATCCCGGTACCGGGACAGGTTACGTGCGCGAAGATCACCCAGACTGGGACATTCGACAAGAATGTGCCGAACAGTCTGGGGGATGACGCAGTCGTCGCAATAGGGCGCAGGCGAGCGCTCCATCAAATAGCGATGCATCACACGAGTGTGTCCGATTCGGAGACGACAGAAAGCGACCTGAAGCCGTCGTGGCATTGGGTGATAGGTCCATGGGAACAGTCGCAGAGCAATGGCACGCAACTTTAAGTTCTCTTCGACCGTCTCCCATCTTCTTTGCCAAGCAGTAGAAAGAGCTGCCCGTATTCCTGCCATGTAGTTGGTATAAGAAAGAGCATAACGCTGGTCCGGTCGCAGAGTCCTCGCGGACTCTTTGGCACCCTCATCGGCGCGCTCATTCCCCGCAATTCCTACATGTCCAGGAACCCAGCAGAAGATAATCTCGACATCTGCCCGGCTCGCCATAACCATGGCGTCACGGATATCGCGAACCAGGGGATGCGGAGATTCCAATGCCCCGAGAGCACTCAGGGCGCCTTGTGAGTCGCTATAGATCACAATCCGGTCTCCGAACCGAGCACGTCGCTTAATCTCCCGTACCGAGTGGTGTATTGCCACCAGCTCGGCCGTGAAGACAGAAGCAGCGCCTTGCAGAGCCCCGCTGACTTCAAACAGAGGGGATATAGCGTGGAAGCCAACCCCCTCTTGGGACATGGAGCCATCCGTATACACTGGCACGGTTCCAGCGTGACACGATGTGTGCTCCAAAAAGGTAAAACGCAATACTCCCGGAGCCGTACAAGCTTTGGGAGCAGAGGCGTGGCGACAAATAGCCAAAAGTGGTACCCTCCAGGGTGGCGTCCTGGGCAGAACCAGGGGCACCACCGGCACCGAGAGCTATATCTAGCTCTCGAAGGAGTTTCCTGGCCCTAAACCCAAAGAGACTAGGGTATGACTGGCGTCTCTCGGCGGCACAGGCACCATCGATATCAGCTGCGGATGCAGTGAGAGCTGTTGGCGACTGAGGGAGGCGCCGGGCTCGCGCGTACAGTCGAGTGATGCACTGCACGCGGCGACGAGCGAGTGGCATCTCCGTCGACCAACAGGCTCTCAATGGGGTAAGTGCGGAAGGCACCGGTCGCAAGGCGCAGGCTGGTGTGGTGGATCGAATCCACCTTCCGCAATAAAGGCTCGGCTGCGGATGCATAAAACTCGCATCCTTAGTCGAGCTTCGAACGAACAAAGGATCGATAAAAAAGTAGGAAAGTAGCCCTATCAGCGCCCCAAGCGCTGAACGTCACGGAACGGAGAATGTCCATGGCGCGAGTACAAGAGACCCTAAGGCTGCGAATATGAGCCTCCCAGGTAAAGCGTCGGTCGACAACAAGACCGAGGAAACGGTGCGATTCCGCCACATCCAGGCGCACCCGATTAAGAAACAAAGCTGGGTCGGGTGAATCTGTGGATGGCGGCAGAAGTGCACCACCTTAGTCTTGGCCAAAGAAAGCCGAAACCTGTGCGCTTTGGCATAGCCAGAGACGCGGTTCAATGCCTGCTGGGGTCGACGCTCCAGAGTTGGCATCTGGGCCGCGCCAAAAGAGATCGAAAGGTCGTCCACGTAGAGCGTAGCGAGAACATCTTTCGGCAGCACCGAGATGATGCCGTTGATGCTCAGGAAAAAGAGTGTGACACTGAGGACACTTCTCTGCGGGACACCCTCTTCCTGCTCCTTTGGACCGGAGAGGGCTTTCCCCACCCGTACGTGGAATCGACGATCTCGCAAAAAATCAGATATAAACATTGGGAGGCGTCCCCTCGCCCCCATCGTGTGGAGAATCTCCATGATACCGTATCGCCATGCGGTATCATAGGCCTTCTCCAGATCGAAAAACACCGTGACCTAGTGCTGTCTACGAAGGAAAGCCTTGCAGACGGCATTTTTCAGTCAGAGCAGAGCATCCGACGTGGAGTGGAACTTGCGGAAGCCGCACTGTGCAGAAGACAGATGGCCTCCGCTGTCCAGGAAAAAGGCTTATCTAACATTTACCAATTTTTCCATCAACTAAGAGAGATTGGGCGGAAATCGATCGGAGTAGAGAAATATCTCCCCGGTTTACAAAACGCGAGCAAAGTAGCGATTCGCCAGGAACTAGGAGAAGACCCTCCACCCAGATCCTGTTAAACAAATCTTCCCCAGAAGGCCATGCCTCGCTAACCCAGGTGTCGAGGCATGGCGTACGGAGCATCGTCCGGACCATGGGCGGTGGCCGCGCACGAACCGAGAACGGAGCGCAACTCACTCACAGTAAACTTGTCGTTGAAGGGTTCTCCGCCTCTGGAGGTAAAGTACAGCCGGCGGCCTTCCGCGACATGACGACGTGCATTGAATGCTGGCGGAGCAGCATCCCGGCTAGAGAATGATGAAAAAGCGGTCGCAAAGGATTGCGCCACGGACGCGGGAGAACTTGCCCCGAATCCTTTTGACTCGCCTCCACACCACTGCTAAAGGGGTCTTCCCGTTAAGTGAAGACACCTATGCCCACCAAGAAAAGCGGCGGGCGTGCTTCGAAATATACCGGAACCTAGCTATAGCCCAACGAAATTCACCGACAGTGAAATCGTTCGATGGGCGCTTATAGCGCATGTAGGCATAACGCTTCTGTTTGAGGGCCGACCACCATGGAAGTGGTCGGCGTGCAAAACGGCCAGACGTCCTAGGAATAGTAGTCAGGCCCGTGGCGATGAGGTTACCGGAGAAGAACTCAACGGCCTCATTACCGACCTAAACTCCTCGACTGAGATAAAAAATTCAGTTATTTCCTGAAATGCAGGCCACCGCGCCCGCGCCAAGCACCACCGAAGTGGACTCTCAAGCGGCATTTGCCCTGAAAATGATATTTGAATGGAAAAGTGATCACTACCATGGAGGTCATCGACCACTCCCTAATCAAAATCAGGCTGTGCATCCGAAGAGCACAAAGATAGGTCAAGGCAAGAAAATGAAGCGGTTCTCGGACAGTGATGCGTAAACTCATCCACGTTTAGGACACCCATCTCAAGCTCTTCGATCAGATCGGCAAGGACTTGTCCCCTGGGATTTATGGAGTAATCTTCCCAGAAAGGATGCCTGCCGTTCAGATCTCCAAGCAAGAGATAGGGCCTCGGCAACCGTGCCACGACGCGGCGGAAGTGCCCCGCGTTGAAGTCAGCTGACGGTGCAATTGAAAGCAGAAATGATAGTATACCTCCTATCCAGGTGCAGCTGCACAGCCACTGCCTGAAAGGAGGTATCTAAAAAGAAAGGAAGAACGGAGACATCATGCCGGGTGTAAAACGCACATCCACCAGCCTGGCCATCCCGCGGTGGTGGGGTCGCAAGACCCTTATATCCCGGGAGGGCAGACAGGGGGCACGCGCCTAGCATGGTCTCCTGCAAGAAGATAGCTAACGGGGAACGGGACGAGACGAGCCTCTGCAGCTCATCCCAGTTTGCCCGGAGTCCACGGCAATTCCATTGAAGGAATATGCCCTCCAGGCCTAGCTCGGAGGAGACGCGGGGGCCCTCCTCGAACTGAAGACCCTTACGGGAATGGCCGTACGCTTCCCGGGGGCAGAATCCCGGGCGCTGTTGCCTTCGAGGATTTATTGGGGGAGGTTGGGCTCGCCATGCGAGTCTTTTCCTCCCTCCGCCTCGAAACCTTAGGCGGGCGTTGCGGCTTTGTAGGCGGGGGGCCCTCTTTTTGAGGAACCACCGTCTCCCAGCCACTCGCTCCACCTCGGGGCATTGGCAAAGGAGCCGAAGCTCCTTTGTTGCTGTCATCGTTTCGGGGGACAGCTTTAGGAACCCCGGAAGATCGCCTAGCGAACATCTTCAAGGGTGTTGCCTCCGGTGAGTCTAACGACTTGGTGGAAGCGCGTGGCCGTTTCGCCTTACGGGAAACGGTCACGCTGGGGGAAGATGGGGGAGCCCTGGTTTTAGCCGGGGCTGGGTGTGAACCTTTTTAACACTAGCTTTACCAGGGGAGCGCATGGGTTAAGTAGAGCCCGCAGAAGGGCTCCGAATGGGCGCGAAAACAACCGTGCTCGTTGGCCTAGATGGGCCAGAAGCAGCGGGTGCCTTTCTAACTATTGAGGCATATGATGTCCCAGGCAGAGCCAGGCGCGCCAGGACCAAGTCCTTAGCCTCGCGGAATGAGAGTCGATCCTGGGCCTGAACGGCCAGGATTTCTTTCTCCAGGAGATATGCACCATATTGCTTCGAAGAAGCAGGGTGCGGCTCTCCGCAATTGACACACTTGGCCTCACACGATTTGGACTTATAGTGTGCGGCCTTGGAGCAATTTACACAAACTTCGGGTGACCCCGACTTTGCACGTCTACAAGAACGATTCGTATGGCCGAAGCGGTGACAGTAATAGCACCGCCACGGCAGTGGCACGAATGCCTTCACGCGGTAGCGGTACCAACCGGCACGCACCAACCCAGAGAGCTTGTCACAGTCGAACGTGACGAAGAGTGTAGGGGTGGGTCTCGAGGCCCCTCCCTGTTTTCTCATTACACGTTTGACCTTGACCGCCTCATGGTCGGCAAGCTCTAGGGTGATGTCCTCAATGGAGTAGTCAACGAGTTCCCTCGCATAATCTACTCCTTTCACAAAGTTCATGGTAGAGTGCGGCGTCACACTAACCGGGTTGCCACGAAGTTTCCGAAGAGCACTTATCTTGGCATTTTCGGCGGGATTCGCCGCATTCGCCCGTAGGCTCCCGTCCGAGAAACGGGTCACCTTCGGCTCTCTACCAATTGCACTAGCTAGTCCTCTCCTTTGATGGAGCATGTTGCCCTTGGCCAACATGGTGCCATCAGTGGAGCGAATAACGAGAAAGCGTTTGAAGCCAGCGGGCTCAAAAACGCCAGGTAACCTCTGAATCAGGGGCCCCGATGTCATCGAGGCTCCGCCCTGTGCACTTTTCGTCTCTGTCATGGTCAGGGGCTCCGCAACTGGGGGGGCAGAGGGTCCGGATGTGCCGATCTTGGCTTGGTCGCTTGCCACAGTGGCAGCAGACCCATCCGTCGCCGTAGACCCCGCGGATGGAGAGGAGCCCCGAGTCTTTTTAGTCTTTCTTGTCTTTTCCTTCTTTTTAGGAGAGGAGGGCGGGGAATGAACCCGCTTCTCACCTCCGCCGAAAGAAGCCCCTAGGCCAGATGGACCGGCCTCAGTCAGGTTCTCTCCGAAATGGAAAAGGTCCTGGTGGTCGTAGGGGCACCGGTCAAAGGAGATCCCTCCCCTCCTTGTACTGCCGCGGAGGCCCCAGCCGTTTGAGCAGGACCTTGCATAGGGGCGGATTCGGGTTCGGTGCTTGGCGCCGAGCCCGAATTCCCCCCCATGGAAGGCCCAACCTTCTAAGGCTGGGTTTTCTCAAAGACCATGTCTATCACAAGAGGGGCCTACAGTTGGCCATCCCCTCCCAGGACATCGCAGGTCCTCTTGGCAGCTTCACCAGTCTTGTTTGGAGAGGCACAAGGTTTGACCCCGGCAAGGTTTAAGATTCTTGCCAGCAGGTCTTTTGAGGGAAGTGACCGAAGGGGCCTGGCTTCCCTCCCTCCCCTAAGGGGGTTTGCCCTACTGAGCTGCTTCAATGGGAAGCGGCTGGCTAAGTGCTGCCTGCTGGCTTTCTTGGCAGTCCCCTTGGATAGAAAAGAGGGGACTGCCGCTGGAAGGAGGGAGGTGCCCGAAAGCACCTCCAGAGAAGGGGGTGAAGAGAGAAGAGGCGAAGGAGAGGAGTAAGACTCCTCTCTAGTTACAGGAATATGGAAGGTCCCCTGCGCAAGCACAGGGGGGGAGACCTCCATTTTTTCGCTGGAGCTGCCCGAGGGCGGCCCGTCGTTGTTTCAAGCGGAGTTAAAGGGGTTTGGTTGTTTGAAGACTCATCCATGGGCATGGTGCCCCTTTTTGTGTCACGGGACGCAATAGCTCATCACCTCTCGCAGTTGCCCGCACTGCAAGAGGTGCTTACAGGCCTGGCAGAACCAGGCGCCGCCATTTGGGACCACCCTTCCCGCCTGGTGGCCTGGCAGTCCATTGGCATGGCGTCTCCACCTTGAACACGGCGTAAAACTGAGTGTGAAGAGAAAAGGAAAAGGGATGTGAGGAAGGTATGGGTGGGGATGAAGCAGGTTGTTAAAAACCAGCCACCCCAGACCGGAGCTCAGGGGTTAGGGAACACGTTCCCCTTTCCCATCCGCCCCGATCCGGGACGGTTAGCTGAGAAGAAGTTCAGCATCTACACTGTGAAATTACAGGCTGACCAGAGAAAGTTGTGGGAGAGGTTGTATGAAAAGCAACGAGGTAGGGGAGAAATACAGGCTATCTGAAGTAAGGAAGAGAGGCTAAGCTGGGGCCGGACGGGGCACTTGATCCCGTCAGCACGGCGGCCAGAATGGCAAATCGCCGCGCCCCTTACGGGGTCATTGGCAACGGCAATGCCCATGATTTTATGTTTAACCTTAGAAATTTCTTTTTCTAAGTGATCTTATAAGTATACTTTAATAATAATGATAACTTTGCTGCAAAAGTGTTCTTTTAGGTCAAGATTTTGTTAGTTAAAAATTCTTTGTGATATTGTTTTCAAATGTTGGTTTGCGCCGTTTGTGTCCATTTCTGCTCGTTCCTGAGATGATTTCTATTTGCTAAGATTTCGAATATTTTCAATTTTCAAACTTTAATTCTAAATTGTATTGATTGTTAGTTCTTTAAGTCTTTCTTAATAGATGAGTTGTACAACAGTTCCAGTTACCAGGACAGTCGTCAAAGTGTACTCCTTGATTTTCTTGGTATTATTTTGTTGTCAAAGGACTGCTGAAAATATTCATAATCTTTACTTATTTATTCCCTTTTCCCTATAGAAGCACTCCTTTTTCGCACTTTAGTGGCTGTCGAAGCGAGGATTATAAACTTTTACATAAGATTTCATCAGCATAGCGAGAATACATAATTCTTTATCATCGTAATGTAAAAGTTTTATTTGCTTCTTAGTCGGAAGACGCGGAAAAGTTTCTAAAAGCGTTATCAGCGCAGTAGGCTAATTTAGAAAGTTTGTTTCTAGCGGAAGATATTAATACATGTTATTCCAAAATCGCTAAAATTTGTCATTAGATTATTTGTTACTCGTATTTCCAAGTTTTTCTTATATCACCTAAGCTCTGCAGTATTTTCGGTATAATTTTGTTTGGCGGAGGAGGGGGATAATGTTAAAAAAACTATACTTAGTGTCTAGGTATGCTTGTGTAGACTATCTCGGCACACACAGTCTTCCACAAGCACGGGCAGACAGCTTTATGACAGGCCGCTTGAGATACTCGTATGTTCTGGGGCGATAATAAAGAGTGCGATTTACGATTAACTGGGTTTTGACTAATGGTTTGCCAAGTTGCAGTTTAAAGGATATATAAAGAACATTACCCCAAATATAATTTTAATATATATATAATAAAAGGGGCAATTTATATATATATATATATATATATATATATATATATATATATATATATATATACAAAAGGGGTGAACAAATTACTTAATAAAGGTAGTTAAATAAATTATGTAAAGATTAACGAGGTAATCTGGGGATAACCATACAAGATAGCTTTTCCTTCAAGCGCGGGCGAATTGGAGAGGGGTGGGGGAGACAATGGCACAGGTCTTCAAGAAGATACTTCGGGGAGTCCTGACAGGGAGGACTCGAAGATGGGGATGGATTACTTTGTGATGAAAAATGAGATTTTCTCTGCTCCAGAGAGACGTAATCTCAACTCAAGACGATTATGCAGATCGGTAGGGAGTCTCATTCTCGAAAGAACGGGAATCTTGAAGGGGTGGTGAAGATGAGAGAGCCGCACAACTCTCCGGGAAGAAAGGGGGTCAATAACTTACCTTTGAACAGCTGCCAAAGCCTAACGGAGGTAGATCTGCTGGCGAAATCTTCGACGAAGTACGACGACTCGACGACGGGTTACAGGGGTTCACGGGAAACAGACGGCAGTCTGAACTGAGGGAATGGCGGGCTTTCAATCTCATCGAGAAATGGCGAGCTTCGGGTTAAATAGCCGGGTGGCTGGTCCGATAGATAGCCTCAGGGCCTGGCTGTTCTTAAGGATTCTTGGTGCCAGAGTATGCAAACACATTTATGATAACAATTCGGTCCAGACGGTGAAACTTGCCTCGTGATATGAGTGTAGGGTTAATGAAGCTGCCCTCGCAGGGGAATAGACATGACGGTAAAGCATGGGGTAGAGCCCAAATGGCTGCGCACGGTGTTATCGCAGGTGAGGGGGGGGGGGGGGGCGAGTGTCGTCTGAAAGAAAACACAGCTGTGACAGGTGATTCAGCGAGGGACTGATTCTTTCTCGAACTTTCTAAAATTCTCACATAAGGCGCACATGATCTTGAAAGAAAAGAGGGGAATTTCCTCTCACGGTGGTCCTTCGAGGGCATTCCATCACACTTACCTACTTCTCAGAAGGTACAGAATAAAATAAGCAGCCTCGAACACGGGTCAGCATCATCTCTATTGCTTAAGGTTCTTTTAGCATATTTAGGACTATTTTGATCTCCTGAATCCCCAAATCACATTGGTTTTTCTCAATCTGGTCAACTTTTTGATTTTTTGCCACATGATTTTTTTACCGTTGTTTTTACACGTATGGGTGTTTTTTATTTATAAAATCAAAACCTCTTTCTTATTGTTTTAAACAAACGAATTCTGAAGAGTCTACATCCAGCATTTCTTTGATTAACTGCTATTTTTCTTTTGGTTGTGAATCAAATGGATTCGGCCAGAAGATCTTGCAAAAATAAACTCAATGGATTCTGCTACATTTACGGCGAATACACCATTGTTCTTAAATAGAATCCAGTCGCAAGTTTCATAAAACGTTCTTACCATGATTATTTAGGTATAAAACATAGTGATGAGGATAAAGCTTGGGCACAACACATATTATGCAAGACATGCAATGAGTATCCTCGTCGTTGGACCAAGGCCAAGAAGGAGTTAGTATTCATTAAAGAAAACTACAGAGAAGAAATAAAGATTAATAGTGTAGTAGTGTTAACTCATGATTAGTATTTATAAGAAGATACATTTATGTTAGTTGAATTAATAATAAGATAAGATTACAGCAATCACTTTTCAGTTCCCTTTATAACCAAAATGGGTGCCATTTTCAATAGGTAGACATTTGCATGTGTACTGGGAATTTAGGCAATGCAATCTCATTTTCTTATCTCACTATATTGATCTGTCATTCGGTCTGTCCGTCCCAGTTTTTCTTTTTTTGTTTTGGGAATAACATTGTAACTATTCGGCTGATTTTAACGGAATTTGAAACCCTTATGTTGTTTTACATTCTCTTTCAGATGATATAATTGCTAAAATCATCCCACAGTTAGGTGGGGAATTATCTGGCAATAAAATTATAACTAATCGACCGATTTTAAAGAAACTTGAAACCTTTTTACTGTTTTACATTTTCTTACGAATGGTATAATTGCCAAGGTCGGTCGGTCGGTGGCCTTTTTGCATTTTGTTTGTAATAACATTATAACTATTCGGTTGATATTAACGAAATTTGACACCCTTATGTTGTTTTAAATTCTCTTTCTAGTGATGTAATTGGCAAAGTGCTCTTAAAGTTAGTCGGGGAATTAGTGAAAGTTTTGAAGGTCGTAAGGTCATAAATTAGAATAAGTAAGAGCACGCGACTTTTGTTCAGCAAACCTTGTTCGTATAGGTTCTTCCTAATTCAGTAATTGATTTAATTGTTCTACGTTAAATAAGTTCTAGTAGTACGGCGTCTTTATGCAGTCAGGGACAAAAATAAGGGTCGATTATGGATTTTAGTAAAATCCAGATTATATCTTTCGATTCAAACGTGAATTTTTGGTCAATAATTCTTATCACCTGCTTAACCTTTGATCAAATTTACCACGATTAATATTCAAATTTATGTAACCAATTATTGTTATAGTAAGCAAACAATGCCTTTAAATGGGTTACACTTAACAGGTAAAGATCCTTGCGGGAATTTTTTGGACCATTCTTCTTTTTAATTTCCGGTCTTTTCGTAACCACTATAGATTCGGTAATGTAGCAAAAATAAATTAATTTATTGATGATATAAAGCTCGGGAAAATATTAAAATAGGAAAATCCTTTAATTATAAAGAAATTAATTATATGCTACTACAATTTGGGGTGGCAATTTAATGTTTTCAAAAGTGGTTGTTACGCTTGGCAAAAAACGATCTAAGGTTCAAATAATCCATCTAAGGTATCTATCATAAAGATGTAAATGAACTTCCATTTGGGAGTTAAAATAGATCAAATTTAAGTTTATTTGTCATTGTATCGTGGTAAGAAACAAATTACAAGAGAAGTCTCTCATTCAACAGGCTCAACAAGAAAACCATATACTATTTAAAACTATACACTTCGCAAATTAAACCTATCTTAAAAAATGCCATTCTTTTGTGGTCACCATATTTAGATAGAAAAAAATCTAATAAGCTATGATCATAAGAGAATAATGTGTGAACAAATCAAAATAGAACTTACTGAGTAATAATATGCACGATACTGCAAAAAATCTGCTTAATTTTGCACGCGCAATAGAGACGTAAGTACATAATAATGAGATTGTGAAGAGAAAATTCAAAACCTCGATTGGAAGTTTTGCCTTCAGCAAATTCGTCGTGCAAATTTAAAAGTCTTTACAGCAAGAACTAGTTAATTAGCTTTTAAAACACCTATATCTTGAAACAAAAAAAATAAATAATTTTGTGATAAAAAAAATGAATCAAATTCAATTACTGTGTATCTAATGATTTTATATTTAACTATTAATGTACAAACTTCCCGTAGATCTCTTCGTTCTCATCTTTTAAAGATAGCAGGACCACATCGTGCCAATTCATCAATATAAGACACGTTTAAAGATTGTGCCCTAAAGTTAATTGAATGCCCCATTAATTGTTTAGATTCCGCGCAATGTTTTTTTGATATTTTATTTTTTATATGAAAAATTTCTTTCTCGTTTTCGATTATATTAGAAGAAAATAGTAATAATTCCTAAATCAGTTACTGTTGAACTAACTTTCGAAGACTTTTACCTATTTATTTTGTATCTGAAAACATTGAAAGTACTACCTTTTATAACTGACAGTACATATTTTGAGTATCTTTACGATGAAAAGAAATACTGCTGTAAGTTGCCCTATGTCGTTCACGAAATTTATAGCGGATTACATTTATTTCTCAAAGCGCTGAATTAATTGACAGCTTTTATTCGCTGTCTTGATTTTATTCGAAAGCTAACCAAAGAAATACTGCTGTAAGTTGCCCTATGTCGTTCACGAAATTTATAGCGGATTACATTTATTTCTCAAAGCGCCGAATTAATTGACAGTTTTTATTCGGTCTTGATTTTATTCGAAAGCTAACCAAATTATGATTCCAAGTCCACTAATTCTGTTGCATGGTTTGAGGTAAATATTTAAGTTTAGACCACGTGAGGGTTCTTGGTCTTTTTTTAAACAAAACCATATAAATTTAAAAGCCTTTCATGGTCCTCATCCCAATACATTCGGTTTAAGTGTACGGTTCATGTCAAGAATAACCATCCTAAGAATAGCAAATCCAAAATTACTCAGTTCAATGAAATGAGTGTGCTATTCCTGACATAATCAAAATATACGTTTCATTATTTCTTTCCGAAAACCAACGAAGGCATCACCTGTATAGTCTTAAGAAGAGATATGTAATGAAAGTAGTGAAGGTAGACGAAGCGAAAATATGTGCAAGATATATAGGTTCAGATCCTCCTGTAGGCATAAAGGAAGGAGGGTAAGTAAACATGCAGCTGTCAGCTGGAATATGCTGGCTTATACTTTAACTGGCACCCCAGCCCCCGCGGTTATAGATGGTTGAAAATACAAATAGCCATAGATTATAGTTTATTTTATAATGGCTGTTTTCTGACTCCTTCTGGATTTAATATTCTATAACTATCGGTGCTATATTAATGTTATAATTCTTTCTTGTAGTATTCAAACAAATTTCATATGTAGCGATTAAATTGCTATTATTGACAAAGCATAAAGTTCAGCCAAGTTAGTTTTCAACTTGCAAATTCCTATTCAAATAATTGAGTTTGGTCATAGGGTGAATAGCTCATTGCTTTCCTGAATATCTGTTTTTCCTATTAATTTTCCTATCTCACATCGAGGCGAATTTCCTTTGGCGAATATTCCCTGAAAATTCTCTTTATAATAAAAAAAATGTACTCCTATTTTTGACTTAGATTTTCACGCATTCATCTGTTAAATATGTATTATTATTTTCCACTTACGGTAAATTTATAAGTCCTATTATATAATAATAGTGTATTTGCACCACACTTCTCAGAGTTGTTGGTCTGCAAAATGCCATTGAGAGCAGCAGTAGACGGAGAGACTTGTATGATGGCTGGCATTTCATTCCACATGTTAAGGGTATGGATTAAGAAAGCAGGGTCACCAGTCCCGAGAAAAAAGGACTAAGAATCACAGATACATTGTAGCAGAGCCGAAGGAACGTAGGATTCTTTTGGTTTGGAAGGAGTTATGTGATAAGAGGAATAGGAGGGGGAAAATATTATTGAAGAAAACTATGAAAAACACGGTATGGAGGAAATGCAGTTCTCGGAGCCGAGATGTTTTCAAGAATAACATCCCGGGTGAAGAAGAAGACGGCGCGCATAGTTTTTAACAAATTGTAGATTGTGGACATTGGAAACAAAGAATCCAGCCAGAAGCAAGATTGAGTTTTCAAGGATCAAACAAATGGGTCGATGGTGACATAAAAATACTGCAATAAAAATCGAGAAAATATAACAAAGATTATCTAGAAGCAAGGAGGTTTATAACGGCGCTAATACAAGGAACATATGCACTGCTACTGAGATTATGGCAATGTAAAATATATGTAAGGCGATTCAGCAAGCATGGTCAGACAGGGAGCTAAACAGCGGCATCTAGGAATTTTTCCTTGTTTTCTCAAATTATCTCGTAAGCTTAGAGAAAAATTCTGCTTCTTACCGAAAGAGCTGGGAGACAATGAGTGTTATATTACATTTCATCATCATATCGATGAAATGAGAAGCTAAGGCATCGCATATGCATACGGAAGGGGATAAGACCAATGACCCTGATAACAAGTCCGACCTGAACCAGTCGATGGAGATACAAAAATTATTTAATATAGTATCGAAGGATCTTGGGAGGTAAAGAAAGGCTTTCATGCAAGATTGGGCAACGTTGGAAGCTCGACCAAGCTGGCCATGCGTGGCATATTTTATTTGAACAGTTTAAAATCATTAAAATCGATATTTGTTTTCATCTCTTCCAGCGTCTGTGGCTGGTGGAATAGAGAAACTTTTGCATTTGGTATGAATGACCTTTTCGGCTGTGCAAACATGAGCTTAATAATTCTTCACACCTCGGGCTCCGAGCGTAAGTTTTCCGGTATTTTTTATTTCAAACACATATATACAAATACCACACACATACTTATCGCTAATATCTCGTTCTCGCTTTCTGAAACGGGAAAAGCAATTTTGAATATTTTGTCGATCAATAGACTAACTGTGACTTCCATGAGTTCATACATTTAATATATTTCTTTTAATTTTAACTGGCGCATGTTTATTTTACGCTACTTAAAGTTTCCCTTGTCCGTCTCCCATTTTCTTTGCCAAACAGCCAGAATTCCTGTCATGTAATCGGTGTAAGGAAGAGTAAAAAGACTGAACTGGTCACACATTTCTTGCGGACAGATTAGCGCCCTCATCAACACGCTCATTTTCCGAAATTCCCACATCTCCAGGAACCCAGCAGAAGATAATCTTGGCATCCATCCAACTCGCAGACGCAGTAGCGTCACGGATCCCCTGAACCCGGAGATGTGGAGATTCGAATGCGCTGAGAGCATTCAGGGCGCTTTGTGATTCGCAATAGATAATAAACGGGTATTCGAACAGGGCACGACGCTTTATCTCTCGTACTGAGCCATGTATTGCAACCAGCTCGGTCGTGAAGACAGACCTAGCGCCAAGACCGAGCCCCGCTAACTTCAAATAGAGGGGATATGGCGTGGTAACCGATCCCATCTTACGAATTGGAGCCATCCTTATACACTGGTTGACGGTTAAAACGTGCCAAGAAGTGACAACATGGCGTGGTGACAAATAGTCAAAGGTGGTACCCTCCAGGGTGTCGTCCTGGGTAGAACCAGAAGTTTTGAAGGATTTTCCTAGCCTTAAGCTTAAATGGCTTAGTGTAAGACTAGCGTATATAAACGGCATAGGCACCGTTGAGATCATGTGCGGGTACAGTGAGAGCTGTTTGCAACTGAGGGAGGCTGCAAGTGGGTATAAGAGACCCTAAGGCTGCAAAGGCGGCGAAATGAGCCTCCCAGGTGAGGCATAGGTTAAAAACAAGACCAAGGAAACGAAGCGAATCAAGCACTCCAGGGAAATCCTATTTAAAAAGAAGTCAGGGTTGAGGCGGAGCCATAAATAGGAGCAAAAGTGCACCACTTAGTCTTGGGCAAAGAAAATTGAAACCTGTACGCTTTGGAATATCGAGTTCTGCGGTTCAATGCCTGTTAGGGTCGACGCTCCAGAGTTGGCATCTGGGCCGCACCAAAAGAGATTGAAAGGTCGTCCACGTAAAGCGCAGTGAGAACCTCCTCCGGCAAAACCGAGGTGATACTGTTGATGCTAAAGGCAAAGATTGTGACGCTGAAGACACTTCACTACTCTATTGGGCCAAAAAGGGCTACTCTCCACCCGTACGCCGAATGGACGATCTCGCAGAAATTCAGATATAAAGATTGGGAGGCGTTTCCTCGCTAACAATCGTGCGGAGAATCTCCATGATACCGCATCGCCATGCGGTATCATAGGCCTTCTCCCGATTTAAAAAAACCCCATGGCGTAGTGCTGTCTACAAAGGAAGGCCTTGCAGACGATCTTTTTCTGTCAGAGCAGAGCATCAGACGTGGAGTAGAACTAGCGGAAGCCACAAAGTGCTAAAGACAGGTGGCCTCCGCTGTCCTCCATCAACTCGCAGACGGAGAAGGTTAAAGAGATTGGCTGGAAACCACTCGTGGTAGAGTAATCTTTCCCCAGTTTTCAAAAAGCAATCACAGTAGCAATTCGCCACTAGTATGGAAGGATAACCTCTACTCAGATCCTATCGAACAATTTTAACAGAAAGGCCATGTATCGCTCAGCCAGTTGTCGAAACATGCCATACGGGACAACGTCGGGACCAAGGGCGCTGTCCGCGGATAAAGCGAAAGTGGAACGCAACTCCATTGAGGGAAAACCTGTCGTTGAAGGGTACTCCACCTCTGCAGGTAAGGTCCAGTTGGCGGCCTTCCGCAAAATCAAAAAACGCATTAAATGCTGCTGGGGCAGCGTCCTGGCTAGCGAATGCGGAGAAAGCGATTTCGAAAAACGCTGCCACGGACGCAGGTTCCGAGATTGCGGTCCCATTCTCCTGGAGAATGAGATTGAGTCCTGTGAGAACTTGCCACAAATACTTTTGACTCGCTTCCACACCTACGCTAGAGCTGTTTTTCCCATTAAATATAGCCAGATATGCTCACCAGGATAAGCGGCGGGTGAGCTTCAAAACATGCCGGAACCTAGCCCTGGATCGAGGAAATTCACCCACAGTAAAATCGTTCGGGCGGCGCTTATAGCGCATGAAGGAATTTCGCTTCTCCCTGAGTGCCGTGTCACACTCGGTTGACCACCATGGAAAAGTTCTGAGTTCAAAACTGCCAGACCTTCTAGAAATAGAGATCAGGCCCATGGCCATGAGATTTCCGGAGAAAAACTCAACGAACTCATCTACCGACCTAAACTACTCGAATGCGACAGAGAAAAAGTTATGCACTGAATGATATTTGAATGGTGAAGTGATCACTACCAGGAGGTCATCGAGTATCCTCTACCCAAAATCAGGTTGTGTATCCGGAGAGCACAAAGATATATCAAGACAGAAAAAAGAAGCTGTTGTGGGTAATTATGCGTAAATTTATCTACAGCTCATCGTTCAGGTCAGCAACAACCTGAACCTTGGGATTGATCGAGTAATCACCCGTTCAAATCCACGAGCAATTGAAAGGACCTCGGTAACCGTGCTACGACGTGGCGAAAGTCCACCGTGTCGAAGTCTGCTGACGGTGGAATGTACGCGGAAATAACAGTATAACTCCTGTCAAGGTGCAGCTGTACTACTACCTCCTGAAAAAATGTATTTAAAGCAGAGAAAATAACTGAGATATCATGCCGGGTGTAAATGTTGCAATTTCCTGCCTGGCGCACATGCCATAGTGCTGGGGTTGCAAACCCTTATAGCCCGGAAAGGTGGACAGGGGCCGGCACGCATCAGCATGGTCTCCAGCAAAAATATAGGTAAGGTAAAACGGGAGGAGATGAGCCCTCGCATATACTCACAGTTCGCCGTTAGTCCGCGGCAATTCCAGTGAAGGAATATGTCCTGCAGACATAGCTCGGAGGATATGTGGGGGCCCTATTTGAAGAGAGGCCCTTCATGGGAATCACTGTGCGCTTCTCGAAAGTAGAACTCAGGGTCCTATTGGCCGAACAATGCGCTGAATGTGCTATCACCTTCAAGGACTTATCGGGAGAGGTTGGGCTCGCCATTCGAGTCTTTTCCAACCTCCACCTCAAAAACTTAAAGAACCCACCGTCTTAGAGCCACCCAGCATAGCTTTGGGTGTGGGTTTAAGAGCGAAAGCTCTTTTTTGTGCTGAACAGCCGAGAATGTATTCAGAAACGAGATGTTGCTCTCCGCAATTGAAACACTCGGCCATACATGATTTGGACTTATTGTGTGTGCCCTTTGAGAAACTTACACACACTTCGGCTAACCCCGACGTTGCCCTTCTACATGAGTGATTCGTATGGCCGAAGTGGTGTCAATAGTAGTACCTGCGTGGCAATGGCACAAATGCCTTCACGCAGTAGCGATACCATCCAGCACATAACGACTCAGGGTAAAAGGGCCTGAGCGGTTAGGAAAATTTAACATATTTAATCATTCATGCTTAGTTTTTAATAAATTTCCATTAATTCCTTTCAGAATACAATTTTGAAAAATATAAGCTTGCATCAACAGATGATTGTGACAGTCTTGTGGTCGGCTATTGGTGTTGTCCATTACAACTTTCTCAAGGCTAAACAGAGCATTCAGCAGAGGTTTACTGCAAGCAACTCAAAGAAATATATTTTTACTTAGGAAAAATGAGACTTGCCGTAGTGAATCAACATCATCCAATTCTACTTCACGACAATGCACTGCCACATGTTTTCAGGATGACGCTGCAGAAACTTACTGACCTGGGATACGAAACTTTACCAAAGCCTCCATATTTTCCCAATATTTCAGCAACTAACTACCATTTTTCAAGCATCTCGACACTTTTTTAAGCAACAAAACTTCCAAGTAAACAAATGAGGTAGAAATTGGATTCAAGGATTTCTTAGCATTTCCAAGCCAGTAGATTTTTATCGACAAAGCATAAGTGATCTTGTTAATTGATGGCAGAGAAGCATAGATGTTCAAGGATCATTCTTTGACTAATTGTAATATAAGTAGTGTTAAATCTTTCAAGAATAAATTTTTTTCTAAAAACTGTTATTATTTTTTGAACAACCTAATACTAAACTTTCATTTATTTCACCCTATGTGATTAAATGTTTTTTTTAGATCCACGCTATTTTTCTTCTCTTTTCTCTTACTCTCTATAGAATTTATTCCAATGTGGACCCCACCCTCCCCTAAAAAGGTGTGGATTTAAGTGACTGCATTAGGCTTGTAAATTGCTCAAAAGTAGCAGCGATCAGAACAGCTGGATGGACACTTTAGGGGTGCTTTGGCAAGATTATGCGCCTTTACACGTAAACACATGGTTGACTCAACATACTAATAATCACTTTTCTAATTTTCGGCGCGGAGAGAATTCAGTCTTAATAAATCCCCAATCTATAAGACTGTCACTTATTAATGTTCATTGTTGTTATTGTCTTCCCAGAGAGGTTCATTCGTTCATTTCTATTGGGAAGATAACAAATTTTAAACTTTCACTTAAACAATCATGAAACAAATTCAACTAAAATGGAATGGGTTGAAAAATATATAAAAGTCATAAAATGGCTTCTGATAAATGGAAAGGAAATTGTTTAAAGTGTTATTTACTTATTTTAATTGTTCAACTCTAAACTAAATTGACCGTGAATGTCAATAAATTACAAAATTATTTGTTTTCACATCTTCACCTTCTGTTGCTGGTAGACTGAAGAAATCTTTTGCGTCTGGTATGAATTAATTATTTCGGTTGTGCAAACATGAGCTTAATAATTATTCACACCTCGAGTTCCGATGGTTTTTTTCCATGTCTTTACACTACAAAATAACACATACCTACACACAGGACACACATATATATCAATAACGTTAGGTTCTCTTTTTGAAAAGGGGACATAAATTTGAATTATGTTGTCGCTCAAAAAACTAACTACGATATTCCTGAATTTATACTTACATTTGATTTTTTTCTTCTAATTTTTAGCTGGTGCATGTTAATTTCATTAGTTCAGTTATCTTTGCCCCCAAAACAATCTCAAGTAAATAACCGTTATTTGTGTGAACTTATCAAACAAAAAAATGCAAGATAACCTAATTTCAATATCACTTGGTTTTAATATATGTTCTTTTATTTAATTAATCTATGGAGTCTCCTATATACTATAATAACCAGTGAAGGCAATGCAACGGTATTATAATGCAATGATCGGGTTTAGGGAATGAGGGTATGAAGTTAATAGATCGCGGAGATTTCGTTTCCTCCGCATAGCTGATCCAGAATTCTTTATGAACGATTGGTTAACAAGAACGTAATATAATTGCTTTGAAGATTCGTCACAATAATGCGTCCTAAAAGATTTGGCAGCGCAGCCAGTCATATTCATTAGACCTGCGGTGTTTGCATAGAACTCGAAACATTCTATGGATGTTTGTATGCTTGTAGCTCCATTGTTTTGAATTTGCATTATATTGGAGCTGCGGTGTATCTCTAACCTGAAAAGATTGTATGTAAAATTGAATATTTGTTGCTGCATTGTTATTGATTCATGTTTCTAAATGATTTTAGGATCTATAATATCTATCATATATATATTTTTAGAAAGATATTGTATAGTGGCATTTCTAGATAGAAATTGTTGCAATGCGATTTATTTTCCTTTTATTTAAAAAATTTTTTAAATTCCTGTCCAAGTTGGAAACCTTTTTTTTACGCACCTTCCCACTTTTGTCGAAAGTGGGAATAGTTTTGGCATAAACAAGACAGGGGAGCATAAAAAATAAATTCTGAGGTAAGTTTAAACTATTTTTTTAGAAATAGAGATTTAAAGAGTAATACTTTTAACAAATCTTTATAACAGATTTATCTATGTATATAAAAGGAATAATTGATAAAACTGTTTTCTTTCACTTCAAGAGCAGTTACGATTTAAAAATCGATTTATTTAAATTTTAAGGAAAATATTCATAATATTAACGTTTAATATACTCTACTTGGTAATTTGAACGCTATTCGCTACTTCTTTAACACTGAAGAAGTCCCATATCTCCCAAGGGTTATTGTCATTCACTGATCGAAAATCAGGCTTCAGGAGACGTAGAGTCAGTGGCGAGAGATTCTGAAGTCCATCGATGCCAGTGAAATAACCAAAGATTCCAAAATAACATATCGCGCTCCCCTTGGACGTAATTGAAATCGAAAATCAAGATGGATAATGCAGATATTTATTTGTCATTACAAATCTTTAGATGAGTTCTATATTTTAAAGCCTCCATTCCTTAATCATTTTCTATATAGCTAGAATGCCCTCTAACATCTTTACTTTCAAACTTTGGGTAATGATGCTCGCTAACGAGCCTCTAAGTACCAAGCTTTCATACATTTGTCCCTTATGTGATTAAAAGTCTTTAAAATCCGCGCTATTTTTCTTGCCTTTTCTCTTAATCTCTCTATAATTTATTCCCAACTTGCCCCTACCTGACCCTCAGAAGGGGGGGGGGGATATAAGTGGCTGCATTTCGCCTATAAATTGCCTGAAAGTAGCAGTGACTGAGACATCTAGATGGACACTTTAGCAAGCTCTTGGAAAGTTTCTGCGCCTTTACACTAAAACAAGTTTGATTCAATATACGAGGGGCGGTCAATAAGTTTTGCAATTCGGATATAAGGAAATGAGATATAAGGAAAAGTGTTTTATTATTTTCAATATAACTACCCTCGACTTCAATGCACTTGCGCCACTTGTCCCTGAGGCTTCGAATTCCCGATAACCAGAAATCTCCTGACTGCTCTTCAATCCACTCCTGGACGGCGAGCTGGACATCTTCATCGTCCCCAAACCGGCGTCCACGCAGTGCAGCCTTGAGCCGGCGGAATAAAAAGTAGTCGCTAGGGGCCAGATCTGGACTGTAGGGGGGATGGTTGAGCTCCTCGAATCTCGCACTCGTGCAGGGCAGCTTGTGCAACTCTGGCCTTGTGGGCTTTGACATCGTTGAAGTCGATCATGGGGCGTGAGGTTTCTAGGGACCCAACGGACAGAGACCATGGTCATGGCCAAATTGTCTCGGATGATGTTGATAACACTTCCATGTGATATTCCAAGTTCTCACTCGATTTCTTCGACCTTCACCCGTCGATTTTCGAGGATCATCCTCTCCACACGGACCACATTGTCCTCGTTGGTCACGTCTGACGGGCGTATTGGACGGGGGTCATCTCCAATGGACTCACGACCATGGCGGAACTCCCTATTCCAGCGAGCAATGGTTGCATAGGAAGGGGCAGTGTCGGTGTACACTGCAACCATGCGTTCATGGATCTCTTTTGCATTCTTGCCTTCCTTGGTTAAAAATTGGATCACTGCACGGTGCTCAACCTTCTCCATTGTTGAAAAAATTGCGACTGACGATCTGCGATCAGCTACTGCTTCTTAAGTAGACGAGGCAAGAGCGTGTGGCTGCAGGTCCTAACTTGTCCTAACACCTCCACAAACAGCCATCCCTCTTCCTCCTTTTTGCCCTACCGATTCGCAAAACTTATTGACCGCCCGTCGTATGTACTAATAATCGCTTCCTTTTCTGCTTTTCCGCGCAGAAAGAATTCAGGCTTAATAAATTTCCAGCTTTAATCATTAATGATTAAATTTGTTGTTTTTTTTGTTATTGGCATACCAGAACGGTTCATTCATTCATTTATAATCGAAAGTAAGTAAATTTTATACTTTCACTTAAACAATTATAAAACAAAATCAAATAGAATGGAATGGATTGAAAAATATTAAAAAAAACAGTCATACATGACTGTTTTCTATTTTATACATGAAATAGAAACCCTTTAACCTCTAAAGTCATTACTTTAATTAGTTTGAAAGCAAAACAAATTGCGAGTGAATGTAAATATACTACAACATTATATGTTTTTTCCAATTTTTAATGGTATCGGTCCAATTAAATCAAATATATTTTTCAGGAATGAAAGTTTAATCTTATATCCTGGTAAGTAAATTAGCCATGAAATGCTTAAGAAAACAAAGCAGGAAGGTGTCGCTTCCTCCTGCAATAAAAAGATGCCAAGAGTAAACGCACATGATGTTAAAACCACAAAAATTCCAATTCTTGCTATCTCGTCATTTAACACATGGACGTTAAAGGTGAAAGTATCAAAAAATAACACAAAGGGTGAATGTGGAAATAAATCAAATGTAATTGAAAATAATTTGACTTATTATGACGATATATTATATAGTGGGACGAAAAAAGCCAGAGTAAATAAACCGAGTGTAACGATCGCTTCCGATTACAGCGGAGTTAAGTCGCATTGCCGGATAGTCTCGTTTCGGGTGAAACTCTCGGTGGCTGCCATACGATCTAAATACCCAACGTTCGAACCCACATTAAACTGAAATTTGTGCAGATTAGTGGTAAAAACTATTAAATTTGTTTTTATACGAAAGATTATCAATCGATAGCAAAGAGTTTTGACTACCAATTCTGTACCCAGTTCCTAAGAGAGTTTTATTTAATTAACCCATACCATATAATATATTATATGATTTTACACTAGCAAACAAGATGATCAGCATATTATGTATAATTTTTTTAACGGTTAATACAATAAAAAAATGGATGGTTGTTCCTAAAAATAGTATTTATTGGTTTGGCCCTTCATCCTTATGTCTTCTGTAACACGCGCGTGCATGAAGAATATCTACTTCTGAAGCAAATTCTTAATATTTCAAGGAAGTACACAATAATAGAACATAAGTTATTTAATTGTGTTTTATTTGTGCCTTACCAAGGCTCGAATGCTGCTTGTATAACCGTTGTTTTGAGTAGAGCTTACAGGTTCTTGATCAAATTGAGAAGTCGCAAACAGCAAGAAAAGCTGTCCACCAAAATCCTAGAGTTGTATCAATCACTCGCTATTAAATATTTGTGCCTTCTGCAGAAATACAACATATCTTTGATATTTTTCTTCGTCAGTAGTGGATTTTTGGCTGCTTTTATTGCCATTGGGGCCGCTATGCAAATGTTTGCGTCTCACGTTGCCAGTAGAATGATTCACACCTGTCTACTTTCACTCTACGAAAGTTCCAAACTAGTGTGTCAACGATTGGGTAACTGGCTCCGCAAAAGGAGCAACTTTGTATAACTTTGGATGCTTTAGACATTCCTCGGAGCGGATGCACCTGTCATCTTGAACGTCTTAGCAATAGAAAATAGTTTAAAAAGGATTTAATTAGTAATAAGGGAAAAAATAAAAGATACATCACAGCGACAGTATTGAGTAGATGGTGGTCTGGCAGTTAAAAAAAAATTATATCCAGTTTGGAAATTGAAATTAACAAAACTAAAGCAAATTGAACTGTAATTTAAGTAGGTGGAAAGAAAAATAAAGTTTCTTTTTATAAAATAATTAGATGTCACCATTTAATCCAAGATCTAATATACATAGCGATTTTTATTAATTGCGATGTCACAATTCCATTTTGATATTAACTTTTCGTCTTGAATTTGAAAACTTTTAAGATTCAACTTTAATAAAGAAAACCTTTTAGTTGTAATTTTTAATCCTCATCTTTACTTCATATTTCATTAGGTAATAAATGAGTTATGAGATATTAAAAATATATGGATACGAAAGACGAGATCATTTTTTATTAGCTGAGGCGAGAAAATCTTCTCAGTCAATGTTGTACTGTGCACTTTTGTAGTGTCGTGTAGAACCACTATCACCATTTTGATTACTTATCATTTTTCGAACGAAAGCTTTCTCAATTCATTTAATCAAGCAACTCTCTATCCACTACACCCAAGGTTAATCTTTAGGTATAATTAGACCATAATTTGCCACTGATCCTCTCCGTGTCATCATTTGAGCCGGGTTAAGTTTGATGCTGCACTTTATTTTTTAAACTCTTTATTTAACAAAAACAATTTTATTGCTAACTTTATTTTGTTTATTCTCTATATTCTCTCTGAATTTCAACCTCTCTTCTGATTTTTCTTTTTGCTTACACTCTCACGCTCTCCTCATTCATCTATAGACCTTCATAATTTCGGGCGCTATCTTCTATATAGTCAATAAAGCAATCAAACCAATCACACACACATACACAATCAATACATCAATCATGTCTACTAATCACACACAACGAGTTAGCAAATGACTCTATTCAACTAAGTTAACCATATGCACTTTCAATAAAGCAATTTCACCTACAATAACACACACTGTCTTATGGCATAGACATATCTCTCTTTAGCAGCGAGACAATTTAATTTCGAACACGATCAATTAATGATCTTAAGGATGTGTTGGCTTTGTAACCGTGACTGAGTCAGGTCATACCAACTACCACATTGTTTTGACAATTTTTTAGTTATTGATATATAAATTTTTGAGTTTATGTGGTTTTAATGGAGTAAAGAGCAAATTCTCGAAATGGTTTTAGTTTCGGTGTATCAGAATAAGAACAAGTGTAATAAAGGGGTGTCAATTCTTTGAAGGTCGGAATTGCAAATATGAGTGGTTCTAAAAGGCTACAACATGACTTGAGAATTTTGAAGATACTTTGTTAGTATAATTTAGTTTTGCTTCGTAAAAGTTAAATAAATCTGATAACTTAAAAAAGGGGAATAACTAATAAATTTCAACATGCCTTATTTTTCAATACCCGGTGGTCACACCGAACTCTAAGTTAACTTGGTTTAAGAACCAAGTTCAACTTACTCTCATCAGAGAGACCCCACCTATCCTGGTGCATCCTAAAGCACCGTGATAGTCCTCGTCCGTGAAGAAGACTCCCTCCGCCGAGTACCGTGTGGCCCCCCATCTGCCACACTCGCCAAAGTCCCTTGTGACAGTCAAGTCATCCCGTCCGCTGCCAACCATCTGGTCGAGGCACGCGTCAAAGAACCATCGGATTCCTGAGGTGTCTGGGCTCATTGAGTTCAAGGTCAGACTCAAACCCGTCGCCGGAGGGACCAAGGTATTTAAACCCAGTAAAGACAGTTAAAAAGCCCTACTTAAAAACTGATTGAAGTCATTAGGGTGTATTTAAATTAGCAATATTTCTGTGGTTCATGTTTATTTTGTTTTTGTGTTTTAATTAAAGTTTCAGTTTGTTTTAACATTTTTTTTTATTCTCTCCTCGAATCGCTACGTTGCACAGGAACCTTTAAAGTTTAAAGAAGTCAAGACTCTAGATAATAATAATCAAAAATCATATATAGCACTCTTAGAGAGGTATAACGTTAATCACGGAGTAGTACCACAACCCGTAAGTACTAACTCCTTCCATCACTCGGTCCTATCTATACCACGACATAAATATTTTGGTGTCAAGGTGTGGGGTGCTTCCTATACCACGATAATCACGCTCTATTATGGCAACCTCATACTTTATTTCAATCTCGCAACATATACTTCACTCTCTAATGTTTAGATAAGTGAGTGACTTATAGTACTACTTTATGTTATGTTAATATATTTTGTATCAATATAGTTGCTACAAGTGGTGACCCCAACGTGATATGACTCGTTACCATATACTTTATATACTGTTTTTGTTTAATTCTCACGTTGAAACATCATCATTCACTTAAACTCTCACTTGACCATTGCTATCATCACAAAAAGTGTAAATTCTCTAAGTGAGTGACTGAAGGAGGACAAACTAAAGTCATTAACGTATATGAAAGACCCAATTGCCATTTCGACTCCTGAATTTATGAGACCTTCTGAGATATTGGCTGCTGCTTAATGAAAAAGTAGTGATGCTGTGAGAAACTCTTCAGAACCCAGCGACGCAATTGTCTTTTACCTGAAAGGGACTCCAGTTTATAATTCAAGAGTCTCAGTCATAAATACGATGCATGATTGCTGGAATTAGGCGAATAACATCTATTGGTAGAGAAAACTTACAAGTCAAAGAGGCTTTCATTGAAAAACCTGAAAAGTTTCTGAATTTGGCTGTCGTGGATATGTTAGTTGCTAAAAGGTGCTCACATAATATGTATATACCATAAGAAGATGAATAACCATGAAAGGAACTTTCTTTCACTACTGATATGAGAGACACGACTGGTTTAACCGGATCACATCAGATTGGCTTATCAAATCTGCCCGAGCGAAACGAATAAGTTAAAATAAAAAAGAGAAAAGAATAATAGTGAAGAAGGCTTGGTTAATAGAACTGGTTGTGTAATTTAGATGTTTCTATACCATTAAATGAAGTTTTTTCTATGATAATGAAAATTAAAAACTATAGCTAATGCTAGTGAGGGAAAGGATAAACTTATAAATGACACAAAACCAACCAGCATTTGGTTTGCGTGCCATGGTTTAAAATTAAAGATTTGTAGTTGATCACAATGAAAAAAATTGACACCAAGAAATAAGTAGAAATTTCATAGATCACGAATTTGATCACCTTTGTAAGGTGAAATTGACTGCCTCTTTTGTGATTAGCACCAAGGTGCGTTGCAAGGTATGTTAAAAGCAGACAATTTAGATCGTTAATTCCCCATCATCATCAAAGAATATCACTTTCGTATGTGCACTGAGCCAAATGGAAGATATCTCTCCCTATTCACCTCTGTGAAAGACTCAAAGATTAAAACCCTACAAATATTAGGCAGTGTTATCGTATGTGAATATTATCGTAAATGCAGTATTATTGTGTGTATAGTGAGCCAATTGTAAGATATCTCTACTAATTTACTTCTGTGAAAGGTTCAAAAATATAACCCTTCAGAGATTATTGCTTGTAATATTGACTGAGGGAGTAGTTTAATTCATTGGTAGAGGCCACCCTGGCGTAAGCTGATTTGTTTTTATGTTCCCTCCATACTAATGAGTTGCTCCTAAGAAATTTGATCACAACACTGGATGAATAACCTTGATTAATAATAACTAGGCAGGTAGTATTGGAAAGATGCTAACATTATTTACAAAATTTGATGTTGATCCTTCTTTTACCAAAGATTCAAGTGGAAAGATATTTATTTCAGCGAATCAAAATGTTATGAAGGGTGTTTATACCGATCAATTGTACGTGGTTGGAATCACACAGGCCAGATTGACGTGAGAAATTTCCCATAATCTGGGCTTTCTTAAAGTTGGTCAATTGGGGCATTCAATGTGATTGATGCCAGCATACAGGCTTCTTCATGTGTTCAGCTGATAGATTGGTCGATGGTCTAAAGGGGTATATGAACCTCTTTTGACATGTACGCTACCTGTATAATTGAATAAAAGAAGTTTACTGGCGAGCTAATTCAAATTCTACAGTGACCTTGACAAGCTCAGCCGATATAGAAGTGTGCGGAGGAATGAATATCACGAGGACAAGCAGACAAAAGTTTGTTTATACAGCGTCAACCGTTACGCTCCACATGGGCCGAGACTCTACCCCCCCTTTTTCCGCGCTGACCAAAGACCCTTCGATGTCGCTCGCAAAGAATGATTTCGACCAGCAGATTTCGTAGTCCGTTAATATAAACATAGAAGGGTGTGAGAGCCTTTAGAATAAAAATCTTGCTGCCTAAGCCTTCGTCGGCAGAAAATCTATGAACAGGTTCACTGTCCCCTCTGATTGTTTATGTCTATTTTCGCCAAATAGACGAAATCTCACCTTCACCGTGGGTAAACCAGGAGGAGCGAAGTGGCATAGCGTTGAAAATTTATGCCCTAAGAGAGAGGCTCAACTGTGGGCTAGTGAGGGTTCGCCCCTGCTAAACTCCCTCGTCTCCCCTCCCCCAGGGAATGACCAACATATATATATTATATAGTTCGATCTTGAGAAATTTAAAAAAGAATACGCGTAGCAATAGAGAGAAGAAGGTGAGTCCCTGAGTCAAACATGGAATAAAGATAAATGGAACCGAGCGGGACTTTCCCTCTCGAGGCCGTTCCTTTGGTCGCTTAGAAGAGCAGACCAGTGGCATCGAGACTAATTCTCATACTATTCTCGTCCAGAAAAAAATCCTTTATCTCAGTTTTGTGAAAAAAACAGAAATACGTCTCAGCATTGATGAATACCAACGTGAATTCCCACTGGAGAAAAGATTCACCTCTTGGTTAAGTCTCATCATCGAGAAGCCCGAATTGGTAACACAGGGATCGGCATAAGTTCTATTCTCCAAAATCCTCTCACTTACATCTTCAAGTCGAGAACCATCGCCACGCGCATCCATTACCCAGTGAAAAGTAATAGTTGTTTTCCCCAAACCTCCTTACTTCAGCGAGGAAGTCTCCAGTCCCACTCTCCTCAACTCAGCGAGAAGGCTCAATTTCAAGTTCATCCAACTGTCGACTCTCTCTAAGCTAAAGTTAAAACGAATCAAAAACTTATTCATTTATTTGTTATTTCGAATTCCGTGTGAAAATGTATTTAAAGATTTAATATTTCATTCTTTTATGTAATTAAAAGTATATTTTTGTCTGAGTTGTTTAATTAGACCCTCGAACGCTGCAAATGGCAATAGATATATCATTATACGAATCCTTTCTGGTTAAAGAATTAAATTAAAAGTAGAACGGATTTACTCATGTACGAATCAAACGTACATATGTACTCGGCCGTAAACAACGACAAGGTGTGTGGCACAAATCAGTGGTACACATGACAGGAAGGAAATCGTTGGATTATGTCCAAAAGGATTCGAAGGAAGATTTGATGAAAATTATTAATGAATGCAATATGTCGTTTTCCGAGAGCAATTTATGCCCTTTTTCTCAAATATAAATTATGAAGATCTATGCTCTGCATTCTTCCAAATTTAATAATATGTTTTTAATCCTTCACGGAAGAAATATTTAACAAATACTTTTAATCTTCCAATATATCATATTATATTGTAAGAACAGAAATCTAAAAAACAACTTAGCACTTACAACATCCGCAGGTAGATTAGATCTTTTAAATCTTAAAACACGCAATAATTTATTTTTGTTTTTTTCCACACATACTTTATAGAAAAAATGGTTAAAATTTCTCCATAAGTTTGGAAAGAACAACGTTAGAATTATTTTAACAATTTTTGATGATATTTTCTTTCTCGACTCAATATATGATATGCTCGAGAAACTCAGCTTTAAAGCGTGGATATGATGAAAAAGTGATGTTATGTATTTCAAAGTGATACAGGATAAAAAAAAAATCTACGATTATACAGAGAATCCGATTCTACAGCTTCCTGATCCTCATATTCTTTCGCTCAATAAAGCTTTTAGCATTGGTTTTGATTTATTTTGCAATTGAACCTATTTTTTATGTTAGGATGTGGAAGGGGATTTAATTAAATATATCTCTTGTCGTTATTTTCTACCTTATCGTATCTATGTGAATATCGCTCCCCTGGATATTAGAATGCTATAAAAATCTAATAGGGAAGATGCAACAGGTAGCTATTGTCTGATTCCGAAATTGAATTCTGCAGCCCTAGCACTCAAGCAATTGAGAGCTAGACAAGGGGTCAGACGACGTTTTAGGACGTTAATGAATTGTATGGCGATGAAAATGGTGTCGGGTGGAGTAAAATTAACTTTTCAAAAAGCTTTTATAGTTTCTATTAAGTGTAATTAACAAAAGACCTATTCTCGGGACTTTCAAGCGATAGTTTCTAATTAATCCGAGGATACAATACTCAATGACCTCAGTATTCAGGTTTGGTCTCTCGAGCACAACTTGACCAAGAAGGGGTTTCGAGTAGGAATACTAAAACAATGTTTTACAATTTCGGAGGATGAGTTTAATTATGTGTCTGTAGTATTGGACTTTTAGCTCTTTACTCGAGTAATATTTGATTATTTTCGGTGATATAGTAAATATTTCATAGTTATACAAAAATCAATTCTAATGTGAGCTGGACTATATATCTGGATTTATTTTAGCAATATCACATAATTGAACACAAAACAAATGCATACATACACATATAAAAAATAAAATTTAATATGTTGTCACATGATCTTTGTTAGTAATGAAAACTGTCAGTGAGCTCTCGATGTAGATTCGGACGTCGCGTCACCGGTTCAGTTAGAGCGAACGCAAACAAAAAACTTTCTGCGCGCCTCGAATTGCCCTCCATTGCCGGATATGCCGGTACTCAGACCTCTAGGGGGAATTAGGTCCACATTGGGCTATTACTTCTACATAATTCATCATGCACTTAACCAATTACAACAACGCTATCAATTCTCTTCTCGCATTCGCATTACAACATACCCACACCTAACTCCGTTCTGGAGCTCAGCCGATGGGGGTAATAATATGCTCCATTTGGAAACTCATGTCCACATGACCTGACTCATAATTGGTAATCCTACCCTTACGGGTATGAAACGGTACCATCATCTCTGGTTGGTGTCACAAAACACAAAATAAGACCCGAACATCTCCATCCTCAACCAGGACCTCGCCAGTGATTGCCATTCTGATCTCTATATGCCTTTTTTATCCATTCGGGGGAACCCATCCACGATGCGAGGGTAGAATGGTGTTTCCTAACTACAGATATCTACGGAAAGGTAGAAACGTGGACCATATTTTTATATACACTTGCACTGATCTTCTCTGGTAATTTTGCTCCATCTTTCCATATCCGTTGTTTCTTCGGTGGATGCGTTTTTATTTTTTCCCATCCGCATATTTTTATGGAGTTCAAGTTTGAGTTTCGCGATGGTCATTTAACACATTAATTTTGGAATCTTTCAACATTTTTTTAAAACTCCAGAGTACGTAGGTTTTGGATGATTGTCCTGTTGAAACGCGAAACTGATCTATAAACCTTAGGTTTCTTGCTATTGGTAGATTTTCTTTCAAAATAGCCAAATAAACATATCTTCCAAGTGCTTTCAATTTACCAAGTGCTTCTCTTCAGTAAGGAGCAATGCACCCTATAACGCTGTTTCCCCCAACGCGCCTTACAGTTCTTCAGGATTCAACATCTTTTTCCCAAACATGTGTTCCAGAAGTTTTAGCCAATAAAATACTTCAATTTTCGTTTCTCCCCCGCCCCCCCTCTATAATACTTCCATCAGAAAGGTTTTATGAGTGTACACGAGCTAATTAATAAACTTAAGCGTTGCAACAACGTAATTTTACGTAGATGTAGCTTCTTTCCAGCCACGTAGCATTAGAGATACATTATCTCCAGGTGCAGCGAGACCTTCATATATTTCGCTATTAATGGTGTGTAAGCTAATTGGGGCACTTCTTTACAATATTATGAAAATCACTCGGTGATAATTTTGATTCCTTTCACTTCTTGGAAAAATTTTCACTAATTTGCTGTACTTACGTATATTGCGTTTGAAGGTCTGCATTAATGACAATAGGTTAGACATGCGAGCTTCCGGAATCTCAAAATGCAATAACACGCTTTCTTTTGCCTTGTCTCTGTTACATACTTTTGCTCGTTCTAAGGTCATGTAGCAAAAATGCAAGATAAAATCATGTAACGAAAGAGAACTCTGGACAGCAAACTCACTCTAGTAGCTTGTTCCTAGAAGGATCTAAATTATTACAAATTCTGCTCAAACCCCTGGAAAGATTTATCCTTTATAAAACTCCATCTAAAAATTATTCCCCCAACTAGTCGCTGCCAGAATCTGCAACGCCCACGAATGGAACCAGAACTCATCTATAAATTTTTTTTAAATTGCATCTTTTTGTATATTCTCAAGATTACAAAACTCAACTTTTTTTCCGAAATTAAGAATCTACTCTTAAATTCCATGTTAAATTCTACATAAGATTGGTCGGTTATTTCGTGGTTATGTTCAAAATATTTCCTATATACATATATCACCTTTAATATCATGTTCACCATTCTGCCCCGAAGATGACCTACTACTAGGTCGAAAAACGCCTAGGCAAATAAAGTTATGTCCCTACCGATTAATCTTCCTCGCCTAGAGTCATCAATTGAGATTAAACAATGCAGCCCTCAGCCCTCGTTGTGGCCTTTAATGAATCCTGCGTTAACAGATGAATGAATATTTATATATGTATATAATCCTGCAAATTCTAATGTATAAAGATATTTGGATCTTATCTTTTAATATTATGCAATTTTGTCTCCTTAGCCAGATGACTGAACAGACGGCTTATGAGGCTGAATTGCCTTTCTCATGCGCGGCAATCGAAGGATGGGATCATTCCTATGTTATAATTACATTGGGTTTTAGGGAGGTAAGAGAAAATTGAAAAGATAAACGCTAAAGATTCTAAAAAAAGGAAAAGCTAAACATTATTTAATAGATAAAACTTTATAATGTCTTTGTAAATTTGAGCAACTAATTCTTTTCCTTTATTTCGTTGCCTCCATAAAAACTCGCAGATATAGGAGTCAATCAGAGAACGAGCGCTTCCACATTCTATTACAATTCCTCATTTTAGTCTTCACCGAATCGACTCTATTTGGTTTGTGTTGGCACTTGTTTCTGGATCTTGAAAGTTCTTCGAGCGGTTAAGAGTCAAATGTTTATTTATATTGCATCCCTGGCAAGGCATCAATTCCATTGTATGGACGCCACTTACCAGAAATAATAGTAGTGCCAGGCAATACACATTCTCTAATTATAGATAATAATAATGTTTATGCCGATCTATTAGGAACTGTATACATGAAACACTCGCGCGTTTCCCGGTAAATCCTTCTGAAAACCCACTGCACTGGTAAAACCCTCCAAACATTGTGCTTTCTCTAGCAACTTTGTACGTTATCATTTTTTAAGGACGAAAACAATGATTATGCTTCTAAAAAAAAAAAGAACACTAACGATAATACAGCCTAATCATTCTACTAAACGGGCATTCGCCATCTGTCTTAGGAGTCGAAATTGCGCCATAATAAGAGAAAAGTTCTAGATACTTTTTCATAACTATATTTTTAGAACGGGATTTTGGGGGGAAAAAAATGAAAAAATAGTAATTTTTTTTTTGTTCTTAGTTAATGAATGACCTGCTATGTTTTTGCAGTTTTTAAAATCAACATAATATTATTATTATTATTATTGGTGAAATTCAGAAAATTTCTAAAAATTTAACCAGGGCTGCTTTTTTTTTTTTTTTTTGTATATTCGAAATTATTATTGAAGTTATTTCTAAAATAAATTTAAAATTTTAATCTTTATCAATAGGAAATATCTACTTGCACCTAAAAACGAGTAGGGCCAAATGAGGAGTGGAGAAGTCGTTCTTTTTGTCCCTAACAATATATTTAAGAACACGAATTTCAGGATGAGGTAAATATAAAGAAAGGCATGAGGAGAAGAAGAAAATAAGAGTAGGGGAATAAGAAGAGAAGGAATGTGAGAATGAGGAGAGGAAGAAGAAGGAGAAAAATAGAAGAAGAGAGAAAGAAGTGAAAAAAGAAGAAAAGGAGGAGTAGAAGGAGAAGTTAAGAGAAAGATGAGGATAAGAAGAAGAAGAAGAAGAAGAAGAAGAAGAAGAAAAGTAGAAGAAGAGGAACAGGAGAAGAAGAGCAGGAGAAGAAAACGAATAGGAGAAGGATAAGAAAGAGAAGAAAAGAAAAATAGAGGAGAAAGAGGAAAAATAAGAGGGAGAGAAAAAACGAAATCAAAGAGACTCAGGGAAATGAATAGGAGCAGAAGGAGAAGGGGAAGAGAAGTAGGAGGAGAAGAAGAGATCGAAAGGAGGAGAGGAGAAGATGGAGAATAATAATTATAATAATAAGAAGAGAGGAAGAAAAAGACAAAGAAGAAGAAGAAGAAGACAGAGAAGAAGAAAAATTGAAGAATACCCGGTTGATAAAAGAAACAAGCGGTTTGAAGATAGAAATTCCGAATGAATTATGTTAGTAGGGTGTAGGTTAATAATTAACAAATGAATTATTTATTATATTTATTTTTTTTCTTTTACTTTAAAAGGGATTAAATTGGCGTTTAAAAAAAGAGTAAAAAAAGCGTAATGTAATGGGGGTGAAAAATGCGATTTCAAATACCAAATAGCCGTGAGGCCAACAGCCCGAAGTGCTGTTAGCGAGCACAAGCTCTCCCCGTAAGCCATGGCTTGTATACTTCTATATTTAATCTGTGCAAATATTCAAAAGCACCAGTTCGGTCTCTTATCGCGTGTATTATATTATCTAAGCCATTTTGCAAGCAATTTTATAATAAATGCATACAAACTACAATTTTGGACAATATTGCTATGAGTAGTTAAACTTTAGATCCAAACTGTACTCGCTGAAAAAGTTTGCCTAAAATTATTGCTTCATGTCTATCCATAACACTATATTTAAGTTATCAAAGTTCTTTCAAAGATTCTCGTTACTGTTCCAAAAAATGCCCACAGGGATGGTTTTCATATATTTGAAGCTTTTATCAACGTTCCTTCTTTAAGAGCTCAGAAAAAATAAATATGATTATTGAAGGATTTGGAATTTTTACGACCAAAATAATTAAAAATCATGAATTTCAGAATATAATTTAAAATAAGCGCAACACTGCTTTTTTATTTTTTCGTATATAAAAGCAAATTTAGATGTAAAAATAGAATTATTTATGGTTGTTTTTTCCGTATATCAAAAGAATTCCTATAAAAGTTTTTTCTTACCTTTAGGCCTAGAAACTAAGAATGTATCTGAAAACCCTATACAAAGATAGGCCGTAGGCCAGAGCGCAGATTTTTAGGAGACAGAGAATCTGAAGCACTTTCTATTGCATTGCCCATCATATAACTGTTTGAGGAGTGAGTTGGGTATAGAACAATTCTTGGCAAATTGCTCTTTCTAGAAGATTAAATTGAAAACGCAAAGGAAATAATCTCAAAAAATGTGGAAATATAGAACAACCAAAGTAAGACAAAGCGATTAAGAGAAGAATTTATCCGTAAAATGGCAAGATTCCCGATCTTGAACTGAACCAAACTGCCTCCGTAGCCTAACCTCCTGTGACGAAGCCACTCGTCTTGGTTCTCTTTAAATAAGAATTTTATAAAAACTCCTGAGAGTTTTGTTACATTTAGAAGATTAATTCACATTACGAGAGTGCCAACATAATTTGCCATTCTTGTTTATTAAGTTTAATCCTCGATGATCTTTAGTACCTTTTTAAAAAGATTTTAATTATTATAAAAATCTGTGTATACAATTCTAAGTAATAATTACAATGCAAGAGTCTCTAAATATTTAATATAAATCAAATAAGTAGAGGAGTTGATAAAGACAGCATTTTGCTTGGAGCACTAAATGAGAGATGTGGCAGCATTTGGCAATTATAGAAGGAATGTTTCGCAGATGTCACATTGTAATTAATTAAATATCAAAACCTATCTCTCTAAATATTTATTATCATATAAAAAATAATAAAAATAATAGCTTTGTTTTATTTCTACTAAAATTAATTTATTGTTAATTAAAAACAACACATATACAATATACTTGAGTACAAAAAGCTGTGTTCAAATGCTGCAAATAACACTATGGAAGGGATGTTTCGCAGATGTCACATTGTAATTAATTAAATATCAAAACTTATCCCTCTAAATATTTATTATCATATAAAAAACAATTAAAATAATAGCTTTGTTTTATTTCTACTAAAATTAATTTATTGTTAATTAAAAACAACACATATACGATATACTTGAGTACGAAAAGATGTGTTCAAGTGTTGCAAATACCACTTGGCTTTTAAAATGACAGGAAACTATTCTCTGAGTCTTAAAATTATTAAAAAAAATTTGAAAAGTAGAGCAGAAATAAACTCAGGCTGATATATCAAGAGGAAAAAATGGGGTAAAATAGGTTTTAACAAAGAAAAAGTATAGAAGATTTATACATCCAGATGACATTCCTAATTACAAACAGAAAGCTGATTAAATTTATTACTGGAAATTATTACAAAATATTTTAGCTCAAGTCTATAGTGTTACATAAAAAATAAGTATAAAATGTACAGAGGAAAAGAATTAGTGAATAAATAATATGAAACAAGAAATATAAATTAAAATTTGATAAGGATTGATTTGGGGAAATTGATGTTGAATTCTCAACTTTATTTAACGTGAATTTTCTTTCTACTTAGATGATGAGAAGTATGATTGAATGTTTGTATTACTGAGCTGACAACTGGGTTATAACTATGAGTAAATCTACGGAAAATATACTTTAGGATGAATAGCCTAGAATAAAAGGAAGTTTTATTAAGTTTAGGTATAAAAGAAGTCTATCTGTTATTAGGTCAGAGCAACTCGCATCAATTGAACCTCTGAAAAATTTGATATACATTAATTTAAGCTAAGATCAGGGAGAAAAGTTGATCTGCTTCGTCGGTTAAAATAGAATTATATGCTAAGGAAAGAGAGAGAGAGAGCAAAAGCAAATACTAGACGGAAGAGGTAGGAGACATTTTGGCGAATTCACTAATGATTCTTTAGATAGGCAGCCCGAAAAAGGTTATAAATTATTTAAGTGGCTTTCTTCGCACATTCGTTCCTAATTGAACGTTTGAGAAATACCCTTTCTGTTTCCGACATCTTCATTTCATTTTCATTTTCATTTTCAATTATTTCGTCTCTCCTTTGTCTTCCCTTTCCTCAAGCTAATTCTTTGAAATGAAAATAGCATTGAATGGAGGTTGGGTTAATTTTTGGTCCTTTGGGCAGTAGCACGAAATGACTTTTTTAACGGTCGCTAAAATCTTCTCATATACCTACATTACTACTAGTAATCTATGGAGGAGCTAAAATTGATAGAACTAATGCTCCGAAATAAATAGAGAATATTTTTTCGTTCCGTTTATTTAATCGTAGTTTGGCATGAAAGTTTACAGATATACATATATTGAATAACTTTTCTAGGCTCATAATAAACAACAAATCAAGAATTCTTCGTAATTTGGGAATATAAATTGCGTGAATTTCTTCAAGCAAATAGATATCAAGTCGAATGAACTGGGGAAATAAGTCTCGTATTCCACCGTTTTTTTAATAATTTTATCAAGTTTAAAAATTTCACCTCTAACAAATGGTGGTAGACAAACATAGTCGGATTTAGGTCTTTGTTTACAGTTGGAATCTACTCTTTGCTCAAGTTGCTAAAGAAGCTTAGTAAGTTTGGAAATACACTTTCTGATGAATTTCTTCGAACCGGAAACTAGCAAGGGACGCCCCGAACGGATTCAAGGAATCCATACGACAAACCTTTGGAGGAAAATATCAAAATGGAAAGGCAAACTTTTTTAGTATAATGACTATTTATATTCTAGCGGAGAAAAAAGATGAACAAATGAAGACAGGTGACACTAAAAGGAATTAATAAAAATGAGACTATGGATGACTAAACATTTATACCGTATGTATATGCCATTAAGTCCTGGTATTAGAAAGTTTTACAAATTAATTTCGGTAATTCTACAGATCAACAACTCTAAACTTTTTTTAGGAATGTTTACTTGCAATTTAATCTATAGGCATATCTGAATGTCTATGGCAATTTATTGGGTGCGCAAAGCACTATTTTCCAAGTTATAAGCACTAGATATTAGTAGTTTTCAAGCCATAAAACTATTATTTGCCGCTAATATGACGTCATAAGCCTCGGGACAAAAAAGAGTCATTGCACCGATTCAAGAAATACACGTTCGCCACGATGATGCTAATTTAACTACGATGTAAAAGGTTAGGGGTTGTAAGTAATTTAAACAGGTGTAGTTTTAATCTATAGAACTACGAAAGATCGAAAAAGGTGATATTTTCCTCACCCCATTGGAATTGCCAGCTCAAATTATTGATACGAATTTTAAAACGATGCCTCGACACGAAGAAAATGGTGAAACCGAGTGTACTGCTCAATAAATGACCATTTCCCATGATGATCATTAACATCACCCTTAGGTAAGACCCTAATTTACCTATAATGTTGAAGCTTAGGTGTAGTTGGTTACTTAAACAGGTTTAGTTTGTGTAATTCTACAAACTAATGAGTAATATTGACGCGAGAACGCAATCACCATTTAAACACAAAGATAATCAACTTTGAACTGAAGTCTAATGCTTTAGGTAAGTTGCCTAGAAAAGACTTCTTGTTTGGTTCCTTTTAGGCGCAAAAAACCATCACACAAAACAATAAACCCTCCCGCCCCCCAAAAATAATCTAGCCTAAATATAAATTTCAAAAAGCAAAGAAAAAAACTCTCACCTAACCCTATTATTATTATTTTCTGCTCAAAACGACCTATGCCAAAATGGCTGCTAATTAAGTAGAGATTTTTGCACCTTAATTAGTGAAAGTGTTATATAACATTTTGGGTTTTGTTAAATAGAAATATTTATAACAAAGCGCCTTCGATTGCGTTGGACTTGTTAATCTGGAGAATGACCCAAATTTCTCCCAAAAAACAAGGGATTATTCCTAGACAAGGATCCCAGAGAAACCATTCCTAATTAATGACCCCCAAGAAATTCAAATCCTAGAACATCCACCCCCTAAGAAACTTATTGGTATATTTAAAAAATAATCGTTAAAATAACTTTTATTGAAGAACAACCAAAAATACACAAACAAATTAGACAAACAAAATTAAACTAACAAAAAAGTAAAATATTAATTCAACGGGTAAAAAAGACAAATATGATGGCAGAAATGTTCAAATCCACTCAAACGGAATCGATCATGCCACATAAGTTACGTTAGGTGACGTTACGTTAGGCCAAGTTAGGTTAGGATGGGTTAAGTTATTTGAACCTAATCTAACCTAACCCCTATTATCTCAACTAAATTCAATCCTAAATAGAATTTTTACTTTATGCCGTTATCAATTATTATTATATATTTAAAAAACCAATCCTAAGTAGTAACCCCCAAAAGATCATTGCTAGATACTGAATCCTTACCCCTAAAGCTCAAAATTAGATAATGACCCCTAACATAGGCCGGTAGTCGTTGTCTAAGATTAATCCCAAACAAGTTTTATAGGTATGCAATTCATAGGTTTTAGGTTTCCCCATTATCTGGTTCAGTGATATTAATGATTTTAGTCTATTTGTGGCTGAATTATAAACATATAAAACTCTTCCTTGGAAATCATAATGCTCTTGAAATTAATTGAAATAGGACTATCCCATTTCTAGATTTATTAATCAATTGGACTCTTTCTAGGTTTACAAATTCCATATATCGTAAACTTATTAATTCTTTCTCATATATTCATTTTTATTATTCCCACATTCGTAGATATTTCTTCCATGTTTCTCTGTTATGTTCATGTCGTGAGCCCAGAATTCTTAAATGAATAATTTTCAAAAAACATTGAAATTGGCCACAAAGATTTATATTTGATCATTTCCTTCAAATATGTCTAAATTTTGCTAAATAATCTTTCTCCTGTATTCATACTCTCCTCCCTTTGAATTGTAAGAACTTATTGATTTTACCCACAAGCTCTTTTATTATTAAGATCAAATTGATAAATCTTTGAGTAAATTTAAATCAACATAAATATTATCTATGTAAGAAGTGTGGAAATCAATATTACCTTTTACATTCAACATGGCCGAAAATAATCCTAATATCCATTGTAATTTTACTAAATCAATTTAATACTTTCGCATTGGCTGTATTATTGTTTTTGGTAATGAATATGTTAATAACTATTCTTTTTCAATTACCTTTTCCGTGCTAGATTGTATAAGTAGTTACCAAGTTCTGTTCAAATTTTATCCCACTCAGTGAAGTAGAAATGACACTACACATGTGTGTCACTTTATATCTACAACGTAACTAATAGTGTTGACTTCAATAAATGTTTCTTATATACGCAACATTTATTGCAGTCAAGAGTAGGAGTTGCAGTATTGATTTTTTGTTGTAGCTTCTCTAATTTCCCAAAGAGGAAGAGAAGGAAAACCCCCCAAAATGAGAAGTAAAATAGAATCAAGATAGGAATAAAATGGTATTAACTTTGAACTAACCTCTTACACTGGGGGAAAAGTTGAACATTTTAACCTTAGAAAAGCTTGAAGTAGTTACTTAGATACGAGTATAGGAATCGAAACCCAAAGAGAGAATATGTACCACAAAGCGTTGCCTTGGTTATACCTGGCAATTCTATGCCAGCTCTTAAAAGAGCAAAGGCGCTCAATGTAATGCTTTGTGCCGCCAGTTCCTTCCTTGGGGATCATAATGGTAACAAGGGAAGGAGACAAAGTGATCCTAAATAGATGAGGCTCGAAGAAAATCGAAAATCGCGAGGCTAAAATTAATTTAGCCATCTTTTGATCTTCAAGAGACCAGGAAGAGGCAGTTGCTCTACTCCCACACCTTTGCTTCCCACTCCAACACGAAACATCCTCATAATCAAGAGTTCAATTTTAGTTCTCCTTCGCAAATTAAAAATAACTTAAAATAATATAAAATGATACAAAAGATAGAAAAAGATAGATTATGAAAGAAAATAATGAAGTTTAAGTAGAAATTCGGGAATAATGAAGGGTTATGGAAGTTACTGTGAAGAGATGCTGTAGGAGAATAGCATAATGCTCCCAAGTTTTGCTTACCTCTCTTCCGGGCGGGCCGCTTATCAACCCTTCCCCTTCCGGCCCAATATCTGGTGCTCTTCAGCCGGAAGAAGCCACCGGCCATTTCAGCTAACCACCGAGTTCCTTCCCGGACTGTTTATCGATAAATGCGAGCCCATCTTCGCTTCCGATAGTTGCCGGAAGTTTTTAAAGGAGGAAATGGAGTAGCTTGACATCTAATCTACTTCTGGCGCCCTGAGAATATAAAAGACGAATTCTTTTAACCCTCAGTAGTAGAGCTTGCACGGCATCTAGCGGGGCAGGAATTGCCACCTATCGGTATAGTGGTAATTCGTCGAAGCATCAAGTCTTTAGAGAGGAAATCGATTCCAGTTAGGGAAGCTCCTTACCTCGATAGGCTGCAAGGCAGTGCGGACCCAAACTCGTACTCACGTGTCAGAGCCGAAGCTACAAACAGCCTCACTCTGGTTCCCTAAGCGAGAAAACTACATATCGGCTTTTCTCCGTGACCCTACGAGTCGATGGGTCACTTCGCCCCCCCATCCCCACCCTCACAGAGTCACCCAAGATTCCTCGGAGTTCAAAAGTGTGGGGCCCTCTGTAACAAGAGGCTCCCGTCACCGCCTTCTTTCAGCAGAATCGTGACAGAATTGTGGGATCAGGTCGGTCCCTGGAGAAACTACCTCATCGTCTCCATCCCTTACCTTACCACCTTCACTCACCAGCGCCACCCGAACATCAAGGTCCAAGGTAAGCCTTTCTTTTCACATTCCCTGACTTCACCGCGAAGCTTACCAGCATTACAAGTGTATAGGGATTTGTATGGTGGATAGTAATTTTCAAGCCAAGTGAGATATCCGAGATTCACTTATTGATTTATCACTCAAAGCACCTTATCTGTATATATATATATATATATATATATATATATATATATATATATATATATATATATATATATATATATATATTTTCTTGTTTAGTGTTCAGTAAAACTTTATTTTCATATTGTTGTGTATCTAACTTCCTTAAGGTCGCTTGCTGGTAAAGTTCATTCCAATCCCTCCGTAGCCAACCTCTAAAGACTCTAAGTCAATAAACCCATTCAGGACACGGGCCGAACGAAGTATAAGGAGTAGTACGACGACTCCTCCGCAATCGGGATAATAGGATATATATATATATATATATATATATATATATATATATATATATATATATATATAAGATTCAGGGAAAACTCTAACCACCCCTCGACCTTTTCCTCGACAGATGGATAGACTAGAGTAATGCTCAATTATTTTTATGTAGATGTAATTGATTCTAGATTCCATTGAGTAAAATAAATAAGGCTCGGGTTATGTTATGCTATGGAAATCCGATGATCCCCTATCAATACGTTATCATTTCGCCGCCTAGTACCCTCTCTACCAGGTGCTGAGTCGTTCCATTTTAAAAACTATCGTTAGCAGGAAAAAAACTTTTATTTTCTAACTGGAATATTGCAATTCTAATTATCATTAATGATAATATTCGTCGTGTCTCTATATACAGTATATTAGCTCATCAAATAAGTAATGCGGCATTTTATTATGTTTATCTTTATTTGATGGATTAAAATTATTAAATGCTTTGAGGTTATTTATATTTCCATCAGCATTTAAATATTAATTTTGTAAATTATATAATTTACACTGGTTTCTACCATTAGTCTCCATCTCTCCATAAACTTTTCAATACTATGTTTGTAAAAGTTATTTGACTTTGATTTAAAAAAGTTTTTTTAAGGTTGTTTGACGTCTTCTGAGGTAGAAATTTATTCTTTTCAGGTGATTCGCTAAACTATGGAAATTAGTTTCACTCAAAGTTGCTAAGCATTTGTATGGTATCTCTGGCGATATGAAATCGCGCGTTGTTTTGAAAGATCAGTCTTCTTCTATGATAAATGCAGGCTTTTTTTCAACAAGTGCTCCATATAAACGGTCCAGCTGAAAAAAGTAACATTTTTGATATAATTTGATTTGAGTTAAAATCTCAAAATGGATTTTGCTATTCATATTCCCCCAAACGCACAAGAGAATCTTCTGTGGATGATGCCCTTGTTTCAGCTGAGAAGTTTATACCAGCATTGTGTTGATTAATGTGTGTTTATGTGTGTGTGTGTGAGAGAGAGAGAGAGGGAGAGGGAGATACGCCAGCCTCCTTCTGTGGTTCTGGATCAGATATAGTTTTTCCTAGTCCGATTAAATAATTATAAGAGGCCATTGTTAGACCTCTAACAAAAATGTTTAATAGATTACTAAAAGATCACCAAATCTTAAAATCTACAGATCAATTATCTAACCTTCATACTTTTTCAACGATTTGAATCAATTCTCAAAGAGCAAATAGTAAAAAATCTTGTCAACTAAATGCAGATTCGAGTTCTTTCCAGCATTTTGCAAAATCACTCCAAAAAGTCGATGTCTTCGTGAGTTTTGGAGTTCAATCAAAGCTAAATTAAATATATCCTACTGGCATAGAGATTACGGCAAGCAAAATCAAAATTTTCACAACAATGTTTGGAGGCGTACAAATAGGCGCACAAAATTTAAGTTTTATCACTAGAAATTTTCATTACAAGTCAAAAGTAAAAATTAATCCATTATATTGTTACAAATGACTATCTTCTAGATAAGTCTACTATATATCTATATTCTTGGAACAGGCTCCTCTCAATTATTTTAACATAGAAATTTTAAAGAATTTTCTTGAGCTCCTCATTTCCGCTCGGAAAACAACTGAATATAAAACAATGATTCTGTTTCTGTCAAAATGAATTTTCCAGACCGTGTTCACAATTCATTACCAGGCTCTGAGCATCCGCCCGTTAGGTAGGGAGAGTATAAAAGTTGTACATCTGGTCTCCTATCTAAGGGGTTTGGCACTTGAGGCTTTGGGGTTAGGCATATGTTTTACTTTGCTGATCAAAATTACAGGAGATTCAGACGTGGTTGAGAGCAGAATTTGTCAAGCGTACTGAGAAAAAGAAGAAGAAATCATCTGCGCTCTCTTTTCTTCTTTCATTTAAAATTTATCATTTATTCGCGTCAAAAGTCAAACATTTCTATGTCTCTTCGGCAAGTTTCATTTTCATTTTCTGTCACCCCTTATTTCGAGTGTTAATTTTCAAAACAAAATTTGAATTGTTTTCTTTTCAAATTTTTTGCGATTAAATACTGATGAATCAGAGAGCTTAAGTCGCATTCAGGAATTCTTATAGAAAGTAACACTACTTTTCAACCCAAAAGACCTAGGTGTCATAGAATGGACTCTCGACGATATACCATATATAACTATTCGTTGAGGAAACTTCTTTAATTATCTTTAGAGTGCGTTGAATGTCTGGCGGGCCGATATTATGTATCTTCGATATGCTTAAGAAGTGGAACTGAGCTCAAGGATAATAATATTGCTATCATTAATAAAATAAAGTTTTATTAATAATAACTATCAACAAACACAAGACGGAAAATATTGACATAAACAGAGAATGGAAAGGGTCGTAGGGGCTCGGGCTAATCCGAGGATTAAAGGATTCAAAAAGGTAAAGCAAATATAGAGTTAAAGGGAGGTGATGGTTCGCTAAACCATTTAAAGCACAGGATAGAATTGACAAAAATGTTAACTACTCAAAGGTGACGTTTGGCTTACGTAACTTTATACTAGTGGTGCAGTGGAAGACGACGTGAAAGAATTTTCGGTCCGCTGGCGAGTTCCAGCCGAAGGGAGGGGGGGGAAATAAAATGATCCTGACGTGGCGTCTTGGGAATGAGAACCGTTTCTCGACGAACGGCTTGAACAACAATGGCTGTTTTACGTTGTTCTCTTCTGAACAACAGGGGGGGTGAGAACCGTCTCTTGTTTACGGGCTCAAGAACAATGGCTTTTCTAATGTTGTTCTCCTCTGAACAACAAGGGGAAAGGGTGAGAACCGTTTCTTGGCGAAGAGCTCAAAATAACAATGGCTGTTCTACGTTGTTCTCTTCTGAACAACAGGGGGGGGGGGTGAAAACCGTCTCTTGTCTACGGGCTCAAGAACAATGGTTGTTCTAATGCTGTTCTCCTCTGAACAACAAGGGGGAAGGGTGAGAACCGTTTCTTGGCGAAGGGCTCAAAAGAACAATGGCTGTTCTAACGTTGTTATCTTCCTGAACAACGAGGGTGAAGCCTTGAGGACTTGGCGTCACGAAAGGCTCGAACCTTTGGCACTCAAGGGATATTGTCCTCCTTCTGGACAAGTGATGGTGAATCTCGAGGTCGAGGTCCCTTGGCGCACAAAGGGAGAGAGGGTCGTGGTGATGTTTCGCGACGAAAATCTGGATCTCCAATCTGATCTTAGTGGTAAAGTTTCCATCTAAATAGTCGAGACACTCCCTTGGCGTGGGGGACAATGGAGTGGGAGCTTCGAGGGAATGCACAGCCGAGCCTGGGAACAATGCCTTATCTGCCCATAAGCCTAACTCAATCTACGCGAGGTCGGCGTATGGGGGCGAACGGGGGGACGATAACCTCCTTGTTTAAACATTGACATCCGGTGGCTGTGATAAGGCGCCAAGCTTCGAAGCGAAGATGCACGTGGGAGCATCGTGGTTTTAAATAATATGTGATAGGGGTTTAAACTATTGTTAATTTCTAGTGTTAATTTTCAAAACAAAATTTGAATTGTTTTGTTTTCAAATTTTTTACGATTAAATACTGATGAATCAGAGAGCTTAAGTCACATTCAGGAGTTCTTATAGAAAGTAACACTACTTTTCAACCCAAAAGACCTAGGTATTTAAAAAAAACATTTACATTAGTTTACCTGCCCTTCAATCCTATGAGAATAAGTTCTTTAGAAAAGAACAAATTAATCGTAAGGACTCACTTATAAAAGCGGTGCATCTCTGCTGGTTATCTTCGTAAGATGTAGAAAAACTGAAAAACTAAATACTGTATGTAAGATGCTTCTCGTATTTAGACAGATCTAATATGAGGACATGTTTATGAGGCTTAATTTATAATTATTGGCGACAAGAAGATTGAGAGCAGGAGAGGTTAAGGTATTTAGGATATTGTATTAACGGGTTAAACAATGCTAAATCTGAATATATACTTTACTTTGGTACTATCAATTTGTCTAAAAATAGCCTACTGTATATGATTAATTGCCTGAAAATGCTAAGTAATTAATTCAGTGGTAATTCATGAAACAATTTAGGTGAATAGAAAATGGATTTTTCTTGGAAAAAACTCAAGGGCAAGTCTCAATACAAAATAAGTATGCAGATATGCATTTTATTCCTAATAACAACAACGCACAAATAACTATTCAAAGCACCTTCATCTTTGTGCAGATATCGGATAGGCTAACAAAGGTCGGTCGCGTGACTTTGAATTCTCATTTCGCTTCAGCCCAACAAACTTCAGAAACCGCATCTGCGGTTGCCAGGGGTTCATTTAGGCAGGTTCATTGTCATTTATTTAATGCACATCGAGAGGTAATCTACTTTTTTATTTTTATTGAGACTGAGCGATGCCCCATTGAGACATAAGCCTTCTTCAATTGCACATCTGCCATCCACATCACGTAGAATCAAATCTGCGGACGCATTCCTTGATCCCGCACACTCGTTACTGATCAGCCAGGTAGATCAGATAGATTGTTAGTTTTTAGCCTCTTTGCTTTTTTTGTTTGGTCGTCAGAGATTTTGCGACATGGCTCATGACAAATAGGATTTATCAAGTTATCATTAACGATCACTATGTTCACGCCTTGTAAATCTATTTTCCGATGCCTAGAACACTAGAACACAACTTTGACTTCACCATACTTTTCTTACAATCCGCATGTCTATGTAACAACATCAAAGGAGCCATGAAGAGAAACACCCCATCACTTTCGTTTCGGCAAAGCGCAAAGAGAAGGTCTGACGTCAGGGTACACAAGGCCAATGCTATTCGATTTTACATATGTATATTATTCGGGGCAATTTTGCCTGATTTTTCTTAAATCTTGAAAACGGACATTGCCGCCTCGCGTTAATCATAAATACCAATTCATTTCAGTTTCCTCTGCCATTAGCCTATTCTCCCATGAGAATATTCGAAGGCGTTTTCTTTCTAAGTACTGCATCATATGTAAAGATGAGTATTCTTCTATTAATGCATATTTAACTGGCACTTTATTATGTATTTCTCTCTATCTGTCTCATGTTTCAATTTCTTGTTTATAGAGATAAAATAATACTAATATGTTAACTACTGCCTTTTCAAAAATAAAGCTTACTTTTATGTGAGCTCTTTCGTCAATATAGTTATGTAATATTTACTTGTAAAACAAAACAGACATGTTAGTAATCAAAAAGTGTGGAGAGAAATGACTACTTTTTTTAAAAGTAATTAGTTGCTTTGTGGGTTTGCGTTTCCAGCTTGCGAAAAATCTTTCTTGCGTTGAAATTCAAGTGTTTAAGATGATTTTAGATAGAAACATGAAATTTACTTTTATTATAGCTTTATTCATTACGAGTTGACGTTTCACGATTACACTTATCGTATCTTCAGAACATACTAAGTAAAATTAATTTGATCCACCTTTTTTATACAAAGTGTTCAGGTTTGAATGGAATGGTGAGATAGGCTTATCATATACGCAGGTAGGTGACCGCTCAGAGGCTAGCATTAATGAGACAAGAAGGCAAGGAAGAAATGGTAAAAGTTGCACTGGAAGGGCTATTTATGTATACTTAACTGTATATATTGTACAGGCTTGGGATGGATCTGGAAAAGTGAATAGAGGAATTCAACTTTCATCTTGCGCATTGGCACAAAAGATCCTTATTGTTGCAGAGCCAATAAATAAATAAAAATATAAACGCTTAAGAAAGTTTTATTTTCAGGTATTCATCTGAGGACGTGAGTAATATTTTCTAAAGAAAAGAGACCCACACAAATAATAACTTAATGTTTTTTGTAAGGAGAATAAAATTTACTGGGTAGATTTCTGGACTGAGTTCAACTATCGCTCTGGTTTGTTCAAAAGAGATCGAATTCATCTTAACGATGTCGGTTCAGCGAGAATGGGTAGATTGTTATAAAATGTTAATATAATACTTCTTTTTTATATTGGTCCAGCACTCCGCGTATTCATATTCAATTAAAATTTATTCAAAGTCTCTCATAGTATAAAAAAATAAGATATCTTTGAAATGCACGAAGTATTAAAAATATATATTATGGTTTTTTGAGTCTATTGGCTAATGAAAATCTTTTACCTTATTGGTGATATCAGACGTTAAAGATTTTATCCCAGGATTTAATTTCGATAGGTAGAAACTTTTTAATAATAATAGTTATGATTAGAGTGCGGTTGGGTCTAGTTGTATGTGAGAGAACATTAAAATGCAATAGTTTGTTTGCGTGTTACTATAGCTAATACGGATATTTTAGTAGTCTCTAGCTTCCAAGTGAACAATTTTAACTTTGCTGTGGTATACATATAATATGTAGACTAGGGGGATGACTTTTTGACTTTTTTTTTATGAAATATTATTTCCTGTAGCACGAATGAATGAACTTTTGCCTATTAATGACAAAAAATACTTTTATTCCATTGAAATATTGAAAAAGGTTACGCATAAACCACTTTGAAATGTAATATAGGCCATCTTATATGTGTTAAAAATATTTATATTAAATATATAAGTCATCAAACAGACTTTTGCAATAATTTATGCACCATAGAATTGTATAGAATTTTACAGAAAATCATCACGTCATCGCTTGGGCGATTTCTGTAGAGTTTCAGAATTTTCTTCAGCCATTTCGCGTGCGCTATATAAGCGAGATGTTTAAAGCGGGTAGTTACTAGTTTAGTTTTAATGGCGTTGATATTATTATTGCCTTATTATAATTGTTGTGTATTCTCCAGCGTTTATTGTAAAAAGATCTTGGTATTATTTGGCAAGCTAGATTTAACTCTCTCACTAATTATATAATATAATAGCATATAATATTTTATTCGTGTCTGCCTTCTCTCTTATTTTTTATAATTGTAATTTGCTTGTTTTTTTATAAAATATATAAAATCTCAATAACAGTTTCTTTAATTTGTTACTATTTAATATTTAGGTTTATTTTCTATTTCAGTTGCTGAGTACAAAACATGTTGTTCAAGAAGAGCTTTTTTAACACGGAGAAGAGCAAGAAAACCTCGAAAAATAACTTCGTCCAGTTTCAAGCACCATCAAGAAGAGGCAACGTGGCAGTTTATGAAGCACCCTTAAGTGAACAGAGTCGCATGCCCCTGAAAATCTACGTCGTTGGACTCTTCAAATTTCTTGAATCCACCGCCAAAGAACGGAGGGAGAGGATCGGCCTACTTGTTGTGGAGCTAAAAGCCCTATGGAGCAAAACATTGAACTTCCTGCATGTATCTGATCAAGCCATTTGTGCAACACTAGAAAACCTACTGAAAAACCATGAGTACTGCAAAAAGAAACAAAACTTTAATTCTTTGAATGAACTGTTTGACGTGACCAAGGTGAAAGGCAACTGGTTGTGCAAAGAAGATGAGAACCTCTATAAACAGCAAATTTTGACCAAAGGCCAGGTCAGTTATTCCACTGGTAAACCTGCTAGTGCCAAGACCATCCACCCATCCAAGCAAAAGAAGGCAATGGAAGCGACTGTGTCCCCACTTTCCAGCTCAGCACTACCTGATTGTTCCGAAACTGGCACGGATTCATCCAATAACAGCGAAGACAGTACTTGGGAGGATGAGAATGCAGCATCAACGAGGAAAAGGAAACATAACCCAACAGGCTTAGCAAGACTCCTTGCTACAAGCTCAAAGCTGTCATCCCACAGAGCAGCAAAGGTATGTCGCCAGCTTTCTGGTGAGGGCATTCAAATCTCAACCCCATGTCAGTCAGCAGTCCACAAGGCTATCTACACGAGAGCTGCTCAGGTGAAGAAGAACTTGGTGAGCACGCTTCATCTGGAAAAGTGGAGCTTACACTTTGACGGCAAACGCACTGAGGACTTTGAATATCAGGTCGTGGTCATCAAGAATGAAGTGAAAGAAACAAAGTTGGCTGCGCTAGAATTGAAGGATGGGAAATCTGTAACAATTGCAAAAGGGCTCCAGGGTGTGTTAGAGGAGTTCAACCTGTGGGGATCAATTGTTATGCTTGTCGTCGACATAACAAGCGTGAATACCGGAAAAAAGACAAGGCGTTGTTGTTCGACTGCAGCAAATGGTCGAAGATAAAGGTCACCCCAAACCCAAGTTCATCGGTTGCCTGCACCATGTCCTGGATCGGATTCTTCGCGTGTCATGGACGATGAGCTCCATGGGTCGACTAAATCTCCAAACATATAGTACTTCTTTTTGCAGGATTTAATAAGCAATTATGATAAATTGAAAGCAGCCTTCAGCAACGGTAAAACTGAGATTAAGGAAACAGGCGGTGGGAGACGACATGAAGTTTCTCTATCACCTCGCGCATGTCTTCCGTCACTTCACTGAGATGAATGAGGTCCCCTTTGTAAAGTTTCCAAAGATCCCAAACATCAACAATGCACATTGGAACTCTCGTGCCATTCTAGCCCTTCTTGCGTTCATTCTGATGCCTGACACCCGAAGCAGGCTGCGTAAAATCTGTTCATTCATTTCTTACTCATGGGCTGACCATTGGTTCAGCATCCACTTGTTACGCGCTGAAGATTTTTATGAACTATCTGCAGCTCTGAATGAATACCCAACAGGTCTCAAATGCTTGAAAACCCACTGGAAAACAGATGAATCTCCAATCAATATTTGCCCGAAGCAACCAGTGCTGTGAGCGTGAGGTTAAAGTTATGCAAGACTTGAACAGGTCCAGCCGCAACAAGGACAACCTATCATTGAGATTCATCCTGTCCAATGAAATTATTGTAACTAATTTACTTCTTTGTGTGTTTTATGACCCTATATAATGTTATATATATGTGACTCATAAGCTTGTGTTCAATCTTGTATATACTGCCAGTGAATTCAGAAACTAGACAAAAAAGCTGAAAAGTAAAATTTTTAAAATCATTTTGAGCGTGAGGTTTTTTATCAAATCACCTCGAAAGTAAGATTTTATATAATCTTTAATTAAAGCTCATCAAATTATGATACAGAGATTTGAGGTTGTAAAAAGGTCATCACCCTAATGTTGACCGTTCCGCGCTAAATGAACAAAATGACGAGGAATTAGTTGAGTTTCTTGGGAATGTTCCTTTACAGCAATTCATAATTATAAGTGACAATTTAAACTTCACAACTATGAATTTTAATGATGAAAGATCTGATGAAGGAAATCGATTTGGCTCATAATTTTTCCGAAGGCTAACGTATAGCCAATAGTAATTATGGTCTTGAATCTAACCTAAAAGTGACTCTCAAATAAAAACCAAAGAAGTAATATTCCTAATTATACAAATGCATTATTTTTATACATTTTGTAGTAAAATGGAGTAACTTGATGAAAAGAACTCGCCGCGATTTTTCACAATTCTCTGAAAATATATATTATATACTAAAACGAATGTGTTCCAAAAAAGGAAAGTACTCAAAATAGATGCTCGGCATGGATTAATTATAGTGTAAAGTTTGCTATTAGAGAAAGAAACCGTTATTACAACTTGCTAACACAATGGAAACCATATGAGCTAAAAAAATATGATTTTCCATGTTCATTTTAATAAAAAAATAAATGCGAGATTTTAGAGCACATTCAAATTAACGAGAGAAACATGGTCATCAACGCGAGATGTATTGCGAAATCAGAATATTTCTGAGGCATTTACGCTAGAAGAGATACATCGCATTTCTCCAGGTTCAGATAGAACTCACGCGAAGGATATTATGGAGTTGAAAAAGAACTCATAGAACAACTCAAAATTTTTCTAAGAAATCCTAAAAGACCCTATTGTTCCTGAAGATTCTAAGTTAGCAAATGTTGCCCCTACTTTTAAAATGGATATAAGATTGACCCTTCAAATTATAGAACTATTAGCATTAAGTATGTTGTGGGTAAACCTTTAGAGTGAAATGTTAAACAAGATTGTGGATCACTTGGAAAACAAATAAATTGAAGATAACAAATACGGATTAAGAAGACGCCGTTCATGTTAAGGAATTTGAAGACATTTTTTATCACCCCACCCCCTCCCATTATGTTTGTCCACAATATGTTTCCTTAAAAGGAATTATAGTAGAGCTTAAAGTACACGAGATAGGAAGTAACCTATTTCATTAGGTCGAGAACTTGTTTACTAAGTAAGATTGCCAAGTTCGCAGAAGATGGTAAACGAGGGAATATAGAGTAGCAAGATCCAGATTTAGAGGAAATGCAGTAAGATATAAAGAAAGTATTTAATTGGTTTGTTACACGGTACGTGAATTTAATCTAAATAAAGCTACAGCGATGCACATCGTCTCTCGAAATAAAAAATTTGATTCTACGTAATCAGCTCATCGATTACACTATGTAACAAAATTTTACTTTGCTTTTGTAGGTAGGGCACTAATTTTTCTAATTTGCTAATTTGAAAAATAATGCTATGGTATGTATACTACAAGGAGCTCTTTCGTATACAGGATGACCCCCCAAAATGGGCCCCGACTTTCATAGGCCTCATTTCTTAATTTTCTACAAGGATTGAATGAAACTTTGGTGATAACTAGTTTATTGTGTTTAAAAAAATCATATCAAAACATGAGAGTCTTAGGACCTTTCATTTTTATTCTATGGCGCGTGTTTGAGGTTACCTCGGTTTAGCTCTGTGCATTTCTAGAGGCGCAGCACAAAGTTGTGCATGACGTCCTTACAAACCAACCAACTAATGGCACTGATCTCCTCCCTGATGGCTTCCTTTGGTTCCGTGATGGTCCTGTGTCTCCCTGAGTACACTCTCTCTTTAAGGTAGCCCCAGAGAAAGAAATATGGGGGGGGGCTAAGGTCTGGGCTGTGAGGTACCCACTCAAAATAAGTTTTGAGAACGATCACACGGCCACCAAAGTTATCTTTTAGCCAATCTCGGGACTGGACTAGTTTGAGATGTAAGAGTTTGCTCCATCTTGCTTGAACCAGAACTACCACATAAACGACGGGAACAGGGTCTTCCGCTCCCTCTTGAAGGTTTTGAGGACCTCAACATACCGCTCTTTGCTGACTGTCACTGTCGCGCCAGATTCCTCGAAGAAGAATGGTCCTATGATGCCTCTAGCTGAGATTGCAGTCCATACCGTGCACTTAGGGGAGTGAAGGGGCTTGGTGGCTACCTCATTTGCTCTACAGGTCCCCCAGAAGACATTTGTATTCGAATTTACCTTTCCTTCAAGGTGGAAGTGTGCTTCCTCTGAGGTCCAAAGGAGGTTAAGGAAAGATGGGGTCTCCTGAATCTTCTCCAATATCTTGACTGCCATAGCCTTTCTTTGCTCCTTGTCTGAACGTATAATGGTCTGCTAGCACTCTTCTGCAAGTCTCACAGAATATACCGAGGGACTGACTTTGCTTGAGCACAGAGCGTTTTGGACTCTGATAAACTGACTCTCTGACGCTCTCGACCAGCTCAGCTATACGCTTAGTGAGGCGTTTTAAATGGCTTGGACGGTTGTCACTGGCTGCATTAAGGGTTTCCACTGTCCTATAGTTCTCGAAGTGGTCCACCTATTCCTGAATTCTGCTCTTGGATGGGGCTTTTTCACATTCGAACTGGTGCACGAAAGTGTCCTGCACTTTCTTGAATGAGCCTGATCTGGTTGTGTTCACGGGCGTTGTTTCTGTCATGTACTGCAATGTAAGGGTAATTAGTGAATAAATGAAGGATATATTGAATAATTAAGTCCTTTCTGGAAATCAAATCTACTCGAACAATCTTGATCAAACTTTCACGAAGAAATAGGTTTAGATCTAGATTAATTTTATGGTATTAATATGTATATAGGGAAATGGGGGTACAGTTTGGACCTAGATTAGGTTTTAAGCTATTAATATATAGAGGAAGGGGGTATCATGCATCATAGAGGATAAAATGGGGTCTCTATGTAGTAAAATCTTTTACAAATATTTATTTTGAAAAGTTTATTTAATAAAATTTGTAGAATATTAAAAAACATTTGAAGTAGGTGTATATGGTGCCTCAAGCGGCACAGACCAGATTCTGTAATAGTCAACTTGAGTTCACAAGTTCAAACTTGCATTAGACCTAACCTCTCTATTGAAAAACGTGCAATACGTTGACTATAATAAATAACAAAATGAGCATACTTTAGCCCTTACATTAGTTATACTTAATACTTCGTTGGTGACACATTTGTTATAAATTAGTGTAAATACTTTCTTATTAACTTATCCATTGCAAACCATATTATTAGTCCAATTGAGGCAGCAAAATATTGAATGGTTAAGGGGTGGGCTAATATACATCCCAAGAAAAATACTTTCTTGGAATAAAATCTCCTACTGCCATTGCAAAAGAGAGGCAGAAATTAGACTCCAACGTAACATAACGAGAATTGAACAGATAAGAGAAAATCAAAGTCGAAAGCAGAAAGAGAAAGTGCCTGAGGATAAAAGAATAAGAATTAGAACACAGACAAAATGAGCCTGACTTTCGTAGATCTCACAGACTGGAACAGATGAGGGTTAGAAAGCAACAAGAAAGATAAAATGAATTTTAACTACGGAGATCTCACAGGTTGGAATAGATAAGGGCAATAAATGAGCAGGAAAAACAAAATGAAACTGAAGTGCAAAGATCTGAAAGACTTTCTCTTGGCAGGTTAAAAAATTCCCAATCACGCAACAGACAAAATTTTTCAATGTCATTTGGAGGGTATGAATTATGACCCAAAGAGTGATTATGCATCTCATCCCAAAGTGCATATTTGTGCAATGACAAAAATTGTACCTACTGTGGAGCAAAAAAGTGGGAAATTGAACATATTGGTATATGCTGCACAATAATTGGCACAATCAAGAAGCTGCCAGATTTGTTTCATGAAAGAAATAATTAGATGAAAAGCTTTAAATTTGCTCTAGAATCAGCGCCATCCCCTGGAGGCCAGATTGTTATTGATTCTGTCATAATGCCCTTAAGCGAGCATTATCAAAGTTTAAATACAACGCAGTGCAATGAAGTAGCTGCAATAATTACAGAAAAAAAGTTTGGAAAGGGCGTTATTCGTCTTCACGGTCGTGATAATAAGCTAAAAAAAATAGGCGTCCCGCGAAGGCTTCTCATCTCGTTCGTCTTTCATTTCCAATTTTGACAAAATATTGAGAATAAATTATTGAACATTCTGTGTTTTGAATCCTTTAAAACACAACAACGGCACAAGACTTATAGTGAAAAGAAAGATGCCTCATGATAATGAAGCATTAATTCCTTCTGGTTGATGGAGAGGCGAAGATTTATATATACAAAGAATTCCCTGTCCAACTTAACTTTGCAATATCAGTAAACAAATCACAAGATCAAACTGCTAGTGGCTGAATTACAGTTAGAAGATCCCTGTTTTTCATATGGTCAACTGTATATTGGATGGTCTAGAGTTGTAAGAAAAATAAATCTTTACATTTGTGTTATTTTATATGTTTGCTAATTTTTATGAGCTAGTTATTTTCCTGGACCATATTATTTAGACTCAAATTTCCAAATTATTTCAATAATTTGTTCCAAACAAAGCCGGGTAGTTCTATAGGTTATTAATATTGGATAAAAAATTATGTTAAAGGCTGTACGATTTACTAATTTTTAAAGAATGATAGAAAATTGCAATGTTGTAGAATAATATTTTTTTATGAAAACCTTCTAAAACAATCTAGTTTTAATTATAATTTTTTAGAATTTAGTAGAATCTTAGGAATTTCCAAGAATGTTCCCCAACTTGCCAGAACCCACCCCAGGAAAATTCTAGAACCTTCTGAAAGATTAAGTAAGAAATATTTATACAGGGATTCACAGATCTGCTATAATTTTGGTTCTCGCTACTCTATGTAACAGCATCTATGAGAATATTTGAAGCTTAAAAGGCATACTTTGGTATGCCAGTTGGGAACAAGACAACGCTTGGGCACCTCACTTTGCTTGTGGACCCTGCAAGTAAATTCGGAAAGTAAAAAAAATGTTGTTTTTTAGATTTATATATTAAATATCACAAGTATTTAACTATTATGTTTGTTTGTAAGCCAAAAGTGTAATAAAGTATGTTTTTTATTTTATACAGGATGGTATAGAGGGAAAAGAAGAGGCATGAAGTTTTCCATTCCCAGGATTTCGCGTGAACCCAATGACCACTCAATAAATTTCTACTTCTGCATGGTAGACCCTTCCAAAAGTCGAAGTTGCAGATATATATGGCTATTTCATATCCCGATCTTCCATCCTCTATTGCACCAGAACCACACAGTGCTGATCTTATTGTACCTGCCCTTTCAGAAACAAATAAGCCACCTTCAGAAGAGAACTACAATTCTGAAGTTGATAATTTCAGTAAAGATGTAGATTATACTGTCAGAGGTTTGCTTTTGAGAGGAATCACATGAAATCCAGATGAGGGTAGGTTGTTCAGTGACAGCTCCTCAAATTGAATTAAATCTGTACTTATATATAATTGGAATAAGCTCCATCCCTTCCTTTGGCTCATTCAATATATCTCAAGAAGGAATATAACAGTCTCAAGCTCCTGCTCCTGCGCAAAGATCTTGTCAGAGATCTTTGTCAAAGTCAAATGCTGAGCCTTTGATTTCCAGGCTCAAAGAGTGGGATTTGATAGATCAAAAGTGGCAAGCCAAAGGGAACGTCATAAACATTTCTCAATATTCGTAATTATCAAGCTTGGTTATGTTACTGAAATGATGTATCTGGTATGTATAATGCAATTGGAATTACATGTAATTCAGATGACATGTAGGCTCTTCATTGACAGCAACTCAACAAGCATTGAATCAGTACTTCTCAATAATTAGAATAAACATTCATCCCTTCCCTTGGCTCATTCAGTATATCCCAAGGAGGACTAAAACAGTGTTAAGCTTCTAACTTTAAATTATGAGAAGCAGGGCTGGGATATGATTGGAGCCTTCAAAATGGTAGCATTTCTGATGGATCAAAAGAGACTGAAGGGACCTTATTACAGAAGTTAACTTTTCAGGCTAAAATACTTTGATAAGTTTTATAGTTCTGAACTATTTTACAACACCATGTTTCCCCCGATTTGTACATATATTCATAATATACAATTAACAGAATAAGCTCAACATTTCTTTCTAATGTCCTTATGATTCAGAATTGCTTTTTTATTCCTAACTTTGTTTTTTCTACAGTTATTCTTCTTTTTGCTTCTTATTTTCCTTCATTACTTCGATAATAAGTTTCAATTCCCATTCAATTCTCATTCATCTTTTCTTTATTTCGTTTACATCTTTCATAACATAACTAATCGTTGATTTCTCTACTCTATCTGGCTCTTGTATGCACTCATCCATATCCCTCTGAAATGCTCATATGCAATAGACATTCCACTTATGTTTTACTGCTCGGTTCATTTCACCAGTAAAATCGTGGCAATTTTGAGAATAATATTTTTATCTTTTGATTTATTTTTTTAATTTACGCGCGAGCAATAATTACACAAGGGAACAATTTTAATCACATTTTCTGGTGACTTAGATTTATCTGCCAATTTTAAATCGTATTTTCATGCTAATTTCAAATATATAATCCATTTTTACCTACATGCTATAGTTATTCTGTAATTTATATTTTCTCGTTTCCCCGAAAAACTGCTTTCTGGACGGACAAAGAGGGTGCTTGTAGAAAGCAAATACTTCAGATTACATAGTAGTAAGATAGTAATAAGTGTTATTGTGCAAAATATTTTTCAGGTCTCTTTTTTTCAGGTCTCGTGTTAGAGTGATGGCTTCGTCAAGAGGAAATTGCGTTAATGATCCAAACACCTTCTGCTACATACGAGGGGCAGTCAATAAGTTTTGCGAATCGGTAGGTCAAAACAGAGAAAGGGGGATGGCTGTTTGTGGGGGTGTTAGGACAAGTTATGAAAAGTCAGGACCTGCAGCCGCACGCTCTTGCCTCGTCTATTTAAGAAGCAGTAGCTGATCTCAGATCGTTAGTCACAAATCTTTCAACAATGGAGAAGGTTGAGCACCGCGTAGTGATACAATTTTTGAGCAAGGTAGGCAAGAATGCAAAAGAGATCCATGAACGCATGGTTGCAGTGTACACCGACACTGCCCCTTCCTATGCAACAATTTCTCGCTGGAATAGGGAGTTCCGCCATGATCGTGATTCCCTTGAAGATGACCCCCGTCCAGGACGCCCGTCAGACGTGACCAACGAAGACAATGTGGCCCGTGTGGAGAAGATGATCCTCGAAAATCGACGGGTTAAGGTCGAAGAAATCGAGCGAGAACTTGGAATATCACATGCTTTTTGTATTATATACTAATGACATGTGGTTTAATATCACTAATAAAATTCCAGCATATGCTGATGACACCTCTCTCTATGCTCATGTTCCATTTCCTGCAATGAGACTCAGTGTTGCAGACAGCCTCACTGAAGATTTGAATAAAATTCATTCCTGGTGTCTTTAGTGGGATATGAAATTGAACCCTAGTAAGTCTAAGAAAATGATTGTGAGTCGTCCTAGATCTCTCTCATCTGAACATCCAAATTTGTTAATAAATGGAGCTTTGATTAACAAGGCTGACCAGATAAAGTTTTTGGGAGTAATTCAGATTTGAATTTACTTTTGAAACGCACTTTTGAGACATTGGGCATCGTAGAAATGTTGGAGCTCTTTGTATTTTATTTAAAGTAGTGTATGATGTAAACCATCCTCTGCATAAATTATTGCCGAGATTTTATCAACCAGTCGGAGTTACTGGGTATTCGGAGACTGTAAAATTATTCCATGGCATCGGAAATTGGTCGTGATTCTACATATCCGTTTTATAAGTGCTTCTTACCGAGCATACGAGTATGTGGCTGTTACATGCTAGTTCGTCAAAGGCGCAACATATCAAACTTTGTGATCCGCACTTATAAGGCATATTTTGATGTTTCTCTTGGTGATCAAGGTAAGAAGTGGACATCACATACTGTTTGCCATAGTTGTGTGGAACATCGTCGTGAGTGGACGAAATGAAAGAGAAATGGTCTTCTTTTTAGAATCCTCATGGTGTGGCGAGAGCCAAAGGATCATGTATTGGACTGTTATTTCTGTCTGGTGAATACTAAAGAGACTGGCACGAAAAATTGGCAAAAAATAGATTACCCCAACATTTCCTCGGCGATCCAGCCAGTACCTAATTCTGAGTCTTTACCAGTTCTGATTTTCAGTGGATATGCTTCCTTTGAGGATGTAAATGATGTACCTGATATGGACGTCCACGGAATGGATTCAGAGTCTGCAGATTCATCATCAGATGATCCAGTGTTATTATTATAATATTTAATTTTTACAAGTTATTAAAAAAGAAGGTATTTCAAAATAATAATAAAAAATAGTGTACTTCTCCGGTGAATCCAAAATTGTGGTCTATTCGTTTTCCTATAGGAGGGGAGTTTCATTAACGAACTTTGTTATCCGATCAAAACGGTAAAATAAGGATACATGGGTTAAATGAATGATGTTGTGTAATTACAATCTATTTCATAATACCGTTTTTTTTTAAATAAAAGCCTGCAATCATTATTAATGTGTACAAAGGTCGCCTGAAATGCAAAAAGATAATTGCGAAAAAGCTTTATCTCACCAACAAGAAGCTTACATATAGGCTTCACTTTTGTAGGGAATATAAAGAGTGGACTGTTGAATACTAGTGTAAAGTAAAGTAATATTCCTTGATGAAGCTCTCTTACGATTGTTTGGAGCGTCTAAAAGATCCCTCTTTGGGAGAAGAATCCTGTCTCGTGTCCAGAGTGAAACATCGGGATATTCTCCGAGTCTCGGGCTACATCCCATCTAAGAAAACTGGAACATTAACTATTTTGCCCAAGAACACGGTGATAAAATCAAAATGGTACCAAAACTTGCTTCATTAGCTCATTTTTCAAACAGTTCAAGCCCAATTTTCTCATGATAACTCTAATTGTCAGCATGGTGGGGCATCTTTTCACAAAGAAAATACAATAACAATTTTTGTGATTGAGAACAACATCGAAATTTGGGGAATTCGCTAGATTTAAAGCAATAGAGAAATTGTTTGCGATAATACATTTGTCGAATGACAAACAGAGGCCATCCAGCAGCCAGCAGTTGCGGCAGTTTATTAAACCAAAATTGAGTAATAATAATCACAAATATGATCTTCATGCTAAAAGCGGTTTTATGAAGTCATGAAGATCTAAAGACATCATTGTAATATTTATTATGCCTATCAGTTTAGTATATTTATTAATAAAATACTTTTTTAGATTATTTGTATTAATTTTCCTATATGAAAAAAATATAGTAGTCTCAAAACTTTTGCCCATGACTGGACATCATTTTGCTTCATAATTTATCTTTCCTATTAAAGCTCATCTCGTACAACTTTTGCACTACTCACACTCTCTTCCTTAAACTTTATCCACATATAATCTATCCCCATGTCAATATTACTGCCGCTTTCAATTTTTTTCACGTTCTCTTTCCCTCTCATTGATTAATCAGAATTTAAACTTTTCCTTTTCCGCACGTACCACAATTTCACTTTTTCTCACTAACTTACCAAACATTGGAGCCTTAGAACGCTCTTACAGTCACGCTTCAGCACTCAGAACAAATATATCTCTCAGCATATGTAGTCTCTCTCACCAAGGAAGATCAACCAAATTCTCAAATATACCCTCTCTCCTTTCTGAAACAAAGCGTATTTGTAGTAATGGTTTGTGCTTGCTGCATACAGGTGTCTCAGCACAAAAACCTACCCTATCTCTTGATTTGTACTAAATGTTGTACTTCTATCATCGTTTCAGCTTTTCGTATATTCATATCACATACAACCATCAACAAATAGCAATTAAAAATTCCATCCGCTACTTTCCCAATTCATTTCGGAACCTCTATACTCCTTTTCTCTTTCTGACATGCGATGAATCCTGAGCGAAGGAGATGCTAAAGCACATAGCGTCACATCGCCAGGAAGAGAGAATGGTGGAAGGAAATGGATGGCGAGCTTTATACTTTTTAATGCATAGAGGAGTAGGATTGAGAAGGTATGTATGGAACGTTGAAGCTCGCCAATATCTATTATGGGTATGACTGCAGATGTGTGCAATAACCAATAAAAAAATATCCTGTCACTTCATATATGGGAAAATATGAGGTTGAAAAAGTGATTCACCATCGTTTTTTCAACACTGTTTTATATCACTACACCGCCTGGAACGAGATAAAAAGAGCTAAACAAACCTTCCCTACGAGTTGCTACAAAAGAGCTTTATATCTCTTTTCTCTTTCCACCGGAAATAAACTTGCATCAGAAAGGAACTCATCTCCAAATATGGGACATGCCAGACTACTCCAATTGGGGAAAAATAAAACTTGTTTGTTGGGAAACAGAACAGATCAGTTCAGACGAGTCAAGCCATCCATTTTATCTACACTTTGAGGACGCCTGCAATCCGAGACACCCACTTGGCTCGTTAATATCCATGGTAAGGGTCGTTTGCATTTCAAATTAAAAGATCGCAGCTAATCGCTCTACTCCTTTCTTCTTCATGATGTAACTCAAAACCGAAGCTACCTCTCAATTACTCGGCAAGTTTTACACTCGCGTTTCCATTAACTTCACTGAACTTAAAGACCATTAAATTTACTCTGCGACTTCACAAACTTTAACATAGGATAAATAGCCGAATTATCTCTTAGTATTTAATTACAACATTTGCGAGTAAATTAAGTACATTAAAAGCAATTTAATTTTCAGTAGTGAGTCTCACCTAAGTAAATTACATCTTTTATGTGTCATTTGACTATTTATTCTGCATAGTAATTAATATACGTAAATAAATTATATTCTAAAATGAAGCACAAAATCCAATATTTTATACAGAGTAATATAGCTTATATTAAAGGTCATAAAAATAGGTTTTATTGGCAGACAGTTGAATGCCGGTGGTGTCTACTGTAAGTGGGATATTACCACCCACTTTGGGATCGTGAGGGCAAAAATTAAACTATAGTAAATTAAGTAGTTTACAATAAAAATAAGCAAAATAAGTTAATACATACATAAGAAAAAAATGGGAAAAATTCAATAAAGTAAATAACGTAATTTGCTAACAGTAAATACACAATGAGGAAAAAAACAAAAATAAGGCGAAAATTAAACCGAGGCTGAGCTCTGAAGAAAGTGACAAATTGACCTGACAGTGAAAGACCGAGGGGTTGATTTGGCGCAGTTCTCCGCTTGGCTCAGATTATGGTTTTCGACTCCTGTTTTGAGCCGAATTTCTTGAGTTAGAGTTCGGTTAATCACGAAGATGAATTGCCTTTCTGCTGATGTTTTCGAAACTTAGAGTAAAGGTTTGGGTTTAAAGTTTGCCCGATCTCGGGTCGTCTCGGCACCGTGCGGCCAATGGGCGCGCGCTAGGTGGTGGTTGGTTGTCTGAGAGTGAGACGAGTCGCATTCGGATGATAGTTAAATAATTTGCGCAATTGTTGAGTTTCGGATGCTTTCTTTTACATCTACAAAATTACGCCCTCAAACTGGGTACATTTGGTGTCCTCCAGAATCGGCCACAAATCTTTCTTATCCTGAGCACTCTTACCACTAGATTAAGTAGCTATAATTTTATTATCCACTGACATACATTCATCACTGTTTATTTTGTGATTCTCGTACACAATCATTTTATTCTCTTTTTTACTTATTGTGACTTACGACTTGCCTGAAATCCTCATAGTTTACAATTTTACATTATCAAACTCTCATAATGGATATGTAGACAAGAAATGCAAACAGCTTAAATTAATATCATAAAAAATTGAAAACTTTCCCCAAGCATCCTTATAAACCTTTACCATGCAGTTTTCACTTTCAGTCACACTCTACATCTCATAATCATCCGGATGCTTTGATTCTCTGATTATTCTTTCTCCTCTTCCCACTTTTTTGGTTTTGAAAATTTCGAATACCTTTTTATTAATCATCAAAATCTTAAACAAAGATTATGTTTGCGTCTTCTGTTAAATGGCCTTTAAAACCACTTTTGAAAAAAAAAATCCAACAACACCAAAGCTTTAATTGGCCAATTTACACAATTTCTCCGTTGTCTCAGCAAGTGTAACAATTAAACTCATCTGGTTCTATTATTTTATTCGTTTTCTTTTATATTTTTTAACTTCTCATACTTTTTCTTTTCCATCCTTTTAAAGTTATTTAATTAAAATTTATATTATTTCTCTTAATATCGATTCCATTTTGTTAAATCGTTCATACAACATGAGAATTTTATTTCATTTTTTATTAATTTTATTGCTACTTTTAATAGTTTGATATATTTAATCATGTTCTTAATCTTTGTATCTTTTGCCCCCCTCATTCTTAAATTTGGGTTGTGTATTAGCTTTGGTTGTATTTGAGACATTACTATATTATAAGAGTTGAAAAAAGAACGCCAGTAGTCTTTAGGCCATTAGTATACAGTTGTACGTTTAATAGTTTGATTTATAGTTCAAATTAGAGCGTTCAAAAGCTAATAAGATAAAGAAAGTGGTGCAGGAATTACCCATGATATGTAGACACTACGACTACATAATCAAGGTAAGTAAATATTGCGAAAGATAAAGAGCTCCCTCTCGAACGCGCCGCCGTGGGTTTAGGCGGAAGAGCGAGATACAGACACGACTCACCTGGCTTTCTAGCTACAAACACCAAGTGAACTGCTTTCTACTATGTAGGTTGAATCGTCTTGTATATGACATGCATCAGAACTTGCAGAGACTAATTGACTTTCAGTGTTGAGGCCAAGGCGTCCGTATGTTCGTAGCGTTCTGAATTTGGTACGAGTTTAAAAGGAGAAGGAGAGGCTAATATTTAGCTTTGTTTAGTTACTTGCAGCGGCCGTTCTTTGGCAACCGTTGACGAGATCTTTCGGCCGGAGAGTGAAATTGAAAGAAATATCAGAATGCTAATCGGTGGCCAGCCAGTGGGTACTAAAGGCTGGTTCGTGTTTGTGGGGAAGTGCAGAAATAGCGAAAGTACTGTGATTTATCATCCTCCTGAAAGCTTGAAGCCTTCTTAGTCAAAGTGAGGGGCAGCATTTCCGTCAGGGGAGTGTGGAATGTAAACCCGTTTGGCAGTTTACCTAAAGGGAGAGTAATATGTTTTATGTGCGAATATAATAGGGGTGAAGGGACAATGATGAAGCGATTGCCTTTGTGTGTCGTGATATACGTAGTCGGAGCTGTCTGCGCATATTCCTTAGACTCCACTCACCGACTGACTGGCGATTGTTCCCTCGGGCAGCGAAATCCTCTATGTCTTCTTCCGCTTAGATTCAAACTTGGCGCGCAGGCGTGGAAAACAAATTCCTCATCGAAGGCGAGCGAGAGGTCCAGAATCATCGTATATTAAAAAGCTATGTCGGTAATTTTCCCCAAAGAGCAGATCATTTCAATTTGCTAGCAACTTTTTAAGTTTAATAGTTTATTGATTGGCTTTATTTTCAATCAAAATTAGTTGGGTCATTAACTTTTATTTGGATTGGAATTTGCATAACTTTGTAGTTACTATTTGAGATACACTTAAGCAAACTGGGAAAAATAATTTTAGAATATAAGGTGACGTGCACCCAGCCCTAGACAAATCATTTGTACATGTTCTTAAAAGCTAGGTGATATTCAGAATTTGTGTAGAAGGCAAGAGTCCTAAAAAGGGAGGAGTTATGTTGATATAAATTTGTTTCATTTTTTTCTGCAACTCAGAGAGCGAAAGAGAGGCGTCGCCTTTGTCTATATGGATGCTAAAACTTTAAAAAGTGCCGTAAAAAGCTTGAGAACAAAACATCATATCATCTATCAACCTTTGTTTGTGAAGATTTGAGAGTAGCGTCTCTGTTATTCCATAACACCGCCTAAAAGTATTTCTTGCAAAATGATTGAGAGGATTCACTTATTCCATTTTTTTCCAGATTCAATTATTCCAGATTATATAGCATCAGATGATATAATGTTGAATGCCTAAGGATCATATAAAATCAGAGAAGAGAGTAGAATGAATAGTTTTCCAATTGTCACAGTAAATACTTTAAGAATAGCAAAACACTAGATACAACTGTGGTAAAATATCTCTTATCGATTCAGCCTAGTTAGAGATCAATAAGAGATTTGTAAGCTGCCGATTACTTCGGTAAATTACGAATCAGCTAGAAAAGTTACTGGAGCCTAAGAGATCTTGAGAAATAATTGAACACGCGCATGTTAAGGTTCCTCGCATGATGGTGGTAATTGCAAATAGAAATTCCTGAAGCAAGAAATAAAGTTCTCCCTGAAGCGTTATTCAAACCCATTTAGGAAAGGATAATGGTCACCAAAGAGAAAAACGGAAGATGAATGTACAAACTAATGTCATAATATTTGAAAGAAGAAGGATGGGACAATTACTTATAAACTAAATTTTAAAAAACTGGGGAAATTATAGAAAAACATTAATTACCATGTTTGCGTTTACATTTGGTGTAATTTCCAATATAGTCAGTGTGCGTTCTTTAAATACAAATGCTTTCCACTTACAATTTTGTCTTTTCCACCATACATTCTTCTGAGATTATCTTTTGCCTCTCATCTATTAAAATTATTCTCTTTTGTTAAATCTTTTAGGAATTGTGAATATTTAGCGGTTTTATATCTCTCTGTGAAATATACTCAGGTTTTGAACTTTATATGTATCCATGTTTCCTCGACGTTTCTTAGACTAATATGACCCTGCATAAAAAACATTTATTCATTACTAAAAATATTTACTAAATCAAGAAGTTAGGGAATCTACCACAAAATCTTTTACTATATATGCAGTCATACATCATTATTTGTAGTGTACTCACTATCAATAAAAATGAAAATGAATCAAAGAGACCTCTTTCCCACAAATAATTTTGAGGTTATGTTTCAATACTGGGGTTGGATCAAAAGGGAGTTATTGAAAGCAATGAAGTTGCCATCACTAAGCAAATAGTATCATATTATTTTCTCCAAATCTAGAACAAAGAAGTTCAATGATCCTGGTACTAACAAAGGTAATTCAATACTCAGCGTTAAAATAAATGATCAAAGATAAAATAAGAGATGATGATAAAGAAATACATAGTTTTTAGAGATTAAAATTGCCCACACCACCACGCCTGAGAATGCAAAATATAATATTAGATGTATTTACAATCAAATTATAACCCGTGTTGATTTTACCCTTACGTGGATGAAAAGCCATTAACATGAGAGAATTATTCTGTAAAATTAATCCATTTTAATTACAAATGTTTTTATATTTATGCCAGTTCTATTTTTTCTGCCTCTTAGGAAGTCTCTCCTATCTACCATCATTAATAGCACCATATGTATGTGAGGTAAGGTCAAATTTCCTTGTTTCCAAAGGAAACAAGGAAAAATTCATTCAGACGATACGTCGAAAATCTTTGGCAATCACATCTGTTTATCAAAACACTTTTGCCATCCTCGGTTGGACCTGCGATTAAGGGAGGATTTATCAAAATTTTCCCCCTTTTTTTCCATCTAAAAACTTAAGATCATGACAACACTTAAATTTGGAAGGATTTTCTGGTTAGGTTAAATTTCCTCGTAAATGAGTTTATATTTCTATCATAAATTCGTAATTTTGTTTGTCAGATCGTAAACTTTGTTAGAGATGGTTTATGTCTGTTTATGCGAACATGTTTATGGCCTGGTGTGTTCTAATCTGTTGTTGTTTTAAATATGAGCAAGTACATTTTATTATTATTCACTCATTATTCAAATAAAGGTTTAATATATCAACAAGCGAAGGCATCTCCGCTCGAAAGTTTGTCGGTTGAGATTCATAAAGAAGGTGAGGATGGGATTATATTATATGTTTGGGGTCAAGAGCCAGAGCATTTTTAAGAGGTGATTAAGAGACTTCTTGGCGCAGATGCATTACTCATCTTGCTCAACCACTTCAAATTAAGAGAGATTCCTCTGTAAAGTTAGGACTAAGAATTGGGCACACAACTTTGCCAATGCTACAATTGACACTCATTTCGGATTCGTGTTTGTGTCTCTGTACGAGGGAGAGAGAGAATGAAAATATATTTTCAAACGCTAATCATAAATATTGAATGCATTTCCATTAAAAAACCTATATTCTTTAGCATGAATTGAAAGATTATCACTTTTAAATGAAAAGAGTGAGAAAAACTTAAGGAACACCGATTACAAGTACTTGGAGATGAATGTTTCTTCCTCCCTGTGGCCTTTACAAAGGCCAAACATTTAGAAAAAATATATAAGAGAAACCGCCCTTAAATCAGAAAAGTAAAATAACTTAAAAATTTATCCAAAACGAAGTCTTTCCTCCCAATGCTTGTAAAATACTTGAACTTCGCTCGGCACTTACCCATCTCCTAGATGGTTGCATTTTTCGGCGTAATTTTTAAGTTCTAGTTGATTTGGCTGTATAATTTTGTTAATCTGTGCGAATAATGTTTCTATGCTTGTTAATTTTTCATTGTTGTAAATATTAAAGTCAGTTTTTTGTTATTTTGTCGTGATATAGTAGCGGAGTTTTTTTCTATTTATTTTTGAGTCTCCGTCGTGTTGAAAGCCGCCCTTAAAGATAAGTTTAGTTGTATTTTTTGTTTGTCTGTTTGAGTGTGTCGTTGTATACTTCTATAATCTTTAATTTCCAGGAAACTAGAAGAAATATTTGGTCACAACAAACCGCGTTTTCTAAACAAAGAGTATTTTTACTTTGATTTATTCCCGTCCTTGTGTACTATTTGCTGATTTATTTTTATGCAAAGTTCTTTATTTGTATCGTTATTTCAGTGAGTTGAGTTCTCTCGTTTCTACGTTTTTCTCTCCTAAACAGATTAAACCACCTTAATTAAATAACTAATAACTCCATTTATTTTCTCTTAATACGGTTTTTCATTTGTTTCCAATATTTCCTATCATTTATTTTCTTCTAATAAACTTATTTTTTCCAGATATTTCGAAGATTATTTATTTTCAGTACGTTTCTCAGCAGGATGCCTCCACAAAAGCGAACCTGTGCTGCCTGTACTGGTTTTTTCATAAATGCACTCTTAAATGGGTAGGTTGACAGCTGCAGTAACTGTACAATGTGTGGCGAGTTAGAAGTTAACATGATCTGTTCTTTACATGGCACTTCTTCACCCAGTTAGCTTAGTGCGCACCAGGAGTTAGCCGAAGACCTTGGTCGACGAGTGACCAGCCCCTCGAAGTAGCTTGCTTGGGCGGCAATTTGCGACTTATGGTGAAGCGTTTGATCAGGTTCGACGGAGAGCGCCACTAAGAAAGGCTAAGCTGAGGTTGCCAGTAACAATGAATAACCGGTTCTCCGTTTTATCTTCGAAACAAAGCGATGGGCTTGAACTTCAAATTTTAAGCGATTTACTTATTAGGGGCTGAAAATCAACCCAATATAGAAGATACTGTTGTTTTAGAGGAGTTGTTGAGGATCAACTCAAGACACAGCTTATATTATGCATATAGGTACTAATAAGGTGTTATCTGCGAGGTATCAACAACTTCTAGCACGGTACCGTTTACTAAAGAAAAAGCTGAAAGAAATAAGTGGAAGGGTAGTATTTAAAGGCATCCTTCCGAGACTAAGTGCCGCAATTTCATTCTACTGAAATGCATCTTATATTAATAACCCTCTTAAAGTTTTTCGGCCAGGAAGAGGAAGTACACTACATCGACTTATAGAACGAGTTCTACGAGCAGGGCGAGCTATCTGACGAGAGGGGCTTCACTTAAGAGGAGTACAAGCAGCAAGACTAGGAAGAATAATTAACATTTCTCTTATGTATTTACGGAGAGTACGTAGGTGAAAGTGGTTCTAAGAGACGTAATAATTATGTATCCACTCAAAATACTAGACATCTAATGCAAAATGTTTTGTTTTTACACAAATGCGCGTACTTAGATGAATAAGATAGATGAATTGAAGCTCTTAGTTCGTTGAAAGATATCGCTATAATTTCAGGCACGGAGACTTGGATCGCAGGTTATAACAGTGAACTTATTGAAGAGAATATTACTTCTAAATACAGTATAACAATAAAAGGTATCAAACTAATACCATTTATATATACTCTCTTACTTTTACTAATCCTTCAACTCTAACTTTCATATCTTCCCTTGAACTAGCCTTGAGTGGATCTGAGGGTATTTTCTTTTGAGATTGAAATTAATTAAATTTTACTCTCTCCCAATTGAAAAATTGAAATAGAAGCTAGCTTTAAACCATTTTATGGCAAAACTATTTAAAATTACTTTGCATCAATAGGCTTTCGGCTGGATTTCACATATTTCATCCTTTCGAGCTTGGGATCTAGCCAAAACAATCGAAAATATTGTAGTATTAAGATAATGTAGTAGTATTAATCTGATGATCAATTTCACTTTCACTAATAAAAAAACTCTAAAAAGAATAATAGAGTTCTTACTTGAGAAATAATAAACATCAATAAAAAAAATCCAAATGCAGAATAAATGACTATGTCAAAACTACATTAATGGATTTCACCTTCATCTCTATAATATTAATAATTTTGAGCAAATTTTTCTTTTATCTTAAAAAGAGCAACATTTACCGATATCATTTCCAACTGAAGGATTTGAAGATAAAATGACAACTTATGGGAGGTGAAAATGTCTTAAAGATAAAATCACAGGTAGTTCAAAGACAAAGTTACATAGCCACTATAAGCCAGTAGGACGCACCTCTCCTACATATATCAAAGCAATTGCAAGAACTACAAAAACTAAGAATAATTAAACCGCCTTTTACTTTATACTGAGGCAATAATGAGCCAATTGATATACCTAAGCTAGTAGCCCAACCCACTCAGGATGCAGCTAAGAGTTTGTTCCATAGGCTTCTTTAAGGCTTGGATGAATGTTTATAACATAGGTAAAAGGTAAAGAGCTCTACTTGTTCTTATATCCTTGTAGGGATCAGAGAAGAACTAACAACTTTATAGGGCATCGATATTTCCCTTTTTCTAGTATCTCCTTAAAAGAATCCTTACCAACCCAGCAAAGAATAAATGACGCTAACAACGCAAAAAATCAAAGCTTTAACCAATAAGTCAAGAAAAAATACCAATATCAACGCCAAAAATAAAAATACCAACTATTCGAACCCGTTTGCTGGTTTCGATATGTCACAACCAATTTTACTAAGAATAAAATATACTCAACCATTGATCTCTAGAAATTGATGAAACGGCATATCGGAGAATCAAAACCGGAATTTTCAATAAACAACAGCCGAAATTATACAATTTTTAAAACTACTAACCTATATTTCTTTTCTACTACCCTCCAACGCATTCAAAATATAATTATATAAATTTTCGCATTTCAACCCTAACTAAATATCCCTCAATATGAAAAAATATAATCCCTAATATAATCCTATATATAATCCCTAAAAATCGCTTACCACACAAAGTCTTTTCAGTGATTTTTCATTACCTTTCATTTTAAAATCGATTAAAATTTACAGTTTGAATTTTCCTATGATTTCCATTCTTTCGATTTAATTTATTTTCTGTCCGTCCAAATCACTTATCCTCGTCTTGCAAATTTCTTTTTCAATTAAGTTGATCCGTTTTTTATCTGTCAGAGACGCATAATTTATCGGGTGCTTTGATCTGCAGCCGCGATCTCGGCTGGAGACAATTCAGCTCCTCTGCGGTATTAAAATTTGTGGCATTTTCCAATATTTCAGCTCCTGTATAAAATCTCTAGGAGTTAATAATCACGAAAGGTCAGTGTAGAGCACGAATCTTTACTCTATTAAGGAATTATATATTTTCCTAATAAGCTAAAGATGCCATTTATGCTAGGAAAGAGGTCATGAGAGTTTGACTGTCCAAAGTCGGTTGTGAGATTCTCTAAACTTAAATACATACGTAAGGTTCAGTGTTACTTTTAGGAATTAAAATTAATAAGTTCTTGGTGTGTTTCTCTCTTACTCTCTTTCTCTCTTTACAAAAAACATTTCGGTTATGTAATTTGTTGCAAGTTTTTCTTATCTTTAATATTTTCCCTATCTTTCTGTTTTTTTCTATTTATCCAACCTTTAAAATTGTCTGTATATACCACTCCATTTCATCATTTCTTTTGTCCTAAATATACCATTGTTGATCACACTCTACTTATTGGTGGTCAAAGTCTTTGCTCTCAATTTGATTGGATATTGATATTCTCTATGCATTTAGGATCCCAATTTTGTCTATAGATTATATACATACCTCTTTATGGTCTCATTATTTTACAGATTTCCAAAATTATGATTTTCTTTTCTTTCAGATACGTTTAGGAGCGTAATAAACACAATTCATTAGAGATAATTATATTTATCTCAGGTATTACATAGTTTGTAGACGATTTTCTTAAATTCGATTACAATAACCGTCCACCCATTATTTGCAGCAAAATAATTCTAATTAAATGGCCAGGAGAAAGTTAGGTAAAATAACGTCTTATCTGCAATTTTTAAATGATTTTAAGTTTGATCATGGCGCTGAAGATAGATTGTAAAGAATTGCTTTCTTCTAAGAAAGAAAGAGGAGGATAAATCCCTAATGCTAGCAGCAAGGTCTATTTTCAAGCTGCTGTGAGTCTTTCCGTTTCGAGAATTGTGGTATTAACAATGTAATATGGGATAGACTTAGAGGAACCACAAAAATAAGCACTTTGATGTGTTTTATGAAATATTCTAATGGGTTTACATTGAATAAAAATAACATTTGACTTAATGGAGTTGATATGGACTATAATGGTCTAAAAAGAGAACTTGTTCACGAAGTTTTAGTATCTTTCATTTTGAAAACTTCAAATTGCCAGTGGACAAATAACCGGGTTTTTTTTGCCGTGTTCACATTGTAATATGGAAAAAGAGACTCAAAGAAACCTCCCAAATGAGCACTTTGTTTTGTTTTATGAAGTAGTATAATGGGTTCACGTTGACCCAAAATAAAATTTGACTTAAGGGAGTCCAAATGGAGTATAGTGGTCTAAGAAGATCATTTGTTCCCGAAGTTTTAGTACATCTCCTTTAGAAGAGACCGAAAGGAAAGTGGTCAAAAACTGGGAAGGAAAGGTTTTGTTGTTCCCGCTTTTTGGCATCCAATCTCTGCCAAATGATTCGGGTTTCTCTCCATTTACTACAATTGCAGGAACAACTCTTCTTTGTCTAAACCCCCTAGTTGTATCCTTTTCGTCGAAAGCTGATTCCAAATTCATCAATGAATTATCTAATACTATTTCACACCTTTTAGGGGCATCTACACTCAGTAGCAACATCGTTTGTACCTACAGAATTAAGAGATGCTACTCATGTGTGGGTCCGAGTTGGTCGCCTTCATAAACCAATAAAACCGCCTTATGCGGGCCTTTTCCGTGTTGTCCGACAAAGTATACAAATTAAAATTCCGTAATGGACGTCAAGATACGGTATTGAAAGAGAGTGAAATCAGAAAAATTACCAAATCTATTTAGTTAGTAACAGGAAGAAAAGGTACTCGCTACATACAAATAGTCAAACAATTGTGAATCAACCTAAACTTTTAGATACTACGAAACAGAATGAAGGAGAATTACCAGAGTGATAGTTAAAACTTCAGTAAAAAGAATCTGTCCTAAACACTCAAAGGAAAGATAAAAAAACGGCCGTTAATAATAGGTCTGGCCCACGGTTTACATTTGCAAAAGATCCTTCATATCATCATTATTTTTAAATTGTTATTCTTTTAGTCCAAATTCACAACCCCCAAATTTATCTTATTATTTTTAGATTTAACTCCGTGCTCCGAAGCTCCCTTTAGTTAGAGAACGGTCGTGTGGCGAATGGAAATAGAGTAACGTACATAAAAAGAGGTTTTGTTTGCGATAAGATGTGTCAGCTCCTGCTTGCAAACGCTCAGTGAAATGTTAAAAGCTTGGCAGAACATAAAATTATACAAAGAAACTCAGAATAGATGATCACTTTGAAATTTTTGTTGCAGTCAATAATAAAATTAGATGAAAAAACAAATATAAAAATAAATACTAAAATTGTGGTGCGTGCACACACACAAAACATATGGTTAAATAATAAGTTTTGTTCGAAATGAGGAGTTGCATCTTCTGCGTGCGAACGCTATTATTATTGAATTATATAAAGTGTAGCAAGAATAAATTATACAAGGAACCTCAGACTTTCCTAGTATTTCGAAGTTTATATCTTTGCATAAAAAACTAATTTGTGAAAAATAATTATTTCATAATATTTACATTACCTTCCTGTAAGCTTCGCTTACGTGAAGGGTTGTATATGTAGTGTTGACCTTGTAATCCGGAAGAAATAGACTTAAAGAAACCCCCAAACTGAACACATATATGTTTTATTAAATATGTTAATTGATTCAAGTAGAACCAAAAGTACACGGAAAAAAGGTAGTCCTAGTTGGCTATATTGGTCTAAAAGCTGCACTTGTTCCGATGTTGTAGTAGCTCTTTTTTTGGAACAGTCTGAATTGACAGAGGTCAAATGACTGGGGAGTTTTTGTTGTTGCCTATTCTGTTGCAATCTGTGAAAGCGTTGCTAACTAAGATAATTCAATATGCAGAACTACAACAGAAATAAAAAGCAACAAATATACTGCAAGAACCCTTGAAGTAAGCGGAGAGTAAATGCTGCGTCCTAGGAACAATGAGTTCTTAGCTAAGACTACCTCTCTCTGAAGTTCAACTTTCGGCACAAAAAGTAATTAGTAAATTTTCTATCAATAAATATCATCAACATTATAATCGATATGTTCCGCTAACGTAAAAGAATGAACAACCTTAGTCATATTTTCCAAGTTAATATCATTTTCGTATGTATTTTGACACTAACTAATTTTTTTCCGTTAACTTGAGGAAATTCAGTACCGTTTTTAAAGAGAAATAATTGCTAAGAACATAATTTTTATGTTGAATAATTATAAAAATCTGTGTATACGTTTGTAGGAAATAATTACAATGCAATAGGCTCCATATATCTTATTTAAATCAAACAAATGAAGGATTTCATAAAGAGAATTTATGCGAAAGGTATATACTCGTAGCTGCGTTGTGAGTTGGTTTGGTTATGAAGGGTCATTTATCACCGAGTTTTGGTACCACTCAAGGGTAGCATGATGGGTTACTTGGCTCGGCTGGGTGGCTACCGGTTTCATTCTTCTGGGACTGCCTTATACGTGACGCACTGACTCCAAAATGATATAGAGTTCTCTTCTATCTTCATTGTACGTATTGCTGGGTAAAGGTGATCGGAGATTTCTTCAAGGTTAAAGAGGTCTTACTGCTGGATTCAGTATTCTTTATTCGGTTTTAATTTTGGAAATCCTTGTCTTTGAATCTTCTGAGGCACTTTCCAATTTCTCTTTTGTGTAAACGGCGCGCGCACACTCTACATATTTAACATATTACAATTGGAATTAATTTAAAAAATTCTATATGAATTCAAATAATATTATATTTACACCCTCTCCTCACTTTACTTTGTTTTACTTTGTTATAGATTAGTATTGAATTTTACAATTGTTGTATTAATATGACAAGAAATTTACGAAGATTTAATCATTTTCCCTTCAAATATAAAACATAAAAATAGAAGCTTTTTGGTTTAATTTATAGTAAATAGATTTATTTCAATTACAGATATCTTACTCTTAACAAAAACAGAACAAAGCCATTATATTAATTGCTTTTCTATAAGAATAAAGACATATGATGGCTATTTTATTATTTAATTAGAGGACATGGCAGCATCTAGAGACAGCGCTTCAATTCTTGCCGAATGCCACCATTTCTCTCATTCTTATGCTTGAATTACAATTTTACTCATTGAACAAAAAGTATATTAAATATATAGGAGAAATCAGATTTTAATTGTTACCTAAACACTTTTACATAGATTTTATAGCAATACTTGAGTATATGGGCCCACGCTGGCGGGTGCTATTCTGGACTACACTTTTTGGGGAACAATTTAGGCCTAATGACGTCAGATGGTAGCTTCAGATATGGGTAATCGCGCTGTTGTATTATTTTATTACTTGTTTTGTGGTATTTATTCTTTATTATTTAGTAAGTGCCTGCACTGCTACCTAATTATATTATTTTGTAATGCATTGATTTTTTATGATTAGTATTGTATGTTTCGTTTACCTATTTTGTTTAAATACAAAAGTCACTTTAGGCATTCCAGTCGGCATATATGGTTTGGTTTGGCGCGAAGAGTACATATTTTTAAGATACTATACTTTGAAGGGGTTAAAATTGACATTTAAATACGTGTTACCTAGTTTCTCTTAATATAAAAATAAATCTTAATTTTCACACACTGGCAACCCTTATTCGACTTTATTTTGAACATTGGCAACCCTGGAGCCAAGCAGTTAAAAGAGTGCAATTCTTGTGCATTCGATTTTTTTTTTACTTTAATACGACTTTTGTTAATTCCTCGGTCAATTTAATACTTTTGTATAGATCATGGGCTTATTTTAAAGGCGAAGATTTGCCACAGGCGTGGAAAAGAAGCGCGTCTCGATTATAATAGTGAAAGGTGGAGAATAGGGTGAGTCAAAAAGTCAAAGGCTTTTGGAGTATAATGCGTCAGACGGCAGTTTATGCGTATTGATAAAGAAACACTACAAGCAAAATCTAAGTCTTGTAGCTTGACATATTCATGTCGCGCATACGATTTGAAGTTTGTCTCAATTACATCACCCCATGCAACGAAAGCATGGCCTCGCCTCGTACATTTTACAGTGCATGAAGTGGTTTCAGTATTTTTTTATGTCATGAAGAGATCTCCGTCTTATTCTCATGTTTATTAACTTGCGTTTTTTTCTTTTTTACAGATGTCTCCAACGAGGTCTGCTAACAAGTTGTCTCTCCTAGGAGCCCCAGCAAATCAACAGCTGCCATCGAGACCGTAAGGTCTCCGAAGGTAGTTTCTTTCCTTGTAACTTCAAGGCAAATATTCTGACCATTGATCCGTGTGATATCCTCAAGAAAGTACAGCGTCTGCACAAAGAGTACAATGGATTGAAGAAATCAAATTCCAAGAAAACTGGGCAAGATAAGTAAAACCGAGCCGATTTCGTTGCTTCCCTGAAAAATTTGTTCGATGTAGCACATCGCGACGCCATGTACTTGATCAAGATCAAGGAGGACCGCGAGTTCCTTGAAGCTCAGAGGAACAGGGCAGGCAGGGGAAGAAGGGCAGTGTGGATCCGGCCTGGGTGGATTAAGAAAAACAGACACACCAGTGGGGGGACGATGAAAGAAGTCGAGCTGCAAAGGAAAGTCAAGCGTTTCAGAAAGGCAGGCCACCGTTGAACTCGAGTCTTCGACCTCGCTCGCTTCATCTGAAAAGCAAGGCATGATAGTAACTCCACCAAAACGATCCTGTGGTGCACTATCGCAGAAGAAAATAATTTCCCCGCAAGTTTCTGCTGCTCTGGACCGGACCAACATAAGTGACCGTCAAGTTGCACAAGGACAGCATCCATTCGCTGAGGAGCTGGGAGTGAACGCTGGAGAATTGTCGTCGCACGCCAGCACGATCAATCTGCAGTGAAAACGTCATGTCCAGGAAAAGGTTGCAGAGCTGAAAGAAAACTTTGTTCCTGATGTACTGCTCACACCCCCACTGGAATGGAAAACTTATTTTCTCCCTCACAAACGAAGGCGTTGTGGACCGACTGCTGATCTTCGTTTCTGAAGAAGGCGTAGAGAAGATCCTCGCAGTTTCCATCACTGAGGGCAAAGCAGAGCCTGCAAAAAACCCCACCCATTCCGTTATATCCGAGTGGGTTATTTCCGATCGAATTCAAGCGCTGTGCTTCGGCACAACGGCGACAAATGCGGGATCCAAGGGTGGAGTTTGCGTTCGATTGCAACAAATCCTTGGTCGAGATCTGCTGCATCTTGCCTATAGGAATCATGTGCTGGAAATTCTGCTGGAAGCCTTTTTTCCGACCCTCATCCTAAAAGCATCTCAAAGTTCAGATATCGCTGCCTTTGTCTGTTTCCGAGAGTTCTGGCACTTTGTTGATCAAGACCAGTACAGGACAGCAAACAAAGAACTCAATGAGGACTCGGTGGATGACGTCCTCAAACTCTGCCAAAGCTGCCTCCGAAAATACTACCTACGTGACGTGACGACTACCGGGAGCTGTTAGATCTAGCCATTGTGTTCCTTTGTGGAATCCCTCATTGACCCAAGAAGATCTTTTCCCGCGAGCCGGGAGCAGTGCATCGGGCCCGATAGATGGCAAGAGTGATTTACGCTCTGGAAATGTGGATTTTCGCAAGGTGCAGGATTTCACTAAGAACCCTCGTACGAAGTAGGAGGACCAGCTGCAATGTTTTCTGCACGTTGTCGAAGAGCACCGGTAAATGTATCCGATGGCCAAGAAAGGAAGTCTGGCGAAGTCAAAGCACTGATTACTGATTTGTGTAATATGACGCAATTTCTCCCGTCTATGAAGAAAAGTATGGTGACTGCACGACATGAAGATATCGTTCAATCCAAAAAAAATTTCCATAATTTTGTTTCTGATGGAAATAGAAAAAAAATAAAGAGTTCCGCATTAACATCATTTAATTTTCAAATTCCACCCCTATTGACGTGAGACCCTATTGGAGATTGTTTAGCTTTTGTCGTGGTGATTATTTATTAAGTAATTTAAGATGACGATAGCGCCGCTGACATTTAGCAATCGCCTTTTGCATTCAAATCGTATGTTAGCCTTTCGAATTAGGAATATTACGAGTTTTTTAAAAGTTGTGGGGTGTAGGGTGGGGGGACTCCCCATAATTAAATGGTGGACTGGGGGAAGCCTCCCCATTTCTAAAGTAACTAAAAAATGTTACTTTGGTAATACTTGAGTTTATGGGTGCACGCTAGGGGACGCTGTTTCTGGGCTACAATTTAGGCCTCATGACGTCACACAGTAGCTACTGATGTGGCCAATCACACCGTTGTATTTGTTTTAGGGTCTCTATTCTTCATTATTTAGTAAGTGCCTGTACGTTTACTTGATTATATTAATTAGTAATGTAATGAATTTGGTAATACTTCAGTTTGGGGCGATATTTCTGAGTTACAATTTGGGTTTTATTGCGGCAGATGGTAGCCTAATCTAAATATGGCTATTCATCGCCTTTTATTAGTTATTTCGTTTTTAGCCTTTATTCTTTATTACTTATTAAATGCTTGCACTTCTACTCAATTATATTATTTAGTAATGCATTGAATTTTTATGTTTCGCTTACCTAAAATAAACCATTATTTTCACAAACTGGCTTCCTTAGCACGATTATTGTGCATTCAGTTTGTTTGACCTTAATATGAATTTTGTTAATTCCTCGGTCAATTTAATAGACTTTTGTATAGATCATAGCGTCATTTTAAAAGCGAAGATTTGCCACAGGTGTGCTAAAGAAGCGCGGCTTGATTATAATAGTGAAAGGTGGAGTTGGTTTCACCTTTGTCGTGAGGTGATTATTTATTTGTTAATTTAAGAGGAAGATAGCGCAGCCGACATTTACCAATTCTCTTTTGTATTCACATCTTATATTAGCCTTTCGAATTAGGGATGTTACGAGTTTTTTTTTAATTTGTTGTGGGTGTGGGGGGTATGGGCTGAGAAGCATCCCATTTCGGAATTAACTAATAAATGTCAATTTTGGGGCGGAAATAGCTTAAAGTAGGCGTTACTATCGTCTTTATTCTTTCGATAAATGTGCAGAGCCAATCGCATAAATTGTAGTCCAGAAATAGTGCCCCTTAGTGTGCGCCCATAAACTCAAGTATTACCGATTTTATAATTACTGAACCAAAATTATTATATTCCAGTCTTTCGTTTTTTCTAAGATTGTTTTAATTTTGTTGAATAATGGGAAGAAAAAATATTTAGTTATTCGTAGGAGATATTTAATTATAATATTGATGATGTTTACTATTATAAAGTTACTTAATATTGTTTAGGGACCAACCTTTGAAATTCAGAAGGAACGATGGTTAGTGGTTTCACAGCTCTTCTCCCTGAGTTTCTCTTTAAATCTTTAAGGGATTTGGCATTAGTTATTGTCCCTCGTTGTAATTTGCAGAATTTTGTTTCTTCTTATCGTAATATGCCTGCTTGCAAAGATCCCTCCAGTTTAGAAAAAAAGGTCATTTGACCACTATTCATTCAGTCCTTTCCCAAAAAGAGAGGTGATGCCATTCGGTAACAGTGTTCTTTTTAGAACACTTATCCATTCAGATTCCCTTACACTAAATACTATAGTTGTGGATCAACGTGTAAGTCCATTAAAAGATTTCATAAAACTTCAAAGTGGTCATTTTTTAGTTCTCTCTGAGTGTATAATTCCATCCTACAATATGGTTTCTACCACAACTTCAAATTTGTAACCTGAACACTAAATGCGGCACTTGGCAACTATTAAAGGGATGTTTCCTAGGTATCGCAATTTTAATTTTTTAAATCTCAAAACTTATTGCTGCAAAAATTAATATATTAAAAAGAACCCATATACGATAAACTAGAGTACGAAAAGCTGTGTCCGAATCTATTAAACTCATTAATTATGAGCAGCTTTTATTAAAAAATACTAATTAAAACTACTTTATTAAATAGTCGTGTAGAATTATATAACAATTGTAAGATTCTAGACCAATTAAAAATATTGAAGAAAAATTTACTGTTAGTAGAATGTACATATTTAATGTTATTTGAAACTCAAATTGCATGTACAAAAATTAGTTCCATTTGGAACTCATATTTACCGCGGTGTGTGCGACTCATAGATATAAATGAGAATTGCAAAGTATCTCAAGATTAATACAGGGTACTTTCCAGATGCTTACAAAACGGCAAAAATGATTTTTTTTGCCCAAGCATGGAAAGGCCCCTACGTTGAGAGAGAGCTACCGCCCAATTTCACTCCTGGAATTTGGCGGGAAATTCTTTGAGAAGATCCTCAACGGAAGACTGGTGTCTCACCTGGAAGAAAACTCCCTCTACAACCCTTGCCAATTCGGGTTTAGAAAGAAGCGAAGTACGGAAATGGCAATTAATGTCATAACGGAAAAGCTTTCCCAAGCCAAACGGGACAGGAGTTATGTGGATATCGTTTGTCGGGATGTGTCAAAGGCGTTTGATAAGGTGTGGCAGCGGGGCATGCAGTATAAGATCTTAAGGCTGGGTCTAAGTGAAGACTTAGAAAGAACTCTCTGTGCCTATGTCATGGAGAGAGCGGCGTATGTCAGTCTAGGGTGCACGGACGGACCAAAGTTTCCGCTCACTGCGGGCCTCCCGCAGGGGGGGTGTCTGTCCCCCACCCTTTACTCGATATACACCGCGGACGTCCCAGACACTGTGTACCCCAATTCCCTCAATATTCAATACGCCGATGATTTCAGCCAGATAATCGTATCTCCATGGAGGCATGCGCCGTGGCAAGCTCGCATGACAGCGATGGAAATCGCGAACCTTAACAACTACGAGGCTCAGTGGAAAATAAGAACAAACCAAGAGAAATTCAAGGTGGTCCCCATCGGACGCACCTTAAGGGCAGACGTGCGTGTGGGGGATACGCGATACCCCTACACCAACGAATGCAATGTACTCGGTATGAAAATCACCTCTACCGGGTACAAAAAGCACGTCGAAGAAAGAATTTCTCGAGCCTCGTCCGCTGTCAGAACTCTATACAGCTTCAGAAATCTACGTGAAAGCAACAAGAAGAAGATCTACAATGCCCTTGTAAGATCTACGTTGCTTTACCCCGCCTCCACCCTCTTATGTGTCTCAAAAACACAAAAGAGGCGTCTTCAAGTAGTGCAAAATAAATGCATGTACCTAATAACGGGTACACGCAGGCATGAAAGAAGACGGCAAGAAGACCTGCACAGAGAGGCGGGGATAATTCCCATTAACAAAGTCATAGAAGAACGGACCCGGAAAATGCAGGATCTGGATAATCGTGAACTGAGTGATGAAATCACCCAGATGATTAACCAGAACAGAAGAGCTGAATGTCGCCCCAGATTCCCCAGCTCCGCCAACCGAGTGGCTGGCGGAGACGAAGTGCCGTTCTATGCGTAAAATGAGACAAAGAAATACCTGTGAAAACAAGATCATTCACAAGAATAAAGAAAAAATTCGAAACCTTACTACGACAAGATACCGATAAAGACAACCTTACCAAGAAATTAAAAACCCAACGATTACGAAGAGAACTTCGAAAGAAGTTAACTACAAAAGAAGAAAGAAGAAACAATAAAACTACTAAAATACACATACAATAAAACAATACAACAAGCACGCACTTAAATATATTAAAAACATATACAAAACAGGCAATGCACAACACAAACCATAAAATACTAAAGTTGCTAAGACAAATGGCTTGAACGCCATAATAATTATAATTTTATAATTTTATAACTTTCTAATTGTTACCAAATCCAAAGACAGCAAAATGAATTCACACAACCAAAAAAATAAATGAAAGTGATAAGTCTTATCACCAGACCCTAGGCATCTCTTTGCACCTCTTCCACACTTTTTTCTCTCTTCTCCACTTGTCTATTTTCTCTGTCCCCCCCCACACCCTATCGTCTCCCCTCACATGCACCCGCACTTATACAAAGTCAAAGTCAAACTCAAGATTAAGCTTCAGCATCTGAAGACTTTCAAATTTGCTGCCGAATAAAAAATACTCAATAGGTCACCGAAGATTTCTTTACCATTAAGGAATACCTTATCACCTTTACCAAGCCTGCAATCAAGAAAGAAGAGAACACCATCTCTTTGAATCAGTGCCTTACGCAAAAGGCACTCCCCAAAGAATCCAATCGTTATCCAGCAAGCTGATCGAAGATCCTATCTGGCTATAAGGAAGTGGTACAGAAAAGTTTGTGGTAAATGACCCTTGGTAACCCCAAAATCATTACGCTCACAACACCCAGAGACGAACAAGGTTTAAAGCTCTCAGGAAATTTTGTACTGTTGAGAATTAGATGAAAACTCCTTCTTAACCAAACCTACAGAAAAAGTGGATGATCGTGTCCAAATGGATTCGAAGTCATATTGCGAGTTCCTTGAGAATAAATTACTAATCTGGTTCAAGAGGAAGCTATTGAAGATAAGGAAGGCATTTTTCTTCATGTAAGATAATGCTCCTCTTCATGTCAACAACTTCTCTAAGAATTGGTTAGAGCTGAAAAAAATTCTCGGAGACAAAATTATGGATTGACCGCACAAAAATTGCCACGTAAATCCAATAGATCTCCTGTGGACCATCCTGAAGACGAACGTTTCCGCAGATGGCCGGTAATTTAACCACTAATATAACCTTTGGAAAGACATCCAAGATGCTGCAAAGAATATCTACAAAACTGACTTTAAATTTATTCACACTTTTCTCCATAACCCTTGAAAAGTTCTTATTTTATAATATGTTTCATCTAATTTTCATTCATAATATTTATTAAATTTACTTCACATAAGACGTTTAAACTTATTATAATTTGTTTATATATTTTTTTGCATATTTAAGTTGAATACGGTATTTATTCTAATTAAAAAATGCAAACTGCAAATGACCTCTTGAGAATAAAAGTCACTGCAACACAAAATTTTATTATTTTCTTCTTGAAATGACATTTAGTATTCACATTAAATTTCTGCTCTATGAAGAAGCGGTACACAAAAATGTTGCTGTTTTAAGTTTTTTAATCCATTCTTAGATGCATAATCAAAAATCTCCAAAGGTGAAAAAAACGAGATATTAAGAGAACATTATATTTGGCAAAGTAAAACTCTCCATTGATATTATACTATGTATTGATTTTCCTATTTTTACTAGATACAACCTAGCTAATAACAAACACTGATTGTAATGGCGAGGGAAGCTAAGCCACATTGCCTGTGTTTAATCACCGTTAGATCTACAACTAAGATTATTTTTTTACAGCAGATGGTTTATTAAAAAAAAATCCCGCCACCCTTCCTTTTGCATTCGTAGGTGAGGTCCTTCGACCGGATTTTGAAATTTCCATAACGATAAGAATGACACCGCTGCGAAGTCCGTGATCATCAAGGGCCGAATTTCATAGGAGCGGAAGGGCAACTTGAGTGATAAAATTGTGTTTCAAACTCTCCAACGAGCATGACCCAAAGGAACTCACCCGTTCTGCGTCAGGCCAATATGGGCATCATAACAGTTTCACCAGTTTCCACTATGGATGAACATGTTGTGTGCGTGTAAAGAAAGAGGGAAGGAAAATACTGCTATATTGTGATTAGCTGTATTCAGGATGGCGTACATGGACGGAGCTGCCTATACATATGTTTAGGCTCGTCGTACCGCCTCCCTTGCGGCTTCCCAATCATAACACAAAAATTTTTATTATTTGCTGTCGGAGGGAATCAAACACTACCAAGACTAGCTTTTTATTTTTATATATTAATTATTTTAGCTCATTTTATTTAATTTTAAGAGAACTCGACTCTTTAAAAATAAGTGTACTGCCCAACATATCTAGGAAACGCTTATTCCCAACGAAGATTTGCGTGGGCAACCATTGATTTTGAATCGGGCAAACTAAGGGATGCTCTTCATCCATGTCAAGCAAATGAGTGTATTCAATAAACGACTCCAACAGCCCCGAAAAGGACTTTCAATTGGCCTATTTAAAACTTCACTTTTACCAGCCGATACACGGAAGCTTTTTCCCGCCTCAGTCGCACGGGGTGATTTTCGCCCACTTGTGGGGGATAGATTATGCTTATTTTGGTAAACTAAGTTGCACTGACGCAGTTAGGATATGCGGTTATATTGGTCTATTGTGACTAGGCTGAATATAGGATATAAGAATTAGTCTGGAGAGAAACTGGGTTTGATAGGGTGATGATGCTTTAGGGGAGTTTGAATAGCTTTGCGGGGTCGATTCCATGCCACAATAATTTCATTTTATCTCACGCGTTATTTTTGTCTTCTCCTTATCGATTGCCTTCTTTTTGATGTCTTTTGTTCTCCTTGATCTTTATGTCTTCCAATGTCCCTTTCTCATGTCTTTATATACTTGTATCAAGTGCTCATTCACGTAAGATTTCTCCTTCTCTTATACTATATGCAGCCATGGGCAAAGGTTTTGAGACTAATATATATATATATATATATATATATATATATATATATATATATATATATATATATATATATATATGAATCCAATGTCCCGCATGAAAAAATGAAAAGGTGTTACCAAGTACTTTCGAACTTTATTAAGTTCCTTATCAAGGATAACTACAAGAAATAATATTATATTAGAGGTATATATACGAAAGAAAAGTATGAAAGACCGCCTCAAAAACAAGAAATCACCAATGAGGAAGACGGAAGGGGGAAGGTAAAGAAACACATTAACAGATTCACAGAAATGGAGATAGCTTAACGAGGGAGATTATAAGACACGATGAGCAAAAGAGGAGAAAATACAATGTACAAAACAGAGCAGTGACAATTAAAAAATATAAAAAAAAAGAAAATAAAAATAAAATAGGGATAACTAAAGAATGTATATAAAAAACTAAGAACGATAGAAATTAGTTCTGTCTTTCGTTCTTAGTTCTTAAATTATAGAGTTAGTGATGATGATGATATATATATATATATATATATATATATATATATATATATTGGAAGATATCACGTTAACGTGATGTATATTAGTGGAAGATAATGGTAAACCACAATATTTGAATCAAGATATTATTTATAACTATCGGACTAGTTTCGGCAAGATGCCATTTCAACTAATAATGAAGAAACTAGGCAAGGAGCACAGTAAATATATAAGGTAAGACACATCCTAAACAAAATGAACTAGCAGGAAACAATCTGGAAAAATAAAATAACTCGAGTGTATCTGGCGTGAATTTCAAGCTAAACAAAATGAAATGGAACCGGAAACAATCTGGAGAGTTGCTAATCCTCGAGACGCATTGCATCAGGGGCTAATAAATAAGATTGGAGACTATTCATTATATATTTGTTAAATTTGTATTGCACTTCAGATAAATTAAAATTATCAACTTTGTTGATGATGATGGATTCCGCAATTCTCTTCTCAATATAATTGTTTAATGTATAAATAATTTTTGCATGGTTAAAATCAATTCTATGGTCGTGCCGTGGCATATGCGTAAAAAGACTTGAAGAGTTTGTACACCTTCTGATATCAGGTAAATGTTCTTTCATCCTCTTATAAGTTTTTTCGCTAAAAATATGGCTTAAGTATGGATAAACACCTTTCCCCCATCCTATGCAATCTATTTATGGAAAACTATGAAATCCTCCTACTTCTTAGGATCCATTCCCAACCTCTTATCTGGTTCCGATATGTAGACGACATCCTGTCGGCATAGCCCATAGACAATAACAATTTCAATTAATTTTTCAACGACCTTAATTTGTTACACCCATCGATAAAATTCAGGGTAGAATGGGAACAGAACAATTCTCTACCGTTTCTCGACATAAATATCCACCGTTTAAAAAATCATATTCACTGCTCAGTCTATCGAAAGCCTACAAAGTCAAATGCTTACATACATTTTTTATCATTACATGACAAATCCGTTAAGATATCTGCTCTTTCTTCACTCTTTCTCCGGGACTATAAACATGCAACATAATCTTCCTTCAAGATGAATTTAACCCCCTTAGCTGCAATTTTATTGAACTAAAATACCCAATTCACCTTATAAATAGATTCCATTCCAAAGCACGCACAAACCTCTATGCCATATCCACACCGCGAAAGGACGATTTTTAAAAAATGTATTAGTTTTCCATATGCTCCAGCCCTGGCCCCCCTAAAATCATATGCTAACGGAAATAACATAAATTTTAGATTTAAATATTCTAATACAATTCGAAAATTTTCGACTAGACTGCGTACAATCAATCACGATGCTTGAGTATACAGCATACTATGCCATAATTGCAATTTGGCCTACATCGGAGAGTCGAGTCACTTTAATAAGAGGATGAAAGAACATCGAGCCGATATCAGTAGGTTTACGAACTCTTCAAGTCTCTTTCCGCACATGCAAAAGCACGACCATAAAATTGATTTCAAACAAGCAAAAATCATTTATAAATCAAACAATTATATTGAGATGAGAATTGCAGAATACATCATCATTAACAAGGTTGATAATTCTCGACTAGACTGCGTACAATCAATCACGATGCTTGAGTATACAGCATACTATGCCATAATTGCAATTTAGCCTACATAGGAGATTTGGGCCACTTTAATAAGAGGATGAAAGAACATCAAGCCGATATCAGTAAGTTTACGAACTCTTCAAGTCTATTTACGCACATGCAAAAGCACGACCATAGAATTGATTTCAACCAAGCAGAAATCATTTATAAATCAAACAATTATATTGAGATGAGAATTGCAGAATACATCATCATTAACAAGGTCGATAATTTCAATTTATCTAAAGGGCAATAAAAAATTAATAAATATATATCGAATAAAGTCGCCAATCGTATTTATAAACCCACGGAAGTAATGGTTCTCGGAGATTAGCAATTTTCCAGATTGTTTCCTGTTTCATTTCATTTTGTTTAGCTTGCCATTTGCCCCAGATACACTTGAGTTTTTCCCAGATTGTTTCATTTTGTTTAGGATGTGGCTTACCTTATAAATATTGTGTTCCTTGCCTAGTTGCTTCATTATTAGTTAAAATGGCATCTTGCCGAAACTAGTCCGATAGTTATATATAAAATCATGATTCAAATTTGTGGTTTACCATTATCTTTTATATATATATATATATATATATATATATATATATATATATATATATATATATATATATATATATATATATATAACATGCTCAAGGTATTACGTGAGAAGGCACTATAGGCAACAAGCCTGCAAGGAAAATAAAACTAAGATTCCCAGTACTTTCAAACTCTTTGGAAGTTCCTTATCAAGGAGAATGAACTTGGAATCTTCATTTGACTTTTCTTGTAGTTGTTGTTGCATATATATATATATATACATATATATATATATATATATATATATATATATATATATATATATATATATATATCGGGTGTCTCCCTTAAAATGATGCATTTTTAAAAAATCAATATCTCAATAACTTCCTTCCTATTCATGACAATTTTCATATGCAACATACTTTTAATCTTCTTTATTCGAAAGAAAAAAACGAAACTTAGATACTTTTTATAGTTCACAAAAATCAAAACGTGGGACAAATAACTGAATATCGAGATAAAATATTTTTTTATTGTGCAATATCATATAGGAATTTTCACGTTCTTATAAAAGCTTACAACATTGAACATCTCATATTATGTATATCTTTATTTACAGTTCCTCAGTACTCATAATGACGTTGTGAGAAAAAGATCGCATTCTCATTAAAGCTTGTTACTGTCAAAAGGAATGGAAGACTGGAAGAGTATTGCGAGAATTTCCTAGAAAAATGTGCAAAAGTCGTGTTGTGAAAAGTCTCTTAAAAGAGATTCGCGAAACGGGAAGCGCTAAAACATCTTTAAAACCGGGAAAGGTGAACTACATTAACAATAATATCTGCTCTCATGAAGATACACTAGGAAATCATTTATTGCAAAGAACATTTGCTAAAAACTTGACTATCGGAAGGAGTTCTGTACAACGAATAATCTAGACACAAAAGTTGAAAGCTTCAAAAGAATTGTATCTCGTAGAAAAAGTGCTACTGTTAAGGATAGAAAAAATAAGATGCAGACAGTTACTTGATGACTTCTCTGTCGCTAATGTAAAAAAATTTATCTACACGGATAAAAAAATTCCACATTAGACATTCTGCGAAACCAACAAAATCAAGTTGTTTACAGGCGTGGTAAAAAGTGTAACATTCCGATAAACAGATTGTATCATTAAATTTCAAAATTTGCCAAAAAAGGTTATGATATCTGCAGGGGTCTCTTGAAATGGCAAAACAGATGTTCATTTTATCGATACTGAAGAGACAAATGTGAATTCTGCTAATTACATTGAACTCCTGAAAACAATGTTTTTGCCTTATTGTCGTCGCCTGTATCAAGAAAATTACTTTACTTTCCAACAAAAAGGAGCACCTTCGCAAACAAGCCACGCCACACAGTCGTTTCTAATAAGCAATGCGCCAAGATTAATAACGAAAAATGAGTGGCCACCGCAAAGTCCGATTGTAATCCTATGTATTACTCTATTTGGTAGTTAATAAAATAAAAGTTTTACTAAGGTGGGAGAGTGGTGTAGGTGGTACAGGTAGTGGTGGTAATGGCGTAGGTGGTGATGGTGTAGGTGGTGGTGGTGAAGGTGGTGTAGTTTTCTCTAAGTGGCGTAGCTGGTGTTGGTCTAGGTGGTGTTAGCGTAGGTGGTGTAAGTCGTGGTGATTTACGAGGTGGTGTAGGTCGTTGTGGTTTATGAGATGGTGGTGGTGTAGGAGTTGTAGATGGTGGTCTTGTAGCTGTCGGAGGAGGTATTGATATATGTGTTGGTGTTGTAGGTGACATGGGTGTATGCGGTGTTGGTGTATGTGGTAGGTGTGTATGCGGTGGTGATGCTATAGGTGATGATAGTGCCGGTGGTAGCATTGTAGGTGGTGGCGGTGTTGAGTTAGGTGGTATAGGTGTAGGTAGTGGTAGCGTACTTGTTTTCCTCTAAGTTGTGGTAGTGAAGGTGGTGGTGGTGGTTTAGGTAGCGGTGGTGTGGGTGGTGGTGATGTGGCTGTTGGTGGTGTAGGTGGTTGTGGTAGTGGGGAAGACAGTAGTGGAGTAGATAGTGGTGTTGTAGGTGTAGATGGTGGTAGTAAAGGTGGTGGTGGTGGTGTAGCTGATGTAGATGATGGTGGTTTATGAGGTGGTGTAGGTTTTAGTGTAAGTTGGTGGAGGTTTAGGTGGCGTAGGTGATGGTGCTATAGGTGGGATAGATGGTGTAATTAGAAGTTGTGTAGATGGTGGTGGTGGGGAAGACGATGGTGGTTTTGTAGGTGTAGATGGTGGTGGTGCTGTAACTAGTGTAGGTGATTGTGATGTATGATGTAATGTAGGTGCTGGTGTAAATTGGTGGTGGTGCTGTAGGTGGCGTGATGGTGTAAGTAGTGGTTGTGTAGGTGGTGGTAGTGTAGGTGGCGGTGGTGCTGGTGGTGGTATACGTGATGTAGGTAGAGGTGGTGGTGTAGTTGGAGGTGGTGCAGGTGTTGGTGGTGGTAGTGTAGGTTGTGGCAGTGGTGTAGCTGATGTATATGATGGTGGTGTAGGTGGTTGGTGGTGGTGCTGTAAGGTTGGGTTGTGTAGGTGGCGTAAGGGGTGTAAGTGAGGGTGGTGTAGATGGTGTAATTGGTGGTGATGTAGGTGGTGGTTGTGTAGAAGGTGAAAGTCTGGTAGTTTAGGTGGTGTAGATGTAGGTTTTGGTTGAGGGGTAGTTTGTGATGGTGTATGAGGCAGTAGTGTAGGTGGTAGTGGTGCAGATGTTGGTGGTGGTGCTGTAAGTGGCGTAGGTGGTGTAGGTCGTGGTGGGGTAGTCGGTTTGGATGTAGGTTGTAGTGGTGTAGTTGGTAGTTTTGTAGCTGTTTGTTGTTTACGTGGTGTTGTACGTGGTGATGGTGTAGCTGCTGTAGGTATTGTTGTTGTTGTTGGTGGTGTTGTAGGTGGCGTAGGTGATGTAGGTGGCGTAGGTGATGTAGGTGACGTTTTGGTGTAAGTATTCGTGATTTAAGCGGTGGCGATGTAGCTTTTGTACGTGGTGCTGGTGTAGGTGATGTAGGTGGTGGTGGTTTGGTGTAGGTGCTAGTAGTGTATGTGTAGGCTGTTTCGGTGGTGGTAGTGTAGGGCGCGGTAGTATAGGTTGGGTAGGTGATGATTCGATAAAGAATGTAAAACAACATAAGGCTTTCAAATTTCTCTATAATCGGTCGAATAGTTCTAATGTTATTGCCAAAGCAAAAATAAAAGCAAACGGGGACCGACCGACCGTCCGACCGACAAAGTGATATGTAGAGACGCCCGCTACTAGACTCACACGCGACTAAAAATTCAGTTAACCAGAATTGAAAAGCAAAATACGTGAATCTTGGTAAGAAATTGTCATTAGCACATTCTCTAAAGCGTCACTCATATGTGAGCGACAGTGCATTTAATGTTCATACCGTGTCACTCATATGTAAGCGACAGTTGCATTTCTGAAAAAGCCGCGGCATTCATATATGAATGACGCCTGGTTCAATTTCTCTACCAAACTCTCTATAAACTAGCTCGGTAACAACGCTTATATTCGCCAAACTTCGTTCGCACATTCATTAAGTTTTATAGTTACTCGTATATTATGGAGCAAATGTATAATTTTATTATATTTTTTTGTTGTGTTCTGTTTCATTTTTGTAAGGAAAAATAAAAAATAAAGAAATATAAACATTTTATTCGCTAGAATATCAACCATAAACCAAAATAAATAAAACTTTCTTTACAAATGTTAGCTACAAATATTTTTCCAATTGTGTGTTGTAAGAAAAATAAAAAAATAAAAAATATTAATATTTTATTCGCTAGAATATCAACCAAGAACAAGAATAAAACTTTATTTACAAATGTTAACTAAAATATTGTTCCATTTATTTTTCGTGTGGTGTTGTCCAAAACATGAAATGCAAAATTGCTTATTACCACATAACACACAACGTATTTACAAGTTTTGTTCGTTTCTTAGCTACTTCTCGGCCAGCATTTCTTTGAATCCTCTCATAGCAAAGGACGCATCTTCTTCTTCTTTTTGCTGATTTGTTTTCCACTTCGCTCATAACATGTGCTGATTGAATAGATTGTTGTACGTGTCTTATATTAGTAGATAAACCAAGTAGAGAAATAGAAAGATTTTCCCTCAACTCTGTAATTCCAATTTCAGAACTTGTAGCTTTCTTATATATTATATGTGCATTCACTACCGATATCTTAAGCACAAGTTCCATTGCACCTTGCTATACCATTTCATTCCCTTCCTGAGCACAGAAGCATACGAAGTCATCTGGTCAGATATATCAATCCCTGCTTTTCCTGTATTATAGTCAATAATAGCTGTTGTCTTTCGTTTTCTAGATCTTGTCTGAACATTCGAAACTGAGTTTGCGGCACAAGGTTCAGGCCTCACAGCGACTTCTTCCATTTCCAGTTTGTGTTTAGTCGTCAGCAGCCTGACATCTCGGGTGTCTTTGCATTTCAAGACTGCAATTCCATGTTGTTTTTCTCTATAAATCATTTCGCTTTTCTTCAGTTTTTTTTCAAAGACTTCTTTTGGCATATCCACTCTGTTGGCCCGAACTGTACCTACTACATGGGTTCCCTCTTTTAGAAAAAAACTTACCATTAAGTAACTTGTGTGGAAATTATCTACCTACAAAGTCCTTCCATCATTTCTAAGCATAGCAGTTACTTGCATACCCCTTGAGCTTGTGCTACTTCTCTTACTCCTTGTGATAGAATTGCCTGAGGCTGCCGCGCCTCGCTTCTATCACATATTCGTACTCATGCTTCCCACGTGTATCCTGAGAGAAGAGAGTAGCATGGCGTTCTTATCGCCCTAACATTTCCCGAGTCTAATCTTCCCCCGCTCCAAGTTTAATCAAGGAGGTTCAATCCCCCGTTTGCCTGCAGGCGTCGATCTGGCCAGATTGAGTTAGGCTTATGGGAAGATAAGAGTGTTCGAATCGCTAGCGGGACATTCCATGGAAGTCCCGCATTGCCCCATACCCCGAGAGGCTGGCTCAGGCTATTTATGCCATAGAATTTTGAATTTGAATCAGATCCCGATTATATTCGTCAAGCATCACGCCGATCCGGTCTCCCTTGTGCACCTAGGAACTGTCTACCTCGAGAACCCCCTTATTGTCCAGAAGAGGACTATATCCTTGAGTGCCAAGATTCGTGCCTCTCGAGACGCCAAGTCAACAGGGCCCCCCTGTTATTCAATTGTTCAGAAGAAAACAAATTTAGAACAGTCATTGTTCTTCGAGCCCGTTCGATAAGAAACGGTTCTCGTCCACCTGATATCACGTCAGTGGTAATTTAATTCCCCCCTTTTAACGTTCTTCAAGAGAACGCTTGGTTACTCGAATAACCTCAATTCTTCACCCTGAACATCTCCGGTATCCTGTCCCAAGGATCGCTCGTATTTCCGAGCCCTACTTCGCTCCCACTCCTTGAAGTCTGTCCTTCCCCCCTCGTTAAGGACAACTCCCCGAAAAACTCTCCTCCTGGAAAGGGAATCGCCAGTAAGACCGAAGCCATTCCTTCAAATCGCCTTCATCTGCACGCCGACCTTATAAATACGTAAACTACGAATTGCACTTAATTATTTAACTTTGTTGTCAACGTAACTCCGTGCTTTAACACGGATTTAGTCGACCCTTTTCCTTCTTGTTTGTTTTGTCATTTTAAATCCCTCCAAATCTTAATCCACCGCTTAGTCAAATTTATCCTATGACCTTTTCATTTCATGTGCATCTCCCATTTTAATCCCCGGTCATGTAAATATTTTCCATGTGTTATTTTTGTTAGTTTAATTAATAAAATTTTATTTTATTAATGCTTGCAATATTATTTATCCTTGGGCTCCGTTCCACTTCTAAGGTATATTGAAGATAAATAAGCCCTCTCCAGGCCTATTTATTAACGTAGAATAATACACGGTCATCTGATTAATTCCCCGCACTCGAATATAGAATAATCCCCACAAAGAATAGATATATAGTATATCGACGGGAGCCTTTTCTACGACACTCTTGTTGCAGACTTTCCTTCATATACTTGTAAAGACCAGCAATATCTTTCTAAAGAGCTGAGCTTAAAATCTTTGATTTCATATTTATGGGAGTAACAGGATGATATTGTCGAAAAAACAATCTTCCTCTCCATGGGACTAATCTTTCATCAATGACAATATTTACTTCAGGGGTGTAGAGCCCTTGAAATTCGTCTTGAAATCAGCTTTCTCAGCTTTACTAATCCAATCTATATGATAAGTCCGAAATATTTCGTAATTTATTCTTTATCTGTTGGTTTCCATTGGTTTGCTGAAAATCTTCGTGTATTTAAATGTTTAGGGATGCATTGTAGAGCATATCTATTTGTTTCTGCTACTATCTTAGTAATGATTTCATCATCTACAAAAGGGTAAATACTTAGGCAGGAGTAATATCTGCTGGTATTGTTCTTCTTAGGCCGCTGTTTCCAGTATAGGGAAAAATTTTTAGGGATCCAAGAATTGTTTATTGACGCCCATCAAAACTGCTGATGGAGGTAGTCTTTTAAAGCAACAATCACAAATAGTAAACAGATGGGCAAAACATTTCAAAGTTTACTGAACCAGCTCAAGCCAACTGACAATACAGTACTAAACGAGCTCTTAACGCTGCCACAAATGCCTGTCCTTGACCATGACCCAACTTTTGTAGAAGTCCTCTCAGCAATTTGGTCTCTGAAAAACAATAAAACTCCTGGGCCTGATAATATTCCACCAGAGATCATAAAAGATGGTAGCTATCTCTGTTACAGGAATCTTCCCATGATTATTTTGAAAGTATGGACTGAAGAAACTGTTCCTCAACAGTGGAAAGACGCCAACATTGTAACAATCTATAAAAACAAAGGGGAAAAATCACAATGCGGAGACAGCAGAGGTATCTCCCTACTATCTATGGTGGGGAAAGTCTTGGCTAAGATACTCCTCAATCGTTTATACACTATATATCTGAGGAAATATTGCCGGAGATCCAGTGTGGGTTTAGACCAAATCGCGGAACAGTTGACATGATATTCACAACTAGACAGCTTCAAGAAAAGTTCAAAGAACAGCATAAAGATCTTTTATGGGCTTAATAGATCTGTCCAAAGCCTTTGATTCTGTCAATAGTGAACTGTTATGGGAAGTACTCCACAAATTTGGCTGTCCATCAAAATTTATTAATATCTTACGACAGTTTACGATGGAATATTTGCTCGCGTCACTGCCGAGGGAGTAGAGTAGGAACTCTTCGAAGTTCTCACTGGTGTAAAGTAAGGTTGTGTCCTTGAACCTGTGTTATTTAACATGTTTCTTTTCTGTGTTACCACCGTACTCAAGCAGAATATAAAAGAAAACAGCGGTGTGAAGATAGCTTACAGACTTGATGGTAACCTTTTCAACATCAGACAATTTCAGGCAGTCACAAATATTTCATTAGAGACAATCTTAGATCTACAATATGCAGATGACTGTGCTTTTGTTGCACATACACCAGAATCATTACAGGCTACACTAACAGCAGTAAAAAATGCTTATAGAAGGATCGGACTCTCTGTCAACACTAACAAAACAGAAATACTATGTCAATGAGCAAATGGTCCCCCACATGATCCACCAATTTTCCCTATTAACAACACATACTTAACCAAACCCAATGATTTTAAATACTTCGGAAGCTATCTCTCCTACAACTGCATCCTGGATAATGAAATCCAACATCGTCTACGGCAAGCTTCAGCCTCTTTCGGTAGCTTAAGGAAAAGAGTGTATGTGAACAATGACCTGAGCGTGAAGACCAAGATAGCAGTCTACAGGGCAGTATGTATCTCGACTTTAACATACGGATGTGAAGCCTTGACCACATACAGCCGCCACATGAAAATGTTGGAGGCCTTCCACATATATTGCCATCAACGTATTCTGGGAATCACCTGGCGAGATAGGCTGACCCACAATCAAATATTTGAGAGAACTTCATGTACCAGCATAGAGACTATTATTACACAACACCAGCCTAGATGGCTTGGACACGTAATAAAGATGCCAGAAGACTGGCTACCGCGAAAAATACTCTACAGACAATTAGACGAAGGTCAATGTTCAGCAAACGGCTGAAAGAAAAGATACAAAGACAATATTAAGGGAACTTTAAAGAAAAAAAATAAAAACCCAGCAAATCTGCAAGACTTCGCCGCCGATCGACATCTTTGGAGGACAATATGCCGTGAAGGGGCAGAAGAACTGGAAGATAGCATTAGACAATCAAGAAATGACAGACGTATAAGGAGGTACGCCCGTCAAGCTAACCCTGTACCACACGACGTGATATTTACCTGTCCTGTATAAACAAAGTGTGCAGATCAAGAATAGGAATCTACAGCCATCAACGGAATCACCGATGATCTCGAGGAGAGCGTCGTCATCGGATACGATGGACTCTTATTTACAAGCAAGGGAAAATCTGCAGTTCGATTTCGGAACTCAGTCCAGCAAACTCTGTTCATATTTTCATTTATCGGAGTTGAGATATTTCGTTTTCTTCATCTTCATCAATAACCAAGTCAGCAAGAAGATATTGAGCTCCATGCTCTTCATCACTGTCCTCTTCATCAGGACTATAATTCGGATCGATGTCGGAATCGTCACTTAGCCCAACAAGCAAATCTTCAATATTTTCTTGACGTAATGCTGTTATTTTGGAAGAAATAATGAATGAAAATCACGAAAACGGTGCTTTAACAAAGTGATCGATTGCACAACATTACGTAATATCATATCACTTTTGCCAATTGACTTATTTCTTTCGTGAAATAAGGTAATTTTTCTGATAGAATAAATGATTAAATTTTACCCAAAATGATGCAATATTGCGCAATGTTGTGCAATAGAAGAAAGGATGACGTTTTTTTTGTTAGGGGGGGGGTATTATTTTGAAATAATTAGAAAGATATAGTAGTAAAATGGTGTCACTCATATATGAATGACGCAGTCCAGAAAGGAAATTACGTACCATTACATCCCATGTCACCAGTGTGAGGGGCAACAAGCGTGACATTTGGGTAGGACGGTTTTAAAAAAATGGCCTAGTAGCGAATGTTTAAATGAAGTTAGAAAAGTTTGTGTGTAGAAAAAAAGATTAGTGACTCATCAAGGAGGTGGTCCAATCGATCATTTACTGTAAGTTAAATTTATGTTTATTTATTTCTTTACAATCGATATTCGTTTATTTACCCATGTGGTTACTTTTGTGAAGTGAAAGAAAACTATAAAAAGGATCTAAATTCCGTGTTTATCATTCGAAGAAGCAAGATGTGCATCTCCTCCTGTGATATGAAATATTGGCTGCAAATCCTCCCTGCGCGTAGAAAGAGCCGGATGACGATGCCCATTTTGGTCCGAGAATCGTGGGTCGACAGGTAGTGGATAAAGTCATCTTTGTTGGTTAGCTTCTTGTAGACGGAGTATTTCAAGCCTACGTCGGTCCTGTGTAGTTTCATATCTAGACTTTGTCTACTACCTGTCGGCCCACGATTTTCAAACCAAAATGGGCATCGTCAGCGGGTTCTTTCTGCGCCCACGAAAGATTTGCCGCAGTAGGGGAAGGGAGGCCTAACAAGAAGTCCAGTTCAGCTCCTACTAGCCCTCTTTCCATCGCAATAGGAAGAAAGCTGGCACCCTCCACTAGACTCACCCTTCAAGCTGGCATCAAAGTGGAAGATATCTGCCGCTCCAAACCACCGATGAAAATCAACTCCGTAGTATATAGGCTGCCCTACAGCGACTGTTCCCAGGCATACTTTGGTGGGCATGGACATCAGAGTGAGGGGGAATAAGCAGGACATTTGGGCAGGACGGTTCAACAACGCTCTCACAAAACTCCTGGAAGATGCTGACCACTGCATCAGCTGGAAGAAGGCAAGAGCATTCGCATATACATCCCACAGAAGGAGGAGATAGGCATTGGAAGCGGTATTCATAGCTACGTCAAAATGCTTGAACACCAACTCCAGCTTCTTCAACATAAGTAGAAACGTGGATGAGTAAGTGGTGTTTCCCTTTTCTTTGCCTCCTTTACCTTGATTCCTCAGAAAACCGACGAATCAGCGACGAGTTCGGACTATGGTCAGAGTTAAGTTCGTTCCCATGCGCATATAAGACGGTGGTCCCGAACCTCTTCGCGGGGACTACAAGTGGACATTCGAGGGACCGTGGTCGCCGAAGGAAATCGGATGACTGTTGATGGAACGCGCTATGCTCATTCCGAACTCGTGCGTACACAACGTTAACATGTCCACATAGAAGAAAATTAAAAGTAGACAGAAAACAATTAGTGAAAAAGTGCACGCAAGTGAATATGAATAAGTGAATAACAATAATATTAGTACTCAAAACAACAGTGAATAAACAAATAAGTCAAATAATGAAAATGTGTAAAAATAAAATAAAGAAAAGTGAAATGTGAAATGTTCTAAAACAAAATAAAATAATAACGAAAAGCGAAGTGTTCAAAATAAATTTCGTCGGAGAAAAAATAATACCAGTATTAGTGAATAAATTCGAAAATTATGAAATAACGAAATGTACGTAAAAAGTAGTTATAACGGCAATAATAAATCGAGTCTGTAACTAGTTTAATAAACTATGAAAGGATTAAAATAATAGAAATGTTAAACGATACTAAAGTAATTAAAAATATTCCTAAACGATACTAGAGTAATTAATAATAAAAATATATGATAAAAAATTACAAGTAATTAACAAACAACAGATGTGATAATAATGTATTAAAAGTGTATAAATATTAAAATAAACTATGAAAGTACTAAAATAAACGATGGAGGTATTAAAATAATTGAAATACTATAATATGCAAATAACATAATCGACTAATAATTAATCCTAAAATTACAAGTAATTAACAAACAACAGATGTGATAATAATGTATTAAAAGTGTATAAATATTTAAATAAACTATGAAAGTACTAAAATAAACGATGGAGGTATTAAAATAATTGAAAGACTATAATATGCAAATAACATAATCGACTAATAATTAATCCTAAAATTACAAGTAATTAACAAACAACAGATGTGATAATAATGTATTAAAAGTGTATAAATATTAAAATAAACTATGAAAGTACTAAAATAAACGATGGAGGTATTAAAATAATTGAAATACTATAATATGTAAATAACATAATCGACTAATAATTAATCCTAAAATTACAAGTAATTAACAAACAAAAGATGTGATAATAATGTATTAAAAGTGTATAAATATTAAAATAAACTATGAAAGTACTAAAATAAACGATGGAGGTATTAAAATAATTGAAATACTATAATATGTAAATAACATAATCGACTAATAATTAATCCTTAAAATTTAAAATAAAAAATACGCTTATATTACTAAAACAAACCCAATACATGTATAATATCAAAATTAACTAATGTATCGATTAGAAAATATGATCCCCTGGCAATCCTGGGGAGAACCCCTTTATTTCTTACTCTCCGCTGATTTAACAGAAACTTTCACCACTATTACAATTTATTTTTTTATATATTGTATTTAATTTAAATATTTGTAAAAAAAACTTATTGTATTTCTTTCTCTAAATACAATAACCTTCGTCCCCTAATACCAAACCCTAACACATTCACACTACTTTCACTCAAAGACACATTAACACACTAACATAAAACAACATCCTAGACAAGCCTTCGCTATTAATAAACTAATCAGAGAATTTATGACATAGAGCACATAGAGTAATACTTAAGTCAGGTCATTCTAGTAGACTCCCTTATAGATCACTATGAACTATACCTAAGCCCCTCACAAACAAGCAGTACACACATCTCTTCAGGATCTGTGGACAGACCAGGGAGCATAGAGACTTCTTATGGGCCGTTTACCGCGCAGAAAAGAGGTAGAGGGTTTTAGAACCTTGAGGATGAAACTCGAATGGATCACAAATACTAAAGCACCTAACCCTGTGTTGCTATGAAAGGTCAATGATTCATAAAGAGGACGCCTTTTTTTTGGATTCATATGGCATAAATTTGTTGGATGAGGAGTCATTTTTGTGGCGTGATGACCGCGACACTATTATATGAGAATATGGTTTATGTGGAGAGATTGTCTCATTCAGCCATGCTAAAAAACATTAAAATAAAGTGATAAAAAGTTAACTATAAGCAATAAATATACACTAAATCTTGTAATAGAATTGACTGAAAACTGACAAGATATATAATGAATAAATTCAATTTTTCACAACATGCGTCATTAAGTTTACTTTCAAATTACTATGAAATTAGTCGAAAAGTTTAACTCGATTAAGTTAGGCAAAAAATACTTTTTGTTTAGTCGCTGGGAATAACTCTGTTCGGAAGTGATTCACATAATTAAAAAAAAACTGGTCTTGATCAATTAAGAGAATTAAAACTTTTTTAATATTTCACTCCAATTATAAACTTATCAGAGGATAGACATTATGTAATTACACTCACGAAAAAATAGGCATGTTTTACATCGACTCTATGGTAGTAGTATTAACATAATATTTAGCAAGTAATATTGCAGGTACTCCTTAAATATTATGGTGTGAACTCGCTAATTTATTTGCGTGAATCATCAAGTATTATTGCGAGGAATTGTTAAAAGATACTTTAAGAGAATCTTCAAATTAAATTGAGAGAAATTACCAAATAATATTAAGGGGAATCGCAATATAATATTGCTAGGGAATCGCTATATAAAAATTTAGGGCAATCGGCAAATAATATTCAGCGACACAGGAATGCGAATTTAAAGAATTGCTACAATTTAATTAGACTACAAAACTAGGACCAGCAAAGACCCTAGGGTCCACTTAAGACCAGTACAAGACTTACTATGGTCAAGATTACCTACAATTCGGCATTAGAGTATATGCATTTAATAATTTTATATTGATCAAGTGCACACTTATCTACAAGTATACCTTCATATCATGCATTTTCTAACTACGTACACATTTATCTTTGAGAGGACCCATTACTCTACCAATTCTAATAAGCACATTGCCTCTCTCACTCAAATATCTCATAGAAACGATCTCTTCCTTCAGGTAGGTAGGAATATTAAAATAAATCTGGACTCATGTTTTACAAGAACAAAAGCGAGAATCATTTAGGGAGGGTAGCACTTTTGTTTATATATTCCATCCCGATTGGATAAGTTGGTCTTCCTCCATACACCTACTAGGTTATATTTTCACACGAGGAATACTCGCCTAATCTGTTTTTAAATATATTAGCCCACGTACTTTTCCCAATTAGGTCGGGTATGTTGCTCCACGTTTGAGTGATTTTATATGTAGAAAAAAAGGGTGATATAGCAATGTTGACTAATTTATATCCTTTTTAACGGGGTTTTGCTCTATAATTCATCTCGAAAAATAGTGAATTATTTATGCTGGAAAACCTTTTAAAATTTAAAAATCTCTATCTGCTGGTCATGTGAGCTTCTATTGAAAAGGAAAAAAGTTTTAGGCAACGGAGTCTTTCTTCATAAGTTTTCTTACGAAGTTCAGGTATCAGATTAATCGCCCTGCGATTCACTCTTTATAACACTTTTACGTCTTTGCTAAGGTTGGGAGACCAGAAATGAACCTCTTAATCCAGATGCGATCGCTAGACCTATAAAAGTAATTCGATGTGATGTACCCTAGCATTTGATTTGCCTTTTTAGTGGCTTCCATGCATTGCTTCTATATTTTGAAGTCTGCTGAAATTATGACCACTAGTTCCTTTTCTCTCTACGGATTCCAAAGTTTTACCATTCATATAGTAAGTCTATTTAAGATATCTAAATCCTAAGTTTAGGACTTTGCATTAAAGTGTGTTAATTTTTTTTTGCTATTTATCCGCCCACTCGACAGTTTTGTTTCGATCTAGGTGCAGTTCCAAAACATCGCATTTAGCTGCAGCACTTTATCTTGGTGTCTTGCGTGAACTTAGCAATTTTACTATTTAACCCGTTATTGACGTCTTATGCATATATATATATATATATATATATATATATATATATATATATATATATATATATATATATATAGATATATAAATATATTCTCATTCATGACTACTCGCTGTGATCTTTTGGCGATCCAGCATTTTATCCATTTAGGAATTCACTCCACCTGTATCAAAATTATGTCCACTGCTCTGTTATTATCGTAGTTGGAAATCATTTGGTGAAAGAATTCCAAGAGATAAGTTAGACAGTATTTTCTGCTTCTAAGACCAAGCTGATTTATTGAAATTAGGTTATCGGATTATTAATTCTAAGACTTTGTCAATTACCTACCTTAGCCAAATAGGAAGAAAGTTTCTTGGATTGTATTTGTCTCTCATTTTAAAGATAGGTGTGATATTAGCTCTCTCGAATTCTATTGCGAGTATTCCGTCAGATACAGTGTGTTCGGGATAAATTTGACGTCTTAATTGTTTTCTTTTTAACATGTTTATGCATCGGTAAATAGTAAATAACATCGGATAGCAATACAAAGTAAATGTTGGTTGAGAAAAAGTAAGCTGATATGGAGGAGTGGAAGCCATCTCATCATTGGGAAAGAGGTACCTGCATCATGATGATTTGCGCCGGGTATCAAAATGCCAAAAATCATGGCAGGTGCTCTTTACATTGTTAGCACTGTAAAGGCTGGCAGACGTAAAATGTGCAACTGCAAAAGAGAGTACAAAACCATGCCTGGCAGAAAAGAAAAGACTAGGCGTTCTGATTGTGGCTGCACCCCGGAATTCATCCATCAACTGCAGGGCACGTTGATAGAAGGACCCGATCAAGGGAATCCGTCTTCTGACAAGAGCAATGGTTGTTGTATTAACCGCTATGATGATGGCGCTGAATGAGGACCTTCACTACCATTCGTACAAGAGGCGAGCGGGACAAATTACGAGGGGCGGTCAATAAGTTTTGCGAATCGGTAGGGCAAAACGGATAAAGGGGGATGGATGTTTATGGGGGTGTTAGGACAAATTATGAAAAGTCAGAACGTGCAGCCGCACGCTCCTGCCTCGTCTATTTAAGAAGCAGTAGCTGATCGCAGATCGTCAGTCACAAATTTGTCAACAATGGAGAAGGTTGAGAACCGTGCAGTGATCCAATTTTGATCAAGAAAGGCAAGAATGCAAAAGAGATCCATGAACGCATGGTTGCAGTGTACACCGACACAGCCCTTTCCTATGCAACCATTGCTCGCTTGAATAGGGAGTTCCACCATGGTCGTGAGTCCCTTGAAGATGACCCCCGTCCAGAACGCCCATCAGACGTGACCAACGAGGCCAATGTGGCCTTTGTGGAGAGGATGATCCTCGAAAATTGACGGGTGAAGGTCGAAGAAATCGAGCGAGAACTTGGAATTTCACATGGAAGTGTTATCAACATCCTCCACGAGAAGCCGGTTGGGTCCTTAGAAACCTTACGCTCCATGATCGACTTCAATGTCGTCAAAGTCCACAAGGCCAGAGTTGCACAAGCTGCCCTACGCGAGTGCAGGTTCGAAGAGCTCAACCATACCTCACACAGTCCAGATCTGGCCCCCAGCGACTACTTTTTATTCCGCCAGCTCAAGGCTGCACTGCGTGGACGCTGGTTTGGGGACGATGAAGATGTCCAGCTCGCCGTCCAGGAGTGCATTGAACAGCAGTCGGGAGATTTCTGGTTGTCGGGAATTCGAAGCCTCAGGGACAAGTGTCGCAAGTGCATTGAAGTCGAGGGTAATTATATTGAAAAATAATAATACACTTTTCCTCATATCTCGTTTCCTTATATCTGAATTGCAAAACATATTGACTGCCCCTCGTATTATAGCTAAGGCCAGGATAACCACTTGGTGAAGGCAAAGAAGCGTTTAAAAAAGCTGAAGCATGTTTTTGAACGGGGCATGATCTGGTTTTTCTCAGATTAAAATAACCTCTTGCAGGACCAGTTGCACAATATCCAGAACAATGGATCTCTTGCCAGGGCATTACGCTTAATTCAGAAGGATATGTGGAGCTAATGGAGATTGTAGTCAAACTCTGGCTGGAGAGACTTGCTACTGGAATGTCTTACCTCAGTGAAGACTCAGAAGTGTTTGTCAGGGAATTTATACTACTTCACCTGCCCGACCTTTTGGCCTACCAGATTCCTTTATTCGAATCTCACGGGTTACTATGTGTAGAAAGCAATGGAGAAAGTCACTAATGTTTCTGCCTGTAGCCAAGTAGATGATGGTTGCAAAGAATATCTTCCCAGTGAGAAACGCATGAATCAGATTCCAGAGCTGTTTTGACGGCGTGATGGAACCGTCAAATTAGCCTGAACACCCTGTATAGGGCATTTAAAGCTCCAGTAAAGTTTAACCATTTCCTTTTTTAATTGCTTAACATGGGACGGGTATACACCGTCTGATGGGATTTTAGAAATGACTTATGTTTTTTTAGCAAAGTTATTTCTAATAATTCTTTTATATTATCAAAAACAAAATGGTGAAGTTTAGAAATAAATATAAATATCGAACTTTTGTGAATTTTTTGAAACCCAAAGAATTAGAAATGGTGAAGTTCAGAAAATTTAGTTTTATATATCTTCTTCTATAACCATATTTTAGCAACGTGATTTTTTGAAAGGGGGTAAATTTAGTTTATAGTTCCTTTTTAAAATTATTATAATTGACAAAGTTCAGAAAATTTATAAAAATTTAACCATAGCAGCTTTTATTTAGATTTTAAACTTTAGACTCAGTTTTTTTTTTGTTTTTTTTTAAGAGCTCATCTGGCGACTGCCTACTTGGGCATTATTCGCCGTATTAAAACTGGCCTAGTTCTAGGCTACTTTAAGATAAAATTAAAGAGAAAAAAAAACAACACCCCGAAAAGGGGGAAAGGAAGCAAGCTGGTGTGTCAGGGAGAGGTCCCCCCGGAGCAGGAGCGTGAAACCAAAGGGAAAAAAACAAAACAAAAAAAAACAAATGCAAAAAAAAAAAAACGAAACAAAAAACAAACCTTGCTTGAATAATAGGGAGAAGGCCAGCCTCCCCCAAGAAGTCAACAAGTCCACAAGTCAATGTGCACGAATCTATCCCGAGTACAAGGGACAGGCGGTAGTGACCCCGCCCATCTCGGTACCGGGACAGGTATCGTGCGCGAAGATCAACCAGACTGGGACATTAAACAAGAATGTGCCGAACAGTCTAGGGGACGACGCAGTCGTTGCAATAAGGCGCAGGTGAGCGCTCCATCAATAAGCGATGCGTCACACGAGTGTGTCCGATTCGGAGACGACAGAAAGCAACCTGAAGCCGCCGCGGCATTGGGTGATAGGTCCATGGGAACAATCGCGGCGCAATGGCACGCAACTTTAAGTTCCCTTCGACAGTTTGCCATCTTCTTTGCCAAGCAGTCCGAAGAGCTGCCCGTATTCCTGCCATGTAGTCGGTGTGAGGAAGAGCGAAACGCTGGTCCGGTCGCAGAGTCCTCACGGACTCTTTGGCGCCCTCATTCCCCGCCATTCCTACATGTCCAGGAACCCAGCAGAAGATAATCTCGACATCCACCCGGCTCGCCAAAACCGTGGCGTCACGGATATCGCGAACCAGGGGATGCGGAGATTCCAATGCCCCGAGAGCACTCAGGGCGCTTTGTGAGTCGCTATAGATCACAATCCGGTCTCCGAACCGGGCACGTCGTGTAATCTCCCGTACCGAGTGGTGTATTGCCATCAGCTCGGCCGTGAAGACAGACGCAGCGCCTGGTAGAGCCCCGCTGACTTCAAACAAAGGGGAAACGGTGTGGAAGCCGACCCCCTCTTGGGACTTGGAGCCTTCCGTATACACTGGCACGGTTCCAGCGTGACACGATGTGTGCTCCAAAAAGGTCGAACGCAATACTCCCGGTGCAGTACAAGCTTTGGGAGCAGAGGCGTGGCAACAAATAGCCAAATGTGGTACCCTCCAGGGTGGCGTCCCGGGCAGAACCAGGGGCGCCACCGGCCCGAGAGCAATAATTAGCTCTCGAAGGAGTTTCCTGGCCCTAAACCCAAAGGGCTTAGGATATGACTCGCGTCTCTCGGCCACATAGGCACCATCGAGATCAGCTGCGGATGCAGTGAGAGCTGTTGGCGACTGAGGGAGACGCCGGGCGCACGTGTACAGGCGAGCGATGCACTGCACGCGGCGCAGAGCGAGTGGCATCTCCCCAGCATCGACCAACAGGCTCTCTAAAGGATAAGTGCGGAAGGCTGCGGTCGCAAGTCGAAGGCCGGTGTTGTGGATCAAATCCACCTTCCGCAATAAACGCTCGGCTGCGGATGCATAAAACTCGCATCCGTAGTCGAGCTTCGAACGAACAAAGGATCCATAAAAAAGTAGAGCAGTAGCCCTATCAGCGCCCCAAGCGCTGAACGTCACGAAACAGAGAATGTCTATGGCGCGGATACAAGAGACCCTAAAGCTGCGAATATGAGCCTCCCAGGTGAGGCGTCGGTCGAATACAAGACCAATGAAACGGTGCGACTCCACCACATCCAAGCGCACCCCATTAAGAAACAAATCTGGGTCGGGAGGAAGCCGTGGATGGTGCACCACCCTAGTCTTGGCCAAAGAAAACCGAAACCTGTGCGCTTCGGCATAGCAAGAGACGCAGTTCAATGCCTGTTGGAGTCGACGCTCCAGAGTTGGCATCTAGGCCGCGCCAAAAGAGATCGAAAGGTCGTCCACGTAGAGCGTAGCGAGAACATCTTCCGGCAGCACCGAGGTGATGCCGTTGATGCTCAGGGCAAAGAGTGTGACACTGAGGACATTTCACTGCGGGACATCCTCTTCCTGCTCCTTTTGGCCGGAGAGGCCTCCCCCCCCCGGACGGGGAATCGACGATCTCGCAAAAATTCAGATATAAACATTGGGAGGCGTCCCCTCGCCCCCATCGTGTGGAGAGTCTCCATAAAACTGTACGCCATGCGGTATCATAGGCCTTCTCCAGATCGAAAAACACCGTGGCGCAGTGCTGTCTACGAAGGAAAGCCTCGCAGACGGCATTTTCCATTTGGAGCACAGCATCCGAGGTGGAGTGGAACTTGCGGAAGCAGCACTGTGCGGAAGACAGATGGCCTCCACTGTTCAGGAAAAAGGTTAATCTAACATTTCCTAATTTCTTCATCCACTTGCACACGCAAGAGGTAAGAGAGATTGGGGAGAAACCGGTCGGAGTAGAGTGATCTGTCCCCGGTTTGCGAAAGGCGAGCACATTAGCGATTCCCCAGGAGTCTGGGAGAAGACCTTACACCCAGATCCTGTTGAACAAATCTAACAGAAAGGCCATGCCTCGCTCTCCCAGGTGTCAAAGCATGGCGTACGGGAAAACGTCCGGACCATGGGCGGTGTCCGAGCACGAAGCGAGAGCGGAACGCAACTCACTCACAGTAAACTTGTCGTTAAATGGTTCTCCGCCTCTGGAGGTAAAGTCCAGCCGGCGGCCTTCCACCACATCACTACATGCATTGCATGCTGGCGGAACGGCATCACGGCTAGAGAATGCGGAAAAAGCGGTCGCTAAAGATTCCGCCACGGACGCGGATCCGAGATTGCGGGCGTGCTTCGAAATATACTGGAACCTAGCCCTAGCCCGACGAAATTCAGCGACAGTGAAATCGTTCGGGCTGCGCTTATAGCGCATATAGGCATAACGCTTCTGTTTGAGGGCCATCTCACACTCGGCCGAACATTATGGGAGTGGTCAGCGTGCAAAACGGCCAGACGTCCTAGGAATAGTAGTCAGGCCCACGGCGATCAGGTTGCCGGAGAAGAACTCAACGGCCTCATCTACCGTCCTAAACTCCTCGACTGAGATAGAGAATTTAGTAATTTCCTGAAATGCAGGCCACCTCGCCCGCGCCAAGCACCACCGAGATGGTCTCTCAGGTGGCAGTTGCCCTGAAAATGATATTTGAATGGGGAAGTGATCACTCACATGGAGGTCATCGACCATCCCCCAATCAAAATCAGGCTGTGCATCCGAAGAGCACAAAGATAGGTCAAGGCAAGAAAATAAAGCGGTTCTCGGAGAGTGATGCGTAAACTCATCCACGTTTAGGACACCCATCTCAAGCTCTTCGATCAGATCGGCAAGGACTTGTCCCCTGGGATTTATGAAGTAATCTACCCAGAGAGGATGCCTGCCGTTCAGATCTCCAAGCAAGAGATACGGCCTCGGCAACCGTGCCACGATGCAGTGGAAGTCCCTCGCGTCGAAGTCAGCTGACGGTTAAATGTACGCAGAAATGATAGTATACCTCCTATCCAGGTGCAGCTGCACAGCCACTGCCTGGAAGGGGGTATCTAAAAAGAAAGGATTAACGGAGACATTATGCCAGGTGTAAACCGCCCATCCCTCAGCCCGGCCATCTCGCGGTGGTGGGGTCGCAAGACCCTTATACCCCGGGAGGGCGCGCAGGAGGCACGCGCCTAGCATGGTCTCCTGCAAAAAGATAGCTAACGGGGAATGAGACGAGACGAGCCTCCGCAGCTCCTCCCAGTTGGCTCGGAGTCCACGGTAATTCCATTAAAGGAATATGCCCTCCAGGCCTAGCTTGGAGGAGACGCGGGGGCCCTCCTCGAACGGAAGCCCCTCACGGGAATGGCTGTACGCTTCCCACGGGCAGAACCCCGGGCGCTGTTGGCCAGACAAAGCGCTGAAGTCGCTGTTGCCTTCGAGGACTTATTGGGAGAGGTTGGGCTCACCATGCGAGTCTTTTCCTCCCTCCGCCTCGAAACCTTAGGCGGGCGTTGCGGCTTCGGAGGCGGCGGGCTCTCTTTTCGAGGAACCACCGTCTCCGAGCCACTCGCTCCGCCTCCGGGCGTGGGCAGGAGCCGAAGCTCCTTTGTTGCTGTCTTCCTTTCGGGGGACAGCTTTAGGAACCCCGGAAGATGGCCTAGCAACCATCTTCAGGGGTGTTGCCTCTTGTGAGTCTAACGACTCGGTGGAGGTGCGTGGCCGTTTCGCCTTACGGGAAACGGTCACGCTGGGGAAAGAGGGGGGAGCCGTGGTTTTAGTTGGGGCTGGGTATGAACCCTTTTTGCCGCCAGCTTTACCAGGGCAGCGCCCAGGTTGGTTAGAGCCCGCAGAAGGGCTCCGAATGGGCGCGGAAACAACCGTGCTCGTTGGCCTGGATGGGCCTTGAGCAGAGGGTGCCTTTCTAACTATTGAGGCATATGACGTCCCATGCAGAGCCGGGCGCGCCAGGACCAAGTCCTTAGCCTCGCGGAATGAGAGTCGATCCTGGGCCTGAACGGCCAGGATTTCTTTCTCAAGTAGATATGCACCACATTGCTTCGAAGAAGCAGGATGTGGCTCTCCGCAATTGACACACTTGGCCACACATGATTTAGACTTATCGTGTGCGACCTTGGAGCAATTTACACAGACTTTGGGTGACCCCGACTTTGCACGTCTACATGAGCGATTCGTATGGCCGAAGCGGTGACAGTAATAGCGCCGCCTCGGCAGTGGCACGAATGACTTCACGCGGTAGTGGTACCAACCGTCACGCACAGACTCAGGGAGCTTGTCACAGTCGAACGTGACGCAGAGTGTAGGGGTGAGTCTCGAGGCCCCTCCCTGTTTTCTTATCACACGTTTGATCTTCACCGCCCCATGGTCGGCCAGCTCTAGGGTGATGTCCTCAATGGAGTAGTCAACGAGTTCCCTTGCATAAACTACTCCTTTTACAAAGTTCATGATAGAATGCGGCGTCACACTCACCGGGGTACCATGAAGTGTCCGAAGAGCACTTATCTTGGCCGCCTCGGCGGGATTCGCTGCATTCGCCAGAAGGCTCCCGTCTGAGAAACGGGTCACCTTCGGCTCTCTACCAATTGCACTAGCTAATCCTTTCTTCTGATGGATCATGTTGCCCTGGGACAACATGGTGCCATCAGTGGAGCGAATAACGAGGAAGAGTTTGAAGCCAGCGGGCTCGAAAACGCCAGATAACCTCTGAATGAGGGGCCCCGATGTCATCAATTCTCCGCCCTGTCACTCTTGGTGTTAGTCTTAGTCAGGGGATCCGCACACGGGGGAGTAGGGGGCCGGATGTGCCGATCTTGGCTTGGTCGCCTCCTAAAGTGGCAGTAGACCTATATGTCCCCGCAGCCTCCTATCCGGTTAAAGAGGTATGGAGGGTCCCCTGCGCAAGCACAGGGGAGATGACCTCTATTTTTTTTGGTGGAGCTACCCGGGGGCGGCTCCGTCTCTTTTTCAGGGGAAGTTAGGGGTTGGGTTTTTTTGTTTTTTTTTCATCATCGGGCATGGTGACCCTCTTTTTTATACGGGACGCAATAGCACATCACTCTTGCAGTTGCCCGCACTGCAAGAGGTGCTTACAGGCCTGGCAGAGCCAGGCTCCACCATTTGGGACCACCCCTCCCGCCTGGTAGCCTGGCAGTCCATCGGCATTGCGGCTCCACCTTGAACACGGCGTGAAAAATATATAGATTGTGAAAAGGAGAGGAAAGGGATGTGAGGAAGCAATGGGTGGGGATGTAGCAGGTTGTTAAAACCCCACCCCCCCAGACCGGAGCTCAGGGGTTAGGGAACATTGTCCCTTCCCCCCTCAGCCCCGATCCGGGACGGTTGACTTGAGAAGAAGGTCAGCATCTACCCTGTGAAATTAGAGGCTGACTATTGAAAGTTGTGGGAGAGGTTGTATGAAAAGCGAGGAAACAAGTGTTTTGAAGGAAGGAGAAGAGGCTAAGCTGGGGTCGGGTGGGGTGCTGAGTCCCATCAGCACGGCGGCTAGGATGGCAAATCGCTGCGCCCCTTACGGGTACTTTAAGCTCAGTAGCGAAGCACAATCTACCCTCGTAGGAGGGAGTGGCGAAGCCATTGCTTGGTTAGTTTTAATATATAAGTATTATTTTCGCATTCTTTACGCACGCATCAGAGGGCGTCCTATTTTCGCTTAAAACGATGTCCTCACTTAAAGTGTTTAACTTCGTCATGCCCTCGACAGTAAAGAAGTTCACAAATTGATCGTTTTGTATCTTCATAGTTATTTCTACGTTATCTGATAGGCGCCTCTTTTTATACCTTAACTATCCTCTAGTCTCCCTGGTGAGCTTCCTAAGATTAGAGCATACATTGAACAGTTGTGGCTTCGTTTTAAAATTAACAGTATCTATCTCCTTCATTTCTGTCTTCGCCTTTCTATCTCTAATATAACTCGCTCGATTTCACTTCTTCACGTTTTTTTAGCGACCATCTTCAGGGGTGTTGCCTCCTGTGAGTCTAACGACTCGCTGCTGTATCGACTTTTACATTTCCCAAATTGTCGAGGGCACCATACATTTTTCTTACATGTTTAGCTAATTCAGTATTTCCTGTTAGCACTACTCACTAAAACTTTAAATACATATCCTTTAAGTCTCTATTTAATAATGAACTATCCAAATTGTAGGTCAATATACGATTACAAAAAATTCAAAGTTATCTTTTCTGAAAAAGGAACAAGTTGGTAGCTGACATTTGCGATTACGCTTGCATTTATATCAAATCTAATCGTATTATGGTTGCTAATTGCCAGCAACTAACCAACCTAACCATTTTGCACTAAATTATCGTCCATGTTGATACTAAAATGAGGATATTTTGACCCATCGTTGGTTCCTCGATCTTCTAAAAAAAGAAGTTATGGTGGATAAAGTCCATTAATCTTTGTTCCTCCTTATCCAATGCGCTTTCTACAAAGTCAACCTTTAAAATATTGAAATGTTCAATATGATTGGCTTCTTTCTTATAATAATGGATGAGAGTCACTCGAACAACTTATCTACTCCTTCGCTAAGGGCTGGTGGTCAGTAAAGGATTACAATGTTAATCCTAGCGATGTTCGTGTCTAATTCAACTACTAAAATTTCCATTTCCAAATCCTCATCAATTATTTCGCCATACTTGCACAAAGTAAAACACTTTCCCTCTCGCCCGCTTCCTATCTCGATTGTAGATTCTATTAACCTCTTTTTCAAATTTCCTATAAACCACTTTCAAAGGTGTCAAGCCAAGTTTCTGTGATTTGAATTATATCAAACTTCTCCGATTTATCTAATGCTTTATTTCGAGCAATTTATTTCTTATGCTTTGGGTGTTTGTCTAGAAGAAAGTAAATTTATCTCTTAAGTTGAGGCAGCCACGAGTATTTCAGGTCGTGGGTGTATTACACTTGCTTTCACCAAGCCTCAAGGACAAATACTTTTCGGAGCATAATGATCTAGAATACTTTTATCGCTGAGTATTTTTAATCGTGAATCACCTACTTCGTTAAAATGAAAGGAATCTTTATTAAATGGGGTTAATTGATCTTAAGAATCGTTTCAGATGTTATAAATTTAACCCCCATTAACGGAAACAAACGTTTTAGGCATTCCTTAGTATAAATCGACTATGAATGCTTTACCAGACTTTCATTTAATCAAGGAATGATTCCAATTACACTTAGTTTATTGGTTTTACTTTAGCCTAGCTGGTTTGATTATAATGGAGGCGTAGTTACCGAGTTGATTAGTCACCGAATCTTAGTAGAACTATAGGGTAGCCAAATACAGTTCTCGTTCGTCTTGTTTGCTACTGGTTTTGTTCTTTTTGGACTGCCTTTTGTGTCAGGATTGACCTCAGGTGGTAGAGTTCACTTCTTTCTTGATTGAAGGTTGCGTAAAGGGGATCAGGGATTCTTTAAAAGGACCAAAATCTTCGGAAGCGGATTCAGTATTCTTAATTCTGCAGGAACTTGGAAAGTATTCAGAAGATTTTCCCCCTTGATACATTGTCTAAATTTCATATTTATACTCAAGGGCTGCACTCTGCGGCAAATATGAGTTTTGAATGAAATTAAATTTGTATATTCATCATGAGTTTCAAATGGAATTAAATATTATTTACACTAAAGTTACATTAGTTTTTGAACCTCACTGTCTTACATTAATATAGAATTTTACAATGGTTACTTAATAATATACAAGTGGTCAAGATGGTCGTTTTCCTTAGTATTTTCTTCATTAAATTTGATAATAAGTCCAAACCTTAATCGATTTGAACAATTTTAGCTACTACCTTTGGAATTCCTTTGTGCGAGTACACCTAAATGTGTTGTCATCTTCTTGCGAGTCCCTTTATGAGTTGGTCTGTACGGAACCAGTTATATTTTCAGTTTTAAACCCATAGAGTAGATTCCGTTGAGAAAACATAAAGCAGAAAAAGATAGCCTTTATCAGTAACTCATGAGTAGAGAAAGGAGGACAAGAAAGCTTAGTCAAATTGATGTTGAATTTTCGCAATAACCCCTAAAAAGTTTTATGGTAGACATGACCTTGTAAGCTGAAATGCCTTATAAGTATGTGATTATGCAGTACCGTTCAAATTTAAATAATAAAATACCAAAATCTAGATTTTCTTATGATATTTATGTTGGTTTCTGGTTATGGATGAATTTATACCTATCGTTCTCTTTTCGCTAAATTCACATTACTTTCCTCATAAGTATTTTTAGCCAGTTTTAAGAAATAAAATATGGAAGCTATCAGAAGCTAATTTTATAGAATACTCTGTGCAATTTTCATGGAAATTAAACAAGGAAATTTAAGAAAATATAGATTTTGATCTTTTGTTATCTAGTTTGGAATGTAGAGTATAATATTTTCGCCTAGTTACTCTTATTCTTTAATATGAGGCATAATACTACTCTTAAAGTGTTTACCGTTGTAGAACTCTACCTAATCCTGAAACAATGCTTCATTGCCTATAAATTTCATAATGGACAGGTAAAAACGTTTTCGTTTGATATACTCTGAAGTACTTTCAATTGCCTGCCAAAACTCTCTCATTTTAGACTAGGAAAAATTTCTGCTTTACTTAAGCAGCACCAAAACTAAAACACGAGTGTATATTTGAATTCTAATTTAAATTCTAATTAAAACGGAATTTGACTTATATTTTACTAAATAGAATCCTGCATAGTTTCCAAACCCACCTCATAAAATACGATTATCAATATTTGAACAATTGGGAAAAAGTTAAGTAGTTTGTCTCATTCTGAAAACCTAATCTTAGTATCACAGCAGGTTACCAATACATAAAAGTATAACAATATTCGAGCTTATATCTTTGTAAATAAATATAAAAAAACTGTTGGTGTCCTTATAAATTTTAGTCCTTTTACTATTTGACATTTTATTGATTATAATCGTTGCCTTCTCTTTTTGCCCATTGGAGGGGCACTTAACAGCAAAGGGGCAAGCCTCTACCGAGTATGGCGGAAAACCGCTTGATGGTAGCTATCAGATAAATGGATTTTATAATGGGAAAATTCATTTACTGGAACAGATGGTTGAACAGGAAAGCTCTTCGCCTTCGTCCGAAGTAGTTTAGGCCGTAGGCGCATTTCCTTCATTTTTACAGTGTGAAGTGCAACGAAGCAAACGATAAACGCCCACTCGGTTGGCACCACATGGGGTTACCTCTAATAATCTTTGACCCAACGTCCGCGGGGTGGTTCACCACTGGGAGTTAGCTGGAAATGATGGAGAAGGGATTAGAAATATGGAGTCAATAAAAAGAGAAAACGAGGAAAGAAAGAAGGCATGTTAAAATCGACACCACCGAGCGGAGCCTAGCGGGAGGGAGTGAAGTTCGCTCCTCTTACTGCCAGAATCAGGGTTGAGTAGAGGGAAGGTTGGTGTCGACTAGCTACCCTAATTAGCCACTGACCCAGAAATTAGGTCAACCGTGCCTTGAAAATAAAGGGGATAAAATAATGGTAAAAGGGAAGATAGCTAGAAGGAATAAAATCTACGGTGTTTTAACATTAACTAAAACTAATGCTACCAAAGGTAATTGAGGTCACTGAGTTCCAATATGATATAAGTTTACCACCAGATGGCACCACCTAGTGGCTAGAGGTGCTAAATCGTCCACTTTTAGAGATATGAAGGTCAAACCAATGCAACAAGGGGTAATTGAGGTTTCTGAGTCCAAATCTGATTTATTTTTTCCGCAAGTCCGCTAAATCATGTCCCTCTAGTTGCAGGAAGGGGGTTTCCATTGAGCTAGGAGCGAGCTCACAAATAAAAACATACAAAATAATTCCCTAACATATTTCCCCTAATTGCGAATAAATGACTTAAAATAAAATGAATCGACTCGAATCTCCATAACATCCGCCAAACTTTCATTTCAAGTTAATATGAAATTAGTAGAGAAGTTAAACTCCAGAAAGTTGGACAAATGACGTTAAATAATTTCGCCACTAACGATAACTTGGCCCAGACACGATTTACAGTTTTCGACGAAATGTTCTTGAGCAAGTTAAAGAATTTAATCTTTCGTTAATTTATACTTTTAGATTTTTCAACCCTTTTACTTTTTACACCAGCGCATGGGGTGGAGTTTCTTTAATTAGCTTCATCAAAGGAAGAAAGCTGTGTTGGTACGATATTATTCCTTGATGTGTATTAATTAGACTTAGGGCGAGCACGACCCAATGTCTATTCTTTGGTAGCCATATTAACATAATACTTAACATTAAAACGCCATTATTTCCAATATGCGAAGCCAGTGATGATTTTCTATTAATAAACTTAAACATTTACATTACTATTATCTTCATAAACAGCTTGCCGACAAAGTGCGGTTGGCGCGCATCAAACAACCACCTCTACCACTCATTAGGTCGCATCAAGCATGATGTTTCCCGCTCATTTTTCGAAGAAAATTTGCTGCTTCATAGACAAACTTACTATGTGCTCTATGTAGTATCTCGTCTTCTCGGAGTTCATTCATTCTTAGCAAGAAGGCCGCATGTAAACATCGTCACAAATCTCCTCTCTACACACCTATCAAACAAATTTACTTTCTCTTCGGTCATATCTTTTTGTCCGCACTCATTCAATCAATCACCCCAACGATGGCATTCACGAATGGATTGCAATCACGATGGAAATCCAGTTGAAGTATTCAATCACGCTCGTTCACTACTAACTACGAGATTCTATATAGGTGATGGTCACCAATTTATAGGGTAACTGTTTATACGTGAATGGGGATCGGTATATGGATGATGGAAAGGGTGGGTAAAAGGTCCTTTATCTAATAGGGAAGTGGAGGTAAAAGTTACCCGTTTGGTGGGAGCTTGGGCGTTAGGCACAATGGCGAGTATATTGAAGAGTCCTCGTTGCTATTGAGCACGACGGATGGTGAGGACCTTTGGCAACTGGGCCTACTTTATACCTACGTCGAATTGTTTTTGACTACTTAATAATTCTTCACGAGGTTTCCCTGTAATCGTGGTAACGAAGGACTTCAAAAAGGACGTAGCAAAAATTTTTTTTTTTTATTATACTGGCCTATTAAAGAGGTAAGCGGCTCGTCACGAGTACTTTGCCGTCAATAAGTAGGCTTTCTATTCTACGCGAAGTATTGGGTTCATATGGGACAGGACTTAGGTCAATTAAACGGGTTCCGTAACGCTACCAAGTGAGTAAACGATGTTAACGAATAATGATTCTCTTAATCTGACGCTGGTTGTCCTTCTGACCTGAAAAAATAAGTGTCTGATTATAAATGTGTTCGTTTCCTAAGGAGTGTGACCTAGCCTTGTCCGTGAGGGCGGACACCAGTAGTCTGGTTCGTCAACTTCTACCCTTAGGGTGGAGCTATCGAACAGCTGTGTGTGTATACCTATATATTTTCAATAGTTTTATCTTAATTATAGGAATCGCTTATTATAGATCTGTGTTCAAATTTCTCTTTGTCAAAGATTGTATTTGCTCAGCTGTTTTGTATCCTCCCATTTTTTGATAAATCTTTCCCGAGAGGAAAATGTTTGTTTATGCGCCACCTCGTATTGACTCAGGTGTTCGACCTGATATCTGCTTTCCGCATTCGTATTTTGTGTGTTCCCGCGCGCGACTCTATCCACCGCTTGCCTCATCTCTATTTATAAAAATTACCATATGTATTTTCATTTCCTTATTCTCTATACAAATTAATATATACAAATTAACATATATATTTTCAACTCCTATTCTCACATTAGACATATTATTTCCGTTATTTACATCTCATGCAATTTGTTAGGATTTGATAAATCTACCACGCATCCATTTGTGGAGTTTTTCGCTGGGCCTACTAAATCTTGCAATTTAGTGATAGCAATCTAATTATTATATAACACGAGCACCACAACTCTATCATTTTATCACTCAGATCCAGGTGAATAAACAACTAACATCCCACTTTAGAGACGTTTCTATTGTCACGATCTTTAAGAAAAGGGAGAGATTGGCATGTGGAAACTAGCAGGAAACCTCACACCTCTCGACTTCTGGAAAGATCCTGACGCGCATCTTAGCAGACCTTTAATAACAAATTGCTGAAGAATACCTCCTAGATTCACAATGTGCTTTAGACGGCGCGTTGAACAAAGGACATGATATTCACAGCCCGTCAGATCCAAGAGAAATGCCGTAAACAAGACTGAGACATATTTATAATCTATTCGCTAAACTGTGGGGCTCTATAGAAAATCCTTCAGAAATATGTGTGGCCATCCAAATACGTTAGTATCTTGAGACTCCTCCATGGTGACATGGCAGCGTCAGTAGAATACAATGGCAGTCAAACTGAACCTTTTAAAATTTTGACATGGGTTAAGCAGGGATCTGTGATCACACCAAGCCTGTTTAACATCAATATGGCTTTGGCCGTCCATCTAGCTCAAAGAGACCTATCACCTGCGGAGGAGCTATGTTACCGACTAGGTGGAGGACTATGCAAACTGCAGCGCCTGAAGGCCAGAAGAAATGTCGGAGAACTTGGCGTATCTGAACTCCAGTATGTCGACGACTGTGCGATCATCGTACCCTGTCGACAAAATGCAAGCAGACGTGAGTGTATTTAACAACCTTTACAGAATGTTTGGTCTGAAGATGAATAAACAGAAGACCAAACCAAATTCCACTCGAGATCATCAAGGGCATAAAAGCCTTCTCCAATTCCCGTAAAATTAGAACAACTTGAATATGTGGAACACTTAGAGTACTTTCGCAGTAACCTCTCAGCGAAGCCAAACATCGACAAGGAAGTGTAACATCGCCTACCCAACGCTGCAGCAACCTTCCAGAAACTAAAGTGCAGGGTCATTGACAATCGCCGCCTCAGAAAAAAGACAAAGGTCATGGTTTACAATTCTGTTGTCCTCACATTACTACTATACAGTGATGGAACATGGACCACATACCGGGTTCATGTGAAGTGACTCGAGCAGTTTCACCAAAAATGTCTCCGAAGATCGTACAAATTTCCTGGACGGAACAAGGAACAAACGTCAGTGTTCTAGAAGAAGAAGAGTCTACCATCATCGAGGCTATCCTAATGAAACATCAACTTAGATTGGCGCGGTTCTGTGATCGAATGACAGAGACATGACTGCCTCAGTGGGTTTTATTATCCGACATCAAACCGGCGCTCGCGTGAGAGGAGGACAAAAAAAAGCAATGGAAGGATACATTGAATTCCTATTGAAGAAAGACAACATTAATATCAACTCACGGGAGACTTCCGCTGGGAAACGCCCTGGCTGGCAATGTGCAACCCACCGAGCAATGGAGAGTTTCAAAACCACCCGACGTAAAAATGAAAAGCTGCAACGAGAGCTAGGCATGCGAAATCTGCCAACCCAGCGCTTCGGCATCAACTTCTCCCAGGCGTGATCTGCAGAACGTGCGAGAAACGGTGCTGCTCGCGACTGGGCCTCCTCAGCCACGTGAGGACCCACAAGATCGATAGCAACCCAAAGGACGCCATCATCGCTCATGAGTGACAACCGACGACATATTTATAGCTAATTTTATAAAATTCGATTACGACAACCATCCACACATCTTGTGCAAGAAGTATTTCATGATAAAATGACCAGTAAAAATTGACTTTCCAAAGAGGAAAAAGAAAAGTTTTATCTGTAAATTTAAAAAGATTGAACAGAAATGTCCGAGAATGGCCTTCAGCCCAGAAAGGAAAAGGTTCAACCAGATTTCTACTTTATTACAAAAGGGACAATAATGGATTCAAAAGCGTTCTGCGTGTTCATAGAGAAACCCTCCTACCTGTAACAAAGAAAAACTACTAACAGGAAGTCACTTGCTGTCATACAGGATAATGCTCTAGCCATGCCTATAAATTCTTCAAGAAATGCTTATAGTCTAAATGATTTGTATGAGACTCAATTATGAATTTGTTTCCCTAAATGAAACGTGTGGTGCATCTTGCAAAGCAGCGTTCACTTAGATTTTAGGCAATTTACCAACAAAAATAACCCTTTGAAGCTATCTAAGAGGCCGTCGAGAATGTTTCTGTTGATAGTCTCAAAACTAACTTCTTCAGTAGTCAACAGACTTTTAAAGTTATTCTGAAGAAGGAATCCTTTGTCCAGCAACTCTGCAATAATTTTTACTTAAAAATGTTTTATCTAATTTCCCTTTATTGTTTTTCTTAAAATATCATCAAACAAATCTTGAATAAAAAATAGTATATCCAACAGTAATTTATCACGCAAATATAATATTTTAAGAGACCTTTGACTATTTTAAATATTTACATAGAATCCCTAGACACCAGGGCTGCGAACTGAAATGAATATCGATTCGAGTTTCGATTTGAGATTGGCATTTTTTAAAATATCAATTCCGAATTTCGATTCGAGTTCTCTATATTTTCTTTTCGATTCAAATTTTTCGGTTTTTCGATTTTTTAATATGGATTTGGATTCGAATTCGATTCGAGTTCGAGTTCAGCCTGCATTTCAAATTCTTAAATCTATTATTTCAGAGTTCTATATGCCTTTTCCTCGGAAAATATAATTTATAATAAAGTAACTTATAAAACTTTTCCCCATCTTATTACACATTTTCCTTCAGTTCAGGTAAATTCGTTATTTACTGTGTTATTTCTTGTTTACTATAGCTATCCATATGTACCAGATGCCCAAATTCACTATGTACTTTTCTATTGAAATTAATGGGTAAAATATTCGCAAAGTCCGAATGCTCGGGAACCGTATGTAAGGATGTAAAAAACGCAGTCAAATGGAAGTTTTTAATGGGATACTACATATTATATTTTTATCTCTATTGAAATATTATGCAATAAAGATACAGAACCCACGAAGCATTTTTAAACATTGTACATTAAAATATTGCGCAAAAAAAACGGTAAAGCATATATTACAAATTTTCATTATTATATTGAAATATTATGCAATAAACATGCAACATACAAATAATATGTTATGATAACAATTTAAGCTCTTTTAAAATTAAACTTGAGAGCCAAATGGTGAATATATTTGACAAATTTACATTCAAAATCTCTTAGGGATTCAAAAACTCGGAACAGAAGAGCAATAATCTTAAAGTCACTACAGAGCTGCCATTGATGTCCATCATATTTTATGGATTGCAACATATGCTTTATATTCCCATATGTTTCTTTTATACATATGTGATGCATAGCTTACAGGAACTGATGGTGCTCTATTGATATTGTGCAGCAAGACACCTTTCAGACTCGTTTCTGATGATTAGCAAAACAAGATTAGGACGAAAGATTAAAATATATATTTACCTACTATTCACAAGTAAACGACAGTTATTTCTTGGAATTCCTAAATTATTTTATTAATGATACTCGATGTTTTCGCTTCAAACTTATATTTATAATCGATTCAAGTTCGGAATCGAGTGTTTAATTCTTTTCAGTTCGAGTTTATATTTCGATTCGAGTTTTCAAAAATTTTTCAGTTTGAATTTTTTTTCGATTCGAATATGAAAATATATAGATTTTAAAGGTTGATCAATTCGAATTCGATTCAATTTCCCAGCAATAATAGACACCACATCAAACTCTAATAATACCCTAACACTTCTAAGACTTTAATCTCTAATATCATTTTCCTACCATACAAATATTTGTTGTCGCCATCTGCTTCATATACCACTATTAATCACTATATATCCTTGACAATTGGAAAGGTCAACTCGTTCGAAAGTAACACCCTGGACTTATGGTACTACCTTATTCCATCCTCCCAGACAAACGTTTTACGTTTCAATTTTTCAGAATGTACATTTAGCCTCTCTTCCATCCAACTCTGTCCAATATTACTTCCAAACTCTACAAATACTTCTCAATCTCTTAAGCACGTAAAAGCAGTGATAAGCGTATATGATGTAGTGCCAACAACCAAAAGATAGGTACCTAGTATCATGTAAGACCTCCGATAGCCCGGCGAAGTGCAGCAACTAGATGTGGCATCGATTCCACAAATGGACCGGACATATTGATGGATATCGACTCATGCTGGTTTGTTAGCTGTCCAGAGTTGCCTGATATGTGTTAGAGGAGAGCTTGAATGGAAATGACCATGTATAACACGCCCGAATAATGCCCGATTGACTTTTTGTCGGGTGAGCGGAGAGGCCACATAATTTTTCTGAACTCTAAAATGCTCCTAGAACCAATTCTGGGTAACTTGACCCAGGCCACACGGTGCATGATGCTACTGGAATATCCTTTTGTTGAAGTATTTTAAACTCTATGAATGTTCGCAAATGTTCACCAAGTCCTGAAACTTAGCGGTTTGATAAAATGAAGTGTGTAGTTGGATAAACGGCTCCCTCCCTTCTCTCGTATTACACCTAACCTTAGTATGGAACCGCCACCATCCTGAGCTGTGCTTTGTTAACAACTGGGATTCATGGTTCGTAGAAGCTGCGTCACACTCGAGCCTTACCATTATCCCAATAGAACTGGAACCGCGACTCATCGGACCACGCCACATATTGCCAGACCTCCAGTGTCCTATTAAAGGCAGCACGAAGACATTACGAAGCTGTATGTGTCCAATGTCGTAGTGTAAGCAACTGCACTCTGGTGGGTTTTCTGCTCTCATATCTCATAAGAGGTAAAGAACACTGAAATGATAGATATGCTTCGGATACATCTTGCAATATATGTGTAAGCGATTTGAGTCAGTGCTGCTTCTGTCTTACCATGAACAAGTCCAGCCTCATCGCCACTGGTCACGATAATAAGGCACCTGTGGTTGGCCACGGTCCTTCACGGTGGGCCTGAAGCTTTAGTGAGTTACAATGTCTACACAGTTTCAGTAATGGTATATCTAAACCATCTGGCACCCACTAGCCTTTCCAGTTGGAACTTCGATAATTCACATCGCCCCTCCGTAAACAACATAGCCGGTGTTTAAACTAATGACCTAGATGCTAGATCATCCATGACCTTTGCTAATTCAGTGTAATCATCAAAAATTGAAGCAAACCCTCATCATGCCTCATCTTTCTCACACGCTTTACCTGAATCCCACTTGTACTTTTCTCAGCAGTCCACTGACATTAATGTTAAATAGTAATGACAACATCAAACATCATGACGTATATCATGTTACTCACTGCAGCCGCCATCCCTTAAAATGAACGCTATAATGACACTCAAATACGTTAAAATCCATTTAACAATTAATAATTCATTCGTTCAAGAAAGCTGCCATAATTCTTGTCTTTATAACCGTGCTCATGAGGTAACTCAAGATCCATGAACCAAACGTAACATCTACATTCTTTTTTCGCCAGCTAACATTTTCAATGCGCTGTACATCGTATGCATACAATCCGCTCACCTTGCTCAACACCTTCCCACGTATACTACCCGCTCAAGAACCACTTCCCCATCCCTTGAACATGCATACTACCACCTCAAGAACAACTTTGCTTACCAACTATCAATGCAGATTATCCACCCGAAGGCCATTTTACTTATCCCCTATCCACACATACTATCAACTCAAGAACCACTTTACTCATTTCCTATCCACGCATACTACCCGCTCATGAGCCACTTTGCTTATTTCCTATCCATACATACTACCCTCTCAAGAACAATTTTACTCATGCCCTTTCCACGCATACTACCCGTTCAGTTTTCCAATTACTCCCCACCCCCCTATTCTCCTCTTCTCATTCCAGATTCTCTCTTTCTCAAACTGAGTACTATCATTACATGCTAAATAAACTTCAACCTTTTATGGTTCCCGCACCCATTATGCCTCTTCGACCATGTTTCACTCGTAATCTCAATCCATTCCTCTTCATAATACGCAAAACTTAATTCCTTTTCATGTTTGTTTTACATAATTTAAGTATCTGTATTCAAACACATTTACCCACTTTCCTCCATCTAATAAACTCCTTACATTTCTTACACTATTTGATTTCCACATAAGAGCAGATTCACCTGCATGATTAGACGGCTCCCGCGCCCGGACCACTCATTACTGCCTTTACGCATGGGGCGCGCAAGAACACAACTAGAGGGCGCGCGGCTTACCGGGCCTTTGATGAAATGTCCCAGAATAAGATAGTGATGTTTTTACTATTCTACATATAAGTACAAAATCAACTATATTAAAATTTATTATTTTCTATGAAAAACTTATGTCGGAGTATGTTCTGGCTGCAGTGACGAAGCGAAACGAGTGCCCAATTTAATTGTTAAAATCAAGGTAATTTAAAAATCTTAATTGTTTTGCATTTAAAACTGTTTACAGTGAATACAACTTCGTTTTCCCAAGCTAATTGTTGATGGCATGAAGTCGAACACCCTTGCAAAATGATCCTATGGCACTGAACTTCATTCCCCACCCTCCAAAAAGAGAGATTTGTAGTGATGTACAATTATAACCTCTGATAAATGATTATTTCTGTAAAATCTAAATACTTTGTTGCTTTCTCATATGCATCAACGCATTAATGCAAAGTTCGCCTATAACCCCATAAACTCCTTTCTTTTCCAAAGCAGCTTTGAAGTTATCCCTAATATGAAAATTTCTTTGTTTTGTTGTTCTATTGGTTTTCTTGTTATTTAATATTGTTTTCCCTAACTGACAAGCAAGAAAAATTCTCAAAGGAAGGAAAACGAAGATTACAAAGACTTCTGAACTTAGAGATTTAGTTTTTTAATAATAAGTATTTGCCCCAAAATGTTTAATTAAAAACACCTTTTTCCCATTTCTAGCATTTTGTCAATAAACTATCATAAAATTTAAAATCAAAGTATACAACATTGGATATCTATATTTAACCTAAGTTTGATAATAATAATAATTATAATAATAACAATAATAATAATAATCATTTTTGCATATAACGCCCTTTAATTAGAGGATCGGTCACAAAGCGCCTATCTCCCTAGAAGGACAAGGCTTGGGAACGAGAGAAAGGTGCTCAAGGCACGTTTGGAGGTACAGAGGGATTGGGACGAGCGGGTGGTGAAACAAGCAGATCATTTGAGATTCTAGAGCAGTGGTCGGGAAACAGGGGTAAATTACCCCAAGTGGAGTAATTTAGAAAAATTGGGGGGTAATGGATGTGCTATGGATGTGGATGTGCTAAGTGAGGGAAACGAATATGAAAGTCGGAGAAAAAGAATGCATCTAGGAACCTTTCTTCTATTTTTCGGTAAAATCTGGCAACATTTCTCCTAATTAAGTGGCATTTTGCCATGTTTTGAACATGCCTCTTTCAGACTAGTTGATGAATTAGTAGAGCTGATCAAGTGATATAATAATTATTTACATAAGGTGAGTTAGGATATAATCTATAATATTTACGTTTCTCTATAGACTTTTGTGATTAAAATTCACCAAAAGTTAAATATATAGATATAAGATTAGTTTAGTTGCCATTTCTCACTTTTTTAGGGGTAATTATTATATTTTTCATTTATTTATTTATTTTTATTTTAATGAATTATTTTATATTAAAATTGAGTTTTTAACGAGTTTAACTATTTAAGAAGATTTCCTGCAGCCCCTACAGATGCAATGCTCACTCTTTTTAAGTTTTATTGTTTGAATTTATATGGTTGTGAGTTGTGGTTTGATTTTATGTTATGTTATTTTAAAGTTTTAATTTAAACTCTTAAATTCGTCACTAAATAATTTTTTATTTTTCAAAAATAGAAGTCAAAAGACCCTAAAAAAGTGATAGATTTGTCTTTCATTTTCAGATAGCATCAGCAAGTAAAAGGACATATCAGGCAGTTCCTTAATTATAGCTTCACAGAAATAGAGGAGAAAGGACAAATAAAAACTCAATGTGTCGCCTGTATGAAAGTACTGACTGCCGAGTCTTTCAAAAAGAATCAACTGAAGAAACACTTGGACAAGGTTCATTCACATCTGTCTTGAAAAAAACGGGAATACTTTGAGAATCTGGAAAAAGACAGATATTAGAAAATAAGAAGAGTGCAACGTTTGACCAACGTTCAGCAGCAATAGCTAGTTTTTAAGTGGCATGGTTGGTTGCTCGAAACAACAAACCACATACTATTGGTCAAGACTTAATCAAACCAGGAGCTGTGAAAATGGCAGAAATAATGTGTGAGTAGAAAGTAGCCTTTGTCTGCAAGAGTTATTAAAGAAAGAATTTCCATCTTGGCAGAAAATGGGAGAGAACAAGTGATTTCTTTAGTAAAAAAGAGTAAAGAGCTTGCCATTCAACTTGATAAGACTAAAGATGTCAGTAGCAATTCGCAGCTGATGGTAAACGTTCGATACAGGGGTTCTGATAAAATTGAAGAAGAAATGTTGCTATGTTCTCCTCTTGAGTTGAGAACTCGTGATATTAATGTGTTCAATAAGGTTGATGCATACTTCAAAAAACAAAGTGTTGATTTAAAGTGGAAAGATTGTATTGCAGTATCAGTTGATGGAGCTCCTGCTATGCTTGGTCACGTCACTGGTTTTGTGGCTTTGGCCAAACAACAGAATAGAAATATTCAGGTCATCCATTGTATGATACATCGTCAGGCATTATTTGTGAAATATTTGGAGCCAGAAGTGGAAGCTGTGTTGAATGATGTAATTAAGATTGTCAATGTTGTAAAAGGGCATGCACTAAACACGAGAATGCTTCGTGAGTTATGTGAGGATGGAGAGGCTGAATATTCAACCCTTCTTTTCCATACGGAAGTGAGGTGGCTTTCACGTGGAAATGTCCTGAATAGAGTGTGGGCTCTTAAAACCGAACTTGAAATATTTCTGACTGATCAAAAACACACACTTGCAGAGAAGTTCAGAAAATCAACCTGGCTAGCTCTTCTTGCATACTTAGCTGACATTTTTGGGTATGTAAATGCGCTGAACAAGGAATTGCAAGGAAAGAAAATCAATCTCATCTTAGCAAGGGAAAAGATTTCAGCATTTGTATCAAAGCTTCAGTATTGGAACCAAAAAGTAAATGCCAATAAGATTGCTGTCTTTCCAAACCTGGCAGAGTCTTTGGAAGAATGTGAAGACTGCAGTCTTAGTGACATGAAGGAATCAGTCACAAGGCACCTGACCAAAATTAGAAATAGGTTATGTGACTACTTTACAGAGCTTGATTCACACACTGTCAGCTGGGTTGTAAATCCCTCCAAATGGGAACTGGCTGATTTGCCTGAAGAGCCTGAAGGATTGGAAGAAAAACTTATTGAACTGCGTTCCAACAGTAAAACAAGCATGGATGTCAAAAGCGGCAAAAGCTTATAAAACTGAATATTTGGAAACAACTAAAATGCTGCTACCTTTTGCAAAGAAACTACCTTTGCGAACAAGGTTTATCTACCCTTGTAAATCTAAAAACAAAATACAGATACCAGTTGGATCCTGAAGACAGCATCAAAGTAGCAGTGACATAAAAAATCCCTGATATTGAAATTGTTGTATCGAAGATGAAACAGTATCATTTTTCCAAAGCCTGAGGGAGCTGATATATTCAAGTTTTCAATAATTCTTTTTCCCATAACATTTTTTTCCAATAATAAGAACATAAGAACATTTTCCTATTTTCCTAAGATTTTCCTATTTTGTTTTTGTACGAATTTTAAATACATGATATTGACATAGTCAATAATTGTCCTTGTCTGCCATGTAATGCTAAAAAGTGACCTTTTTATTTCTGTTTATAAATATATAATTTCCTACAATTTTTTCTTGTGTGCTATTTCCATGCCAAACGGCGGAGTTTTATTTCCTAATGAAGATGAAATAAAAAATTAACCATTATCCCAATATAATTTTTTGGTATCTTTTTTATCCATGATTTTTATAAGTAAATTGGTTTGTCCCCAAGATTATTTCAAAGTCAGGGGTAAATTCATTTTAATATAAATTCTTTTGGGGTAACACCCAAAAATGTTACCCAATCGCTGTTCTAGAAGAATGTATAGAATCACAACCACCCCTTTCCCCACTATCCAGTAAAAATAAGTAGAAGTGGGGCAGAGACAACGTCAAATTTGAGTTTTCATGGGCCGCGATTTAATCAGTAAGGTGTTTAGGGTCTTATATATATGATGAATGAACTTGAAGAAAAGAAACATGCAATCCTGAGAGACGGGGTTTCTGTAATCTAAGCGAGAGGAAACGAAAGCCCAGATGGCAATTTTGAAACGATGTAATGTGATGAATGTGAAAAGATGCAAAGATGATTATGGAGGAAGCGTAAGGAAGGTTCGCAGAGAGTTTATTTATCGACGAGTTTCAGTAAGTTGCATGAGAGCCATTAGGGAAGATACATGCGCATATATGATTTCCGAGTCTCAGTAAACGAGGCTCGGGAGAAGAAAGGAGAGGTCTACCTATCATAAGTATACAGATTCAACGCAGTATAACAGATAACCACAATAAATATTGAATTTCTAAAGATGAACAACTTCAACGCTTTTAAAAAAAGATTACGTTCAAGCTATTCTATAGGCATATCTGAATTATCTGTTGCAATTTTTCGGCGCGCAAAGCACTATTATTTTAGTTATTAGCAATTAAAAGTAGAATTTTCCAATACATAGAGCTATTATTTTGCGCTGCTATAAGGTCATCAGATATGGGATAGAAGAGTTTCATCGCACCAATTTATGAAATACATGTTACAGATAATGATGCTAATTTAACTACCATGTAGAAGGTTAGGAGTAGTAGACTATTTAAACAGGTTTAGCTTTAAGTATTTTTTTAAATTAATTCCGATCAGTTGCATTTCCTTTCTTTCAAGTCTTCAACTTTTTCTCTATCTTCATATCTTTCTCGTTAAATTTAATTCAGGCTTACTTCAGCATCGTTTAAAAACACTGGTCAACAATTTTTAAAAAGTTGTGTGCTTCTTAAATGAGATTAGTTAATTCTTATGTTTTTCACGTACGGAATCCAAATATCATCTTGGAAAATGCTCCTTGTCTATAAGTTTAAAGATGCGCGGCATGAAATATTTTATTATTATTATAGTGGGCTGAAGAATCAGATCTTGCCAATGTTCAGCGTTAGTCTGCAAGCATTGTTGTGCTCCACTTACCCTGGTACCACTTTTTCATTGTTGAAATATCTTGGTAAAATCTTTCACCATGTTCGTCACTAACTGCCTCACAGTTCGCTGAAAAAAAAGCTAAATGTAAGTCTAAAACGTCGAATTTAAGTAAAATGTTACATCCCATGTTTTTGTTAGCATTGATGAGGTTTTCCACCAGTTCTTCATATTTTCCTCCGATAAATCCCTTCACCACTAACTTAAATGCTTCCCAGGCAGCTTCCTCCTCCCTATGAAGGGCTGATTCAAAGTCACCACATTTAAGAATCTATCGAATCTGAAGACCAATGAAAACTCCCTCTTTTATCTTAGCGTCGCTCAGTGAGGGGAATTTGGATGTTAAATTCTTGAATCCCGTACCAGATTTGTCCATAGCTTTTACAAAGTTTTTCATGAGCCCCAGTTTTATGTGTAGTGGTGGAAGCAAAGTTTGTTTGGTTCAGTGAGAGGTGGATGTTGAATATTTTTCATACTAGGCTCCAATAATTGACGAGGTGGCCAGTCTCTCCTAATATAGTGGAAGCCTCTTGCATAGTTCTTCCATTTACACAGAGAGAAGCATTTAAAAACTCGGAACAGAAGAGCAATAATCTTAAAGTCACCACAGAGCTGCCATTGATGTCCATCATATTTTATACATTGCAACAGATGCTCTATATTCCCATAAGTTTCTTTTATACATACGACTATATGATGCATAGCTCACAAGAACTGATGGTCCATTATTGCTGTTGTGCAGCAAGACATCTTTCAGACTCGTTTCTGATGAATAAATGAACAAATTATAGTGTCTGAGTTCGTATTCAATACCAAGTACTTCCATCAGACCATTAATATTGTTGCTGGCCACTAAATCACCTTCCATTATAAAGAAATCGTTTAACCGCTGCTGACGGTCACGAAGTATTGAAATTTTCACATCCGCTTCTAGGAGATCCCACTGTTGAAGACGAGAGCCTAGCAACTCTGCCTCATTCTTGAGTAGTTGCAGATCCATGACAAGGTCAGGGAGTTCCCCTTGTGTTATGAAATTTGGCCTAGAGGCGTGTGCTTCATCAAAATTAGGATCACTCTGTAATCCAACACTGTTATCCTTCTCTGTTTCCTCATCACCACGTTTGTCATCTGAACAGGTGAATCAGGAACAAGTAGACCTTCTCCATGTGGAACTGAGCGAATATCTGATGGAATGTTTGGATATTCAGCGACTTCTTTTTCTTCTTTGGCAAGCCCTTTTGTACTGGAGGTATCATGTAGATATAATAATTGTTGGTATAGTCTGTTGGCTCCTGCCACGTCATTGGCACAGCAAAAGGCATTCCTTTCCTCTTTCTGATCAACCATTGGTGAAGGTTAGTAGCAGAACTGTTGCAGTATATGTAAGAAGCCCACTTCTAATCCTGCTCCCTAACCTTGTATCAAAATATAGGTGATATGCCTTTCTACCATAGCAGTTATACGGCGCTTCTGTGATGCAAAAGTCACCCCACCACAAATGTAGAAGTTGTCTGCCTTATTCACACAAGTACGAGGTATCTGAAAGTAGAAAACGACAAACAATTAGAAAATAAAATAAAATTAATATGAATTGCCTCATATGCATATCAATAGCTTGCTTAATGAATATTTATTATAAGTTTAAAAAGTGTTTGACTACGAAAATCACCTACCTTTCACCTCACAATGTAAACTTGGCCAGTACAACCATCTCTTTATGATTGCTGGAACAATAATGAAGGGCAGTGAGAATGTGAGTGCAGTAAGAAACACAATGCCGCAAGCCTGTTAGAATCTGTTGTGACACGTAGGTGTATCTTGAAAAGTAGAACTAATAAACAATTTTAACCATGATATTCAATTTCAGCGACCTAAAATTAGTTGAAAATCGCTACTCTAGTCTCGGAAGCATTTTGCTTGTTCACCAGTGAAATATGTTCCTTTAGAATTAGGTCGTGCATTTAACAAAAAATAATTGCATCTCGAAATGACCATAATATTCACGCGAGAATGCAAGTACAGTATTATTTTAGAACCATCACAAAAAGCAATCATTTTGCCTTAAAGCTATGCTGCAGCATGCCACTAGGATAGGCTCTTGTTTGGTGCCTTTCCGTCGGAATAACAGCACATAAAAACTATCAACTTACCCCAAAAAACCCCATAAAGTAACCTAACCTAAAAAGGAGAACTAAAAAGAGCTAACCTACCTAAACCCTCACAAATTCAAGATTAATTTTAGTGGTTCAAATCAAGCTATTAATGTCATGATGGATGCCAATCTATTTTTTTACTAGCATCATAATTAGAAATTTATAACAAAGCACGTGTAATAACATTAAAATTGCTTATTTGTAGAATTACCTTGTCATTGATAGTATTGATTGAATGTTGAATTTCCCTTGGTCTGCCTTAAGGATCGACCGTGTATATGAAGTATGATATGGTAAATAATAAGAAGTAAATTATTTGATTTGGAAGTATAATATGAATGTAAAATATTGAAAGAAGTCTTAAAAAAGTCTTTGTGATCTAGAATTTGAGTACTTTTTACAATTTTTGTAGACATTTTACCTCAGAAAAAAAATCAAAATATCGAATATGATTGGGGCAGGCTGCTTAGCGTAACAGGTAACTTGAATTTCCTCAAAAATCAGGACCCCTGTTTGACTGCATACGTCTGTCGGGTTGTTGTTTGTCGTTGCTCTTAGTCGCTCATCTTTGTGCCTCCGACTCATACAGTCAAATGATAGTAATGTGCTTTTCTAGCGTCAAAATTGTTTACGGTAAAATTACTAATAAAAATTACTAATAAATTACATCTTAATCTAGATTTTCTAATGATACACGACTTTTCTGACACCCTCTACATTGGTATACTTGTCAATAGACGATGGTCTGTTGACTTTGTAAGCTTTTGCCAGACTATTAATGTAGTACCGTCATGCTGAAGAATAAATTAAATATAAAATTTAGAGGACAATTTTGCAATCCAGCCTGGATGCGCTTACCCCCGATTTGATGTTTAATTCCTTGAAGAAAGAAGCAGCCTTACATTGAAGATCTTCATTTGGTCATATGAATTGAATTAGAGTAGGAATTCAACGCAGTAATGCTGAGTTAAATGAAGCAAAGTTTAAATCTTGAGATAGAACGTGTCCTGCTCACACGCTCCGTGTTAAATCATTCGTTCGCCTCATAAAGAAAGTAGAGAGAGGTGACGCCCCCTTGTCGCGGGAAGAGAGCTTGTGCGTACCCTTGACTTTTCGAGCTATGTCGGCGGGGGTACCTATCTTCTGGCACCCCTGGCAGGGTTTCCCTTGTCGATTTGGTCGGAAATTAGGTTCCAGACTAAGTGCGTCTTTGTCTTTCTCTATCCTACTCTATCCTTCCTCTTTCTTTAAAAATTAATCCTATTTCTTCTACTTATACAAAAAGAAAAAAAACAACCCCTATACCTATCATGTCACTCTTACCCTTTTTTCATCTATCTACATATAAGGACCTGGCAGCTACCTCACGCGTCAGAAGAGAGGCTTTGGAACCTCTATAAACAACGCCAATCGACGCTCACTGGTTGCGAGAGACTAGGACTTGAGGGGTCTTAGGCGTTGGGGCACGATTAATGGGATGAGGGTAGTGCCCCGTTAACCCCTTTCCTGGCGAATAATTATTGACCATTCCCAGTGACCGTTGACGGGTGCCTCTGGTAGCATTGGTCCGTGGTGACGGCCCTTTGTTCCCATGTTGGTTGCCAGGCCAACAAAAAGCCTTGGGTCGAGTCTCTTGGTGTGGCGGATATCCACTGAACGCTGCTCCGAGATCTTGGCCGTCGTGAAGGGAACTAGTAGGAGTTTAGTACGGGGTGTGCTCCGTTGTTCACCTGGTGAGAAATCGATGGCCCCTTCGGGGACTGTCAGTGCTGCTTGGTTGGGAGCCACGGCACGCCGAGGTTTGACGACTCGGTCGGACGAACAGCAGCACAAGGAGCGTGCCTTCTGAAAGATCCGAAACCTCTCCGATCGATAGGCGGGAGCAACTCACGCGGGGCGAACTTACCACCCCCTTTCTTTTTTATTGAGTGGTCACAAAGTATTCAGAGATATAAAGTGTTCAGCATGACTGGAAAGAAAGGACCTGGTGCGTTAAAGTATACCTGCTCGACTTGCCAAAAAGGCAAGTGGTGCGTAGATTTTCCGGAGGGGTGTTTCTCAAAATGCCACCCTGGAAGTATCTGCACGGACTGCGTCTTAAGGGCAGAACTTCAGGAGCTTAAGGAACTTTTTAAATCTTCTGAGGTAAAAACACGACGGCTGGAAGAAAAGGTGAAAATCCTTGAGTCTGAGCATGTGACTCAAATCCGTCATCTCGAAGCCATTATTGCAGAGATTAAAGCCACCAATGGACAGCAACAGCAACAAGAAACTCCCAACGACGCGGATGGCTCCTCTGTTGGGCCCTCATGCACCGCGTTGATAGAGATAGGCCAACCATCCGACGTTCCAGAGCCAGCAGCTGCTGGGGTTACTTAGGGCGTCAAAAAGAAGAAAAGGAAGAGTAAGAAAGGAAAAACAGTAGATAAAACAGAAGAGAAAGTAGAAACGGAAGAAAAAACGAAGAAGAAAAAGAAGAAAAACCCCAAAAAGTGGGGAAAAAAGAGGAATCGAAAGAGCCCATACTGAAAGGGAAGCCTCTGTTCTCTGAACCCAAATGCGCGAGGGTCATCGTGATCGGTGACTCCCCAGCGCGGGATCTACAACCCTTGCTAGCGGCCCGCCTTCGCACCAGTGTGAAGGTAAGCTGCCTTCCAGAAAAGGGGAATGGAGAATTAATGGTGGAGGCTGAGAAATCTCAGATCTCTGAGAACTTAGTAGTTGCCCTCATGGCAAGTGGCAACGATCTCTACCTACGAGGAAGCAATGTAGGCACCAGCGGGAAGATCTTGACCACGGTTATGGGAGGAGTTGACGACTGTGGGCTAAAAATCCGCAGAGGTGTCGTGGTCGGGATACTTCCAAGACGAGGTCCATCCCGCAATGCTCACGCGAGGAACGTCTCTATAAACCAACGCCTGGGAGATCTTTGTACGGCGGAAGGATTCTTTTTTGTAGACCCCTACCGCACCTTTTACGGGAGAAATGACCTGTACAAAAGGGACGGAGTGCATCTTTCCTTTAAAGGAAAAGCTGCACTCGCAAACATGATCCAGGATGTTGTGGAGCAGACCCAAAGAAGTGTCAGACCCCGAGTAAAGGAGGACATACGCCAGTACACCCGTGTTACTCCAGGAACGACCTTTTCTGAAGACACAAAGAGGGGAGTGACCCCGCCACAGAGAAAGAAAGCAGGAAACGGAAAAGCGTAGGGAATGCTACAGTCGGGGACTCCTTCAAAGTTCTTCTGTTTAATGCGAGGTCTATCAGAAACAAGTTTCTAGAACTTCGTGGCCTCGTAGCAACAGAAGAACCGGAGAGATGGTGGCCATAACGGAGTCGTGGATAAAAACCTCAAGCCGAGATTTTGAAGGTGAATTCACGATTCCCGGTTACCAGCTCTTCCTGAAAGATAGGCCAGACAGAGAGGGTGGCGGTGTGATGTTGTATGTCAAGGATACTCTCAACTCGACGGATTGCAACATCATATCCGACCATGAACTACTAGGTGTTGAGCTAGAGATAGGTCCTGCCAAATACAGGACCCTGGTGCTTTATAGACCTCCTGCCCAACTCGTTGAAAAGGACAAAGATCTGTACCAGCTACTAGGAGAACTTGTAGAAGACAGAGTGTGTATCGTCATGGGCGATTTCAACACACAAGTTGACTGGGAAACCAGAGAACCCTGTGGCGAGAACGTACTACTTCTGGAGTTCACGAACAACGAGTTCCTCACTCAATGGGTGAGAGAGCCAACGAGAGGAGACAATATTCTCGACTTGGTTTTCACCTCTGAGGATGACATCGTTGAGGACCTCTCTGTTGTCGAAGAGCTCGGTGGCAGTGACCACCAACTAATTAGATTTGTAGTCAAAGTCCCCAAGGCAGAGCCTGCAACTTGTAAATCAAGGAAACTGGATTTGAGAAGAGCAGACTTTGCAGGTCTACGCGCAGGACTGACTGACGCGAGGCTAGAAGAGTGCGAGGCTGTTGAAGACTCTTGGAACAGTTTCAAAACCACATTCATGAGTCTTCAATCGCGTTTTATTCATCTGAAATGCCCACGTCGGTCTTCTGTTCAACCTAAGTTGTTTAATCGAGAAATCGGCCAACTGCTTAGGGAGAAGAGAACTATGTACCGGCAATCTAAGATCTCGGGTTACTTTGACGAATACCAGAAGCTAGCCAGGAGAGTGAAGTCCAGCATAAGGGCGGCTAAGCAGTCTGAGGAACTCCGAGTGGCAAGACTCTGTAAAGAGAATCCCAAGGAGTTTTTTGGATATGTGAACAGCCGTAAACCAATCCGTCGAACGATTGGCCCTTTAAGAACGAGGAGGGGACATTAAAGCATTCAGATGCAGAAAATGCTAACCTCCTCAATGATTACTTCTCTTCAGTGTTTACTGAAGAGTGTGGTCCCATTCCCCAGCCGACGGATTCCTACTCGGGGGAAAAGCTGGAGGCAATGGACTTCACCGAAGGAGAAATAAAGAAAAAGATCGCTGACCTAAAGACGAATAAGTCCCCTGGACCGGACGGGTTTCTACCTAAAGTGTTGAAGGAAGTGTGCGATAAAGTATCACGACATCTGTGCGCTATCTTTAACATGTCAATCCGAACCAAATGCGTTGCTAGAGACTGGCGTGAGGCGGAGGTGACTCCTATCTTCAAGAAAGGAGACCGTAACCAACCGTCGAACTACCGACCTATCAGTCTGACTTTGATAGTAAGTAAACTCATGGAAAGCATCATGGTGGACAAAGTGACGTCGTATTTAGAGTCAAACCTGCTACTGAGGAGTTTCCAGCACGGCTTCCGAAGGCAACGGTCATGCCTGACGAACCTTGTAGAATTCTTCCACTTCGTTTTCAGTGAGCACGATCGGGACAAGGCGGTGGATGTGGTCTATCTAGACTTTCAGAAAGCCTTTGATAAGGTACCACACCGCCGCCTTCTCCGGAAAGTGCGAGTGCTTGGCATAGATGGATAGGTAGCCGGCTGGATAGAGAACTGGCTAAGTGGCAGACGGCAACGGGTGGTGGTAAATGGACAGTCTTCTGAGTGGGTGCCCGTTACTAGCGGAGTGCCTCAAGGTTCTGTCCTGGGACCACTATTATTCATCATCTACGTCAACGACATGGACGGTGACATGGTTGCCAAGATTTCCAAATTTGCTGACGATACCAAGCTTGGTATGAACGTTGCAAAAGATGGAAATACTGCCCGCCTGCAGGAAGATCTTGGGAAGATTGGAGAGTGGTCGTACACGTGGCAAATGCCTTTTAACGTGAACAAATGCAAAGTAATGCATATCGACCACAGAAACCCCCAATCTTAGTATATCCTTAAGGGCACTGCTATGGAATCCACCGACACTGAGAAGGACTTGGGTGTAACAATCACTAGTGACCTCAAGTTCTCGAAACAGTGCATTGAGGCGGAGAAAAAGGCCCAAAGGATGCTAGGTTATATTTAGCGCCAGTTTGGTTATCGGAACCAGGAGATTGTACTGTGCCTGTACAACTCACTTGTCCGACCGCACCTGGAGTATGCCGTACAATTTTGGAGTCCTTCATTGCGAAAGGACATCGCGAGATTGGAACGCGTACAAGCCAGGGCCACCAAGCTGATTTCCTCTATCCGACATAAAAGTTATGAGGATAGACTAAGGGAATTAGATCTGTTCTCGCTGGAAACCCGTAGACTGCGTGGTCAGCTCATAGAAGTTTTCAAAATACTTCGAGGGTTCGACAATGTTGACTACCGGGATATTTTCACACTGAGTGAGAACAGAACGCGCAATCACGGCTTCAAACTTGAACTGAAGCGTTACAACCGCAATCTGTGTGGAAATTTTTTCACCTACAGTATCTGCGGTAAGTGGAACGCACTTCCAGTGGAAGTTGTCAACAGTGAATCTGTTGACCAGTTCAAGTCAAGACTCGACAAAGTCTTGAAAAGTGGCCGTTTAGGGACGCAAAACAATTGAGCAGCCATGTGCCTGCTCGATTGATAGTCCAAAGGTACCCTCTTTGAATGGACCGTAAGGTCTCCTAGGGTACTTACCTTCCTTGTTACTCCTTATTGATAGTTTTGTGTTAATTAAGGTGATAATTTTGTTTACCTATACTCTTTTGAAATAGCCATTTCCAAGCTAGTTTAAGTTTAGTTCTGTGTGAAGACTAACTCGTTTTATTTTCTTCTGTAGATCAGAGAATCCAGACTATATAAAAAATGTTATTTACGTTTTTGGTTGGTGGTTTTCAATTGTCCGTTTAAATATCTTTGTAGATGGCTGAAAAAATCTTCGAGACGTACTCTTTGATCATCATCGTAAGAATTAACTGAAGAGGCCATATTCAAATTAACTTTAATTTCCAAATAATTTATTTCTAACGTGGTATATATATATATATATATATATATATATATATATATATATATATATATATATATATATATATATATGTATATACATATATATCCGAGGGGAAAATGCTAAGGAATTAAGAAATGCTGGTATCATTTAATGCGTGAATCCATCTTCCTTGTCATAAGTAACAGTCATAAACTCTTAACAATAGTTGTTTTAAATACGAGTGGAATGAATATATGCGTCTCCTGGATTATTTTGTGGAGTCCATTTCCTTCGTGAATGAAAATCAGATTTACTACCAAACGAAAGGAACCTGATACTGTCACCTATCTCTCTAGTCATAACAGAGCTTATTAGGCAGAGATTTGAAGATCCTGCTCTAACTGGCCCCTATATACCAAAAATGCGGGTGAGATTTGCTGACACACACGTAATAATAAACAGGACCAAATTGCATCACTGTTTCATGCATATAAACATTAAACAATGCTCCCGCGATATCCAATTCACTATAGAAGAGGAAGAAGACACCGAACTACCATTTCTGCATGTATTGTTTCTAAAGGAACAGGATAGTATCCTTCAAACGACAATATCCCGGAAGAAGAGACACACTGTCCGAATAATAAACTTCTATAGTGTCCACCTAACTGGACATAAAAAATCATAGTGAAGACACTCGTCAACTTGGCTTCAACACACTGCAGTAGCAACCTACTCAACTAGAAAGAACAAAAAGACCTGATAGCTGTATTCCAATTTAACAATTATCCATCGACATTTGCGAACTCTGTCAAAAGGAGGAGACGCCAGAACAACAACACTGACAGAGTTAGAAGAGTGATACTACCACACGTGGCGTATACATTAGAAATTTACAGACAGTCTACTTCATCTTCATGGCTTCAAAGTGTCCCACAAACCAATGAACAAACTAAGGAACCAGCTCACGAAAGTAAAGGACAAGGTGGAGGACAACGGCAAGCCTGGCGTTGAGAACGACAGAGTGTTAACTATTTCCTGGCCAAATACAGCCAATAAACGGGGAAACTACTCTAGACAAGGACTGACGAACATAGAAGAGTAGCCCAAAAAAACTATCTCCCATCTGCTATTGCATTGTACTTCTCGAGGCACATATATGCATTGGGAACGAACGAAAGAGAATCTTTGATAGAGGAATGAACAAGAAAAACATAGAATTCCTAGAAGCCTATCTATATGATATGGCTGCATTCACTTAATTTTCTATTAACTTCTAATATCTGCCGTGGTACAATATATAGTTACCCATTATTATTTATGAGTGCGCTTGGCACAATTCCTCATAAGTTTCTCATTCTTGTCCTCAAAATCCAATCACCTACCTCTCCCTCCCCTGGTTTTTTCCTCCTCCGACATGATGAGCAATATCTCTCCGACCGCAGAACAGGTATTTAAACATGAGCGATCCACACATAGGCCCACCAGGAGGGTGGGGGAAGCAGTCAAATCTAATGAACTAACCTGGAAAAAAGTCTGAGGGATGCTTTTCAAAAGAGATTTTCCCTAGGTTTGTTCATTTTAAAGGACTGTAGCTTACCCTACCCAACGGCTCCGGTCAAGACCACAGAGGGGCAAAAACCATCTCCGTTCACCCTGGAAGTAATTATGAATCACCAAAACAAGTTGGGTGGCTGTATCCCTGGGTGAAGGTCGTTATTGATTCTGCCTTCACCCTTCATTAAGTCAGTCATGTTTTACAACCTCTCTGAAACCAATCTAGGTCTATACCCATTGACCACATCCATCCATCACATCTAGAGCTTAAGGCTTTCTTCTCTCAAAAAGTAAAAAAGATTATCACTGCACACACCTAAATACGATATGGGGATGGAAACCACCCAACGCCTTCTACATACAGGAAAAAAAAACATACTATCGCCAAGAGCAATTTTAAAATTGTTAAACTCATTCGAGACACCAATTACGAACATCCTAAACCCACGCTCAGGTAAAATCCTCATATTTAGATCTACACAGGACGCCCTAATATTTCATCTCGTAAAGGTCTCACTGGTTGAGTAGGAACACCACACAAAAGAACCCCAAACTGTCACAAATTGAATCCATGGAAAGCTCCTTACACAGAGACCTCATCACCCACCTTCGGCATGAATATGGTGAGGAGGCCATCCAAGACCTCTAATTTATCTCACCAAACAATGAGCGCTCATTACACTATATGAAGAACACCACAAAAATGCATTACTAGATCAAAATCTCAAGGTCTGCGACACATTAACATCCACACAAAACACCGAACACCAACATAACATAAGGTCACACCGGTGTCTCTGATGTTATAAAACGAGACAGAAAACAAACACGTGGAAAGCAGACCACGTCTTCTGCAAATGCAGTGTAGTGGGACACCAATAGACTGAGTGTAAGAGTACCATTCTCCTATGTATCAACAACGGCAGCGACTATGTGGACGTGAGCAGAGGATGCTCTGACCTGTCGACGGCCCGCGCGTACGCGGTCGTGGAACTAAGGAGACCCCGATACCTCTTACCACAACAAACTACAACCTCAGCCATCCTCTTCAATCCCTGCTCCCCCAAACATTTACATAGACATTTTTCGCGACTGCCGGCACTACAGAAGCCACTCAGCCCTTCACTCACCCCCCCTACAGCCCCCTCAACCGTACCGATACCAACAACCAGACGAGTCTCCAACCCAACATCAACCAACAGTACAACCACCTAACCTACCTATAGGCCAATGTACTAGACGATCTCTATGGTAATAAAGGTCTTGGTAAAACACCTTCTAAGAAAAAGTGTTCGCCCTCATACACGAACACAGAAAAAGAGTCCTGCACTCCTCCCCACACACGCGAATGCAAACCCACAACTACCCACTTCCCTCTCAGGACATTATACCCCCACCAGTCGCCCTACCTTCTATCTAATCTTACCCTTCCCTCGGCCATAGCCTCAGATCCAGCACCACCATGCCCCTCTGCCTCCACCACTCCTTCCACTATCACCATCTGCCCCTCTACTCTAACCACCCCTTCTTTTTTCCCATCCTTTCTCCCACTGACCTCCTCCATCCTCCTACTGTCCCAACCCCTTCTTTCACTGACCTCACTCCTCTTCCTACCATCTTCTTCCTCCCTTCACTACCCCAACTTCCACTGTCGCCGCCATTCCTCGTACTATCCCCACCCATACTTCCTATGTTTTACTCGAATCGACTCACCAACTTCTCCTTCACCCAGAGAGACGATAAGCTGATTTCCAAGCCAGTCTCACGACAGCGAAAAGGCTCCCTTCAAACGCTTCTCAAATCATTTCATCTAGGAGGTTCCCGTTCTGGGTCGTCCAACTCCAGACATTCTCTTAATTAAAGTTAAAAGGAATCCAAAACTTATTCAGGTTCGTTAGTTACCATTCCGTGTGAAAGTGAATTTTGCGTCAACCATTGCGTAGTACTCATTGGTAGTATTAATTTTTATTAGATCCTCTTATTATAGAATTAGTATATTTAACGTTTTAATATTTCAATTTTAATGTAATTAAAAGTATAGTTTTGCCCTAGTTGTTTAATTAGATCCTCGAAACGCTGCAAATGGGAATAGATATATAATATTACGAATCCTGTCTGGTTAAAGAATCAAAAGTACAATAAAGCACTCTTAGAGAAAAGTGGAAGGAGTTATTCATGTACGGAGCAAATGTACATACGTACTCGGCCGTATACCACGACAGTTATAGGTTCCGTAATTACCGTTCGTCTAATCCACACTGATAATAAAACGTACGGTGTCTCAACAGACAACAGTAAAACTCTCTCACATATTCGACAAACACATCACACAACTGCCTTCCTCCTCTTACAAGAACATTCGACGCCGCTAGGGGGCCACTCCCCAATTTCCGACTCATCCCACTAGTCTCCATAAAGGCACTACCACCCAACCTTCCTGCCACCAACCAAACTCAAAAAACAGCTGGCGGTGGTGATTTCCACGGTGGCAAAGGACATGTCCGTGGGCGATTCCTGCCTATACTCCGATTCTAAACCCACTCTCTGCCGCTAACGGACTCGGGCAATTTATCTTCCCAGAGAGGGTTGTTTGCCCTCATAAACAAACATAAAAACAGGAGACCTGTGTTCCTCCATACCCTAGAGAGCACGCGCATGCACTTACCCACCTCTTTCCTTTCAAGACTCATCGCTTCCTCCACTTACCCTGACTCCTATCCCGTTCTTCCCAGTCCCGTGGCTCAAGCTTTGGTTCCTGCCCCACCACCATCCTATACCCCCATGCCCCTCTGCTATACCCAACCTTCTTTCCACTATATTTACCCCTAATATTACTTTATATACCCCTCTTTCTTTTTTCTGTACCCGTCCTCCCACTCTTCCCACCCCTTCCACTGTCTCCACTCTATCATCCCCACTCCCACATTCCACTGCCCTCTCCCCTCATTCCACTATCTCCACCCCACTCCAATGGTTCCATCTATCATTTTACTTCCTCCTCACCTCTCCCATTTTAACACTCCCAAACCCACTACTAGTGCAAAAGCAGCAGTAAACACCAAGATCCACCCACCCACTCATCCACTTCTACCAACCTCCCCCTTACACCATCAAAGACACGTGTGAAGGTAGCTGTATCCGACAATACTCTTCTGGTGCAATGCGAGGGGATTGAGGAACGGAAAGTTGCTATTACTAACAGTCTCAATCACACTTCGCCCCTGACAATAGGTTACCTTAGTGTGGTAGAGTTAAATGCCGCAAATGGCACGGTATTCGCCAAACCCTCTCCAACTAGGTACTCAATACACAGAGACCAGATATCTTACTTTGAATTCTATCAGTTTACACCCTAACAAATAAAGACTTCGCAATGCAGGCTATCAAACATAGTTTACTCCACACGCGGTGGGAAGTAGAAGGTCCATGCCTCCTGAGGGTATATGAGGAGGCTCCTCAACGGTGAGTCAACATGGTCGTTGAACACCGTCTCATGCACACACCTCCTCGCCGTTACCTCCTTCCTTCCCCCTTGCATTTTATATCTGGCTTATATATAATTTTCCCTCTTTACTTTCCTTTCTCTTTCTTATAAAGTTTTACAATAAAAGAAGGGTCCTCTCCCATAATATACACTCAAATACACTCTAGAGGACACATTTATACCCTGCAAAGTATACAAGAGCACTGGCCCAATTCTAGTTACCACATACTACAGATCACCACGGCAACAACACCTAGACGTACCACTCGGGGTTCTATCAATCCAAAACATTCCACTCTTCTTTAAGGGAGAGGTGAATACACACAGCCCTAAACTACTTTCAAACACCAATAATGATGCGGCTAGGTAACTGGCCGGTGCCTTGCAGTGATTTCGCTGGGAGCGCATCGGCTTGGCCTTCTCCACATTCTTCTGGCATCGTAGAGGGACTATGTCTCCGGAACTACTCTTCAGTAATGACCAGACCAAACAATTCCACACCCAAATTGCCGCAAGTCCCCACGTATTATCCTATCACATCCATATATGCATCATAGTATCATCTTCACCCATCCTGATACCTACACCCCCCTCTATGATTATACTAACACCAACAAAGTGGAATTCAAAACACACATGACTATGAACATGCCACTCAATCTCAACTTGCCAAACACTAACCCTATCAAATTGACAATCACTGGTGTACTCATGGACACCATAAGCACTCCACGCATCAAACACACACTGCGTAAAACAGACAAGCATAAAGCACTTTAAATTATTCATACACACAATGAATCATTACACAATACAACAACCACTACAACAAAGGCACACGACATCACAGCATCACACTCCAACCTTCCCGTATCTAATACTGTATGTAGCTAGACGGGAATCGTTAGTGGCGCAAGGTGACCCGCACTATGAAGGACGCACTGACCTTTCTTTCTTCTGGCGGTGCGTAAGAGGATGTTGGGCAAGAATCCACCTAAAAATATCCCCTTCCATTATAACAACCGCACACTCACCGAACCAATTGACCTACTGGTCGCATTTTGGTTCCACTTGGACGAGGTGCATACACCCAACCCACCCAAGCCAGGCGCTCAAAAGCAGTTCCAAAAAGTTCAGGAATGCTGACTGCTCTACACTACTGAACTTGGGGCTACCCCCAGATACAAATGGAGGTACTCGATATCACTAGTACACTAAACCACTCCTTCACAGTCTTGGGAACAAAATACTACATTAAATCAACACCAAAACGCGCTCTCGGCCCCTTCGGCCTAACAGCCAGAATAATTACCCACCTCCCAGAAAAACTCTTCCCTACACTCACCCAAACATTCAACGCGTCACTCGCATCTGGTTACTTCCCACAATTATTAAAAATATCCCACAACATTTTAATATATAAGAAAAACAAAACCCTCAACACCCAAACAGCTACAGGCTTAATGCTCTGTTAGAGCACCTAGGCAAGATACTTGAACAAATAGTAAACATCAACTTGAGTAGTTTTCTGGCGGAAAGGGGGTAATGTCCCCCTGAAAAGTGATTGTAAACATCCTTCCTGACATTATAGATAAAGCACCACCAAGAAACACTCTCCATCAGCAACAAAGTGGAAAAAAGCCTTCAATAAGGTGTGGCATGAAGGACTTTGTTGGAAATTAGCCGACAACACGGAACTCCTTATCTGCACCAGAAGGCTTCTCTCTCACTACTTTGCTTACAAGAGGTGTCACATATAATATAACAACACAATATAACACACATTTACACCTCGCGCAGCCATTAACCAGGGTAGTGTACTGGCACACACAATCTATATAATGTACACCAAAGACACCCCACGCCCACCTGAAAACTGCAGACGAATGTACACACTGTCCTACGCTGACGATGAGCCAGGCCCCAAAAGGAATCGCGCGCCACGCACAAACACTCCTGGAAGAGAAGACAGAATATGAGGATAAGTGGCTAATAGCTAAGAAATAACTACATGCACAACATACTAATATATATATCTAAACAAAACAGCCCCACACCATCCAAGCTACTAAATTCCACACACACCCAAAAATTATATAGGTTCTAATTTGCGAGCTTAAAACTACCACTACTCTTTTATAAAACACTAGTTACACCACTCCTCATATTTGTACTAATCTCATTCTTAGCTATACGTCAAACATGGCAGAGTGAAGTAATGCGCATTCAGAACTCTGTTCTAAAACGCATATGTCGCTCCTCAAAATACACACTCATTGCTACACTCCATGAAAACAACAAACTAATCCCCCTCAACACCTACACCCACACCCGCTTAACACGACAGTTCCGGAAACTCGTAAGAGAACCCACATACATACATATACACGAAATGCAATACACTGCGGTGACTTTAAAACACCCCGCAGTTCTCTACCATCTTCAGTCAATTCTTTTCAACACATAAGATAACAGCAACATGAACATCCCGTTTCCATAAACATTCAACTCCCCCCTCATCCCCTCCCAATCCATTCTCCCATCGCCCAAGTGATCGTACCCAATACCACTACCCACATGCACACTAATACCACGCATGGGTGTCTAACCACTGATTTTTCAACTCTATTTATGCCCACTAAAAAAATTATGAACCTTTTCCTCGTAGGCTACCCGATGGTCTCCTGTGTTTTTCCACCTTGACCCTTCTATTCACATTCAATCGATCGACACATAGCCCCAGGCTCCCCATCACTCTCTGACCCCATTCAAGTATGTCTCCTCCTCTCATTTTCTTCTCTCCCGATACCTATACCACCCTTTTATAACTACACACACACACGAACTGGGAAGAGTTCAGAAGACACATCTCCACGAACACACCACACAAGTGACCACAGCCACAAATCCTCTGAAGATACAGAAGACACTACGGCGAGCCAGATCCACTACATCCATAACATACTAATATACACAGCCACCAGACCAAATCTACACAGTCCTCACAAAAATAGCATACAAACCTCCCACGAAAATACTCAGTGCCACACTCGACAAATATTTACACTTCCACGTGCACCAAAACACTACAAACAAAAGTTAAACACAAAAATTTAAAGACACGTTCTACCTTGCCAGCCTTAAAATGAATTTACGCCTATACAAAACCTTCGTCAGACCACTTGTCACATACTCATTACACTCACCGCTGCCAGCCACACATGCCAGAGGAAAGCACAGATAGTACATAAAACTCTCTGCTGAAACGCACATGAAGATCTCTTCTATTTATAAACTTGCCTATACTACACACTACACGGCAATAACAAACTCACACCACTAAACGTATTTGCCCATAGCCGCATAGCACGACAGTTCGAGAGACTAGTAAGAGACCCCCCATGCATCTAAATACACACCAGACAGCACTCTTTGCTGACGTTGAGATGTACAACAGCCGAAGATTACCCACAACTAACACCCAGCTTCTTCACATAAGATAACGGCACCATGAGTATCGCGTTTCATCTACTCGCGCCTTTTTTTTTTCTTCCCGCCCCTTTGCCGCCATAACCCAATCCGACAACATACATTCCCAATACATGTCGCATCAGTGCTTAGCCACCATTTTTCTTCTTTCTAAACTTTCGAACTCAAACTAGAGTCCTTCATCAGTGATTGTTCTCGGTGTGGAGTCTTCATCAAGAATGATTGCTAGTGACATGATTAGAATAGAAAGAAAAGCTGCAGCATGACTGTCTATCCCCTCTTGAAGTTTGTTTCGCACCATTATTCTCTCTCATTTCTCCATCTCTGTGGCTTAACAGAGTCATGTCACTGCTTTTTTACTATTCTAATCATGTCAATAACAATTATTATTGGTGATGACTCTGCACCGAGGATAATCACAGAGGAAGAACCTTAGTTTGAATTCGAAAGTTTAGGAAGAAGAAAAAAATGATAATACAATCTGCATTCCTACAAGATCTTTAATCAATTTCAACAATTAAGTTATAAATTACTTGAATTATATGTAAAAGCCGTATCTTGGTTAAACTCTCAGATTCATAAGGCAGTGGTTGAATTAAAAAAGTTGGAAAGTGTAATGTTAATTCGAAAGTTTTAGAGAGTTTGAACTCTTCATCATGCTAAAATTAGATTTTACTGTTAACTTTCTTACACTTTCAAAAGATATACCTTTTATAGATAGAAATTACACCAGGAAATGGCTTCTCCACTCCCCCTATACAAGGGGGAGCTTGCGCTTCACTACTAAAATTAAAATTTAAAATCTAAAAAAAGCAGCCATGGTTAAATTTTTATAAATTTCTTGAACTTGGCCAATTATAATAATTTTAAAAAGGAACTAAATTTCCCCACTTTTAAAATATCATGTTGCTAAAATATAGTTATAGAAGATATATAAAAATATATTTTCTGAACTTAACCATTTATAATTCTTTGGGTTTTAAAAAATTCACAAAATTTCATTACTTATATTTATTTCTGAACTTCACCACTTTTTTTTTATATTATAAACAAATTATTAGAAATAACTTTGATAAAAAAACATAAGTCATAACCAACTAAGATGAAATTATTATTCAAATACTCAAAAAAATCCATTTCTTAAATTATAGAGTTAGCGATGATGATGATCAACATTTCTCCCCCCTAGATTAGCATTTTAACATCCTCTCCATCCTAAATAAAACCTAGGTTAAGTTAATTTATAATTTAACATCGGATCATTTAATAATCCCCCCAGAATGCAGTCTAGGGAGGGAGTTATTTAACTACTAAAACGCTTCTTCTATAGGTTAGGTTAGGTTCTGTTGTAGAAGGTATGCTGTGTTTAAGGTATTTAACATCTTTCCCTTTAAGTGTACGCTATTGAACATCCTATTAAATGAAGACTTCTGGAAGGCCTGATATTCAAATGATTGATAGGGAATTATCTATTCCAACTTTTACACTTAGATATGAAAAATATGTTTTAGTGCGAGCACAAAAGAATTTGCCTCTTTCAGCCTTACTTTCAAAAGAAAATCCTTTCTTTTCCATAAGATTTAATCCTGCCCATTTCTCAAATTGAAATCTCACTATCAGCATTTTCTCAAAAAGAAAAATTGCGACGATTCATATGGATCTGCACCGTTCCTTAATATTTATTTACGACGATGTTGTGGGTCGAATGTTGAGTTGTAGTGGTAATTTGTATTAGTATTATGAAGGAAGAGTTGCATTTTTTAAATGAGACGAGCTATTTACCGTGAAAATTGGAAAGTAGCTCCAATAAAGTTACCATAAGCAGTTAGCATAAATCAGGAAAGGATTATGGAAAAAAAAGACAAATAGATATAAAGGAATGAACAGGGACGAAAAAGAATATAAAGGAATATAAAGAATCATAAATGTAAATAGAAAGATAGGTATATTTTTCATTATTCTATACAATAATTGTTGGTATAAAAGGGACCCTCTGTAAACCCGTATTGGCCTGCAAGAGGGTCAATTCGAACTTTTGAGTGCCTTTCTTTTCGTACAAACATGTTACTTGAGATTAGTACTACTTCCTACAGGTACCATTTAACGGTAATCAAGGTTTATTATGGCAGTATTTATTATCATTTTAATTGTCATCTTGGTATTTTCTTTACATTTGTCAAAATCTGTTTTACTGGGTTCATTTGCTTCAAAGTTTTGACAAGGGTAGTGAAGCCATCAAATTATGCCTTGTTAATAAACACTAGTTCAAATACAAACTTCAGAAGGAAATGAATTAAAAACATAAATCGATAGAAACATAATAATTAAATACATAATAAAATCGATCAAGAATAAAAAATGTTATCACAATAGATACTAAAGAAAAGCTTAAAATTAAACTAAGTGTGTCATCTAACCTTCATTAAAATAAAGAAAAGCTGAGGAAGAAGAAAACAGACTGTAAAGAGTCTCCTAGAAAAAGACGGAAGGTAGGGAAAAGTGAAGTTAAATGTTTGAGAATCACATAATAAACGGTGGCGCGCTTGGTAGTGGCGAATAGAAAACTCTCCTGAACCAGACATGTTTTGCCTCGAAAACAGGACCACTTTTCAGTGTGTAGAGGCATAAATTCTTTAAATAAATACTGTAGTGCCTTAATTTCAATAGATATTCTATTTTTAATACTGCACGTCAAATTCGCACTTTTGAAACGCCAAAAACGTTTGGAATCGCTTAGAATTGGAATCCTTAGCAAGTTCCTTAATCAAGTGAATTAGAAGTAGCAAGAAGGATCGTTATACCATTTAAAGTCGGGCTGCGAGCTTATAAATCTCTACCGAGGAAAACTTTGCCCAATTCCTTGTCATTAGGAGCGCCTTCGTTCACTTATAGAGAGTCATTTTGTAAACTTTATAGTTAGGTATTTTGTGCCTTTCATTCCCTTGCCTTTTCATTAATACAAAGTTAATTTACTTAAGAACTCAAATCATACAATAAAATATCTCTGAACATAACTTCAAAACACTAACCCACGAGGAGATTTGCTGGTTATTCCCACATAATGCAATCATGTTGCAATATTCATTAAAGGTGGCTTTATATGCGGTGCATTAATTTATGGGCCGAAATGCGTCAGGCCGCATGCTCACTCGGGTCAGTGGTTTTTGAGTCGTGGTCAGACGTTTTGGAGTTGGGGTCAGTCAGAGGAAGAAGAATAAAAATTGCGGTTTGTGCCATATTTCGGTGCCTTTTTTTCCTTGTAATGGAGGTCCATATAATGAGCTCCATAATTACTGTCCCACAAAGATCACACGAGCTCAACTCTAAAAGATAGATATTGGGGGGGAGGGTGAAAATTCATGATTTGAGTTTAATTAGATTCGCTTCACCAATTCTTCTCCCCTTTAACCTTTATCCCTATATTTTCATTTCATTTCTTTTATGCTTCATCATTATCTTCCTTCAATTCTCTTTCTCGCCTTGATAAAACCACTCTAAACTGAATCAGGGTGATAAATCCGTTGATAAAAAATGAATTACCCAAAATAAAAACTTTTATTCATTCGCAGGATTATAACAAACTCTCTCCTAAAATCTTGAAAGTAATTCCTCTTAAATTTCTCGCATAGTCCTAATTAAGATGGCCCTAAGGATGACCTGGTCCTTGAAATTTAGCGAGCTAGCCCTTAATAAAAATTCATTGGTTAGTCATGGTTCTTTGGAAGTCATGCCCCTCTGTCATTCCCTTATCATTTCTAAGGTAGGTCAAAATTGTTACGCCTACAATTTTTTCACTCCTTTTAATTTTACAAACAACCTCCAACGTAATTAAATCTCTATTTTACTCATTCATATATAGAGTATGGGAGAGATTCATCATCAACACCATGTCTAATTATCCTTTACTCTATTTCCTTCTATCTCCTTTTACAAATCCCAAAAGTAATACTTTTATCAACTTCTATTTAAAAATATCTTTCTGGTCAGATGGGGTGTTATTTTTTGTATTTTTGATTTTCTTCTTCTCTGCTTTCCTCTAACCGGAAGCGCCGTTCTTGATGCGTCGTTTCTCGGTAAAAGTCTCATCCATTAAAGTTTTGGCAGAGACTTTACAGACGAATGCCCTCCCTATTTATCTCAGCTTGGGACCGGCACTAAGTTGGGCTGGCTCCCCCCCTCCTTACACAGTGGCTAGGTAAGCTTCTAATTTTTGCATTGGAGTATTTGTACATGTGTCTTCTCCTCCGAATAGTGAGCTTGGCGAAACGCACGGAATAAATTTATAGGTAACTTATGACGCTGTAGTGATGGAGTTTAAAGAAGCCGCTGCCCTTGGAGAAGTTGACTTCTAACTTTGTTTATTCTTCCTTAGCTGGGTAAAGCGGCGATCCTGCGAGTCTCTTAGGTGGATAGGAATATGTCTTGAGTTCTCCGGATCTTTATTTTGACAGAGCATCACCTCGATATTCATGAGAATATTTTTAATAAGGCAACAAATATGCACACTTATATAGATCGATTTATAAATAATTAGATAAATAATAATACATATAACCAGAAGCTGGCAGAATTAATCATTAATCTGTTAATTCGTTAAATTTTTCTGTTTTCTGATTTTGTTTTGTCTTTTATAATTTTGGCAACTTTTATATTTAATACCTTTGGCAGTTTTGAGGTGGTTAAAGAGCAAAAAATACGCTTTCTGAATTGTTTTATAATAAAATAACGTAAACGCTTTAGCTTTTGTTAGATTTTTAACGAATTAAGGGATTAACTGTCCTACTTCATCATAAAACAGAGTAGTGCAATTTGATTGGAATAAGCAGTATGCAAAGAAATTCAGGACATAAGAAACGTACATATTCAACATGTCACTTTTAGAGAAACTAAAGAAATCCCAGGTTTGTATGAACAGAATTAAAACCCCTTAATCATCATTTAACTCTAAAACTTTGAACTAAACTCACCCTTAAAAAAATAATTCATTCCTCTCTTCTTCTTTAGATCAAACTTGGGAAGTTATTTGGAGAGGTAATATATGTTAACATCTTTTCGGTTGTTTGCAGAGTTTGAGACGGTTTTGGTAGAAGTATTTTAAAGCTTTTTTTGTCTCCTTTCGGATAATTTTTGTGGTTTCGATTATTTTTTCCGGTTCTTTCAACTTTGGGAAGCCAAGAAGATGATGAAAATGATGACAACGGCTGGACGAATTTGGGTTGACAAGTACTGAAATCCTAACCCAGTTTTGCCTCTTCGACACAAGTAAGGCAAAGAGAAGACATTCATTTGCCTGCAATTTGGACAAAGGAAGAGATTTTTCCTAGTTTTAAAATTAACAACAGCGACCAGGGCGTCTTCCGCAGAAGGCTAGTAAGGAGAGACCTGTAAAGGAAGTGGTGAAGCTTAGAGTGTGGAGGATATATAGCCAAAGACTCTCCAGCAGATATTCGGGGTGGGAAGGAAAACTCCTGGGATTGGCGTCTGGAGATCGCCTAATCATCCAGATGTGAGCCGCAGCAAAATTGCCCATGCTATGCATGCCATCCACTTGCGGGAGGGTAAAAGGATAAGGAAATGAAAGATGTGTGGCGGGGAGGTAGAAAAAGGAAAGGTTAGGAAGAGTAAAAGCGTGTTAAAACCCACTACCCCAACCTGAGGCAAGAGTTAGGGGTGAACCAACCCTCTTTGAGTCCCTAACCAAGGATGAATGGACGAAGGCTGGTCGGCAATAAAAGAGTTGATAAGACGCATTAAAAGAAAGTGGCAAAAATGGAGTTAAATGAAAGCTTCGAAAAAGAATAAAGCCTGTTAGTTCCAATGCCTAGGGATGAAAGGCGGAACCCAACGTATTGGGTTAGTTAACAAAAGGGATGGCTGAAGGCCAGGAAAAGGGCAACCGATAAATAAGAGAGAAGTTTTGAAAAGTTAGAAGGGGTCTCTTCAGGGAAGATTCTCCAAGCGCAGTTAGCTCAGAGAACCCTCGTTATTTCACAGTTCAAAGTTTAGGAAAGTAAATGAAATGGGGAGGAGTTAACAACAGGGGGAATTTGAAGAGCAGGCTCGGTTCTCCCAGGAATATGAAATTGAGCACTTACCTTGAGTAGACTCAAAATTTAGAGCTTACCATCAAGAAGCACTTTGCTAGACTTTGAAGCGAGTTGGGAAAGCTTTAGGGGGTGATGTTCTTCCGTCGAGTTAAAGGAGAGATGTGTTAGTTCTATCCCGATTGCGGGACAAAACCTGGAGTGGGAGAAGGGAAACTTAATTCCCCTGCCTCGTAGGGAGTTTGGGGCGATCACACGATCAAAGAAGGGTATGGCGACTATGCGAGCACGTGTCGAGGGCGTGGTGAGCGCGGCGACGCCCGAGCGGTCCATTTTTCTTACAAGCCAAAGTATTCTCAATCTAATTTGAAACTGCTGCGGATACTGGAAACGGGAGGGTGTGCCGCTTCTCCACGTACCAGGTTGTAACACCCTAGGAGAGGCTGGGCCATTGTTATGGACAAAAGAAAGGCCAATGGTGCGTATTCCGCCTGTACTTTCTAATTTTGAACAAGAGAATGGCAAATAGATTGCCTTTGCCTTAATATTGGTAAAAAAGAAGCCAAATGAAGCAGCTCACCTTAGCTTTGGAACTCAAATGAGGAAATGGATTGCATTTGAGTTAATCCTGGATACGAGAACGGCAAATAAATACCTTTTTCCATAACTTCAGAACAAAAAGCAAATGAAGTGCTTTCGCATTAACTTCAAAACACAAGAAAAATCAGTTTTAATCCATTTACCTTACAGTAGAAAGTATTACAGCCATATGGAGTGCTTTCCTCCTAACCTCCGAACACAAAGTAATCAAATGGTTTGCCTTCGTTTCGACCTGCGGAGACCTAAAATGGCTCCGTCCGACACAATTGAAACAAAAGGAGGAAGAGAGCCTCTTCCTCCTCCTCCTCGAATAAAGTGCCTTTGCCTTAAATTTGAAACAAAAATACTAAACGGAATTCCTTTGAATAGACTTTACACACATCTAAATCAAAATACAGTTCTTTCGCTTCAATCTGGATGACAAGTAAAGTATACTGAGTACATTTCCTGAACTTTAGAAGAGAAAAGGCAAAAGGAATGTTTAATATTAAAGTTCCATTAGAAAAGGCAAAACGCGTGCTCTAATCTTAAATTTGAAAAAAAGCGAATGATTGCTTTCGCCTTCTATATCGAAAGACAAAAATAATGTCAATATAGTTCCTTTGCCTTACCGTTGGAATTCAAGGAACAGGAAATCAACTGCCTTTGCCTCGAATTTGGAGTAATCAAAGGCAAATGGAGTACTTTCCTAATTACATTCAAGAAAGAAAAACGAGAAAATTCAGTCTTTGCCTTCTCTATGAGGCATAAAAAAACAAAGGGAGAGGTTTGCGTTAATTTTAGAATGCAAAAAAAGGCAAGCGGTGTTTTTTTCTATTAACAAAGGGAGAGAGAAAGAACAAATGGACGGCCTTCGCCTAAATGTTGGAACAAAAAATTCAAATGGAGTGCGCAAAACCTCTGAAGAATGTGACTCATGCGTCGGATAAACGAAAGTTTTCTTTTTTAATAAAACCCGGTAACGTTGCCAAGAAAAGAGAGGGAGGAGTTTATGCAAAAGATTTTACTTTATTTACAGAAGCGATACAAAAATGATCTAATGCGACAATCATTGGAAGAAAAGGTCTGCTGATCAAAATGTTGCGTGCTCTCACTTATTCTAATTTATGTCCTTACTACTTAGAAAACTTTGAATAATTCCCGAAGTAACCTTGAGAGAACCTTGGCAATTTTATCATTTGAAAGAGAATGTAAACAACTTAAGCGTTTCAAATTTCGTTAGAATCGGCCGAATAGTTATGATCTTATTGCCATAAAAACGAATTCCCTAGCTAACCTTGTGTGGGTTTGGCAATTATATTATTTGAAAGGGAATATAAAACAATATAAGGCTTCCAAATTTGTTAGAATCGGCCTAATAGTTATGATGTTATTGTCAAAACAAAATAATTCCCTGGTTAACCATTCGAAATATAATGTAAAACAACATAAGGGTTTCAAATTTCGTTAGAATGATCGCGGTAGTTATGATGTTATTGCCAAAACAATATAATTCCCGAGCTAACATGGGAGGACTTTGACAATTGTATCATTCGAAATATAATGTAAAACAACATAAGGGTTTCAAATTTCGTTAGAATGGTCGCAGTAGTTATGATGTTATTGCCAAAACAATATAATTCCCGAGCTAATATGGGAGGAATTTGCCAATTGTATCATTCGAAAGACAATGTAAAACAACATAAGGGTTTCAAATTTAGTTAGAATTGGCTGAATTTTTACAATGTTATTAAAAAGAAAAGGCAAAACGTGGACCGACCAACCGACCGACAGAGTAAGATGTAGAGGCACCCTCGACTAAAAATTCACAACTTTCTGAAATCTTATAAAAAAGCAGAACTAAATTATATTAAAATATATATTTTTTAAATTAAAATGGCGCGTATTAACTGTTTGTAACACCTCATTTATTGAATTGGAAAGGCGAAAAAATTTTGACACCTTAATTGCATAGTCTAGAATAGTATAGCATAGTATAACATGGCTTATAATATAGGCATAGTATAGCATAGCCTAACCTAGTATAGTTTAGAATAGTCTAACATATTATTGCCTATCATATCCTCATATAGCCTAGCCTATCTACCATAGCCTACCTCACCCTAATCTAATTTAGTATAGTGTAGTATAAGCATAATATAACCTAGCCTGCCTAGTATAAACTAGTCTAGCCAGTCTACCCTAACTTAGCATAGTATCTCTTATCCTATTCTAGCATGGTATTATAACAGAGTATAACATGGCATAGCATATTATAGCATAACATAGTATAGTATAGCATAGAATAGCAAAACATAGTATAGTAAAGTATAATATAGTATATATAGTATAGTATTTCCTAGCATAGTATAGCCTAGCCTAGCATATATTAGTATAGCCTAGTATTGTCTAAAATAGTATAACATTTTATAGCATAGCCTAGTAGTATCTCGTTTAGTAACCTACCAAAACCTAGCTTACCGTAGGATGGCCTACCATAGTATTACTTCACCTAGCCTAATAAAAGCTAGCATAGTATAGACTAGTCTAGATTGCCTAACATAGTAAATCCTGCCTAGCCTAGCTTAGTATTACAGAGTAGATTATGTCATAGCATAGCCTACCATAGTATAGCCTAGCCTAGCCTAGCTTCGGATAACCTAGTTTAGTTTAACCAAGTCTAGCCTATGTTTCACTATAATAATAGAAGTTACCATACCATAGTCTAGCGTAGCTAGCATAGTATAGCATAACCTTACATAGTATAGCTTAGCCTGGCATAGTATGACTTAGCCTAAACTAATCTAGCCTGGCCGAACAAAGAATGTATAGTATGGCCTATCTTAGCCGAAAAACCATAGTAAAGCCTAGCCTAACGTAGCCTAGTACATCCTAGCATATATAGGATAGTAAAGCTTACCATAGTATAGCCTAGAATAGTATAGCATAGTATAGCATAGCCTAACCTAGTATAGTTTAGAATAGTCTAACATATTATTGCCTATCATATCCTCATATAGCCTAGCCTATCTACCATAGCCTACCTCACCCTAATCTAATTTAGTATAGTGTAGTATAGGCATAATATAACCTAGCCTGCCTAGTATAAACTAGTCTAGCCAGTCTACCCTAACTTAGCATAGTATCTCTTATCCTATTCTAGCATGGTATATCTTGGCATAGCACACCCAACCATAGACTGCCTAGCCTATCCTAGCCTATGCTAGCTTAGCATGGTACACTATAATCTAGGTTAGTCTAGCGTAGTATATATAGTCCAGCATAGCCTTGCATAGCGTAGCATATCCTTGTATAGCCCAGCCTAGTATATCATAGCCTAGAATAGCCTAGAATAGCAGAATATACCCTAGAGTAGCCTAGTATACCCTAGAGTAGCCTAGTATACCCTAGCCTAGCCTGCCTAGGAAAGTATAACCTAGCCTAACTTAGCACAGCCTACAATTGTTTATTAAAACTTAGTCTAGCTTAGCTGAGCTTACCCTAGTATAGCCTATCTTAGTTTAGCTCACCGAAGCCTAGTATATTTTATCCTATCCTAACCTAGACTAGCATACCCTAGTATATTATATCTTAGCCTACATTACCCTACCCTACCCTAGCCTAGCCTAGTTAGTATAGTATATTATAGTAATGCATAGCCTAGACTAGACTAGGATTGCATGGCATGCATAGCATAGCCTAGCCTAACCTAGCAAAGCCTCGCTTATCCTAGCCTGGTACGGCTAAGACTAACCTAGTATACCATAGCGTAGCCTAGCCTATTATAACCTTTCATGCCCTGCCTAGGTAAGTATAACTTAGCCTAGCCTAGCCTAGCATAAACTAGCCTAGAATTAACTATCCTAGACATGTATATCCTATACTATACTATTATACACTAATCAAGCATAGCTTATTATTTTCTAGCCTAACATAAAATATGCTATCTTACCACAGCATAATATAGCCTAAATTGGCATAGTATATCTTACACTTGTACATTATAGCTTAGCATAGCTTAGTATAGTATAGCTTTGCTTATAATAGCCTAGCAGAGAATAGCCTATTCTAGGCTTGTCTAACAGAGTATAGTATATTATAGCCTAGTTTTGCTTATCAGACTATCGGCCGAAAAGTTATGATGTTATTGCTATAATAAAATAGCTCGCGGGATATCCTTGATAGGACTTTGGCAATTATATCATTTGAAAGAGAATGTAAAACAACATAATTGTTTTAAATTCCGTTAGAATCGGCCGAATAGTTATGATGTCATTGCCCAAACAAAATAATTCCCGGGCTAACTTTGGGAGGACTTTGGCAATTACATAATTCGAAAGAGAATGTAAACCAAGATAAGGGTTTCAAATCTTGTTAGAATCGGCCAAATAGTTACAATGTTATTAGAAAAACAAAAAAAGCAAAACGGGGACCGATCGACCGACGACCGACCTAGTGAGATGTAGTCGCTCGCGACCTGATTCGCACGCGACTAAAAATAGGTGGTAGATAGAGAGCAAAAAGGAAACAACTTCTAATGAGAAAGAAACTGAACGATAAAAACGATCAAAGTAGAATCATTATTTTATAGATAGGAATCTAAAAACTTTTTGAAGTTAATTATATTTAAATAAGATATGACTTAGTAGTTTTATAATACTCACCAACAATGATTTTGCTACTGAAATGAGAAAGTAGTTTTCGATTGTAGTTTTTTGCGTAGATTACGAACATGACCTTTATTTTTCATGAAATGACTTCAGTTTTTTTGTAACAACAAGGAGTAACAACAAGGAAAGAAGGTACCCTAGGAGACCTTACGGTCCATTCAAAGAGGGTACCTTTGGACTAGCAATCGAGCGGGCACAAGGCTGCTCAATTGTTTTGCGTCCCTAAACGGCCACTTTTCAAGACTTTGTCTAGTCTTGACTTGAACTGGTCAACAGATTCACTGTTGACAACTTCCACTGGAAGTGCGTTCCACATACCACAAATACTGTAAGTGAAAGAATTTCCACACAGATTGCGGTTGTAACGCTTCAGTTCAAGTTTGAAGCCGTGATTGCGCGTTCTGTTCTCACTCAGTGTGAAAATATCCCGGTAGTCAACATTGTCAACACTTTAGGTAGAAACCCGTCCGGTCCAGGGGACTTATTCGTCTTTAGGTCAGCGATCTTTTTCTTTATTTCTCCTTCGGTGAAGTCCATTGCCTCCAGCTTTTCCCCCGAGTAGGAATCCGTCGGCTGGGGAATGGGACCACACTCTTCAGTAAACACTGAAGAGAAGTAGTCGTTGAGGAGGTTGACATTTTCTGCATCTGAATGCTTTAATGTCCCCTCCTCATTCCTCAAAGGGCCAATCGTTCGACGGATTCGTTTACGGCTGTTCACGTATCCAAAAAACTCCTTGGGATTCTCTTTACAGAGTCTCGCCACTCGGAGTTCCTCAGACCGCTTAGCCGCCCTTATGCTGGACTTCACTCTCCTGGCTAGCCTCCGGTATTCGTCAAAGTCACCCGAGATCTTCGATTGCCGGTACATAGTTCTCTACTCCCTAAGCAGTTGCCCGATTTCTCGATTAAACCACTTTGGTTGAACAGAAGACCGACGGGGGCATTTCAGAGAGATAAAACGCGATTGAAGACTCATGAATGTGGTTTTGAAACTGTTCCAAGAGTCTTCAACAGCATCGCACTCTTCTAGCCTCGCGTCATTTAATTTTTTATTAATATTCGATTATTCAGTATATAGGGTAGGAAATATTTGTTATTCGTTTATTTTATTTGACAAAAAGTATAAATATAAGTGGAAACAAAAAGCTTATTCATTAAAAGAAATTAATAAGTCCTTTTAATACAATTCAGAGAGTGGTATTATAAAAATATATTTAAAAAAAATAATAAATATTTAAGACTTTTTCAAAATGTGCTGAAATCTATACAATAGTCATATATTTTTAGAATATTTAGGGTTTTTTTATGTACAACAACTTGTCTGTCTCTGTAAAGAGTCCAGCAGAAGTCAGCAAGCATTGCAGGACTCCATTTTCCTTTATAACGATTTTCTATAGTAGCAATATCTTGGTGGAATCTTTCACCATGATCATCGCTGACGTCTGCTGGATTCTCTGGAAAGAAAGACAGATGGGAATGCAAAAAATGCACCTTTAGTGACATACTACATCCTAACTCATTATGAGACCTAATCAAATTATGAACAAGAATGTTCTAATTTTCTGATTTGTGCCTTCCAAAGAGACCATTACATAAACCTTTGAAACTATTCTAGGCCTCAAATTCTGGCTTGCTCAATTTTGCCTCAAACTAACGAATTTACCATAAATTTTCGAATCTGAGGCCAAACAAAGATTTATTCTTTAATTTTAGCATCACTAATTTTAGAAAATTTCGTTTTTAATTATATGGATGGCTGGTCATGCTTTAAGGCTTCCACAAATTGTTTCATTAAACCTAATTTTATGTGAAGTGATGGCAAAATTATTTTTTCCTTAGGAAACAATGGTTCACGAATGAAATTACGACAACCTACTTTTGTCTCTTCTCTTAAAGGCCATTCTGAGCGTATGTAATGTTCTCCCCCAACTCTACTGTCCCGTTTTCACAAAAAACACATGAATTTTGTGTAGCCTGACTACAAGCCATTTAAAGTGGCTACTACCTTAAGGTCAGCACAAATCAACCATTTATGTTCACGGTATTTAATGCTTTTCAAAATGAAATCTAAATTTTCCTAAGCTTCTTTCAAAACAACAGAGTGAGCTACTGGTATCGATGGTAGTAGATTTCCATTATGCAGAAGCACGGCTTTACTACTTTTTAAAGAAACTTCAATGAAAGTGTCCATTGATTGGGTTCATAATGTATATCTAATTCTTCAAAGAGACGTGGAATATTATTACAGTAGCGTAAATTGTTGTCAAATGAAGATTTGTCTTGTAAATTGTTTGATCGAATGCGAAACTTAGTAATTCGAACATCTTCTGCTACTAAATTTCTTTCTTTCAGTCTTGAGGCCAGTAATTCACTCTGTTGCTTTGTTAAGTTTAGATCTATTACATGATCATCTAGATCAAGTTGTGAGAAAGGTTTTGGAGTAGTATCAACAGTTTCAGAAACATAAATTTCAGTTTTTGTTTCACATGATTCCATATCTGATTTCATTTCTGCAGGTGTTTCAGGTACTGGAATGTCTTTTGAGCGAGGTATAGGCCGAATAGCAGATCTAAGGTTGGGATATACTACAGCTGAAGCGCACTTCGTTGTTTTACTCGAAAATATGGAAATTATATGCATAAAATCTAAAGTTATGTACTTATTTATGATTAGAATAAAGTGGTTCTAAACTTAATTGATCGTGGGACTCTTGCCATACCATTGGAACACCAAATGGAAGGCTTTTTATTTTTCCTTTAGACCATTTTTATAAAGAATTAAAGCATGTCGTGCAACATATGTGGTGCCTATGGTTTATCTTGGTCGCCAATTTTACATCCAAAATGCAAATTATATAGTTTTTTCAATAGAGAAAAAATTCTTTGATTTTTTTTAAATGTTACTGAACCACATATGTAGCAGAATTTATCTGGGCTATTTTTACATTGTCCTCTTGGCATTTTAATTATAATTGTTGCTTTTATTTAAAATTTTATCTAGTTAAATAACCTGAAAATATGGAATAAAAGAATGAAATTCGTTAAAATCTTCAAAATTTGACAAAATTAGTAATTGACAACTTACAAAAAACTGGAGTCATTTCGAAAAAAATGACTTCCATTTTTAAAATCTAAACATAAATCTACATAATTTTTTTTTTTATTCTAATCTTTGTAGTCGACAAAACTTAAATTCTGTTAGACAGTGTAATTAATATAATTTATTCGAGTACCTACTAAGATCTCCATATTTAAACTAACCTTTCAATACCATGATTGTAAATATCACTTGACGTTGATTTAAAAAGGTTCCTTAAGGTATTTTCGACCATTTTGTTGTTGAGATCTTCATTCTCTTGACGTGATTCATTAAACTTCTAAAGAGTTACTATCTGATGTAACTAACTCAGATGAGTATGGAAGGTAACTTATTAGTTCCCATTGAAAATTGTTAAGCTTTTTAATGGTAATCACTTACGATATGAGGTCTCTCGTTGTCTTGGCTGAAAAAGCATTCTTCTTCTATTGATTAATGATGGCCTTTTTTTCTTCCAGTGCCTTACATATGTCAACTATCCGACTGAACACAGTAAACCTCTTTGGCGAGAGTCTCATTTGGGTCAATAAGTTCAAAATAGATTTTTCCATTCATATCAAACCAAAGACGCCAATAGAATCTCCAGTTGGAGAAGATCCTGTTTCACCTTGGACATTAATTATAATTTCCTAGAACTAATCCATTATCTAAAAGGTTAATATTATTGTACATAACCCACTTTTCGTCTCCTATAACAATTAGACTAAAAATAATTCACTTTTTAGTCCATTATTTCTTTCAAAAATTACTGATAATATAGTTTTCGATTTAAAAAAAAGTATAACCGAACGCGGCATCTACACGGGAAAGTCTTTATAAAGTGGTTTGTAAAGAAAACATTGAAATTAGTGTAAGTGAAGATCTATGGGGCGTACCTAGCCCGAGAAACTAAGAAATGGGGACTAATTGTAGTGCTATGGGATCTACAGGGCCACAGTGACATCATTTGAACCATAAGCAAATCGACCCTCTTCTTCCTCGGGCATATCAGGAGTAATTTTGTAAACAGAGAACAGATATTCAGAAGTACGAACTTGCTATGGCTTGAGAAGGGGGTGGAAATGAGGAAAGGAGGTGTGACGGAGAGAGGTAGAGGAAAAAAACGAGATTGAGAGAGAAGAGAAAGAAGAAAGACGATGAGTAAAACAGGCTAATTGGTTTAATTGCTTTCTAATTTAGGCCAATCAGGGAAGTTTTGCTTCGGCTTCTTTTCATCAACAACATCATCAATCACCTTTCCACGAAGTGGCGTCATCACACGTCAAAACAAATAAAATCACTCCTCCTCCCTTACCTTTATGCTATCAGAACCATCACAGCCAGCCAATCATTTTTTCATGTCTAATTAACCTTAATCGCTCTCTCCCCCATAAACCCATTTATACATTATTGTACTTCATTTGTTTTTAAGACACCCCATTCTCTCTAAACACTATTCGCATAATTCACCCACCATGATACTCACTCCCGTATATCCCCCCCGCAATTCTATTTCCATCCATTCTTCTTACATGTCCACACTAACTCACAACACTTTCAGTAACAACAACCTCATTTTTACAATTACAACCAGCCTAAATGCCTGGTTACTTGTTCCGTATTCTATATATCCTTCGAACACTAAGCCGCACTATCAACTTGTCCATTTACTTTGTATTCTTTCCGTACCATACACTCATTCTCATACATAAAATTTGCCACCACTCTTTTAAAGTTTCTTGCGATTGAAAACCGTGTGGTTGCACTCTCGCCAGTAGTACCACCATTGACAATACGTCATTGACACTTAAGACATCGCACCTATTCCCCCCATCCTCACTCTTACACCCCATCCCCATCCCCATACTCTTGTCTTAATATACTTTTATTCCGCTCATCACGCACAATGTTAAATGCTTTAACCAGCATTTCCATATCCCTTTCATTCTAAACATATACAGAGTCTGGCAGAAAGGTTGCCCCGATTTCAAGGGTTAATAAAAAACAAACACATAGAGATACAAGAAAAAACGTTTTTTATTTTTAGGAAGTACATTAAATGCCATTTATTTTGTGTCTTAGTTAGCAACTTACCATGGCCTGTAGTGGAGAGCATCGTGCATTTGTTGTTGTAGAGTGTGAATGCGTCATAACGACGCAACGTTCATACCGAAGACACTTTGCGCTTCGTGGCCGTGATCCCGTACCTGATGGAAAAATAATTCGTCGGTGGGTTTCCAACTTTAGAAAAACATTATGACGACAAAGCGAAAAATTTCTTGGGAAGAAACGTTGCGTCGTTACGACAGATTCACCCTTCTTAACAAAGTCTTCAACAACAAATGCACGAAGGCCATCTACTTCTACCCCCTCATCTGAAGCGTGAGGTAACCCGACTTCCCCCATCGTAGTGATCGTATCCCGACTGGCCCTTCCTTGCAACGACACGTAATCATTTGTAACCGTTGCCGCCCGCAGATTGTTCTATAGTCTGGCTTACCCAATAGATCCGGTTTAAAATCTCCCTTTTAATCATCGACCTGAACTCGACCACTTTAACCCCTAATTAACACACCTGTATCCCACGTAGACATTTAACTCCGTCTGTGCGACCATTCCCTTTAAACCCAATATCTGTGTATATTTAAATATTATTTTGTTGCTAGTAAAGATATAATTTTTTCATTGTCTTTCTTTTGCAACCACAACATGTACGAGATACCTGTTAATCATTGGCTCACTTGTACTCTGAAATATTTCTTTTAAATACGACCCCGCAAAGTTAATAATAAATCATCCCCACTGGACTCATAACAATTTTTCCCATTCACTAACGGTCTACAACTAAATTCGGCCCAAAGTCCCAAAAGTACCTACGTATATATATATATATATATATATATATATATATATATAGAGAGAGAGAGAGAGAGAGAGAGGTTGTGTCTGGCCATTCCACGACACACTAGTTGTATAACATAAGTGGTTAAATTAGCGCAGTTTCCATTGAATAAAGATAACCCCCTGTCTGTGAACCTCAACGCTTTCTCAAAGCTAAAATGCAAACCTGAGATACTTGAGTTCGCTTTCTCGCCTTTATAGCTGGCACAGAGAAATGAGCGGCCCTTTAATACGATGACTTTAATCGCATTAGCTGCTTTATAAAAGGCGCAAAAGCGCAACTGAAGAGGTCGAAAAACCATACTCTTAAACATGCATTCAACGCAATGAATGTGCTCATAGAGTTAGATTGACTCCATTATTACTTGATATGCATCTAAGTGCCGAGAGATAAAGAGTGAGCAAGCAATTGGGAGGGTGGAAGATAGAGAGAGAGGATGTGAAAATGGAACACAGCAAACCCTTTGTCGATAAAATAAATGTTTATTCTTAAAGATCACTTCTAGCTGTGTTTTAAAATAATCAGCTTGAAAAAGAAGGTTGATCGGACTTTGTCATACTGTCAAAAGGTCAAAAGAATGGGAGGACCAAATCGCTATCAAACGCCTTTATTGGCAGACTCAGTCATTGCCATGAACCCTTCAGAAAATGTTTGGTGAATTCTAAATAAGATTTTAAGGAATAAGTCGAAAAAAACAGGAACACGCTTAGAATTACTGAACGTTTTACGCCAAACAAGGTTAGAAATACTACAACTCTAATATTAGAACTTGGTGATTCTATGCCTAGGCGAGTTGCAGGTTTACAAGCCGTTAAATGGAAGTCCGCAAAGTATTAATAATTTATTTAGTGTTTAAAATGTATTTCATTCAGTGAGTTGACAAATAAAGGTATTGTAGTAATTAATTGGGTGTTTATTTACTTGCTGCATGTGTCAATAGAGTAAGGAAATAAATTTTCCTCTAGCATAAAATGTTCTACCCTTTTTGTACCAGTTTACTTTATAGTTATGGAAAAAAAAGGGACGCTTATTTTTAATGGAACTGCATTCATGAGAGTTGCGTACTCGCCTCGTCACTAGTACTTCAAGTATTCATCCTTTTGGCTAATCGGGCTATGTTTTCTTCCAAGCATTTCCGATTTCTTTGCAAATCACTTTACAAAACTCTTCACTTCAGGTGAAAATAGGTTTCACATAAAATCTGGAGAAATAAAATAATTATGTGGTGAAATGAAGCCATAGTCAGTAAGATAAAAAAAGAATGAGGGCGATAGAAGAAAAATGAATGAAAAGAAAAGATAGAAATAATTAAGCAGCCAAAGTTGCTTTACATGAGATGGCGGTCTGGGAGCAGTATTTGAAAACTGCGAACTTAACTAGGCAGAGACATGTGTTTGGCTTCTACGGAGTGCAACCCCATTCTCAATAAGCATGTAAATAACATGATTTATCCAATAGAGTGTTACTCAACTAATGGTTGCCATAATAGTGAATTAAGACTTTGTTAGATTATCTCTGGGACAATCTAGGAAGGGGCCTCTTAAAATTATTTAGGTTTGAAACATTACAACGCACCATTACGTCTCTAGCATTTAGGTTTCACAAAGATGGCTTCTGCCCTATTTTTTATCTATTCTGAAGTGAAAGTATATATTGCAGGGGTACATATCAAACAAGTCAGGAACTTCGATTACCTTGGAAGTAGTGTCAGAAGAGGCAGACTGAGAGAAAGAAATAGGAGAAGAAGAATATTGGCAAAAGGTGCTTTTATGAAAATGAGAAACTTATTGAGGAATCTGAACTTGGGAATGACATTAAGAATTAGGGTCGTCAGTTTTAACATACGGATGCGAGGCCAGGGCGATTAAGAAGAATATGGAGAATGTATTAAAAGCAACAGAAATGTGTTTTTTCCTACGGCGAAGCGCCAGGTCATGGCGTCGCTTTCTTTTCAAAAGGACTAAAGTTCAATTGTACCCATTTAGAGCCATGCAATGATCCATAAGACCATGCAATATATGGTTATTCCCCATGGAGATTTCAAATGTACCATCGGATTTGACGTTGGGTGGTGCCATCTCGTGGCAGAAGCCTCATTTAGCTATTTAGCCATTCAAAGGCACTTGTAAGTGATTTGAACCATGGGAAACCATCAATACAATAACCATTTGTCATCTTATCACAAAACGCCGCAGATCATTGGAGAGGGACTTTCCCTCTTGTTGAGAAGGATGCAAAGAATCCCATGGACAGCAAGAACAACAAATGAGGAAGTATTAGGACGCACACGACTGGAGAGGGGCTTAATTAGAAGTATCCGGAGAAGGCAGCTGCAGTTCATGGCACATATCCTCAGAGCAAGAGGGATCGAAAGAGAATGACTGCTGAGAAGAAAGAAGGAAGAAGAGTCAGAGGAAGACAAAGATAAAAGTTCATGGAGATCCTAATGGAAAACATGAACAGAAGATGGACTGTGACAGATCTAGTCAGGAAGGCAGAGGACAGAGAAGAATGGCGCTCCATGATAACTAACGTCACATGACAGGCACTTCGGTAAGGTAAGGTCGTCTTTGTCCAAGCATTTTTATTTCATTTTATGTACTTTCATTTCACACTTCCCTTCCTATTAGGATAAATAAACTTTGCTTCTGCTAATATCATTACACCCAAATACCGGAACTGTTTGGTGTTTTCATTTTTATATTTGACACATAATTCAATTTGTTGAAAAATAAAGTAAGACTCTACGCTCTTACGAAAGCTTCAAGTTGTCGTCAGAGAGGTAAACGTTTTGAAGCAAGAATTTGGGGATGCAATAACTAAATTATGTCAAAATCTTTCCCAAGAAATAGCTAAATTGCGCGACGGCAATTTTTAATGTTCATTTTATGTTGCAGAGGATTTTTTAACTGATTCGAATTAGTTTGGGAATGCTGAATTTAAATAAAAAATCGCTTATTTTTTGTGAGTTTGCTTTAGTTTTCATGGTGTTTGAAATTTATAATTTTTCTGAAATTAATCCTATTCTTGTTTTGTTTCAGATCTAATGAAGGCAAGTCGTTGTATTACTAAAGAAAATTATTATACTTCATTCTAAAACTAATTTTATAGCATTTTTGTGTATATTAAATGAATAGCTTAATATTTTTATATAGAAATAAAAAGGGTGGAATTTAGAATCGTTATGAGCTCATAATATGTTGTATTGAATCGCCAGACTCTAAAATTGGGGCGTTTTGCCGATACCTTGGTTAGGCCATTGCAGGCTAGTTTAGATTAGATGGGATTATGTATAGTTTGGTTTGGAGAATGCAATACACTGAGATAAAATTGTTACTGCAGAGGAAACTATCTTTGTAGACGACTGCGTGAAACAAGATTTTAAGTTTCTACACCGTATACTTGTAAATAGAAAGAGAACTTGTTTACCAGGCGGACGAATTGGTGCTTTTATTGCGGAATTCGCATTGATAGTTAAAAGAACAGAAATCCCAGCTCTTATTTTAATAGTATGAACCAGCGATGTTTTTTTCGGATGGATAAGAGGAAATGTTGTAATTTAATTGCAAGGATGAAGTCCAAATCAAAGCGGAGGTCTTATTCGGAACAGGCCCGGCAACGAATTAGTCATTCAAGGGTATCGGGAAGTTAAGGTTAGGCTAATGCTAGGCTATGGCGTTCAAAGCTCGTGGTGTGAGTACAACCTTTAAGTTAGGTAAGGTTACGTCAGGTTTTGAAGTAAGGAACGGACGCCAACTTCTCGCAGAAACATTTTCCAATCAGTTATGTTTGTTTCGTTATTTTAATCCTCCCCCCATAATGAAAAACAATAGTTTTCAACCCTTTGCAGCTTGCGCGAATGCAATAAATGATTGTCTCATAAGATAATTTTTATTCTTCTAACCAGGTGTATTTTCACAATCCAACATTGAAATTAAATTCAGGCTTATTACAGCACCAACGGCAACGCGAAGATGCTAATAAAAAATCATAATGTCTATTTTTGCAAAGTCGCTGTCCTAACCTAAACCTAACTTAATCTAACCTTAGATTCTACTTAACCTCGCGATAGCCTCGAACGCCTCATTCAATGCCGTGCTTGATCCTCAAATAATCCTAAAGTGAATACTCTTTATTATAAATATTCAGCGCTTTTATAGAACGACAAGGTTAAATTACAAAGCAGTTTATATAAGCGAAAGACTGACTTCTATTCAACTAAATGGATGTTATTCGAGAGTTATTGGAGTCACTGAAATGTTATTCATCTATTTGGACGGGATGAATTTAAATTAAATGGTGTTGGAAATGCGAGATTAGATCGTTTGTTAGACAGCATGGCGAAAATCCTTTATTCAATGTAAATACCAGAAGTTAATCAATCGGAAAACGAAGCACCAAAGGCCGCCTAGGCATTGCCGAAAGGAAAAAATTACCATGCCTGCGAGCTAGTGACTTTAGTAAATGTTAAAATCTTGATTTAATTGCCATAAGAGAAAGTTGGCTCAACAGAGATCGTAGAAATATTCTTGAAAATTAAAATATTAAGGGTTTAAATATTTTTAATGGAGATAAAAAAAGCCGGCAAAGGCAGAGGTTGTTGATCTAAATGAAGAAGTATTTAGAAGCACTAGTGCTTTAGTCACGAATCATGTAAAGAATAGGGAACCAACAAATGCAGGAGTCTATTCTTGACAAGGGAATTTTGGAGGTCGCTATTCTTGACATGATAAAATTGGGTTTGCTATTCTTGAGATGTGAAGTCCTCAGGTTTAACTTAGGTTAGTTGTTTTTTGGTCATTAACGGGCGGGAGATTATGTTAGTCCTTCAGAACTAGGAACAATAAACAATCCAAATATTACCATCACAAAACTGTCGACCACTACCTGCTCTTTGTTAAACCTGAGACAAGTGATCAGACACAACATATTGAATCGTATTGGAAAAAATATTAAGCGAAAATTAACAAAATATGAGGATGCAAACGAGAATTTCTTCGAAATTACTTACAACAGCTCATGTGGATAGGAAAAAATAAAATAAACAGCTTAATTAATTTCTGTAACGCAATTGAGACTCAATTTACTTTTTGATAATTAGGCGTAGCGTTCATTTTCATTACAAAGAAAATCACGTATGTATAATTTTTTCCTTTTCAATTATTTATATTAGCTATTCTTGATATAGAAATTTTTATTATTAAAGTTTCTATTATTGACAGACATAGTATAATTAGGATCCCCATTTTTTACATGCTTCGTAGTCAAAAACAATAGGAAACTCCGAGGTTCTAGCAGTCGGCATAAGTGCTAATAAAGTTAATTTTAATTGTGCATCATTTTGTAGGCCATTTTCTTAAAATGAAGAGAATGAGGGACGCTTAATTTTATTCTGTCTACGAGGGGCGGTCAATAAGTTTTGCGAATCGGTAGGGCAAAACAGAGGAAGGGGGATGGCTGTTTGTGGGAGTGTTAGGACAAGTTATGACAAGTCAGGACCTGCAGCCGCACGCTCATGCCTCGTCTATTTAAGAAGCAGTAGCTGATCGCAGGTCGTCAGTCACAAATTTTTCAACAATAGCGAAGGTTGAACACCGCGCAGTGATCAGATTTTTGACCAAGGAAGGCAAGAATGCAAAAGAGATCCACGAACGCATGGTTGCAGTGTACACCGACACCGCCCCTTCCTATGCAACCATTGCTCGCTGGAATAGGAAGTTACGCCATAGCCGTGAGTCCCTTGAAGATGACCCCCGTCTAGGACGCCCGTCAGACGTGACCAACGAAGACAATATGGCTCGTATGGAGAGGATGATCCTCGAAAGTCAAAGGGTGAAGGTCGAAGAAATCGAGCGAGAACTTGGAATATCACATGGAAGTGTTATTAACATCATCCACGGCAATTTGGCCATGACCAAGGTCTCTGCCCGTTGGGTCCCTAGAAACCTCACGCCGCATGATCGACTTTAACGTTGTCAAAGTCCACAAGGCCAGAGTTGCACAAGCTGCCCTGCGTGGACGCCGGTTTGGGGACGATGAAGATGTTCAGCTCGCTGTCCAGGAGTGGATTGAACAGCAGTCGGGAGATTTCTGGTTGGCGGGAATTCGAAGCCTCAGGGATAAGTGGCGCAAGTGCATTGAAGTCGAGGGTAGTTATATTGAAAAATATGAAAAATAATAAAACACTTTTCCTCATATCTCGTTTCCTTATATCCGAATTGCAAAAAGTATTGACCGCCCCTCGTATATAGTAATTCTTGTTAATATCTTTACTACATTCCTTGATACTAAACTGAATCAAGTTCGAAAGTATTGGAAACAGCTTTTCACTCTTTTGTGAGATTCTTTTGCATATATATATATATATATAAATATGAAATGAAAAACTCATAAAGTATCAGGTGAGGGCAGCAAATGAATGCAATGTCCCGCAGGAAAAAAAAAGGTGTTTCTGAGTACTTTCGAACTTTATTAAGTTCCTGCGGGACATTGTATATATATGTATAAATATATATATATATATATATATATATATATATATATATATATATATATATATATATATATATATATATATATATATATATATATATATATATATATATCTATATATCTATAATGGAATGGAAGATTTCACATTGGCGTCATGTATATCAGTAAGATGATGGTAAACCACAATATTTGAATGAAGATAAGTTATTTCGCCAAAAATATGGCGTAAGTATGGGTAACCCCTTTTTCCCCATCCTAGGCAATCTATTTATGGAAAACTACAAAATGACCCTCCTTCCTAGGATCCATTCCCAGCCTTTTATCTTGTTCCGATATGTAGACGACATCCTGTCGGCTTGACCCCGAGACAATAACAATTTCAATGAATTTTTCAACAACCTGAATTCGTTACACTCATCGATAGAATTCAAAATAGAATGGGAACAGAATCATTCTCTACCGTTTCTAGACGTAAATATCCACCGTTTAAATAATCATATTCAGTGCTCAGTCTATCGAAAGCCTACAAATTTAATCGCTTACATAGATTTTTTCTCATTAACTGACAAATCCGTTAAGATATGTTATTTTTTCCATCATTCTCCGAGCCTATAGAACGTGCGACCCAATCTTCCTTCAGGATGAAATTAACCACCTTTCTGCAATTTCATTGAACTAAAATACTCAATTCACCTCATAAATAGATGCCATTCCAAAGCACGGAAAAACATATAAGCCATCTCCACACTGGAAATGAATGATTTTAAAAAAAAATATTAGTTCGCTTATGCTCCAACCTTGGCCTACCTAAAACCATATGCGAACCGAATTACATAAATATTATATTTAACTATTTTAATACCATTCGAAAACTCTTGACTAGACTGCGTCCAATCAATCTTGTTACTGGAGTATACAGCATACCATGCTATAATTGCAAATTAACATATATCGGTGAGTCGGGCCACATTAACAAGAGGATGAAAGAACATTTAGCTGATATCAGAAGGTGTACAAACTCTTCAAGTCTCTTTACGTTTAGGCAAAAGCACGACTATAGAAGTGACTTTAACCATGCAAAACCATTTATAAATCAAACAATTATATTGAGAAGATTTTTTTATTTTTTTTTTAGCCGATCTGGCGACTGCCTACTTGGGCATAAGTCCACGGAAACAAGACAACCTAGAACTAGGCTACTTCAAAATAAAAATATGAAAAAAATCACAATGATAAAAATTGGAAAAACTTAACAATTAGGAAGCAATCTCCGGCGTCAGGGGGAGGTCCCCCTCACCCCGGTGCAGAAGCGTGCAACCTACAAAGAAAACAATAACAAGAAAAATAGAACCTACTTAAAAAAAGGGAAGAAAAACCGCCTCCTCCAAAAAGTCAACAAATCCACAAGTGAATGTGCACGAACTCGTCCCAAGTAAAAGGGACATGTGGTAGCGACCCTGACCATCCCGGTACCGGGACAGGTAACGTGCGCGAAGCCATTCAACAAGAATGTGCCGAACAGTTCGTCACAATAGGGCGCAGGTGAGAAATCCATCAAATAGCGATGCGTCACACGAATGTGTCCGATTTGAAGAGGACAGAAAGCGACCTGAAGCCGTCGCGAAATGGTGGATAGGTCCATGCGAATAGTCGCGGCGCAATGGCACGCAACTTTAAGTTCCCTTCGAACGTCTCCCATCTTCTTTGCCAAGCATTCTGAAGAGCTGCCAGTATTCCTACCATGTAGTCGGTGTGAGGAAGAGCGAAACGATGGTCCGGCCGCAGAGTCCTCGCCGACTCTTTGGCGCCCTCATCGGCGCGCGCTTTCGCCGCAATTCCTACATGTCCAGAAACCCAGAAAAGTTAATATCGACATCCGCCCAGCTCGCCAAAACCGTGGCATCACAGATATCGCGAACCAGGGGGTGCGGAGATTCCAATACCCTGAGAGCACTCAGGGCGCTTTGTGAGTCGCTATAGATCCCAATCCGATCTCCTGACCGGGCACGTCGCGTAATCTCCCGTACCGAGTGGTGTATTGCAACTAGTTCGGCCGTGGAGACAAACGCAGCGCCTGAGGGGACAGGGCGTGGAAGCCGACCCCCTCTTGGGACTTGGAGCCATCCGTATACACTGGCACGGTTCCAGCGTGACATGAGATGTGCTCCAAAAAGGTCGAATGCAATACTCCCGGCACCGTACAAGCTTTGGGAGCAAAGGCGTGGCGACAAATAGCTAAATGTGGTACCCTCCAGGGTGGCGCCCTGGGCAGAACCAGGGGCGCCACCAGCCCGAGAGCTATATATAGCTCTCGAAGGAGTTTCCTGGCCCTAAACCCAAAGGGATTAGGGTATGACTGGCGTCTCTCGGCGGTATTTTCACCATCGAGATCAGCTGCGGATACAGTGAGAGCTGTTGGCGACTGAGGTAGGCGCCGGGCTCGCGCGTACAGGTGAGTGATGCACTGCAGAGCGAGTGGCATCTCCCCAGCATCGACCAACAGGCTCTCAATGGGGAAAGTGAAGAAGGCACCGATCGCAAGGCGAAGGCCAGTGTAGTAGATTGAATCCACCTTCCGAAATAAACGCTCGGCTGCGGATGCATAAAACTCACATCCGTAGTCGAGCTTCGAACTAACAGGGGATCACGGAGGTGATGCCGTTAATGCTCAGGGCAAAGAGTGTGACACTGGGGACACTTCCTTGCGAGACACCCTCTTCCTGCTTCTTTAAGCCGGAGAAGGCTCCATTCACCCGTATGCGGAATCGACGATCTCGCAAAAATTCGGATATAAACATTAGGAGGAGTCCCATCGCCCCCATCGTCTGGAGAGTCTCCATAATGCCGTATCGCCATGTGGTATCATAGGCCTTCTCCAGATCGAAAAACACCGTGGCGTAGTGCTGTCTACGAAAAAAAGCCTCGCAGATGGCATTTTCAAGTCGGAGCAGAGCATCGGACGTGGAGTGGAACTTGCGGAAGCCGCACTGTGCAGAAGACAGATGGCCTCCGCTGTCCGGGAAAAAATCTAATCTAACATTTACCAATTTCTCCATCACTTTGCATACGCAAGAGGTTAGAGAGATTTGGTGGAAACCGATCGTAGTAAATTGATCTCTCCCCGGTTTGCGAAAGGCGAGCACAGTAGCGATTCGCCAGGAATCTGGGAGAAGACCCTCCAACCAGATACTGTTGAACAAATCTAACAAATGAAGTGGTTCTCGGACTGTGATGCGTAAACTCATCCATGTTTAGGACACCTATCTCAAGCTCTTCGATCAGATCGGCAAGGACTTGTCCCCTGGGATTTATGGAGTAATCTCCCGAGAGAGGATGCCTGCCGTTCAGATGTCCAAGCAAAAGAAAGGGCCTGGGCACCCGTTACGACGCGGCGGAAGTCCCCCGCGAAGTCAGCGAACAGTGGAATGTACGCAGAAATGATAGTATACCTCTTATCCAGGTGAAGCTGCACAGCCACTTCCTGAAAGGAGGTATCTAAAGTGAAGGAAAGAACGGAGACATCATGCCGGGTGTAAACTGCGCATCCCCCAGCCCGGCCATCCCCTTGGTGGTGGGGTCGCAAGACCCTTATTCTCCGGGAGGGCGGGCAGGAGGCACGCGCCTAGCATGGTGTCCTGCACAAAAATAGCTAACGGGGAACGGGACGAGACGAGCCTCCAAAGCTCCTCCCAGTTGGCCCGGAGTCCACGGCGATTCCATTGAAGGAATATGCCCTCAAGGCCTAGCTCAGAGGAGACGCGGGGGCCCTCTTCGAACAGAACACTCTCCCGGAAAATGCCGTACGCATCCCAGAGGCAGAACCCCATGGCGCTTTTGGACGAACAAAGCGCTGAAGGCGCTGTCGCCTTCGAGGACTTATTGGGGGAGGTCGGGCTCGCCAAGCGAGTCTTTTCCTCCCTCCGCCTCGAAACCTTAGGCGTTCGTTGCAGCTTCGGAGGCGGGGGGCCCTCTTTTCGAGGAACCACCGTCTCCGAGCCACTCAGCCCACCACTAGGCGGGGGATAAGGAGCTGAAGCTCTTTTGTTGCTGTGCTCCTTTCGGAGACAGCTTTACGAACCTTGGAAGATGGCCTGGTGCCTAACTATTGTGTGTCTAACGACTCGGTTGAGGCGCGTGGCCGTTTCGCCTTACCGGAAACGGTCACGCTAAGGGAAGAATAGGGAGCCCTGGTTTTAGCCGTGGTTGGTATGAACCCTTTTTTCGCCAACTTTACCAGAGAAACGGCCGGGTTGAGTAGAGCCCGCAGAAGGGCTCCGAATGGCCGCGGAAACAACCTTGCTCGTTGGCCTGGATGGGCCAGGAGCAGAGGGTGCCTTTCTAACTATTGAGGCATATGACGTCCTAGGCAGAGCTGGGCGCGCCAGGACCATGTCCTTAGCCTTGCGGAATGAGAGTTGATCCTGGGCCTGGATGGTCAGAATTTCTTTCTCAAGGAGATATGCACCACATTGCTTCGAAAAAGCGGGGTGTGGCTCTCTGCAATTGACACACTTGGCCACACACGCTTTGGCCTTATCGTTTGCGGCCTTGGAGCAATTTACACAGAATTAGGGTGACCCCAACTTTGCACGTCTACACGAACGATTCGGATGGCCGAAGCGGTGACAGTAATAGCACCGCCGCGGCAGTAGCACGAATTCCTTCAAGCGTTAGCGGTACCAACTAGCACGCACCGACTCAGGGAGCTCGTCACAGTCGAACGTGACGAAGAGTGTAGTGGTGGGTCTCGAGGCCCCTCCCTGTTTTCTAATCACACGTTCGATCTTGACCACCCCATGGTCAGCCAGCTCTAAGCTGATGTGTTCAATGGAGTAGTCAACGAGTTCCCTCGCATAAACTACTTCTTTCACAAAGTTTACGGTAGAGTGCGGCGTCACACTCACCGGGGTGCCATGAAGTGTCCGAAGAGCACTTATTTTGGCCGCCTCGGCGGGATTCGCCGCATTTGCCAGAAGGCTCCCGTCCGAGAAACGGCTCACCTTCGGCTCTCTACCAATTGCACTAGCTAATTCTCTCCTCTGATGGATCATGTTCCCCTCGCCAACATGGTGCCATCAGTGGAACGAATAACGAGGAAGCGTTTGAAGCCAGCGGGCTCGAAAACGCCAGGTAACCTCTGAAAGAGGGGGCCCTGATGTTATCAAGGCTCCGCCCTGTGTACTTTTGGTCTTAGTCGAGGGATCCGGACCCGGTGGGGCAGAGGGGCCGGATGTTCCGATCTTGGCTTGGTCGCCTACCAAGGGGGCAACAGACCCATCCATCCCTGCAGCCCCCGCGGATGGAGAGGATCCCCGAGTCTTTTTAGTCTTTTTCTTCTTCTTATTAGGAGAGGAGGGCGGGGAATGAACCCGCTTCTCACCTTCCCCGACAGAAGCCCCTAGGCCAGATGGACCAGCCTCAGCCAGGTTTTTTTCCGAAATGGAGAAGGTCCTGGTGGTCGTAGGGGCACCGGTCGGAGGAGATCCCTCCCCTCCTTGTACTGCCTCGGAAACCCTCGCCTTTTGAGGAGGACCTTGCATAGGGGCAGATTCGGATTCAGTGCTTAGCGCAGAGCCCGGATTCCCCCTCATGGAAGGCCCTACCGTCTGAGGCTGGGTTTCCTCAAGGACCATGTCTACCTCAGGGGGGCCTCCAGTTTGCCATCTTCCCCATCCCCCAAGACATCGCAGGTCCCGTTGGCAGTATCGTCACTAGTCAGGTGGTGTCGGGAGGCACAGGCCTTAACCCCAGCAAGGTTCAATATTCTTGCCAGCAGGTCTTTTGAGGGAAGCGACCGAAGTGGCCTGGTTTCTCTCTCCTCCCTAAGGGGGTTTGCCCTACTGAGCCGCTTAAATGGGGGCGGTCGGCAATGGGCTGCCTGCTGGCTTTCTTGGCAGTTCCCTTGGAAAGAAAAGAGGGGACTGCCGCTTGAGGCAGGGAGGTGCCCGGAAGCATCTCCAGAGAAAAGATTGAGGGGAAGGCCCCTACACCCGTAGGCGTAGGAGAGGAGTAAGCCTCCTCTCCGGTAAAAGAAATATGGATGGTCCCCTCTGCCACCACACTGGGGGGACCTCCATTTTTTTCTGTGGAGCTACTTGAGGGTGGCTCCGTTCATGATCCATGGGGAATATACGGGAGATTTTGATTTTTTGCATCATTGGGCATAGTTACCCTAAATTTTCTGCGGGACGCAATAGCTCATCACCTCTTGCAGTTGTTCGCACTGCGAGAGGTGTTTAAAGGCCTGGCAGAGCCAGGCGCTGCCATTCAGGACCACCCCTTCTCCCTGGTTGCCTGGTAGTCCATCGGCATGGCGGCTCCACCTTAGACACGGCGTAAAAAGATAGATTGTGAAGAGGATGAAAGGGATGTGAGGAAGGTATGGATGGAGATGAAGCAGTTGTTAAAAACCACCCACCCCAGACTGGAGCTCAGGGGTTAGGGAACATTGTCCTCTCCTCCCTCAGCCCCGATCCGAAACGGTTGGCTGAGAAGAAGGTCAGCATCTACCCTGTGAAATTAGAGGCTGACCAGAGAAAGTTGTGGGAGAGGTTGTATGAAAATCGACGGAGTAGGGGAGAAATACAGGCTATCTAAACAAAGGAAGAGAGGCTAAGCTTCGGCCGAACAGAGCCCTGAATCCCGTCAGAACGGCGGCTAGGATGGCAAATCGCCGTCCCCCTTACGGGGCATTGAGAGGAGAATTCTGGAATCCATCATCATCAACAAAGTTGCTAATTTCTGAAGCGCAATTAAAATTTGATAATTATATATCGAATAAAGTCGCCAATTGTATTTATAAACCACCGGATGCAATGTGTCTCGGAGATTAGCAACTCTCGACATTGTTTCCTGCTGTTTTATTTTGTTTAGGATGTGCTTACCTATATATACTGTGTTCCTTGCCTAGATTTTTCATTATTAGTTCAAAATGGCATCTTGCCGAAACTAGTCCTATAGTTATAAATAAAATATTGATTAAAATATTGTAGTTTATCAGTATCTTTCACGGACACATACACATTGTAAGGGAATCAATCCTCCCCCCCTCCCCACTTTACAAGCGAGCCACGGGACGTTAACCACAATACCCTGACCGTGTAGGCGGCATGGTTTAAACTCTTAACCACGTCGCTCTCTCCCCTCCTCCCGGTTAGAAGCTGAACGACCTTCCAAGACCACAAAAGGCAATAATCAGCTCAGGTCGGACTGGAGACCCTAACATCGGTTTAAAACTGCAAGATCTTCCCTAAGAGCGGGTATTCAATTTCAGCTCAGGCGAAATTAGAGGATCGTCACCCGAAATCCAGAAGGTTCAACCAGGGCATCTGCACCACGCCATGAGAAAAACCCTTGGAGGAGGAACCTTCATGCGGCCTGTCCACAAATCCCCCCCTCCTGCCCCTACCCCAGTCGAGTGACGACGTATATATACTAAAAACTTGAGAAAAACGAGGTAGAATACGTGAGTCAGCAGGCTACGAATTTCCCAGCAAGAGGCCTGGCTACCAAGAGAAGGGCCCAAGAAGCAGCTTATCCTCGAGCTGGTTCCTGGTGATCACCCTGAACTTTAAGTTAACTTGATTCAAGAACCAAGTTCAACTTACTCTCGTCAGAGAAATCCCTACAATCCTGGTGCATCTTAAAGCACAGTGATAGTCCTCGCCCTTGAGGAAGACCCCCGAGTGCACTCCATCCAGCACTCCCCTGAGTCAAAGTATTAAAGTCTTGGCTCATCGCTACCCAGTGTGAATTATTCCCCACAATAAGAAGAGAAGAAAGGAACATTCTTTCATTATCCCGTGGTGATATCATTTGCTGCCGAAGGCGTGTGGCTCCCCCCATCTGCCACGCTCGCCAAAGTCCTCTGTGTCTTTAACGCTATTTCGTTCGCCACCAACCATTTGGACGAGCGGCACACCGATTTTGGCTTATGGCCCCTTAGGAACCTTATTTTTTCCCCTGGCCCATAATCATTATTTTCAGTAGGTGATATGCAGTTTAACTCTACTTTAAAGGATAAAAGATATTAAAACATCTATTTGTATTCCTGTACAATTATATTCGTCACATATATAGGACTATAAGCATAGCAAATATTAAACAGTGGTTAACAAAAATGTAATACTCGTTTAAAATAAATAATTAGTCTTACAAAAAATAAAATCCCTTAGCAAAATGAAATAAATATATCATCAACTCTTTATTCCTTCAATGCGATCCTTGTGCTTTATGCAGTTTCACAAAATTTTCCATATCAGGGTCTATAGCTTTTAGAGACAGACGAAGAACACCTCTTCTTACTATTTCTAAGCGGCTGCGAGCTTTTGATAGGAAGTGTGATACTTTACTAAAACCCGACTCAACCAGATAAGAAGTAGGAAAAGCAATAAAATATAATTTTACTTCGTCCCAAAGCAAAGGGTATTTCATAGCAATTTCATGACTTGTCCATAAGTTCTTGACACCATGCTTAAATCTAACCAGAGAAGTTTGATCACTCTGTAACTCAATAAGGCTTTCTTGTAATCTGATATCAACATCAGCTGCATTAATTCCAAATAGGTCTACCACCCAACCTGGAATGTCCAGTTGTAGAAGATCTCTGAACCTAACTTCCATATCACTATGCAATTTATCTAAATGATCAATGTATACTAAAATATCATCTTCTCTTAGCTCACTCTCAATAGTGCGCAGGGTTGGAAACTGTATCAACTCTTTTCGCCCATATTTGTCTTGAACAGCTTAATTTTCCCCATATATGAACAAATACTCTTTGCAAGTTAAAATATTTGCATTTTTACCTTGTAGCTGTTTGTTCAAGATATTTAGCTTTTCAAATATAACTGTAAGGTAGAATATGTCACATTTGGTAGCAATGATTCTTACTCCGAGCTGCTTACCATCCAGAAAAAAACACAACACTATCCCAAAGTGCAATCAAGCGATTCAGACAATTGCCCTTAGAAAGCCTTCGCACCTTCTTCATTTGTAGCACAGAGTTGTTGGAAAAGACGCTCTTGAAGTGGATTTGACTTGATAAGGTTGACTGTCTTAATTACACTATCAAGTGAATCTTTCAGACCTTCTCCTAGGTTTTTTGCAATCAGATGTTGACGGTGGACAACACAGTGTATGCAAAAAAAATTAGGTACAGCCTCTTTTAAATGTGCACTAAATCCCCTATATCTACCTGCCATACCAAGTGGAATATTATTTTCTTTGAAATAAGTCACTACTTCTTTGAAAATTGTTTCACCTTTAGTATCTGTCACAAGGCTGCGGGAAAAAACATTTCTTCTCTTAGTTGATCTTTATCCAAAAGACCTAATATACGCCATGAGAAGGGCTTCGTTATCAGGTAATAACGTTTCATCAATTTGTAATGTAATACGTCTGATACTGTATTGTTGCTCAGCGGAATGACTTCAGTGATTTGGGGGGATTTTGTTGCATGACAGTTGTTCTAACCACAGGTACTGAAAGCAAAATCAATTATTCGCCAATAGTATGAGGTTCACCCGATTTCGCTATTAGCTTGGAAATATCATAAGATGCAATTAAACCTCTGTCTAGTTTTGCCGCTGTTTTGCTAAATATATCTTTAATAGTGCTCCTTGCTTGGAAATCATCCCGCAGCTATTTAAAGTGATCTAATGTTTTTTTTTTGTCCTTGTGCTTACTCTCCAAATGTATTTTATGCTTACTTGGTCGCATACTATCATTAGAAAGTGTAGCCATACATAAAAGACACAATGGCTGTGTTATATTGTCTGGTGAATGTATAAAACCATAAGCTAAATATTCACTGGAGTATTGTCGGAATTTTTTCTTCGTCGCCGTAGCCCTGGGTAATCTGTGCAGAAGAAATTTAATATAGTAATGATATATATATATATATATATATATATATATATATATATATATATATATATATATATATATATATATATATATTATATTTTAGAGGAAGCTCACCGCAACAGAATGAAAGGCTCTTATCTCAGCGGCGAAAAGGAAAGAGTATTTCTGAGAAAAGACCCAGAAACTACCTCCATTCCCTGTGCAGAGCACCGAGTCTGCGCCCAACACCAACTTCTATTACAGTCGGCCACGAAAATTTCAGACATGTCCAATAAATACAAACACTCATAAAAATAGCTGCATTGAAAATTTTGTTTTCCTTTTTAGTGCTAAATACTTGCCCTTGATGGTAAATATTTGACACCAAAAAAATAACCGCAAAACAATGTAACTATATTTATGAGCGTTTCTATTATTTGGGCATGTCCGAAAATTTCGTTGTTGATTGTACATCCTGGTACTCTGTACCTGTATCTAAATGCAAAACAGCAGAAATGTACTCCCTCAGGGGGATAAATCTGCATTAATTTTAGTAATATATTATATATACATATATATTACTCAAATTAATGCAGATAAAAACGATAAGTATAATCATCAGAATCTAAGATTAAATGCTAATCTCGTAAATAAGCCCTAATTGAAACCGAAGTGAAAAATAATATGATTTGGTGTAGGGCGAGGAATGGCGCACTTTACTTACAAACAAAAAATGCTCAGTTATTTACTTATAAAAATCTTATATTATTGTGCTTGTGGCAATCTATTATAATTTTAAAAACTAGTAAAATTACTACAACCTCGCAGTATTAGGGTAATCAAATAGAAGCTACTTACATACTATATCGCCAGACCACTTGATAAACAGACTGTAAGGATTTAAAGTTCCACCTGAAGTATTTTCATCAAGCCAACAACGATGCCAGGCGCATAATGATCAAGCGCACAATGGAGTGCGCCGCAGAATAAGCTTGTAAGATGCAATATATTTGTTTACAGATTAATGTAAATCCTATTATGCTAATAAAATATTTAAAAAAAGGGAAAATATATGTATTAATATTTTTAAAATGTAATTCAACTGCATAAATTAAAATTAGGTACTGCCCTAACTATAATTCAGGTTTTAATAGATTGAGTACTGTGGCCCCTCTAAAGCTTAAAATTTTCATATGCCCCCCTTCAGATGTGCCATGGCTCCTAGAGGGCCATATGGCCCCCGGTTGAGAAACTGTGTCCTAGACAATAACATTCCTGAGGTAACGTAACTCATTGAGTTCAAGGTCAGCTTCAAACCCATTTTAAGAAGGATCCACAAAAGTATTTATACTCCGGTATCTGTCCGATAAAGGCCGTTAGAATTTTTTATATTGAAGTCAGTGGTAGGTCAACCATCACTATAATGCCAAGTAGGTCAAGTTAGAAAGCCTTACTTAAAAATTATTGAAGTCCTTACTGTGTATTTAGTGCGTAATATTTCTTTGGTTCATGTTTATTTTTGGGGGGGAGGTTAATTAAAGTTTTAGTTTGTTTTAAGAAATTTTTATTCTATCCTCGAAACGCTAATATGGCACAAGAAACCCTTCAAAATTTGAAGAAGTCAATAATCAAGATAATAATAATCACATATAGCACTCTTAGAGAGATATAACACTAATCATAGAGTTTTGGGGGGTAGCACGTAAACAAACCATACGTACTTACCCCTTCCATCACTCAGTGCTTCCTATACCATGACCATCATATGGAAAGCTTTATTTTCTGCATTTCAAAACAATTTTCAAGACAGAAAGGAAGATACAGAAACCTTGCATAGCAAACTATATAGCAATATAGTACAAGAGAAAGAGAAATTTGATGCGAATTAGCAATGAGACAATAAACAGAATTTTTTTTAAAGGTATGAGCAAAGAACATTAGGATCAAAGAGAGTAAAGGCGGCACAATGAAGGCAATCCTTACTGAGAAGACAGAAATAACGCCAGGGGAAAAAAGATCTGTAAAAAAACTTCTGTTTCTTGTCTCATTGATCACTTGCGTCAAATTTCTCTTTCGCTTGTACTTTATATATATATATATATATATATATATATATATATATATATATATATATATATATATATATATATATATATATATATATATATATATATATATATATATATATTAGGGTGTCCCAGAAAATTCAAGGCGCCCTGGTTGCCTCTCGTGTGAAAGTTAATACTGCAAAATTTTATTTTATTTAGTCTATATTTACTGGTAGCACAAATTGTCTACTTTATGTATTTTTAGTGATATTGAGCACTTTAAGAAATGTTTTTTCCTCTCTTCCTCACATAGCTGAAACGCAATGGCACGTGCTCTGCGATCACAAGATACGCTTTTTGATGTGGACTCTTCTGGGAGCTTTCCTGGGAACAGGCTGCCCTCTAGGAAGGAGGTGTTGGCCGTTATCTTATTCAACTATGTCAATAAGAAGGATTTCGTTACTGCAGCCGCTGGCTCCACTACCACCAACAAGATCCTCGACGTCTGGAAGAAGGCCAACATTCCAACCTCTGACCCTTTTTACGTCAAGAAGATAGTCATGAAGATTTTCAGCGAGTTCAAAACAATCAAGAAACGGAGGTGGCAAAGCGAGGGATTTTCAAGGAGTCCTTGGAAGACATCTTCGACGTGGCCCACGCGGATGTCCTGACCTCAAGAATACTAGAAAAGGACAAGGAGTTCCTGAGGTCCCAACGTAAAGAAAGAACGAGCTTTTCAATGGCTGGGGTCGACTAAACTTCAGTGAAGAATCAGGAATGGGCCTGGCTGAAGAGGAAGTCAGAGGACGACCGACGAGAGGGAGGCGGCAGCTGTGTCTTCTATGATGATGAAGGATGTCGCTATCGAGACATCTTCGGGGTCGTCATTGTGAACGAATATGATGATACGTTCCTGGCTCCAACGCCTGTGAAATCACCTTGTCGTCGCCGTCCGCAAACAAGTTAAACAAGGAGATGACCCTCCTGGGATCGGGACAACCTGTCGGTTCGGGCTGCCTCCTCGTCATTTGCAGCGAATTCCATCGCTCTTGGCCACAAAATCAACGAGTGACCCTGTCTCACTCCTCTGTTCACCGCGCTCGAGTGAAGAACTGAGAGGAGATAGCGACTTTGCTGGCCTGGGGCACGTAAGTACCCTTGGTCCTCCACTGGGACGGCAAGCTTCTCCCTAATATCACGGACGGCAAATCACTAGATGAGACGATCGTAGTCTTGCTAACTGGAGAGGACACATAGGAACTTTTGGGCGTCCCTATTTCTGCTGACGGAATAAGAAAAGCCGTTGCCGAGACAGTCTTGAAGCTTGTCCGGGAGAATGGCCTGGAAACCCACATCATCGGCATGGGGTTCAACACTACAGCGTCCAATACTTGCCTCGTGCCAGTGACGTGTATGCGGATCGAGCGGGAGCATCACCATACCCTGCTCTGGTTGGCGTGGCGGTACCATGTACGAGGTTGTGTTGCAGGACTTCTTCAAATGCTGCCACGTTCCTTCTTCTGACCCTGACATTGCCCTCTTCAAGAAGCTGCAGACACGATGGCCATTTATCGACAAGAGCAATGCCAAGCCGTTGTACACCGACTCCTTGTCGGCCGAGCAGGACACCCGATGGCAGTCCATGACCAACCTCTTGCGCCAGCTCTTGGAGGCTGGATCTCAACCGCGCGAAGAGTACCAATAGCTGATCCAGCTCTGTCTCGCGTTCCTGGGCAGGGACATGCCAAAGTCTTTCAGAGTTTCTGGCGTTTACCACATGGACCGCTGGTTGGCGAAAGGGATTTACGCCATCAAGATCACGCTCTTCGCTGATCAGTTCCAACTGACCCGTCGGGAAGAGAAGAGAATGATGCAAATGTCGTTGTTCGTGGCAATGGTGTACATCATGTACTGGAATGAAACGTCCATTGCCATCCACGCCCCGAAGAACGACAGGGACTTCATCCAAGACATCGTGGACTACGGAGGTCGGAGCGTGGCCGCTGTCGCCAACTGTGTCATACGCCGACACCTGTGCTACCTGTCGGATGACCTGATCGGGCTGGCGCTCTTTGACGAAAGAATGGACAAGAGGGAGAAGATCACCATCTTCCAGGCCACGAAGACACGACCGGAATTAAAGAACAGCTCACGATGACTTCAGTGAAAGAATCTTGACCTGCAGGAGCCACTTTCCACCTGGGAAACGGTCCGATTGTCAACCCCTCATCAAAGTCCTTCTGTGAAAACAGACCTTCATCGACGAAAATGTGGCGAGCTGGCTATCCAACTTCCTGCACCAGCTTGCCCAGGAGCGGGTTGCCACCCTTCGTGTGACCAACGACGTGGCCGAGCGTGGCATCGCCCTCGTAAAGCGATTCCTCGCTCAGCGGGCCAATAGTGAGAAACAGACGCAGTTCCTAGTGAGGAACAGAAGCATTTTCTCCTGAGGACAGTCCTGCTCCTCACACGGGCAGTGCTGAAAAAGACAAAGGAGCAGCTGAACTCCAAGGTGGTCAAGGACGTCTAAGACAGTGAAAGAGGTGGCGAAGGGGCCATTCTGGGATCCGAGACTTATTAGCTAATGTTCTGTGTTATCATTTGTCTCTGACCTCGTCTTTGAATAAATTATATTCCGTTTTCTGCCTTTTTCTCTCTTTCGTGATGTTTTCTCTAGAGAAACAATCATTTTTTGCTACCAGAAAATATGGACCGATTTTGATGAGACCTTCTCTGAAACATTTCCACACATGTACGGACAAGGGCAAAGTGCGCTGATATCGATACCACCAAGTTTGATTTTGACTTATATGACTTTGGGACACCCTAATGTATGTATTTTAAAGGCCTAAAGAAATGAAAACTGGTAACACAACCCGGAAAAACGTTAAGGAAATTATTATTACCTGAACCATTAAAGATTAAGAGAGAAAATGTGAGATATAGTAACATAAAAAATACGGGCAAACTATTTTAACCGTTATAAGAAAATGAATAGATGAGTTGGATTTGAAACTGTGTCATTAAGCGCTCTTCGCCAAAATGACAACGACGGATAATTTCCCCTTTATCCTAACAAGCACCAGCCTATGATACCTTTAGGACCACCAGTGATTTTCATTTTGATCTTTATGTGCCTTTCTTTATCCTGTCGGAAGATCGAGTCCCGATGCGAGGGATGGATGGCACTATGAAACATCTTGGCTCCTGCAGAAGAAAACTTTGTTGGACGCGTGTGCGTTGGCGATCTTGTTGGTGGCGGGGACCCTAACATAAAGAATTCTAAACTAAACTCATCGAATGAAATTACAACTAGAAAGGAAAGAGGCTTGGTGTAATCCGCGCTAAAATCAATCTACCTCTAATCTTTGTTCGATATACCGAAATAATCAGTTCCTATACACAAAAGACAGAAAAGGAAGAAATTAAGAAGTACAAATTTTGAATTCCTGACTCACATTTGAGAACCCTTCCCCCCCCCCCACCGAACTGCGCAATTTATTCAATTTCTGCTTTTAGCCATTCAGCAAAATGTGTTTACGTGAATTGCATACAAATACATTCGAACAGTGGCGTTATTTTGCGCAAGTTTGGCCGTATTTTTCAAGTTGCAAATGCAGGAGAAATGTAAGCGAGAAAGAGATGTAGAGTTTCACCCTATACTGCGTTGCCCATCAAAAGTTTGCTTTATTTTGCAGATTCAATTAATAGAGTTGACACCAGTCTGACTTTGTGTGACATTCTAGAAGTGATGTGTCTCTTTTTTCTTGAAATATCGAAGTGTACTGCAATATCCTTGAATGGAAAGAGCAGTCAAACTTTTGCGAACTTGTTCAATTTATGGAAGTAGGGGTGTGGTCTAATAGTTCCTCGCCGTTTTAGATTTCAAATGACTATTACAAAAAATATCCAATCCAAAGAGACGAAGCCAGATTTGCAGGGCATGGGAAGCATACTATTGGACGACTATTCACTGGGCATCATCTACTCCTAAGTGAAGATAGTGATATGGCTGTAGATAACAATAGGAGCCAAGGAAAACGAATAGATGGATCGTGAGGTTTGTGGTTCAAGCAAGAAATTTCGCTACTTTTATGTGGAAGCGCGCGAAAAGGAAACACTAGTTCCCCTATTTTACGAGAATTCGCACAAGGATCAGCTATATGTATATTCAGACCTTTTCATACCATTTGAGCTATATTTCCGGAGCTAATAGTCCTTTGAGTGAAAAAAATAGTTTCATCTCAAAATAAATGGATCTTTTCTCTTATTATGGCGGAACTTCGTCTCCTTAGCCAGAGGGTTGAACGGCCGTTTACTCGAGTGAGTAGCTTCTCAGATAGATGTCTGAACTGCCTTTCTTTTGCGCGGGAATCGAGAGATGGAATTATATTTATGTTATATTTATTTGGGTGGTCGGGCGAATTGAAGGAAAGTGAAAAAACAGTTAACGAAAGTAAAAAAAGTAAAAGCTAAACATTATTTAATGGATAAAACTTTACAATGTCCTTGTAAATTTGAGCAACTAAGTCTTTTCCTTTCTTCCGTTGCCTCTATAAAAATTGCACATATAGGAGTCAATCAGAGAATGCCTTGGCCCAAAGCGACTCTATTTGGTTTGTGTGGGTACTTGTTTCTGGAACTTAAAAGTTCTCAGAGTGGTTAAGAGTCAAATGTTGATTTATATTGTATCCCTGGCAAGGCATCAATTCCATTGTATGCACGCCACTTATCAGAAATAGTAGTCGTGCCAGGCAATACACATTCTTTAATTATAGATATAATAATGTTTCTGCTGATCTTTCAGGAACGGCATACATGAAAAACTTGCGCGTTTGCCCGCAAATCCTTCCGAAAATCCACTGCACTGGCAAAACCCCCCCGACATTAATCTTTCTTCTTGAACTTGGATTCATCTATTTCTATTGTCAATCCATTTCCAACGATCTTTATACGATTTTGGATTAACGGATTTGCGCACACTTCACGGAGATAGGTCTTCCAGTCCGTAATAGCATTGCATGATAGTTTTAGTTCTTTACAAAATCCACTAATTTTTAAGTTGTTACACCATGCATGAACGAAAAAGATGATTGTTTCTATAGGTATTCTTGACCTTTCTAACCAGGTATCGCATCTCAATCAGAATTTGCGTTTACACCCTTGTTTGTGACAGTGCCATTAAGGTGGGTAATGGGACAACGAAAGTTTCATGCTGTATTCATTTTTGCAAATTCTCTGATGATGCACAATACCTCTCCTTGCACATACTTGACTGCCTTTCAATATTTTGCACCTAGATAGCAAGTTCGTACGTTGACATTTTTTTAAGGGTGATAGCAATGCTTATGCTTCCAAACCTACTAAAGGATATTGTAAAACTAAAAATGTAACAGGTTTCTAACTCGAGTAACCGACTGAGGAGACGAAATACGTGCATAATAAGGAAAAAGATCCATTTATTTATAGGTGAAATTATATTTTCATAAAAAAGGAGTATTACCTCCGGAGATATAGTTTAAAAGGTATTAGAAGGTCTGAATATACATATAACTGAGGAGCTACTCAACAAAACAAGGGATATTCACTCGAGTAACTGACTATTCAAGAAGATATACATATATCTGAGGAGCTACTCACTAAGTAACCGAGCGTTCAGCCTGAGGAGAAGAAATTTCACCATAAGAAGAGAAAAGATGCAAATAAATACCTACAAAAGAAGTTTTTATTTTGTTTGTGGACTGCACTTTGGACTGTTTGAATGCCGTGAGACTGCAAAGTAAACTTCATAACGCCTTCGAGATACTATGGGCCTATTTTAAAAAGAGATAGGATAGTTGTTTAGCACCTTGAAAATTACCACGAAGAGTACAAAACTCACTGGCATTCATAATTGATTATTTATTCTATATTTTCTCTTCCTGCGAAGTTATAGAGATCAACAACATAAATAAACTATATGATATTATGGTCTCATTGTAGGACTTAAATGTTTCTAAATAAAAATTAGCCATGCATAAATTTTAATAATTTTTTTAACATCGCCATTTGTAATTCTTTTGGTTTTACAAAAATTTCAGAATATTTGATAATCATATTTATTTTTCTGAACTTCGCCATTTTGTTTTACCTAACTCTAAAGGTACTCTTAGAAAGAAGTTGGATAAAACTTTCAAATATATCTAAGTTATAACCGAACTTAAAGAAAACAAAAATATCTCTTAATATTGAAATAAAAATCTCGTTCTTAAAATATAGTGTTATGGACAGTCTCCCGGCTAGTATAGTAGTTAGCGCGCTTGGCCGGCAATCGCTGGGTCGGCAGTTCGAATCTCCGTCCGGATTCTTTTTAAGCTGACACTATTTTACTTAGGGAGGTTTTCTCCGTGTCTAGCCATCACGGTGGGGAGTTGGCACTTGCCCTGGCTGACGTCCGCTTGAGAAGCTATTGATATGAGGACTAAAACCAGCAAACTTTAACTTTAAGAAGAGCGGTTTCGTCACTCCTCCTTACAGGAGGGACTTGCGTTTCGCAGGCAGACATTTGGTCTGTGACCTACGGATTATCTCGCTCTAACAACGGAGTTTTGGTCTAAAAAATATATATATTTCTATTATGTATTCCCAATAATTTACTCTTGATCTATTTTTTTTAATATTCCTACATTTTTTCTAGGTCTAAATTCAAGAAAATACTTTTAGCTAAATATTTTCCACATATCGTAAAAACAATCTTCGCCTCTTTTTTTCAACTAACTTTTCTTTTATATACTAAAAAATACCACCGATAAAACTACCATACCATAATTTTAACCCATTTTAGGAACTCTTAGAAATAACTAATAAAAGCTTTGAATTGAATAAAAATAAATTCTTAGAAAAACTAGGATAATCAATATACTAAAAACCATCTCTTGTCTCTTAATACTTTACTGTATGTAAGTTCTGATTGATTAAAAAAAAATAAATTCCCTTATAAACACCATGAAATTGGCGATTCTTAGTAAGGATTTACCCATATGACCTCGAGTGAATTCAAAGTTAAATAGGAGTATTTTTTCTTGTATGAAATGCAAACAGGCTCTCAGTTCTGATTTATGACTTTACGACTTTCAATAATTCCGGGACTAATCTTGGGAAGACCTTGGTAATTATATCATTGGGAAGAGAATGTAAAAGAACATAAGGATTTCAAATTTTGTTAGAATCAGCTGAATTATTATGATGTTATTGCTGAAATAAAATAATTCCCAGACTAACATTGGAAGGACCTTGGCAATTATATTATTCCAAAGAGAATGTAAAACAACATATGGGTTTAAAATTTCGTTAGAATTGGTCAAATAGTAAAAATGTTATTACCCCCCCCCCCCCTAAAAAAAAGCAAAGCGGGGACCGCCGACATAGTGAGATATAGAGTCGTCCGCGACTAGACTAAAAATAAAATTACATAATTCCTAGTATTATAGCATGAATAAAAAGTATAGTTTTATTTTTTTAGATATATTGAGCTTAGAAACGGAATTTGTGCTGGTATACGAGTATCATCAGAATAACAGCGATAATATTATCATTTAATAAAAGAGCGATGCAAAGGCCATACTTAAAATATGAATTGAACTATACTACCTTAGTTACGAAATATTTTATCGTACCTATATATTAATTAAGTGTACGGTAACTTTAGACGGTGTCGGACATATAAATGATTGTGCGACTTTTAACCCCTTTTCATAGCTAAATTTTCCACGACTCTCCTCAAAGTGGATCCAAATATTCGCTAGTCCATAATTTATCTTCTGAACTTTTACAGGGTTATTAGTGATGATGTTGTCATAAATTACTTCATTATCAAATGGGATTAGCAAATATTTATAAAGGAGGTAACTCTATATATGGCTTTATAAGCTATTATGTCCTATTTTAGTTTTTTAAGTGCTTGCCTCTGTGGCATTATATCAATTGGCAACCGAACCGCAAAGGAGAGAGAATGAAAAACTTTTATTAAAGAAAGAATAGCAACTTTTTTAGCCTCCAGGTGAGAATAATTTCAGGAAAACTACAAAGAGAAACCTGGAAGTTACCGAAACAGCAGGATTTACCCTCTATAATTACCTGCCATCAGTTTCGAAGAAGTTCAAAGCCAGGGGGTGCCACATATTCTCACATGGACCCGAGCAAGGAACATAGTAGGACATAGGAAGTCATGTTATTGCATTTCAAGAGGCTGTAATACGTCTAGAGAAATATCCAAGCGAATAAACATCCCACTGGTTTAGCCATTCAATCATACGCCAGCATAACTTCACTGAGCCGGGAATGCTCTTCCAAGAAGTAGGAAGTGCAAAGTATCACCGACTGATATCCTTAACATTGTAAGCAAGGTTAAAGTGACTAACATATATCTAAAAAGAAAATATGTCAATGTTTGTCTACAGCTAGAATGAATGTTTCTGAGAGAATAATGCAAAAAGTCCTAAAATATTGTTACCACTACGGCTAATAAGCCAGAAAGAAGCCAATCTTGGTGTAAATTTGCGCTACCACACGCTCAGGTTTGCAAAGGAGCACGTTTACTTAAAGAAATCAATTTGGAAAAAAAGTGCTTTTATTCCTCATAGGCGGAGGGGGCGTGGAAAGCAATGGTAGCAGTGCTTTGCCACCAAACATCAAGCTGGACATCCTTCTTGGCACAGAAATAGTCACTAGTTTCTTCCCAGAGATGTGTGGATATAAAATAGAAATTACTATAAAAGGTTACAGGACTCAAGAGGGATATGTTGTGTGTGCGAAGAGAGAAAAAGAGAGCAGTGTGGTGATTGACTCTAGCGTCACCTCTCCCTCTGAATAAACCCGGTACCTCGGGAAACCTCTTATACTTTCTAGCACGCTTAATGAAGTTTGCATTTGGTTAAATAATACAAGCACTTTATCTAACTAATAAATTTGTCACTTCAAACTCTTTACTCGTTTGAGTTCAAGAACAGATCCTCAGCTTTTGAAATGTAATCAAACGGAATCGCTTCCTTTTCAAATAATTAACTCCAAAAAGCTTACTTTGGAAATAACATATATTTAGAAGTGCTCAAAAATATGTAGTTGTGTATGTGTGGAAAGAGACAAATATGAAGAAATGAAAAAAAATGCCTCCATTGTGTCATCCGTTGAAACTTCTAAAGTAAAAGAATGTGAGTGACAAAGGAACAAATCCAATCGACAAATTGATATCTCATCGCATGGGAATCTCCTCAAATGAAACCGAGTCCTAAAAAAATACATAACCATTTTCTTATGTTTTTCTTTGTCAAATGTCAGTATTTGTCAATCGGAAAGGAAAATACAAACTTTTCTCTTATGCTTTCTTTAATATTAGATATCAAACTTGATGGAATTCTCGTTGTCTTTTCAAGTTTTTTACGTCCTTGCATTGAAGTACCTTTGCATTTAGATTTAGAGTGCTATATATTGTGGAGGTGAATGTGGTAACGCTGTTTAAGGGCGGAATTGCTAATAATATAATACGGAAAGATTTGAAGTGAATCTTAGCCTACATATTAGTAGTTGTGAAAGCGGTACAAATGAGATTGAGGATAAATAAAAAATAACAAAGGAAAGATAGGCAAGCAAAGGCAGAGCAAGACAAAGCATGAAAAGACAGCGCGAGACAAGAGAATAAAACAAGGAAAAAGAAATTATAGGAAGGCAAATCAAGTCAAGACAAAAGAGGCAAGTTAAAGCAAACGAGAAATCGAAATTACAAACAGATATTTACACTTAAAATTGCATAAATTCCTCCCAATTTGAAAAAAAAATTGAGAAGTCTGTAAGGAAAATATCATAAGTCACAATTAGTGAGTCAAATTGGCATCCCTGGCGACGAAGTGGCGAAGGCCAAAATAGGAAACGCTAAAAACTAATAGGAATTTTAGTGGAAAATGCCACTCGAGGGCATCTCAAAAATGACCTATTTAGCATGTAAACACTGAACATATGTATGTAGGGTGTGTTAGAAGCGCTGTTGCTAGCCGAGTGGCTACGGCGTTAGGCTTCTAATTTCGCGGTACCGGGTTCGATCCCGGCAGGGACCCACACAAACGTCAGCGCACGAAGAGATCAGGCTGCCAATTGGTGCACGCGCTGTGCTCAGCCCTGTACTCGGGGGGGGGGGGATCTTACAGTTCTCATCACACACATAGCAAATTACGACACTGCTTTCCTTCCTCTCCCGTCTTCGTAGCGGAACACACACACTCTCTGTTCCAAGGAATCCTGACGATGGGTATCTATATCCACATACTCCTGATGGGACAACGAAGGATCCACCTGAACGCTGTTTGGTGTCAAAAGATAATACTTCCTGGTGCCCTCGAGCTCACCAGCGGATTGTCATACTGACCTTTATATCTATTTCATCATCCGGTAGGGATCCGCCTGGATAGGGGAAGGTTGGTAAACCCCTACTACCTCTACTACAGTGTGTTATGTTCAAAATATATATGTACATCATCCAATGTACAATTAGTAAATGCAACTTAAATCCTTGCTAAGGTTTAATTTGAATTACCCGGTATACTACATCATTATTAGTACTAATAACTAGTACCATATAAGGTACTTTGAAAATGTAAGTAGTTTTCAGTTTATTCGATTATAGAAACCCACAAATTTTATGTGTTGATTAATTATTAAATTTGTAAATTTGCCAGTTTTGATTGAGTATTGAACATCGTTTTAGTTCCGTGATTGATTTATTTTGGCATTGCAACTAATGAAGTGGAGCAGACGTGCAAGAAAAACAAAATGAACAAGAAAAAAAAAATAGCCGGAAAAGAATTGCCCTATAAAAATATCATCCCTAACTGATGGAACAGCATGGTGCTCGATGCCCTCGGGATATCTTCCCTTGGCAATTGTACATTGAAGATTATTCAGGTTCCCAATAATTAAACCTACCAATGCCATTATGAAACAGGGACGATTAGTAGTAGCATGAAACTGCAGCGAACAATTCAATAAAGGGTTGTAAAATAAATTCAATGGAATATTTGTGAGCTCAAATGGTTCTTCTTTTTCCTAAAAATAATTTCCAGCAGAAGTTTGTCTTACATTTGAAACCGAAAATGAAGCTTTTAGAAAAGAAACATGACTTTCATTGAATTGGGGCTTTGAAGGAAGATTTGTATATTGCTTCAATAAAAGTTTAGGAGGAGGGAATTATTTCTTGGAATATAAGGAATGAATTCAATGAGATCGATCAGTTACATGTATATAGAAGAGAATTGATAATGGTGTTCATAGCCCGCCGTGAATTACTTAAAATGTATAAAGGAGAGAGGTAAAGAGAGAATTGCTATGCTGCAGCTAAATGATTTTATATTAGTCAGCCATATCCAGGCCTTTAACGAAGATGGGGTGACGGCTTATGAGAGCAATCTACAGAGTTTCTGCACAACGAGATTTAACACCAAACTAAATATTGACTTTTAATCCTTCATCGACGTAGCGCATTTCTGGCTGAGGTTAGACAATTTTGGGTGAACAATATTATTGAAGCCTTGAAATATTTTGAACTCCCCTTTTATTTGATTGCGCAGTCTCCGAGTCACTGTTAAAAGGAGAGCAAGCTCTTAAGTACAGGCGGAATTATTATGGATTTTCCAAAAATCTAAAATTTTCTACAAAAATGCTAATAATGATACATTAACTCAGTGTTAAGTCTTCTACATTCATTAGCAACCAGTTTGGCCATCCTTAGCGACCATGAGTGCTTTAACACGTTTTGGCGTGGCATTGATTAAAGTTGTTCACATTTCCTGGATTTGCTAAGATCTGAAACAAACTTCAATGATACGGCATATGAGTTGCTGTTTGGTCGTAATTGGCTCTGCGTGAATTTCATCTTTCAACACACGCCATAAACTCTCAATCGGATATACACGTATCTCTGGGAAATTTACGGGACAAGGAAGCAGCTGAACTCCATTTTGTGCACACCATGCCTTCACTGATTTGCTGCTTGACACGGGGCCGAGTCTTGTTCGAATATCCAAGGTCTGTCGCCATACAATTTCTTTTTCAGGCAGTAAACGAACTTTAAGGACTTTTATATACTTTTTGGGTCCATAGTTTTCTCAACCATGTGCAATTGACTTGTTCCATGCACTGAAATAGCTCCCTATACCATGATTTTCGTTGCAAATTTTACTGTTTTCCTCAGACATTCTGCCATAAATTCTTCTCCAGGCCACCTTCTTACACTCTGCACGTGGTAATTTAGCACTGCAATATTCGATTCGTCAGAGAAAACTACGTGAAATAGTATAAAATACAACATAAATTGTTGAACAGCCATAGAAGTATTGAAAAAGCCATTGAAGTAATGAATCATCAAATAAACTTTATGGTTTGAAAAGATTAGACCCATTTAAAAAACGAGGCACTGTTAAAGTAAGTAGGAATTAATGGTTTTATGAATTACAGGTAACTAGTTAGCTAGATGTGTCATTTTTACCTTTCCTAATTGTTCTGAAGTCCACTCAAGGTGATTCTTTGCCCAGGAATAGCGTGTTTTTATCATTGTTTAGCGTGAGTAGAGCTTCTTTCTCGGGCGATATGATTTCAATACAGCATCTCAAAGCCTGTAATTCACTGTTCTTTGAGCAAGGCTAACACCCTCTGCCGCGAGATCAATAGAAATCTTCCTGCAAGATGTTATTCTGTTCTTACCAGACTGTTGTATAAATTTTAGATCTGTTTTGGGAGTTGTTTTTCGTTTTCGACCAACTTTTCCAACCCTTTTTTTTTTTTAGTTTAAATCTTGACCGTTATAATTTTTTTTCTTAATAACACTAACTGTTTAAGTTGAAACACCTAGTTTATTTGCTATTTTTTTCTGTTTTAATTTAGTTTCTTTCAGTAAAACGTTTATTTGTCCAATTTTTCGAGGACTGAAATCACTCTGTTTAGCCATTTGAATTTAATTGCTTTATTGCTAAAAAAATACCTGAAACACCCTAAATCAAACTATTAAAAACTAATAAACTATCTGAAATACATAAAAATACTATGGTTAACAATCAAAGATTAATATAATAAGAAAATCATCCTATTTGTACTCTAAATCCAAGACACCAATTGACTCACAGAACTGGCTGTGACTTCATTGAAATGGTCCATTGCAGTGTTGTTCCTTCACGGTTACCAATTTTACTTACAAACTAACCTGTCTCTTTAAAATAAAAGTTAAATAGTTGCTCGATGTTAGTGCAGAAAATAAGTCCATTTGCAATTAATGAAATTGGTTTCACTGGCTTTTTGCAGACAAAAGTCAAATTTTGGAAAAATCCATGATAATTCTGTCTGATGGATTCTAAGCGAGGGGATTATTCTTGTGGCTTTCTACCCCTCAACGATTTCCACTACGCTATCTCCTCACTAAATTTTGTGTCGCCTGCAAACTTGGACATTCAGCTAAATAATCCCGCCTCTTTATTTTAAATATAGAGGGCTTCATGATTTGAAACTGAGGGCTTAAAATAGAGATCTAAGATATTCCGCTTGTCACTTACAACCAAAGAGACGCTTGACTTGATTACAATCATCTTTCGACTCCGAAACAACCAGTTATCAGTCCAGTCTCTTAATTAGTAAGCGCTCACAGCTAAGTCAATATCTCGGTTTGGCTACTTTATCGAACATTTTTGGGAATCCAAACAAACTACCTGTCTCGATAGAAACGGTGGTACATTCAAATCATGTGGAAAACCTTCAGCAAGTTAGTTAAGTACATTCAAATCATGTGAAAAACCTTTACATATGGGAGATTCTCTAACATGCATTTATAGGTCATGTATTCCTATTCCTAATAATGGTGGTGATATCCAGAGTAAATATCTTTGGAAGTAGGGTTAAATATTTAGGTATTTTGGGATAGATACTCAGCTTGCTTATCCAAGAACTGCCATTCAGAGCAAAACGTACTGTCAGCAGCCCATCTCCATTCGGAGGGGTTCAATCCTTTGATCGCTGTTCTGAGCATGGTAGAGTTTACCCCCCTGAAATTTAGCTTTTTTGGCGCTTATATTTTATTTATCCAAAGCTATCCTCCAAATTACAATTTTAAAGAGAAACGGGACAAGGCACTCAGTAGTGAAGGATAAAGAAAAAATATTATTCTTTCTCTTTGATAGTGAACTCAATGAGACAAGAAGTTCTCGTGGTGGAAGAAGAGGGAATTCTTTTTATTTAATAATCCCCTACCGGAAATAGCCTATGGTTGACTCACAACCATAGACAGAAGTGGCCCAGCGTCATATCTCTTAGATTGGGTTTGGTTATAAAGAATTGGGTCAAATGACCTTCATTTATTACAAAACGTAGACAGGTATAGATAAAACTCATTGTTCAAAGTTCGGGCCAACACCATGAGCGACTCTGACCCCATTCAGTATACTAATTGCATTGCCTCGCTGAACAGCAATACTTAGTCTCTGCTTACACCATACATCCCCCATATGGTCACCGGTAGTTTCACTGAGAAGAGAATCTATTTCTTAAATAACTCATGCAGTTGAAGGACCAAAGACCCTACTAGTTTTGATGGCTATTGGCTCAAACAGAAAACTCTCCCTCAGGGAAAATACTTTATCCTTTTGGAATTTTATGCAGCTGTTGATGCTGAAGCTACAGAGACAGCTGATCTATTAATAATATTCTCAAAATAAGTATTGACACATGTCACACCCCAACACAGTCTCTTTCTATTCTAAAAGGAAACATTGTTATCCCATCTGGACAATTACCATCTCCTCTGTCAAGTCCAACTGGCTCCAAAACAGCTGGCAATCCCGCCCTTTTCAGGGTTCGGCGTACTTTTTCATCGAAAGCACAGTGTCTATGTATATTTCCAGCAACTAGCTTACGGGCCAAGAGGTGCAGACCTAGAGGATCAACACCAGATCTACATTTACACCTATGTGGCTCACATATTGGCCTACCCACCCTTAAAGCTATGGCAACTCTAAGGGTTTCCGAATCCAACTGAGTCCCAACAATGGGACCGAGATGGCTGACAACCAACAGCCATTATCAATATGCCCTGCGGCTAGCAGACGGTCTATTACAACCTGATATGCCCGCTCTTTGAGAACATTCAGTTTGGAGAGAGCAGGAGGTAGATCCCAACATTTTTGCTTCAAGTGGTTCTCATTTCCAGGCTCAAAGGCATTCTCCCCAAGTATCCCTCTCCAATATTTAATAGGTTCATCCACCCTATATACTTGAGCCAAACCGGTACCAGGTGAAAGAACAGTTCGCACTAAAAGGTTAACTGAAATAAAGAAGGATATGTACCCAGGAAGACCAATGTCTTGTGTCAATCGTATTCCTAAGCCACCCATCCCAATTGGGAGAGTTGCCTGAGTCCATGAATCTCTTGAGAAATCAATGTGGATTAGTTTGGAGAAAGCATCTTTCAGAGTCATCAAAAAACTCCAAAAATGTCATATCCCTGTAGGCGAGAGAGGATCTCAAGATGTACTGCAGCTTAGGTAAAGAAAATGAATTTTTTAATAGAACCAAAGCTTGGTGTGGATCAATTAATCGGAGGCGGGATATCATTCGTTTTAGGGCTTTATGTTTTGTGTCTATGGCCTGGCTGATTTCTTTCCTAGTGATGGGAGAGCCCAATACAGACCGATCATCCAAAGCCACAATCTTAACATGGGAGAGAAGTTTTAAATTTTTAAAGAATGGCTTGAGTATCATTATTATTTATTATAATCAACTCACATTTAGCGCTATTAATCTCTATACCTATTTTGTTAAATTCAGAAATGATAGACTGAATGACATCGAAAACCTTTTAGGTGGTATAAGGAATTGAACCATCGTCCAAGTACCAGATATTAGACTCTGATTTTAGTCTTTTAATGATCTCATCTATACGATTAAAAACAGTCCATGTCCTAGTGGGTCTTCCTGTTGTAGGGTAATAATTAATTAATGCCCGAGGGAAAGACTTTGGTTTAACTATTAAATGGAACATGGCTTTGAGGTTGGTTTTCATAATATCAATTGAATTTTTCGATTGTTATTACCTTTAATCTATGATTCTTTTTTATGGTTTTATGACTCATATTTCGCTTTCAACTAGACAGACATAACAGAATTTAGCTGATTATTGCTTTGTTTCTATTGTTTTCTGTTTTTTCCAGCAGCAGAAATAAGAACAATGTTAATAAAAATATCGAAATTCGATTACAAAGTGAAGTTTGCTAAATCGTTAAAAACCCCCCAATTTTTTTAACTATGTTATAGAGCCATTTAGCACCCGAAAGCTTCCAGCTTATTAAAACAATAAATCAAATTACTCTTTTTCCGATATTTTCTTTTTATATATTGGCCATCAGCGATAGAAACTACGTGACTACTTTTAAATTTAATAATATGTCTATATACCCATTATTTTGCTATTAGTGAGGCGAAAAGACGGAAATAAACGATTCTAAATTAAAGGCAAAAGAAAATTATAATTATTCTCCTTTATTCAATGAGGGCTTGAAATTGATTGCATCAGCCCCAATCAAATTGAGCAATCAAGTTATTCTTTTTCTCTTAAATGAGATAAATTTTTTTTCTGATTTTATTATTTTTTTCCCGTTTTTATCTTCTATTTCTTAATCTCTAAATAGTTTTTGACAGCTAATAAATTTTGATTTTAATTAGTATATTCATTACTTTCACCTATCAAAAATAATAGAAAAGCTTGAAATTCCAATTCAAAAATTAATGAAAGTAGAGTGCAGGAAATATGTTAACAAATTTTTATTACAGTAAACTATTTTATTAATTTTTAGGGTGACTTTTCCGAGTCCAGCGGACTAATCTGGAGACTCGAGCTGTACCTGACCTGGGTAAGCTCGGCGAGACTGCGGGAACTTTATTATAATTTTTTAATGAATTTTAAGGCAGGACTCCAGCAGAGACTGGATAGCACATAAAAGAGTGGTATTCGCAACAAAGTAATAATCATGCACACAACCAAAGTCCTAAAAATCTAAGATAAATTTGTCACGTTTTTGCACAAACACACTCAGTTTTCGAAACAAGCTCGATAGAATGAATGGCTTCTTAGTTGCAACAGAAGCTTTTGATATTATCACAGTTCTTGAGACATGGATAGAAAGTGCTAAAATGAACTTTATTGCATAATTTAACTTACCTGGTTCTTAAAGTTCCAATAAGGATAGGTCCCACCCGTGGTGCCTGGGAAAATATTGGTAGGACTTGGTTGTGGGATTCAAAAAAATCTTTTTGACAATGAGCATCCATCTGTTTTGTTATATAATTTTGCTAAATAGCAACTTGATAACCAAAAATTCTATTAAGTGAGATATAATTTTGTGTATTAGATGATTTAGCTGTCGCTTAACTTGCTTGTTGTTGGCATCTGTGGTAAGTTGTAATTGGGGTGACACCGTATTTCTGTTTTAGCTGCAGTACCTTAGAGGACTAATAGGCCAATAGGAGATCTTGTGCTTATCTAGTTGGGCATGTAAAGAATAATATATATTTATATATATCTTCAGGATAGATTTGGATATTTTGTACAACCATCAAATCTTCTTGCAAACTTACGAAAGCTAAGTTAGATTGTAATTTTCTTGAATAGTGTCGATCTAGTCAGGTTTATCCCAAGTTTCTTTATTTCAAATTGTACCGCGACTTATTATACACTTCTAAATTTTAACAATCCTCTCTTGAATATTTATTAAATGACGAAGTGGATCACTAATTTAAACTTGTTGACAACCATAACATTACTGTTAATACCTCTTTAAAGAACTTACATCAAACAGTTTCCATTCTAGATTACCTAGCCATAATTTCCATCAGAGAAAAGGAATTACAAAAAATTGATAAATTCTGTTTTCTAAACCCGCAAACGTAATCTACGATCGCTCGGGCTTGATTCATCCGTGTTTTCAAACTAAAGAAGTAATTTCTGACTTTGCGTTGAGTAAAAAAGAAAATTTGGGGATTTCATTAGGACTTCAATTGAAGTTACTTCTATTCCAAATTTAGAAACCACGATTTTTTCTCTATTTTGGAAAAATCTTTCATTATATTACAAATGTTCCAATTCGTGGTAATTTAACTGACTTCAGAACACAGTTTTCTAATCGTGTACATAAATAGTATCGCAAAGTTGGAAAATCCAGGATTAACTCTTTTGTTTTTCGTGGGTCCGACAGAGATATTTTAAAGACACTCGCACGTGTCCTTAAATTAATTATTTCCAAACCAGATAAGATAAATTTCTTAGTAGTATATATGCCAGCAAAGCAAATAATCAACCTATACAAAATTAACTATAATAAACAACTAGTGTCATTTGCAAAACGGCGGTCAAATCGTTTTTACAGATAGGAAATAATATAGGTCAAACAGTGGTAAATGCGCTTCAACGTTCGCAAGAGTACGGAAATTCGCACAGGCATAGATAATCTCAGAAGAGATTATAATTTGGGTGTTAAATTTTAAACACAGTTAATCAGGTTAAGAATTTTGGTGTGTTAATCTCGAATGATTTAAAAATTTTAACCAATTAAATGTAGAATCAAAAACTTCAATAATGGTTCTTGGATATATAGCTAGACATTTTGTATATATATCAAAATATATTATTATTCTCTCATATTAAACGGTTGTCAGACCTCATTTGTAATAATACGTATAATTCTGGTCACTCTATGTACATGCAAAAGAATATTGTTATAATGGAGCGCTTCCAGCGTGGTGTAACGAAATGAATTTTTGAACATAGAAATAGATCGTACGAAGAAAGGATGGCGCATCTCAATTTATTTCCATTGCAAGATCGCCATCTGCGCGGCCAATATAATGAAGTATTTAAAATACTAAATGCGTTATCTAAACAAATTATGACTTACTATTTGAGCTAGATTAGCGAACGGCCACTATAAATAACGATTTCAAACTAGTAAACAGAGTTTAATTTCTTGAAATATTACACGGACGAAGAATAGATCAATTAGGAATACTGTCAAAACCACTAGAATAAATTGTTTGAGAATATAATCAAAAAAATAATCGATAAATTATGATATTGAAGAAATAAGAGTTAGGAAACTAATTCTAAAGCAACATTGTCTCTTCATTAACATATCCTAAACATGTCTTTCATACTTTTCCTGAAAACACTTCTTCAAGTTCATGAAAATTGCACAAAATATTCTTTGAAATTGGCTTCTGATAGTGCCAAGTTTCATTTCATATCAAAGCGGATAGTAAATGTTAGGAGGAAAGTAATGAATATTTGAAGAAAGGATGCGTGTAGAACCAGAGAACGATAAGTATAAATATAGCCATAACCATAAGACAACATAGTTCTCTCATTGAAAATAGAACAAAACATTAATAGGAAGTATGCAGAAACCTTTTCTGGGTGAAATGAGAACAGCTTGGCTCAAAACTTCACCAATTTTTTGCATTGACCAGATATGATTGTGTTCCATTCTTCTTCCAATCTTTGCCAGAGCTATTCAATATTTGTCGGTTTCTTAGTCATAAACTTCTCCCTGAATATCTTGCATAGGCTCAATATTTAGTTGAAATCAAGTCTCTGCGCGTGCCAGTTCACGTCGATATCTTTAGCATACAAGAACTGCTTCATTTTCTTTACTCTGCGGCACAGAGCATTGTCTTACATGAAAAAGATTCGGGAATTCCCAATAGTAGGAGAGAAACGATCAGATGTTCTAGATTTCGATTCTTGTATACCGTATCTTTACATTGCAACGTAAACGGAGAACCGGAGTAAATCCAGCGGATGAAAACATGGCCCACAATATAACGCATTTATCTTCAAATTTAACTTTATTTTTTGCCCATATGTGATACAATATTTTACTTCTCCGATGGGCGAATTTCTGCTTTCCATCTAATCCCTACAATTCAAATTTGATTTCGTCGCTAAAAATATTTTCTTATTTTCAGCACTCCGCAAGACATGTTCTGTAGCAAGGGTCAGCGTAGACGTTTATTACTTTTACATAGGTATGGATTCTTAGCAGAGCAGATCATGTTATGAGTCCCGCCTCTTTCCAGAGAACTGAGACAGTCTAGAGAGATACACCTACCTTTTAGTTTTCGGCAAATTGACGTGAAGTACCAGTAGCTATCTCAAATCGGTTCTTGCATCGACAACGGTTACATCGTGAAACTTCAATTTGAGGAGTTTTTCGAAAGTCACCTGTTTTCTTCGTCGATTCAAAAGACCAGCGGTCGGCGTGGGTAGTTTTAGCCAGAGTGAGGATCGAGTTCTTATTATCGTCAGCTCTAATATAGTGGTGCCCGTGGGAGGTAGAAAATCGAAGAGTGATGATGACTTATTGCGAGAGATACTGCGCTCTAAACCTTGGAGGGAAGAAGAACGGGAGTTTTTGTAACCAAGCGCAAATAGCAATAAATCGTTTGAACCTGCGAGCCCCGACGTCCTCGAAATGCACTTAGCATTGTCTTGCCCAAAGCATTAGTTGTAGTTTTATCCCCTCTTTACATGAGGGAATCTCAAGGTTGCACGTGCCATCCTTCGTCTTGTCCCACATCGAGTCTGCAGGGGCCCGTCTGTCACAGGAGACTCTACGGATAGAAAAGATTCCTTTGTTTTGTTTTTAATTTTTTTTGGCGAGGAGTGTGTGGTTTGCACCCTCCTGTTTTCCTCAGGGAGGTGCACATAAAACACCTGAATGGACTGCCTCGTCCATGTTTGAGATGAAGAAAAACTCAGTTACCTGTATAGCTCCCAGGGAACGGAGAGAGTCATTCTCCCATTTCCTCGCTTTAAGTCTTGCGTCACCTATGGAGGATTCCAAAAGCCGAAGCGTAAGTATCATCGTGATTTATCCCACATTACGACTATCTTCTCGCGTGGATAGGACTTCCATCCTGTCTGAATACACCTTGTTATCCACGCCTTCCTCAAGAGAAGTCGTTTTTATGCCATTCCAGCTCAAGAGACGTAGAGTATCCCGAAGCTAGGCTGTCTGAACAGGTTGCCTTTTTCTGGAACCCAACTCTTAAGGGACGGCCACTGACCTTAAGATTCTGGAAATGGATTGCTTCCCACCCAAAATATCATTCCACAGGTCAAAAAGGAAGGGCAACTCAATGTGGACCGCTAGTCTTAGTTCCCCTTCGAGAATCTCTACAAGCCCGTTGTTGCCTCCTTCGGGATCTGCCAACTGATTTTTTATCTTTTGTAGCCGCTGAAAAAGCAAAAGTGGGTGGTAGGGGGTTTCCTCATTCGCGATAGAGAAGTGTCAGGTGGGCGATTTATTGAATAGCCAAGATCGCCTTCTGGTAAGGTCCTAATTCAAGGATCGGGTTGCCTCCAGTGTCAAGCTTGCTGACGATTGGAGACAAATGTCTCAAGTCGAAAGGTTTCCATACAAGCCTCATTCCATAAAGGAGAACCTTACCAATCGGCTCCACATTTTTATAAAATATAAGGAATGGACTGTTGAAGCCTGAGGCAAAGGGATATTCTCTGATGAAGATGCCTTTCGCTTGTTTGAAATTTCTGGAAGATTCCTCGTTAGGAGGAGAAAAAAAGTGATTTTTTTACTCCTGCGTCGTGCTAACGGTGCAGCTTTCGGACACTCTTTATGTCTGGCACTGCTTTTCAACCATAGAAACTTGACACCATGAATTTTTTTCCAAAAACGCTGCCATGAAATCAAAATGGCGCCAAATGTGGTTCATTAACACTTTTTACTGGCAGTGAAGGACCAATTTGGGCATGATAAGTGTATTTTTATTTAAAATGGCTCACCTTGTCACAAAAAAAGCAATAGCAAAGTTCTTGGCTAAAAATAACATCGAACTTTTAGGATCTTGGCTCGGGGACTTGGCCGATTTGAATCTAATATGTACAAGTCTCAAATACACATTTGTGGACGGTAATCAAACTGGCTGTCGATGAACAGAAGCTATTCAATTGTGAGCAGTTTCAAGTGCTTATTGAACAAATTTGGAGCAATATGAATCTAGATATTATCAATATTTTGGTCTCTACCATGCCAAAACAAATTGAAGCTGTCCTGAAGAACCAGGGACATCATTGTATATATTGAGTGAATTGATAAATAAAACGGGTTTGTGCTTTAAATTTTTTATATTTCACCTTCAAATTATTACACAAATATACGAAAATAGAGGACAACGTTTGATTAGTTCTATTACGAGGGGCGATCAGAAAGTAATGACAGTAAGACAATATATTATGGTAGAACAGAGGTAAATCAAAACAGTAGTCTACATTCCTTCAAAGTACTGCTCTCCTGCCTATATGCAGTGTTTCATCCTCATTCACCACTTCATGAAGCAGTCACGATAATCAGAAGCTGGTATATCTCGTAGCACTGAATTGATTGTTCGTGCCAGGTCTTGAATACGATGAAGTTCCTCTCCTGCAATCGCACCCTTGATCTTTGGAAACAACCAAAACTCCCAGGGAGCAAATTTAGGCGAGTAGGGTGGGTGGGCAAGAAGCATGATCACTTGCATCCACACATATTGGTGCTTGAAAATTGCATAAGATGGTAAAAATCCGCCTCTTGTTGTCAAATCCTTCCTTTAAAATCTGACACTCAACGGTAGCAAGACTTTAGAACGGTTGCGGACCCTTTGGTTCGAATTCAGCGAGCCATAAACAAAAAATCCGCAACCTTTTTCTCTTCTGTTACTAAATGGGGTATCGATCGAGCACACTTCTCTCTCAGCTTTTCGAAAGTGGAAAAAGTTCCAAATTTGATTTTTTTCCCATTTTCTCTCACAAATTTCGAAAGTGGCATTTTATTTTTACTTTCTCTATTTATTTGTTTATAATTATGCTTCGCCGAACCACTGCGACTGGTATCCTGTAAAGAAAGAAATTCTATACTGTTGGAATTACCTCATTTGAAAACTCACAAAACTTTTGGACTCCTTAAATTTTCTTTTTCGAATGATTTACAGAGAAGTACGACACTTTAAGTGTTGTTAGGCAATTTAACATCTCTCTTTTATTTTATAAATTACCAAAGAGATTACAATTTTTCGTTTTCCTTCCTTTGTATTCTTATGATTCGTCCATTTTATTTAATTTCTAATGACACGTGAATTTATCTCTCCCATTCTTCCACCTCATTTGCCGAAACTCTGCTCATATCATCAGCGATTGGTCTTTTTCCGATCGTTTTAATTAACTTATGAATAAAATAAGTGACCCAGGTTTTATTTAGAAATTTATTATTTGATGAATACTAAAATGAAAAGGAAGGATAGAGAAAGTGAAAATGTGTGGAAGATATACAAGTTAAGATCCACCTGCATCAGGGTTTCTAATACTACATCTGACATGCCGTTGCGAAGTTTAGTAAGTAAAAAAGCGAAAACCTACAAGGGTATTGGTGTCTGAAAATTTTGTAAAAGAGGTCGGTGAAAGCGTAGCGAAATTGTGCGGAAGATCGAAATTTGAAGAGTCAACTAAGGGAATTATTTAAGAAACTTGCCGTGCAAAGATCCATAATTAGACTGTTAAATTTATTATAAATTGTCGTAATTATATTTCTAAAACTTTTTAAATAATTACATTTCCAGAGCTATTATAGAAAATTATATTTTCGGAACTATTCAAGAATGTTAGAAAAATATTTTCGATCTGTGTATTTTCCCCCTTGCCTCTTTCGTCTCTCAACCACTCTTTATTTGCCCGTTTTTTTACGCGACTGGGTATCTTCTTTCTGTGTAAAGACCGACCGTGAGTCTTTGGAAACACTGTTGTGAAAATTTAGACTATTGGTTAGCAGTGAGCGGTCAACGCGTCCTCGTGTTCTGGTTCTCGCTAACTCTGGGGGATTTTCAACCAGGGTATGGCCTCCCACCGTCTCCTCGGAGTTCTAGGTGGGGTGTCTGAACATTTTAGAAATGTGGGAGCAGGAGGGTTGTTCCCTCGATCTTGCCTCTCTCTGGTGAGGTCGGGTGGTCGGTGGTGATAGCGCTTCGATCCCTGATGAGGACGAAAGTCAAATTATGAACATTGTAAAAAAAAAAACTAGCTATAATTAAACGCAACATCACAGCAATACTTAACAACGTTAACACAGAAAGAATCATTTGCGTGCAAAACTGAACACGATTGAGTCCATCCTCTCTTTCGTTAATCAGTGGTATAATCGAATTCTTGGATTTTTTCAGCTCTTTGATATCGATCAAATTATGAATCATTAATCGATAAAGAGCTGTCATCTCAGATTGATTCCGACCTTGAAATAAAATTGCAATTGAGCGTCCTTTACAGTGAGGGAAATATCCACATGAGCCTATCTCTTTTTGACCGAAAGGAGACCCACGGTTTCACAACCTCTACCTTCAACTTTGCCTTACATTTTGTCCCAGGAAACTTCAGGCAAGCTTAATTTTTCCTTGTCCCAATTTAAAAACCTCGTCAGTTCCAAGAGGAATATTTAAAACTGTACCAAACTCGCTTATCTAAAGAATTCCTCTGGGATTACGCTTTTACAATTGTGAAACATGTCAGAAATTCGGACAAGAATTATAAGGTCATAATAGAATTATTATAAAGTGACGTTTGAGATCATAATTCTGTCCTCGAATCTTACTTATCTAAAATTTTAAATTGCGATTCAATCCCTGACTCGAACCTACAGTAGCTTTCGTTGTGGCTTAAAGAAATCCGTTCTACCCTGTATTACGTTAAAAGTCAAGACATGGACTTCTTTGAAAATGAGAGTACGAGGAATCTGTTCCGTTTCCCACGTTATTAATGACAAGTTGCCTTATGGTTTTAAGAGAGAGGTAACTAAGGTTAACTAAAAAGACGGATTATTCTTTCTTTACTAATATACAAAAAAATTATATGCCCATGATTTGTAGCCTGGTGAAACTCAAACCATTGCGTTCGAACATCGTATTTTAAGTTTCATTCTAACCCTCGGTTTTTCAAATAGTTTCCTAAAAATAGGTGAAATTCACCCAATGTCCTTCCGTAGCCTCCTCCTTTCATCCCAACTTTTAAAACTAACATTTCAAATCTACGGAAAGTAAGGGACTCTAAATTAAGGTTAAAATTTCTAAGTTAATTTTTTAATAATGAGAAACGCTTGGGATTCAAATACTTCTTCAAAGCTTTTAAATTTTAATTCAAATATCCCGTCAAATGAAGATTCTATACCCCTCAATTCAAAAGCAAATTATTTGACGGATACATAATATGATAATTTGCCTAAAGTACAATAGCCCTTCCAAGAGGATAGCTAGGTGCTCAGACTTGAACCTGGACAATCTGTGCTCTTCCTCTGGTCATTTGTCGGACATTTTCCCTGCTTTCCGCTATCTCCTATCATACTAGAGCAAAATTTGCAAGCCAAAGCCATAACTCACATTCCAATTATTTTTCTTATATCAGTTAAAACTGATGATAATTTGCAATAAATTCAAGGGGTGATTTTTACTCAGTGAGGACGTGTGATTTGCAGCAGATTCTGGAGTTTTGCCAAAACTTAACACAGATTTCCTTTTCCTACTCTCACCGTAGATTTGTGACTCAGAGGAAGATTAGACCTGCAAGGTATCTAATTGATTTTGCTTCTCAAAGGTCTTACATCTTTAAATCCCCCACCCCACTCTGAGAAGGAGGACCTTTGCTATATTTAAAGATACAAAATCTTCAGCTTTGACTGAAGAAAAACGAAAGCAAGTCTTAAACTTGCGCACAGTTACATAGACGGCCTTAATACCGTGCAGAAGAGTACAGAGAAGTGGACACAGGGAGGGAGGGTGGGACGAAGAGAGAGCGGAGGGTTAGGCCGGTGAGAAGCCGGGACGATCGCCAAACTTTGAATGACGCTTCGTGGTGCAGGACTGCTCCTTATATAGACCCAGATGAAGGAGGCAGGACAAAATGTATATAAATCTTCCTCTAAAGGTCCGCGAAGCGCCGTCGGCAGGGTTCTTGGAACATCGCACGTATGTAATGTGCCTGGCTCTGATCCTATAAGCCTTGGTGCAGTTGACTAGAGAACTCTCGGAGGTGTATTCAAGAAGGCCGGCGTAAACTTTACCCCTGAACGTGTTCCGGATAGCCGGAATATTGTCCGATTACAGTTGCGCCTTGGGAAACAGAAGAAGGCCTAGGGTCAGGATGAGAGATTCTAACCCGAAGATGCCAAGGTCCCAGTAGCGGCAGTCCCACGCAAGCTGGAAGGAACCCGCCACCAGGCCAATTTCCTAAGAAGAAGCGTTGACGGCGACCCAAAGGGGGTATGGGCGGGGGAGTTTCCATATTGTCCATTTATTATGGACGGAAGGAATGAGGCGTCGGAAGACCCTGAGGGCAGGCGTGGAGAGCTGACGGAAACACATCTGAATCCAGACGAAAGGGAGGCGGAGGGTAGGCGCGATGAAATTTAGGAACCCCGCTAAACGGAGCCAACACTTGCGTGGCACTAGGTTGTTTGTCACGTATTCCAGGGCTTTGACCGTCTTTCTTCTTAGTTCCATTGTGAGCCTGGTCTTGTAGCCCCACAGGTCAATTTCGATGCCGAGGTAGGTGAGGGTGGTATTCAGGGTCAGGATACATTTGGAGGGGTTGAGACGGACGCTACTTGCTTGTGCCAGAGCGAGGAATCTTCTAAGGGCCTTCCTAGTACCCACCACCATGACGTCGTCCATGTAGGTGTGAGCTACTACGCCGGTGGTGCTCGGCCAATGGTTGACCACTGTAGAGAGAGTCATCTGCATTATATATGGAACCACGGAGAAACCCATGGGAAGAAGGCAGAACCGGAAGCGCCTTCCTTCTACCACAAATCCGAACCTGGGCCTCGCTGAAGGATGCAGGCGGACGTGGTAAAAACCCGTCTTTTAGGTCCAGCTTGATGGCGTATGAGTTCGCCGGGGCTTGGGCGAGGACTTTAGGGATGGAAGGGAGGCGAAAGAAAGGAGGGTTAAAGGCATCCGCAGCAGCCGACATGTCGTAAACTATGCGGGCTGTTCCATTGGGCTTAGGTACCCTGAAAACGCGGTGGGCTCGTGTGATGCGTCCTTCCTCAACGATGCCATTGTCCACCAGGAGCTGCACGAGAGGAGCCATCATGGATGAAGAAGTTGGCCAGTGCCTGTAAGTTTTCTTTAGGAATACCTTAATGCCCAATGTAGCCGTAGCCTTCACTATGTGCTAAGACTGGGGTTTTGAATCGAATGAACCTGGCGGGAGGACGTCTAGACGGGCTTCGGGGTCCAGTTGTTGCTGGGTCTGCTCGAGGGGATCCATACCTGGGCTTGCCCAATCTTGTTGTGCCTGCCCTTCCTGGCCCTGAGCACCGACCCGGTCGCCATTGTTGCAGGAGTCCCTGTTTCTCCGGTTGTCCTGACGATCGCGGCATCCCATTACGTCCGGAGGACCGCTCATGAAGTCCCAGAAGAGGTCGCCTTATTCCAAGAGGTGAGTTGAGGACGTGGTTGACTCCGTTTCCTGCGTCGGTGGGGATGAAGTTGACCACGGTGGCTACCGCCAGGCCCGGCATTCAGACAACCGAGATCAATTCTCCAGTGGTGGGCAGGGGGAGGGGGCGTTCGATGTCCAATGCTTCCAGTTCCTGGGCTGCCTTTGTGAAGAATTGTTCCAAGACGTCATCATCTTCGATGTTGAGGTTTCCCAGGGTAGTGGACGCTTCCACGAATAAGTCATGTAAGGAGACCGGTTTTTCTGGCGGGTTGATGACAGTGATCTCATCTGGCTGGAGAGCTGTACCACCTGGGATGGAAAAACGGGAGGGGAGAGGTAAAGAGATACTTCCTTGGTACTCATGGTGGCGTAGGTGGGTCTCCTGGATTGCTGTCTGAGATGAAGACCGAAGGGGAAAGAATCCTCGAACCCGAAGAGGTCATTTTGTTCTGCAGGAGAAAACAGAAGGTCGTCCGAGTCGCTTGCCGAAATTGCGAAGGCGGAGGCGGACGAGTCTGAGGAGAGAGAGAAGAGGTGGGGAAATAGGGAGGGCTTCTTCGCGATAGGGAGCGGAATTCCTCTGAGGTCTTTAAACGGGAGCAGTCGTCCAATCCCATACTCCGTCGGGCCCGGGCTATCCGGAGTTCCCACCGACAGTCAAGCCCATCACGGACGTCACGCAGGAAGTCTCGCGCCCTGCCTAGACCTGTTTGCAGGGCGGCCTCCATGACCTCTTCTAGACGGCGACTGGGTCCAGGATCCATAGACAGCAGGGGTGACGAGGTACGGTGAGGGGGCGTGGGAGCGAACGCTCTGAGATTACAATGCCGCTCTCTAGGGCCGCTTGTTCACGGGCGTCGTTGATCGCAGTGGTCCACCCGTGCTGCCACACGATGTGGTATAATCTTAGCCTTTTATGAAGACGGTGATAATCTGGCCTTATCTTTGCGGGCCTACGCGAGCAAGCTTCAGTCGTACACAAGTACAATTAAAATTTTATTTTCACACAAACCCAAAGCATTGGGGAAATAGAGTGAGTCCTTTATATCGGTTTCAAGAGAATTTCGGCAGGCTTCCTAGTATAAATCAACATCTGCCCCAAATTTAATGTAGGTGAGTTTGAACTTGCTACGCTGGCCTTGAAGGAGAGCGGTGTTCTATTTGTGATGAGAGCCTTCTACTTTCCATTCTATTTGAAAAAAAAGGTTGAGAGATTGACTGCTTGCTCGGAGTAAACTATTTCAAAATCTAAGGTTGTCCAATTCGAAATGTGTAAGAAAACCCTGTCTGGTGACCGAAGACGGTATAATACCATACGGAAGTTTCTGATCTATTCCGTAAAAATTGAGGTCTCGAGTCCCGCCGCGCCGCTTTCGACACCTCAATTCTTAAAACAACTACTAGAAAGCAGTGGGCGAAATTTCTGTGGCATGAGCAGGTTGGCCCTCCAAAAACTGAAAGCTTCATACAAGTCTATGACCAGAGTTTGTCAGAACGTTCTGAGGGTAAGGATTATTTAGAACTAAAGGTGGATGGCCCTCGGGGAAGGAAGTGTATTTCCAATCATCCTAATCACATCTTTCAAACATTAGACTCTACACAATTGGTTCAAGAAAACTTTGCTTCGGTAGGTAATTCAGGAGGCTTGGCCCCAAATGATCGCAAGATCGAAGTGGAGAACGAGGCAGGAGTTCGGATCAAAGCGAATAAAGCGCTATCTTAATCCGAAGTCACAGTAAACCGAGCTTCCGACATAATTGTCAACTCTGCTCTCAATCCGTCGGCTTGTTATTTAATTCCTTAAATTATAACAAAGCTCACTCAGATTTACATTTAGTGCTCGAATACCTGTTCATCATTGAGTCACTAGAAAAAACGAGATACAGTTCTGGGTCCATAGATATCCAACTGCGAAAAACCTGATATTCTGTCAATTTACTTTGGTTCGAGAAAGTTTTTTTTCAAAAGTTCCGCTCAATTTCCAAATTTCTTTGGGAACTTTAAATAAAATCAAAGCTAATTTGGTCGAAAAGGTCCCAATGAACGGTTTTCGTGAAGTATTTGAAAATCAGTTAAACGAAGGAAAGAATTGTTCAGGCAATACACGTAGACCCCCGAAAGTATGATAATTTAACGGTTTCCCCTCATCAGTCGGTGATGAATCTTTATGTTCAAACGACTATCAAAATCCGACCTGCTGTCAATTATAGCCTAAACATCAACTCTGAAATCTCCCTAAACAATGCAGTATTTCCTGGGAAAAATCTTCTTTATTCAATTTTCTCTGTCAATTTTACACTAATAAATTCTCACGTAATCCTACATTAAGTAGGCATCATTCAAATTAAATTAAAATCATAGCACGATAAAAAAAAAAAGTTTTCTCAGCGTCAAAGAGGGAAGACTTGTAATCTAACACCATAACTCCCTTGTATTCGGTTTTTCAAGCTCTCCCTACATATTAAATTACATCTTAAAATATCAGTGTTTTCCAATCGGTCATTTTTAACAAATTCTTGATCATTCATTTTATGATGATATCTTCCATTATACGAGCTCGGACACCAACACTCTCAAAGAACTTTATGTACAAGCCAACGAGAGAAAATCACAAGGTTGATTCGACCTCGGATCGTGGAGCTCGAACCACGAACGTTTAAAATCACTTTTCAAAGCCGAAAACAATTCTGAATAGCATAATATTGGTTTCAAACATGTTTTCGATTACTTATAAGAATTATAGGCTTAATCTTTCCTGTCTTCGATCCTGTAGTCAAAACAAAGCGAAGAATATTTTAACAACTCAAATCAATTTGAGCGACTTGGCCTGATTAAACCAGTCGCTATTCGTGTAATACTCTTGATTGGATATTTTAGGGCGACAAAGGTAGGCTCTGCGATCGGAGAGTCTGATTTCAAAATGTAGGAAACGCTTCGTGGTGATTTGGTGAAGTTGGATGAATTGAACTTTCCTCTTTATGCCCTCGAGGACGATGGTAAGGCTAAACTCAAAATATTTTGCGGAGCGAGCAAATCTTGTTATGGATTTTCTATCAATTTTATCTTTCAATACAATTATAATCTAATCTAATTTAATGCAAAATTAACACACTAGGCCTTTTATTAGTAATCTCCAACATGTATAATTTATATATTTTATTATATATGTACATATAATATTATATATATATATATATATATATATATATATATATATATATATATATATATATATATATATATATAATCACATTTCAAGATGAAAACTTTAAATTTGGCTACAAGTTTTGGTGTCTTTGTGGTTCCGACGGATACCTATACAACTTTTCGCCATATCTTGGTAAGGGCAGTGAACCTAACAGTGGACCTCTAGGAATGAGGGTTATAAATAAACTAACAGCAGTAATTCCTGAAGCTGAAACTGCAAATCACGAAATCTGTTTTGATAATTTCTTTACAAGCATTGATACCTTGAAAGAACTGGGAGATAGGAGTTTGAAGGCAAATGGCAAAATTCGTGAAAATCGTACAAAAAAATGTCCACTTATGCCATCTAAAGTAATGGAGAAAACAACAGAAAAGGGGTTCATAGACTATACAGTAGATTTGATTCGAGCAATGAAATTTTAGTCACAAAATGGCATGACAACACTGCAGTTGCAGTTGCTACAAATTACAGTCAGGTCTTCCCAACTGGTACTGCTACACGCTATTCTCAGAAACTCAAAAAGGAAATAGGAGTGCAAATCCCAAAAGTTATTTCAGAATACAACATATCAATGGGAGGGGTAGACCTACTAGATAAACAAGTGTCCTTATATAGCATCAGAATACGTGGGAAGAAATGGTGGTTCCCACTGTTTACGCAACTGCTTGACATTGCTATTGTGAACTCTTGGAGGGAAGGCAAATTGTTTTCGCTTATGTTTTAAAGCCTTCTCCATCAAGCCGTAAACTCCCTGGCCCACAAAGAAGTAGGCTTTTGGGAGGAAGAGTAAGTGAAGATATCAAGTTTGATAAAAAAAATCACCTTGTGATGCCAATTCAGACACAACGTCGCTGTACATTGTGTGGGAAGATACAAAGAGAATTTGCAGTCGTTGTGATGTTGCACTCCATGATCTGTGCTTTGCAACTTTCCACAGTAAATAATATTGATGAACTACAGCAATTCACCATGACCATACTTATCAAGAAGGGTATTTATTATGCGTGAACGATATAATTCTGTTCCAAAACTAAATATTTTCCCTTTTTCAATTTATTTCCCTTTTTGCCTTATGCCAGTTGGTTTATTATTTTCCATTGTTCATTATTACGTCTACATTTGTTTACATTTTTGTTCTTCATAGAAAAATAGAAATAAACAAATCTGAAACTTTTAACTTTTTTTACCTAAAAACTATATGTGACGGCCAATGTCCCCAAAATGGGACGCCATCCTTTAGGCCCAAGATAAGTAAAAATTAATTATTCAATGGTTGTAACGTTATTCTAAGGTTTTCTGGAGAAAAGATCTGCCAAGATAAAATTAAAATTCATTGCAGAATAATTATGGCCTTCAATGGGTTAATAGCCGTCCTCTCACAGAGCGTTCCTTTGAAAATGATTTAATTCGTCTTCTCCCAATTCATTCATTAAGCTTCATAGAATGAAATTTTGAAACGAAGATTCGGCAAAGGATGATCCCTTATGGACTCTGAACGTTGATCTCAACGAGGAAGTTAACAAGTCTTTCTGGCGAACCTCTGAAAATTTTAAATCCCATAGAGAGCGTTGGACACTTCCTCCCATATTATTTTGAGGGAAGATAGAAGAGATAATTTATCAAAGCGATTGGACAAATCAGTTGAAGGGAGTGGGTGTCGTTCTTATTCAAAGCAATACGAAAACACGGCCATTTTGGCAAATTAGGGGAGGTTTAGAGCTTGTTTTTGCTTACTATGAGAAGGTCTGAATAGTTAGACTGCCAAGAGGGTATGGAAAAATTCTTCAGTATCTTATTAAACAGCTATATCCTCTCTAGCTATCTATTAACCCTTTAGGATCAAGATTTGCAACCTTGTTCTGCGAATTCCAAAAGCAAACGGGATCCGTAAATTTCTAATGAAGTGTCTGTTCTTGAAATATTATCCGCTCCTTGCAAAAATTGGCATTCTCTAGGTCACCCGAGAAGGGCAACAGCATTTCAGGCTTAAGAGAAGCTACAGAATTTTGCATATTAACCTTGCCTTAATTGTTAATTAAATTTTAAAATGACAAGAAAATTATTTTAAGCTGCAAACCTTTTGATGAGTTGAACATTTTACTGAAAGGGAAGTTCTAAGAAAAGTATTTTTGACCGATAGATTTTTCCCTTCGCACTTTCGCCTATCTGGCATTCTTTCTTCTGTCTACCACTTTTTTCAGTCTATTTTTCACGTTTCAGGGCATCCATTTTCTGTTTAAAAACCTGCGGTGAGTGGTGAGGAATTGCTATTAAAATGCAATAGTTGAAGTGTCGGTAGAGACTGTTGGCGCGTCGCACTTTTTCGTTTGCCATTGACGGCAAGATTTTCAATGAGGTTTGCCTCCAGTGCCCAATGGGGTTTGGGGTTGAAGGGAGGAACATTTTAGAAGCGTGAGACCAGTTTTTAGCTTTATTATTTTGTAGTGGTATAATCTTTTACTATCAAATAAATTATGTAGCAGTAAACTTCGGTTCCTTTGCACGTAATATCAAACCAATCAAACCCCTTTATGACTGCAACGTGCAACCTCTTTTCCAATTCATTCCTATTATCAAACATTTGATTTTCAAATATTTAATTTAGTTTTCACCCACTTCTACAACTAATTAACATTTAAAGCGGGAATTTGGGTCTCACGTCGTCTCAAAGTATCTCTGGAGAGGTAATTAACTTTTACAAAACTATTAATAGGAATTGTTGCCTAACCTTAAGCCTTTTATTAACCGGTAAGGCACCCTTAATATGGGCACAGGTCGATACTAACGCTTTAATCCTATAATGTAGGGTTACCAATCTAAGTTGGGATTAATTTGGATTGAAGGGCAATCCTCTTCTCACATCTTGATAATTTTATTGGTTTACAGATTTTGAGCTTTGTTTTATTACGTTTTGTGTTTTCATCCGCCCAAGTAAACTGAGTTTCTTCACTCTAACCTTAATATCCGGGTTTGCAGCTTTTGCATCTTCCTGCATTTAAGGTTAACACTGTTTATTCACTTTAATCTCTAAATCTTTTAGCATTCTTAGTAGTTTATTCTACGATATTGTTTTAATTATCCATGTTTTTTCTCTCTTCCTCTTCATATAGGCTCAGTAAACTTATAATTAGGTTATATCAATTAACTTCTCAATTTAAAACAGCTGGTATAAGGCTGTTTTTTTTATAAAAAATGACCAAAATTAAACTTTTTAAACTAGATAAATCAAAATACTCACGTAGAACAATTAAATTTATTCAAGTTCTAAATCCATTATTTTATAGTAAATATAACTTAATCGGAGTGCCTTATGGATTACAAGGCGTCCGAACGGTTTCGCATGATAGGAGAAACGTAGATTCTCTAAACTAGAATCAATTCTAGATTCTCCTCTAATCCATTTATTTTTGGATACCATATAACTCAACGTAGCTTATAAGATATAAAATGTAACATGCCTTTGCAGAACTGGGACAGGTTCTGTCCTTAGTCACCAAAACTACAAGTAGTTTCTTCATTCAGCTACTTACTGTGAGATGGATTCTTCACACTTGCTTCTCCTAACTTCACGAGTTACTTTTCGAACTCCTTTTTAAAGACAATCTCGTGTAGGCGCTTCCTTAAATTTATTAGTTTTTAAAATATTAATTTATTGGGACTAGTTCAGGGAAAGAGGCCTCTTATTGAAGAATATAGTAGGGAAAAAAGAAGAAAAAGTGATTTGGAGTAATATAAAGGCGATTTCATTTCCTACGAGTTTTTCACAACTGCACCAAAAAATAAACCCTCTTTTGGATGTTTTAAAATTCGCAACTTACATTGCATAGTTTAAGGTTGATAAGCCTTATTACTGGACCATTTTTTATCAGTTAAGCTAACCTAGTTTAACCTAACCTAACCAAAGCTAATAATAAGACTTATTGTTTAGTTAGGTTATGTTTGTGTTAGATTAGGTTAGGTTAATTTAGGTTAACCTAACACTAACCTAACCTAACTTAGATCATTTTTTCTAATTTTTTTTTCACCGGAAAGGCATTTCAGAGCAAAAGAATTCTTATGAGTTACCATCATGGGTGAATAACAATTACCCCAAGCCATGCGACCGTGACACTCTATCTCTTACCCATAAGAGCAAGTAAGAATACCGTGGTTAATAGTTATGGTTTGCAAAAAAAAAAGTACAACCAAATGCAGGAGTCAATATACGAACTTAAACCCCAACCTTAAAGGAATTTGGTAATTATTTATTTAAAAGTGAGTGGGGTGGAGACATTGGCTGCGCTTGTTAAGTTTCTTATATGGTGACCATTTTTTGTTATTTGTCATTTCTTCCCGTTAGTAGTAAATTTCGGCAGCTGAATTATCTAATTCAGTATAAAATCTCTGCAAAAACGCCCCCCCCGTCACATGCTGATGCTAACGACGATTCCAAGTATGTAGTCTACTTGTACCTCGCTGTTTTTTCTTTTTCAATTTGGAACTGGAGGTTTAGGTCTGTACACCGGTTTCCGAGTCAATAAAGTAGTATTTGTTGTTAGGTTAGGTAATTTAACCTATCCTTACCCAAACCTAACCTTTTCTAGGCAGACCAAGTAACCTAACCTAACTCAACCTAGCTCTAGTGAAGCTAACCTAAAACAAAAACGCTCCCAAATCTTTGCAACAAATGTCCCCGCCATTAACAAATAAGTATTATGAAGTCTTATCACGTTGTGTCCCAAACGAATCAGTGATGGATCTTCCACCTGTGTTTGCAAAACCCTCAGGTTCGATCTCTGATCTCTGAAATTTATATTTCTCTACCGATCCAACCTGCAGCCCATCATGTATAATGTATCAAATGATCTAGATGAAAAGAAGCATTTCTGGCCTTATCAAAAGTAGGATCAATAAAAAAAAAAGATAATGCGCCAGGGTTTAAATAAATTATCTAGATTGCAATAGAAATGTACAAAAAATAATGATACAAGTTCAGTCTAAAATAATAAGCACACTAAGATATTAATTAATGATTACAAAATTAAAACGCAGACAAACCTTTCTCGATCATAAGGCAGGAAATAAATTTATGCAATGTAAATAACTCTCTAGGAATAGATCTACGATAGTGTACGCCATCGCTAACGATAATGATGTCATTGTTTCTTCCTAGTGTGCAATATGGCGAAAAATAGGAGAAAGAAAACTTACGGTTTTACTAAGGGAGAGACCCCTGGCAGAAGTTTAACTTGGTGATACTGCCTTGTAGAGTTTTCTTTAGCGAGAGAAGCGTCTCATTGAAGCGTTAATGACGCCAGCGAAAAATGCAAGAATTAAGCGGTGAGATTCTTTGGTAGATATATTTTCATGTTTAAGGGAATGAAGTGAGCAAAAGAAAGGGCAGAAGGAGTTCATTCGAAATTTTGTCAGAAAGAATCGGCAGTGACCATGCTAATGATTACCAACCATAGATATCAGGCGAGAGGGAATAATAAAAGCAAAAAGCACAAAGGATAAGATCAACTGGTCCAGAGCTCGCCTAAATGACCCTCAAGAGAGGAAAGAACGCTTTGCGCGGGGACCAAGGAGCAGTAGACTTTTGTATCCTATTGCTATAGTAGAAGCAGATTGCATCCCCCATTGATTTCGGATAAGACGAGCAACATAAAAGGTAGTGGAGTCTATGATACTGACTTCACCCACGATTTTAGGGTGCTCATCTTTTTTTTTCTGCCGTTGTGCCATTTTTTATGGATTTTCTAATGTTTTCTCTTCGTAATTAACGATTTGGCTTAGAAGAGTGGATAATATTACCTCTTAAGCAAATTTAGGCTTTGTCATAGGGGTTAAAATGAATGTTGTAAATTGTTTCTCTAGTAAAACCATTGGGTTGAGTTAAGGGAGCTCCGTGATCGTGGTAGACGAAGGGAAGCTGAGAGCACTCTTTTCCTTAACGATACTTGAATGCCAACGAATGTTCATCAGTAATGCAGTTTTTGTGGTTGACTTATCACGAAACTTTCGGTACCAGTCTTTCTTTAGGCGACCTTGATAAATTCAGTTTCCTAAATTTATGGCTGAATTTTGCAATTCATTTTCTTGCATTCATTATCTGCATAGGCTTTTTTTGACAGCATAAACCCGATAAAGAGATTTTCCCCCAAAGTGTTTGGGATAAAAATATCATTATTCCTCAGTCTCATTTCTTTAAATGCGTATTATTTTATAATATACAAGCACATTGTTTAACGTCATGTTTTACACTGTTAAACAGTCCATTCCCATGTTTAAACATCTTACACGTCATTTATCCCCTGGGAGGTCCAACTCCCTACTCACATCACCCAGGCTAGTCTCTCCCTGCAGCTCTAGATAGTCTGGTGGACATCTTGTTGGTCCTTTACACCCATCAACGCGCGGATACGAAACTGAGAGCGGCTTTACGAGCTGACTGCCCATGAGTGGATACGCTCCAGACTTACCATCACTTATATAACTAAAAACAACACCACGATTGTCATCTTAATCTTTAGGTGCATTTCACTTTATATGATGTGAAGAATGGATGGCGCAACTTACTCGCCAGTACTCTGCTCGTGAACATAAGAGGGGCGGTCAATAAGTTTTGCGAATCGGTAGGGCAAAACAGAGGAAAGGGGATGGCTGTTTGTGTGGGAGTTAGGGCAATCTATGGCAAGTCAGGACCTGCAGCCGCACTTTCATGCCTCATCTGTTTAAGAAGCAGTAGCTGATCGCAGATTGTCAGTCACAAATTTTTCAACAATGGAGAAAGTTGAGCACCGCGCAGTGATCAAATTTTTGAGCAAGGAAGGCAAGAATGCAAAAGAGATCCATGAACGCATGGTTGCATTGTACAACGACACCGCCCCTTCCTGTGCAACCATTGCTCGCTGGAATAGGGAGTTCCGCCATGGTCGTGAGTCCATTGAAGGTGACCCCCGTCCAGGACGCCCGTCCGATGTGACCAACGAGTACAATGTGTCGCCCGTGTGGAGAGGATGATCCTCGAAAATCTACGGGTGAAGGTCGAAGAAATCGAGCGAGAACTTTGGAATATCACATGGAAGTGTTATCAACATCATCCTCGACACTTTGGCCATGACCAAGGTCTCTGCCCGTTGGGTCTCTAGAAACCTCACGCCCCATGATCGACTTTAACGTCGTCAAAGTCCACAAGGCCAGAGTTGCACAAGCTGTCCTGCGCGAGTGCAGATTCGAGAAGCCCAACCTTTCCCCCCTACAGTCCAGTTCTAGCCCCTAGCGACTACTTTTTATTCCGCCAGCTCAAGGCTGCACTGCGTGGACGCCGGTTTGGGGACGATGAAGATGTCCAGCTCGCCGTCCAGGAGTGGATTGAACAGCAGTCGGGAGATTTCTGGTTGTCGGCAATTCGAAGCCTCAGGAACAAGTGGCGCAAGTGCATTCAAGTCGAAGGTAGTTATATTGAAAAATAATGAAACACTTTTCCTCATATCTCGTTTCCTTATATCCGAATTGCAAAACTTATTGACCGCGCCTCGTAATAATGTAGTACTTGCACAACCCTTATGCCCAACTCCTCTTTCTCGCCATCGTTCTCGTGAGGAGGTAATCTCAGTAGATATAACACTGTAACCCGTTGACTGCTTCCTATAGGTAAAATTTAAGTGATGTTTTCACTGAGATGTGGGCTCAACATTTGAGATGGCACCGCCAGAAAATTGATCTGACGCCAATTAGATCATTTTAGAATAGCAAATTACTTTTGCTTCAATTTAGTTTGGCAAAGAAGAAGACTGTACCAAGAGATATATGGTTGATGGTAACTTCAGTTCTTAATATTTAGATTCTTAATCTCTATTTTTTACAAGTTTCACACGCCGGGATTTTCACCATGCTTTAAATCTGAGTATAACACAGATAGTTAACATCTCAGCGACTCTGTGGGCGGTCTCCGGTTGACGTTAAACATCTTGGCGATGTCGCACTCGTACGGGAAAAGTATACCTTTAAGCTGGTTTCAAATATTTTTTTTATAACACACACGTAAACCTCTCCTGATCTACGAAAACGAGTGTAATAGAACATATGTCAACTTCATATAAACATCCTTATTAGAATGGTTTAACTAATCGTTGCAAAAAATATATATTTTATCAACATTTTCCTCTCTGGGTATCTAAATTTTACTTTGAGGAAAATAGTCCAATATTCACCGAGAAAGCTTAAAAAAACGCCAACTGCCTAAATAGAGTTATTGAATAGCCAAATGATTTCATGTCATAATTCCGGATGGATTTGTTTATAAATAATTCGATGCAAGTCCTTTGATCACAATTGCGGTGAGTTTCATATACTACGAAAACAGCTCTCAAAAATAGGCTTATGAACGCCATTTCGATTTGTTCTCGCAACCGATTTTTTTCTTTAATTAAGTCTGCTCTAGTTATAAATGATTGATATGCGTACAATAACTTCATTTCCAATCACAATTTTTTTATTCATACATAACTGAATACATATATATATATATATATTTATCCTTCTTTGAGTAACCTAATCTATGGAATGAAATTAATTAATTTATTAATTCAACTTAAGATATATTCTAAAACAAAATGCGCAATCATATTAAATATTTTTCATACATTTTCATATTTGAATGCAAATATATAAATTTCAAAGTATTCAGTTTAGGAAAAAGATTTGATACAAAGATCATTTATTTTTTGCAAAAATTTTAATACTACAATGAACATTCGCACGCAGGAACAGATACTTTTCATTGCGAACAAAACTTATTTACTTATATAGTGCTTTGTGTGTGTGCAGCAAAATTTTAGATGGTTACTTTCTCTTACTTCAATTTTTTTTCACTGCCATACAGCAATTTCGAAGTGCTCAGAGTGTCTGAGGTTCTTTGTATCATTTATTTTGTTCTGCTAAACTTTAATACACCTCATCGCAAACAAAACTTATTTTTGTCTACGTTACTGTACGTGTGCATCACACAACAAATACCTTTGACTGGTTCCCCTCTAATTCATCAGTTGTTTACATAAGGAATGATATACCCATGACGTTTAGAGTGCATTATTATTATAATATTAAGAATTTTTAAGAGGTTTTATATCGAGTGGCTTGATACTGAAGAAACACAAAAAGTAATGAGTGAATCTTCTCTTCCTTATATAAAGTGCAATGAATCTTACCCTGGAGGGGTCTCTGTCTTTGCTGTATTAAAATAAGGTTAAGAAGAACTTAAAAACTTGCCTTCCCTCGCATGTCATAGAGGGAATTAGAATCATATAGGAAGGAAGTCTGAGAGAAACCGGAGAAAGTCTTATAATGTTTGAGAGTGAAAAAGGTAATAGGTGCGAATAGGGAGATATAACAAATATGAAACAAATTTAAGGAACTGCTAGTAAGCATTACAAGGGTTGTATATATGTGAACTAAAACTGGATAGATTGTGCTAAATGCTGAATGGTGGAATGACGATGTAAGGCGTGGAGTGGAAAGCCAAAGGTTTAATAGTCAGATCAAAATGCCGCGAAGGTAATTATTACAACATACAATGATTAAAAAGAGTAGGAAAGGAACAGAGAAAGCGTTCAGAGAAAAAGGATGAATATGGATCCCAATCGGAACAACAGGGTATTCTCAAAGCAATGAAGAAGGATGCGGAACCAAGAGAAGAATGGCCGTGTCAACATCAAGAGTAAGAATGGCAGGGTACTTCCAGCCATGAAGAAACCAAAGGTAGAACGCACGAATACTTTGATAAGTTATATAATAGTGATGGATGGATAATGAGAATGCCTAAGTTCTAAGGGATGTCTAATGTGGGTATGGAAGACGATGCTAATGTAAATAAGATTGGTTCCCTAGGCAAAGGTCGGGTGCTGTATGGAAAAGATAAACATGAACTAGGTTGGGAGTGGTGTGACATGTCTGAAAACTTGGAAAGTATGTTGAAGGAACAGATTGAACACCCGCATGTAAGACACTTGCAAACTTTTATACTCAGTCTAAACCACAAATCTTAAAGCATAAAACTCTAGAAATCCATCAGGACACCTACCAACTCCATCAATGTGGAACAATACAAAGACCAAGCCATCAAAATGAATGCAAAAAGAGTCAACTTCACCAAAGAACCAACACCACTATACCACACTATATAAAATTCAGTAGTGCAATACTTGGTGTCTTCCATAGAGAGAAAAACATCCACGAATAATTAATCGCAATATATACGTCTTCCAAACATTAATCGCAACCGTAACAGTATCTTCAGTTTTACGGCAGGAAAACCATTCTCCGACTTTGCCCATATTATAGAAATGCAGCTAAAATCTCTAGTTCCAAGAAGCAACAAGAATCAACCAGGACTCTGGGAAGGAAACCTTGCTCAACTAGAGGAAGAAGTATGACGTATAGGACAAGGAACAAGAGCGGGGCGTATCTTTTCTTAGAGAAAGCAAGACATTAGAGTGTTCTTTGCATCTGGAGTTGAATTACAGTCGGTGGCCTTCTGCGATCGTGTGGCGCGATTGAAATGCTGGTAGAGCAGCATTGTAACCAGAAAATCTGAAGAAAGTGGTCAAGAATGACTTGATTAAGCACACAGGCAGGAAAAGTTGGTTCCACCTTCCTTGAGGGTAATCCTGGGTCAACCTACCTGAAATCCTTTTGACACATATCTACACCTCTCTAGGAGTGGTCTTAAAATCAAATTAAGACACATATGCCGGCCACGAAATTAGGTGAGCAAGCTTCGAGACCAAACTTAATTTGGCCTTCGCTTGGCGAAATTCAGACAGTGAAATCGCCGAAGATATTCTAACTGGTCTCGGGTATTAATCTTCATTAACTTACGTAAGTAAAGAATAATCCTGTTGTTTATGTTCCCGTGCATAATTATTAGTTTATTGGATGTCTGGCTAAGGACAAAGATATTAACTTAAAATTGTTCCCCTAGTAAAATTCTATCTCGAATCGAGCCTCGAGAGCTCGCCGAGTAATCCCATTTTCTTTTTATACGTGTATTAGATATGTATTTTTTTTATGTTATTTAGTGAGAGGGTTTATGTTCATTAAAGTCTTTTTTTTGTAAAAGCACTGTTTTAATTATCCTCGAAGGAGATGAAGTGGCAATAATTGATAAAGTCAAGAAAGAAACCTCTTTTATTCATTCCCTTGAATAAAAATACAGATTAGCACTCTTAGAGAACGATCTTCAATCGATCACCGAGGCACGAAACAACGCCTCAAGTCATAGTTTATTTGGTTTATTAAAAATTAATAAAACAGATAAATATATATATACACACATATATATATATATATATATATATATATATATATATATATATATATATACATATATATATATATATATATATATATATATATATATATATATATGTAATATATATATATATATATATATATATATATATATCAATAATCTCGGCTAACCCACGGCAATATAGGCTCAATATAAATAATTACATAAGCTGTTAAAAATATAGCCCTAAATGGATCTCAATAATTTTCATAAAACAAAGAAATCAGTAGATACAAGTAATATGGAATCGAAAACCGCAAGTGACTTTCAAGATTTGAGTGATGACAGCGAGGATGTTTATTTAACTTCAACGGAGAATCAATCTTCAGATTCCTATAGCTTAGAATGCTCTGAAGAAGATTCACAACAAAACAGGCCTGCCAAAGGAAGGCGTGCGACTCAGCATCAGGCAGGAGTAGCGGCGCGGCCAAATAATGCGCCAGTAGTACCAGGTACAACATCAGCGCAAGTTAATGCAGCAACTTGGGATTTCAATTTTGTAGAGATAGACAGAATTAGTTTTTCTGGTAGTCCAGGTCGGAAAAAACGCATCATTCCTCCTCAAGATGGGATTGTGAATCCAATCTAAGTGTTCACAGTTCTTTGATGACCACCTAATTGATATGATGATAGTCGAAATTGATATATATACTTCTCAATATGTTGCTTCCCACCAGATTCGTTGGCCTTCACGAATGAACAGATGGCAAGATGTAACAAGAAAAGAAATGAAGACTTTTTAGGTGTACTTATAATTACAGGTCTCATACAATTTTCGAAGATAGAAGATTATTGGAAAACCGATGAAGTCTATTTTCATTCTTTATTTCATAACATTAATATGAACTATAATAGATTTTCACTGATCCTAAAAAAACTGGCATGCTTCAAACAATGAAACTGCATAGCACGATGATAGGCTAGACAAAATATAAGATTTCATGAAGTTGCTTATTTCAAACATTCAGGAAATTTACATTTCAGGAGAAGACATTTCTGTTGATGAAACTATGATTTTACATAGAGGCAGACTTGCATTCAGACAGTACAATCCAAACAAAGCGCATAAATATGGGATACAACTGTTTAAGCTATGTGAGATGAGCGGGTACGTTTGGAATTTCTCAGTATATTGTGGACAAGGATCTACAAATACATTACCTAGTTTGGATCATTCTGAGTCTGTAGTTGTTGAACTGGCAAAGGATTTGCTAAATATGAAGAGGGTTTTAGTTGCTGACAACTGGTACAGCAGCATTCGGTTAGCTAAATATCTGAATAATAGAAATACAGAGTACCGTGGAACTATGAGACGAAATAGAATTGGAATACCGAATGCAACAAAATGTGCAAAACTGAAACAGGGTGAAATAAAAGGAGCTATGAATGAAAATGGAATTAGAATAATGAAGTTTCAGGATAAAAGAGAAGTCTTCATGATATCAACTTTTCATGGGGTTACTCAGATGGAAACAGGTAGAAGAACACGTCAAGGCAATGTTATGTCAAAACCAATAGTAATACAGGATTATAACAGAGTCAAAGGTGGAATTGATCTCTCAGATCAAATGATATCATACTATAGCCCTGCTAGAAAAAGTGTGAAGTGGTACAGGAAGGTGCTGATGAAATGTATAAGCATCGCTGTATTGAATAGTTGGGTTCTTCTCAATAAGTTTTATAGTGCAAACATTGTTCAGCTTCCATCTTCACAAAGTCTGTAGGCATCGCCTTGTTAGGTTTAGGAGAGAAAAGCAGTGTTACCAAACCTCTGAGAATTGAACCTGGATTGAAGACCATTCAAAGAGTAGGTGGTAGTGGAAAAGTGACCCGTAAAAGATGTCATGGCTGTTACGAGAAACTTCGAGCAGCAGCTGATCGTAAGCGAGCCATAGCAAAAGCTAAACAAGTGTCTACTGAATGTGTACAATGTAAACGACCTTTTTGCTTACCTTGCTTTAATGAGAAGCACATAGTAAAATAGAAGAAATACTTTTTCAACATTATTTATATAAGGTATTTGCAAGAATTTTTTTTTTGTTTTGGATCAATTTTAAAGAAATTTCCTGTTTTTAATAACTTTTTTATCTTTAGATAAGCTTTCATTTCATAAAAAATAAAATAAATATTATTTATACCCTATATTATAGGAAAATGCTTTCATTTACATAATAAATAATCAAAACTAAATGTTTTCTAATTCAACCTTTCAATCACATTGAATTTCTTTCAAACGCTGTGTGCATCCATATAGATGCACAAATAGTGTAATTGTAGTATAAATCACACGTTCTAATAAGGTAAAGCTTTAGTTTCCACCCGACCACCAAAAGATATGGCCTTACTTATTATTGGAGCTGTGCATCACATATGATGCACAAGCGTATGAGTCTGACGTTCTGTGCATCACATATGATGCACAGGAGAGGCAAAGGGTCAAGAGGTAAAATATCTGCCAATAATATGAAAGAGCGCCTCAAGGTAGTGTGTTGAGTTCCACACCGTTCACCATCGTCGTCAACAACCTAGTTTTAAATGTATACTTGTCAACACGATGCGCCATTTATCTGGATAATTTTGCTATCTGGCATCTAGGAACTAGCATAAACCTAAAACAAAAAAATTCAAAATTCCATTAACAGAAGTTAGCATACACAACACTAATGGATTGCAAATATCACCCTAAAAAACTATTGTGATAACCTTCAGCTGAAAAAAGAGAAAAGCCAACATTTATCTTATAATAAGCGCGGATGAAATCATCTTCAAAAATAGAGCCAAATTCTGGAGACTCACATTCGACAGCCAAATGAGTTTGAATTCCATCATTATGGATTTAAAATGGCCTAGCATTCTAATATTAGACCTAGTAACTGGGTAGCGCAGAAAAAAGTGCTACTTCTTCTGCACAAATCTCTTTAGCTTTCCAAGCTAGACTACGGAAGCCACCTATTTGCCGCATCATTTTAAATCCTCTCTCAATCGTTTGGATAATCTGCACTACCAAGCACTACGACTAACTACAGGGGTGTTTACGACTAGCCACACAACTATCTTATGCCCTTCCCTACAGCGTCGTAGAGAAGAATACGGCATTCATCTTTATAAGGGGCCAAATATTCATCTCAAAACTCAGACGAATCTTTCAAAATACCAGCCTAGCGCAAGTCTTTCGACCCCGAACCTATTACCATTATATTTCAAGAATACTCTTCCTTTGAAACAGTTTGAACTTTCCCCAACTCGATATCTTAGAAGAAAATATCCCTTCACCACCTTAAAGCTACCTACTCTTAACGTTTGCTTTGTAGCCCTCTGACAAATTCAATCCGCTCTCTTTCATGCAGTTGTGGCACATCAATTCTTAAACCACAAACATATACACCGAAATGATGCGAAAATATACACAGACGGCTCAAAGTCCACTGAAGGCATAGCCAACGCAGCCATCCTCACCTAACGCATTTTGTGCTCGTTTTAATCTAAATGCATCTGTAATATCAGTTGAACTAGTGACCATTCTTCTAGCCTGTAAAACTACTAATAAGGTACCGCTAGCTAAGTTCATTATTTTTTTTCTAACACATACAGTGCGCTAACTATGTTAAAATCAAGAAAAAAAGAATACCCAAGCAAAAACATCGATCAGTAAAAATGTCGGTCAACTCCCTCCCCCTATAGGTTTGTGCTGCTGTCCATGACCTGTCAGAACTACCAAAAACGATAAAACAGATAACAAACCGCCCAACTACTACCAACCATCCCAACGAACCTTTTATCGGGACTTCTTCCAAAACGCCCATAAACATATCCAAATCCAACTTGATTGGCATACATTGTGGAAAAGAAATGGAAATGCTCATCTCCTAGAAATAAATGAAAACACCAAATACTGGCAATCTTCTAAGACGCACCAGACACACCCTCTGTTATAGGTTTCAAACTCACTTTCACCCTCATGCTGCACAGATAAAAATTAAACATCTATTCCTTATTTGCCTCAAATTCAATAAAGAAAGAAACCAATATTTAGGAGTCAACTAAACACTACACTACGCTCTTCTCTATACCGAGACAGGTAGTGGGTGCGGAGATCGGCCAGACTGGGACACTCAACAAGATTGTTCCGGCAGTCTGGGAAGCCACGCAGTCATCACAGTAAGTGGTGGGGTAGCGCTCCAAATGGTTATGTGTCCCGCAGGTGTAGCCAATTCCACGATGACAGAGCGACCTGAAGCTGTTGAGGCATTGTTTGTAGGTCTATGGAAACAGGTGCGGTGCAATAGCGAGCAACACTAGGTTTCATATTTATAATTCCTGAAGAATTATGTTAATTTAATTTATTAATATAAATAAATATATATCTCTTAATAGTCACAATAATCACCGTTTTATTGTATATATTTTAAAATTCTACAATTACCTGCAAACATTTCAAAATTCCATGTAATCTGAAGCATCAACAAAGTGCAGAATATGCAATTTTGGTGGGAATACACTTGTAACGACGCCCAAATTGCAAGCTGAAGTAGGTTCAACGAAGAACCTCACAAATGAGCACCCTGTTGGAGCTATTAAATCTTGAAATTGGGCACACATATTAACTACTAAAATAATAGCAATGAACTAGTAGAATGAAGCGAAATACTTATATATAATGTTGACTCACAATTATTCATGTATTAAGGAAAACATGAGTGTAAGAAGGCAAGCCAATAGTTAGAGTTTCCTACGCAAAAGCATACACACACGAGGAAACAACTGTGAGTCGATACCAGATAACGAGGCAGCTTGAACGGACACGGGTTTGGTCAGCTAAAGTTGACGTGGACCTGCAAAACGACAAAATAAAATTTTCTATCAATGCCAGCCCGGATGTGGCCAAATGTGTCTACATTGAAACATACACACTTTTTGAGTCTGACCATCAGTCTCACCAGAGGAACAAACGAATATACTTTAACCTGTGAGGCTCCGCCCCGTCTTCTGATTAAGGATGGCTAAGTCACGTCCCCTTAATGGAGGTTCGTATAAATAAAACAGATAATTCCCAAAGAAAGTAACACCTTTATTACTAGTAAAATACTTTCATCCCTCTTGATTCTGGATTCATATTAATCTTATTGGCGTCACGAGCTCGTTCCTTGTCCTTAAATCCAGCCTTTCTTAGCCCAAATTATCTAACGTAGAGGGAAACTTACAACAAAACCGAGTAAGACTCGACTATCTCACTTGCCTCAATTAAGGTAGGCCTAAGCCAAGAATAAAGCCCATAAAACACCATTTTCCTTTCGAGTCCTTCCTTTAAACTATTGATAACAAAGTTACTTTCGAACCCAGCCTATAAACGGAATCTTCGTAAGAACATTGAGAGATAGAGCAAACTCGACGGTGAGACCTCAAACACCTTCGTCCGACACCCCTTTTCTATTAACCCATGTTCACCCCCAGTTATTCCTCCTGTATACTGGTACTCACCAGGCATCTCATAAACCAAGCGACACATTATAAGCTTAGTGACTACTATAAACTGGTAACCCTATCGCGAAATAAATCCGCCATACATTCTTAGTCCCAGAAATCAGCGATTTGGATTCACTTTGGAATGTTCGACTTTAAATTCTCACAAACATTTGAGGAGATTTCCTTAGCAGTGACCTACAACCACATGAAATCATGACTTCAGGATAATTTCAGCTTCTTTTTCACCACTTAGATAGTCTCCTATTGGATCACTTTTACAAATGATCAGTGGAGAAAATGGGATCATGTCAAGATTCGAGAACACAATTTTACAATGTTAAGAATAGCCCCCCAAAAGGGGGCTATTCCCAATATAGCAACCCCAATATAGGTATCATGTAATTGAAAAAAATAAGCATATGTGATGTTTACTTTAAAGAAAATGAACGATATGCTCATATATAAAAAATGAAATTGAGTGGCAATTGGGTTACAGAAATTAAATAACCTGATAGAAATTTCCGTTTGCATCCTCGCATGGAGGTAACAAAGGTTTGACTTATTTCTTCTCCAATAGGATTCAATATTTTGTGTAGGAATGGCTATCTGTAAATTAACGAAGTACAAGCAATGATTGGCGATTCTGTTACTTTGGTTTGGATTTTTAGCCAGATTTTAGTAGGCTGGTCATTCATCACTTTGAATTATTCACCCACTTCTTACCGCTTTTTCGATTAATATCAAATGCGTTTATGGTCATTGCGATCATATACCCACCTGTGAAGAATAACTACTATCTACTAGGCCATCACCAAAACCTAATCTTTAGAGCTCAGATCTCTAATCTTTAGAGCTCAGATCTCGATATTTTGGTTGGATTTATTTAGGTTAACATGGGTTAAGCTAACTTATACCTAACCATCTGATCTTATGAAACTTCCTTGAGGACTTACCATGTCAAGAATGGCAAACTCAAGTTTACCATGTCAAGAAAAGCAACTGCTGTAGTTTTGTCAATTCCATTTGATGATGAAAGTGATGAAGTGTGTGGTAGGTTTCATAGGTGTAAAGTGGTTTTGGTGTTCCTATATTTGACGCGATCGAAAAAATAGTCGGAAAAATATTTCTCTCATCTAGCAAATTTCTTTAGACCACAAGAAATTATAGAAATATGCTCCACCTAAAATACTGCTATAATGAATAAAAATAAATCACGAAACTTTTTTCTTTTTAACAATAACTTTAAACCCTTCCACTATCCACTTGAGCTGGCTATGAATAATATATTATCTTCTCATAGCCGGGATTTAAATTTCAAGGACACTTTACATTGTATTTTAGTCATTAAACGTTGATTAAGCGAGGTATAACTTCGAAAGAATAGATTTTGCGAAGACAGGTATAAAGTAATGAGAGTTTACTCTCGAATGAAGTAGAGAACGTTGTATTTGAAATAACCCAAATAAAACAATGAATCATACATTATCGAAGGTGTCAAGGACTGGTCGGTAATTCCGAACAACGATCATTGTTTGCATGACATGAACAAGTAGGTTAAACGGAGCACGGTTCACATTGAATATGTTCTCGAATACCGGTATCACAGAGAATCAGATTCGTATGAACTTCATAAGGTGAGAAATAACGATTTGGGAATAGCCTGACACGCCCTTGTATTTGAATATATACATTATTCTAAATTACAATACTTATCTGAATTGCATTTATGTATTTGTTTCTGTCTCGACGTGTGAAAACCTGCATCGCTGAAGAGCGCGTCCTTGGGAGAATCATCGAAGTAAACCAACCAATTGAACAATAAATAGCGACGCCTCACTCAGTTAAGAGATGAAAGGGTGCCTTGTTTGCTTGATTTGGTGTCTGCTTGTTTGGAGTTCAATTTGTTTCTTTGCTTGTTTGATTAAGGAAAACGTCACTTTTTATCAGAACACAAAATGAGCCAGCAAATGACGGATTTCGAGAATAATATATGTTATTTGGTTACCTTACCTTTAGCCTTATTTGAATATTCAAGCTTGTGATAACGTATAACATTTGCATTTTGATATATGCAAATACCCTACCTCTGTTTTCAGACGAGCTGCTTACGGGCAAAGAACTTAAGAAGCACCTGAGGAATTCAACATTAGAGCTGGTATTCATGTAAATATTTTGATATAAAGCAAGAATGTAATTATATTAGATCTTTGGAATTTGTATATCGTTAGCAGTTGTTGGATGATATCATATTAGAATCTAAGAACAATGTCAAGTACATTAAATGATGCATTCGTTCGTGGATATAGAGACATTTATTTCCATTAATAGAACAAGATTAAAAGAAATAATTTCGAATAATTGTTTATCAAAATATTCATGAAATGTGTTCATTTCCTTTTCATGTATTTCTTATTTTGTTTTCCTCCGTACGTCGTATTCGTTTAGAGGGCATAACAAGCATTTTAGTCCATTCTTTCGACGCATTAGTAAAATTATGAAAAAATACCAAGCAGACTCCTGGGCAGAGGTCAGTTGACATATATATGGATAGATGGCGAGAGAATAAAATATAAGTAAGAATTAAAAACAGAACTGAAAAACTATAGATAGAGAAAAAGTTAGAGCAGCATGCTGCATTTATATACCAAGATGGTAAGTCATTTTTACCTTTTATAAAGCGATACACAAAGTATCACTTTATAAAGTCATACAAGTTTTTAAGGCACGCTTGTGAAGGGTGCCTTAAAAGCTTGTCTATTCGTAAGATTCATTTGCCTTAGGCGTAGTCGAGTGGTCTAAGGCTCGGTATAATTAAGCTCAAAGCAGTTGCTCGCTGCCTCAGTTTGCTACGGAATTTTTCGAATTACAAAATAACTTTTTCTTAATAAAAAATTATCCTGTTTTTCTATTTCTCGCAGTATACTAAATTTATTTAATCATTCATCGCTCTCATGAAAGATATACGAGTGCACTGTATATTCTCTGCGTGTTTACCTCAATTTCTCCTTTGTCCTTTGAAGATTTTTTAGTCTTCTGCGCAGCCGAGTGGTCTAAGGTTCGGCTTAATTGAGATTAAATCGGTTGCTCGCTGTCTTAGTGTGCTTGGTTAGAACCCCCCACCCCCCCGAGTACGGAATTTTTCGAATTAGGAAATAACTTTTACCGAAGAAAAAATTATCCTGTTTTTCTCTTTCTTGCAGTATGCTGGATATATATATATATATATATATATATATATATATATATATATATATATAACCGCTATAGAAAGCCACCTAGAGCGACTTTGTAGGCCAACAAATGTCACCATTGGGGGTAAACTGACCCTGTGAGTAACATAGGCTACTCAGATTTGATTTGGCAACAGTGGCCCCACCTATTGGTTAGGTTAGGTTAGATTCTAATGTTTACCCTTTCTAGGTTTTTGGGACAAGTAATCGTGGCTGTAAGTTGCAATGAAAACATCAACATTGCCTGTGGAAAAAAATAAGGTTTGCCAGACCAATTATGCGACTGTAATGTTTAAAAAACGCCATAATGCCCATTATCAGATCCCCGAGAGTCGAATAATTTAGATATTTAGTTAAAACTCGCGCGCATCTGCTTGAGGTGTGCTTTACAGTATGTGGCTGCCACCCGCGTACTCGCCTTTTCCTGCCCGCTCGCCTGCCCGCCCACCAGCTTGCTCGCCTTGCCGCATTAATGTAATGTGAAAATCGTTCTATGCTAGTCTTTCATGATACACTACTCCATTGCTTAAAATTAAAATAAATGTCATATTTATACATAACAACTTATAATTGCGTAATTTAACTAATGCAGATAATTAAATTTGTTCAAGATAGTTTTTTATGCCCGGAAAACGCCGGGTATCTTTACTAGTATGTCAATGTATTTGTGCAGAATATAAAACCAGACAACTTGAAAATCTTTGTATTTGTCTTCTCAAAGTTTTGGATGCCTTATTTTTTCTTTCGTTTAAACCTTGAGGAGCATTTTATTAGTGTAACTTCTTTAAGCACATCTTTTTCACTTTAAATAAGATTTTACTTCCATAGTAGTAGTATGTAGTTTGCCATCCTCCCTTGACCATGGCGGATCCAGACAGGATAATAAATTACTGTAGAAATAAAAGGCATTATGTCAATTGCTGGTGATCCCGACTGCACCGGAGTGAGGTACCAGAGGGTATATTGTTGACACCAAACAACTTACGGTTGGGAACTTTCCTCGACCCGGAGCAGGAGAGAGGGAAGAAAGCAGTGTTGTAATTAGCTATACTTATCCTAGTCCAAAGATAAGCGCAGCACACCCACCGAATGCTAGCTTATCTCTACACGCGTGGACGTTTGTGTCCACTCATGCCGGGATCGAAACCGGCATCGCAACGTTAGAAAAATAACGCTGTCACCAATCGGATAGGAAGAGCTCTTCACTTTCATAGTAGCTACCTTTCATATGGTATTGCTCGGCGAATTAGTATTTGGCGATAATCAACATTTATTATTCTGTAGTGTTACACTAAATTCCAGACCTAATTGAATGATAAACAACCCAGAAGTTAGCAGAGCCTACCACATATTTGACTGGCTTTACATAAATTTCTGTCTCCCCTTCTATCCCTGTTTGCAACCCATTATCCTCCATTTGGAGTGAAAATCCATAATTTGACTCATCGGTCAGTGCTCTAATCTTTGTATGATCGGGCTAAACGACGTTCCGTTTGCTTTCTCTATTTTCCCTATTATGTTTAATAGTTAGTTACGAGACAATTTAGCTATTTGTCTTCCTGATGATTGATAGATGAAATTGTGTTCCCGTCGCTTGGGATAAATCTGAAGCGAGCTGACCGCTAAATTGGCTGTTATATCTGTAATTCATGCAAGAATTAGATAATTATAATCAGTATTAGATGGTTTTGAAGACCTTTGAAGCCATTATTTCTTGCTCAAAACTGAAGTTCCATGATAATGTTTTAGTGGTTAAATCTAGTTTTTCCTTGAATGCCATAATATCTGTTATTTTGTATCTATGTAATCACATCCAAAGTGGAGTCTTTTCTCCTTTAAACCCAATATTTTTTGTACCTTAAGTTAAGTTGCGATCAGAAAGTATTTGCCGAGCCTGTCAACTTGACCATATATTTTGATCGCAGAATAAGACTATTATTGTCATGGAAGCCTTGAACTAAAACCATTTTTCAGTCACTTGTGTAGAATTTTTTATTTTAGGGGGATTAAGAAGCTATCTGGCTACTGCCGACTTGAGCATAAGTTGCCGTAAACAAACAGCCTAGTTCTAGGCAACTTCAAAATAATTCAACAGGAAACAACAATAAAAAGAAATAACAATAACAAAGCAATAACAAAAACGATAACAAAAACAACAACAATAAAACCGGGTTAAATGAAAGGGAGAAGGCCGGCCTCCCCCCAAAAGTCAATAAGTCCACCAGTCATGGTGCACGCACTCGTCCCGAGTACAAGGGACAGGCGGTAGCGAGCCCGCCCATCCCGGTACCGAGACAGGTATCGTGCGCGAAGATCACCCAGACTGGGACATTCGACAAGAATATGCCGAACAGTCTGGGGGACGACGCAGTCGTTGCAATAGGGCGCATGCAAGCGCTCCATCAAGTAGCGATGCGTCACACGAGTGTGTCCGATTCGAAGACGACAGAAAGCAACCTGAAGCCGCCGCGGCATTGGGGGATAGGTCCATGGGAACAGTCGCGGCGCAATGGCACGCAACTTTAAGTTCCCTTCGACCGTCTCACATCTTCTTTGCCAAGCAGTCCGAAGAGCTGCCCGTATTCCTGCCATGTAGTCGGTGTGAGGAAGAGCGAAACGCTGGTCCGGTCGCAGAGTCCTCGCGGGCTCTTTGGCGCCTTCATCGGCGCGCTCATTCCCCGCAATTCCTACATGTCCAGGAACCAAGCAGAAGATAATCTCGACATCTGCCCGGCTTGCCAAAACCGTGGCGTCACGGATATCGCGAACCAGGGGATGCGGAGATTCCAATGCCCCGAGAGCACTCAGGGCGCTTTGTGAGTCGCTATAGATCACAATCCGGTCTCCGAACCGGGCACGTCGCGTAATCTCCCGTAACGAGTGGTGTATTGCCACCAGCTCGGCCGTGAAGACAGACGCAGCGCCTGGTAGAGCCCCGCTGACTTCAAACAGAGGGGATACGGCGTGAAAGCCGACCCCCTCTTGGGACTTGGAGCCATCCGTATACACTGGCACGGTACCAGCGTGACACGATGTGTGCTCCAAAAAGGTCGAACGCAATACTCCCGGCGCAGTACAAGCTTTGGGAGCAGAGGCGTGGCGACAAATAGCCAAATGTGGTACCCTCCAGGGTGGCGTCCTAGGCTAAACGAGGGGCGCCACCAGCCCGAGAGCGATATCTACCTCTCGAAGGAGTTTCCTGGCCCTAAACCCAAAAGGATTAGGGTATGACTGGCGTCTCTCGACGGCATAGGCACCATCGAGATCAGCTGCGGATGCAGTGAGAGCTGTTAGCGACTGAGGGAGGCGCCGGGCTCGCGCGTACAGTCGAGTGATACACTGCGTGCGGCGCAGAGCAAGTGGCATCTCCCCAGCATCGACCAACAGGCTCTCAATGGGGGAAGTGCGGAAGGCACTGGTCGCAAGGCGAAGGCCGGTGTTGTGGATCGAATCCACCTTCCGCAATAAACGCTTGGCTGCGGATGCATAAAACTTGCATCCGTAGTCGAGCTTCGAACGAACAAAGGATCGATAAAAAAGTAAGGCAGTAGCCCTATCAGCGCCCCAAGCGCTGAACGTCACGGAACGGAGAATGTCCATGGCGCGGGTACAAGAGACCCTAAGGCTGCGAATATGAGCCTCCCAGGTGAGGCGTTGGTCGAATACAAGACCAAGGAAACGGTGCGACTCGACCACATCCAGGCGCACCCCCTTAAGAAACAAATCTGGGTCGGGGTGGAGCCGTGGCTGGCGGCAGAAGTGCACCAACTTAGTTTTGGCCAAAGAAAACCGAAACCTGTGCGCTTCGGCATAGCGAGAGACGCGGTTCAATGCCTGTTGGAGTCGACGCTCCAGAGTTAACATCTGGGACGCGCCAAAAGAGATCGAAAGGTCGTCCACGTAGAGCGTAGCGAGAACATCTTCCGGCAGCACCGAGGTGATGCCGTTGATGCTCAGGGCAAAGAGTGTGACACTGAGGACACTTCTCTGCGGGACACCCTCTTCCTGCTCCTTTGGGCCGGAGAGGGCTTTCCCCACCCGTACGTGGAATCGACGATCTCGCAAAAAATCAGATATAAACATTGGGAGGCGTCCCCTCGCCCCCATCATGTGCAGAGTCTCCATGATACCGTATCGCTATGCGGTATCATAGGCCTTCTCCAGATCGAAAAACACCGTGGCGTAGTGCTGTCTACGAAGGAAAGCCTCACAGACGGCATTTTACAGTCCGAGCAGAGCATCCGACGTGGAGTGGAACTTGCGGAAGCCGCACTGTGCGGAAGACAGATGGCCTCTGCTGTCCAGGAAAAAGGCTAATCTAACATTTACCAATTTCTCCATCAACTTGCACACGCAAGAGGTTAGAGAGATTGGGCGGAAACCGGTCGGAGTAGAGTGATCTCTCCCCGGTTTGCGAAAGGCAAGCACAGTTGCGATTCGCCAGGAGTCTGGGAGAAGACCTTCCACCCAGATCCTGTTGAACAGATCTAACAGAAAGGCCATGCCTCGCTCACCTAGATGTTGAAGCATGGCGTACGGAGCATCGTCCGGACCATGGGCGGTGTCCGCGCACCAAGCGAGAGCGGCACGCAACTCGGTTACAGTAAACTTGTCGTTGAAGGGTTCTCCGCCTCTGGAGGTAAAGTCCAGCCGGCGGCCTTCTGCGACATCACGACGTGCATTGAATGCTGGCGGAGCAGCATCACGGCTAGAGAATGCGGAAAAAGCGGTCGCTAAGGATTCCGCCACGGACGCGGGGTCCGAGATTGCGGTCCCATTCTCCTGGAGAACGGGAGGAGGGTCCTGCGAGAACTTGCCCCGAATCCTTTTGACTCGATTCCACACTTCAGCTAAAGGGGTCTTCCCGTTAAGTGAAGACACGTATGCCCGCCAAGAAGAGTGGCGGGCGTGCTTTGAAATATACCGGAACCTAGCCCTAGCCCGACGAAATTCAGCGACAGTGAAATCGTTCGGGTGGCGCTTATAGCGCATGTAGGCATAACGCTTCTGTTTGGGGAGTGGTCGGCGTGCAAAACGGCTAGACGTCCTAGGAATAGTAGTCAGGCCCACGACGATGAGGTTGCCGGAGAAGAACTCAACGGCCTCATCTACCGACCTAAACTCCTCGACTGAGATAGAGAATTCAGTCATTTCCTGAAATGCAGGCCACCGCGCCCGCGCCAAGCACCACCGAGGTAGTCTCTCAGGCGGCAGTTGACCTGGAAATGATATTTGAATGGGAAAGTGATCACTACCATGGAGGTCATCGACCACCCCCCAATCAAAATCAGGCTGTGCATTTTAAGAGCACAAAGATAGGTCAAGGCAAGAGAATGAAGCGGTTCTCGGACAGTGATGCGTAAACTCATCTACGTTTAGGACACCATCTCAAGCTCTTCGATCAGATCGGCAAAGACTTGTCCCCTGGGATTTATGAAGTAATCTCCCCAGAGAGGATGCCTGCCGTTCAGATCTCCAAGCAAGAGATAGGGCCTCGGCAACCGTGCCACGACGCGGCGGAAGTCCCCCGCGTCGAAGTCAGTTGACGGTGGAATGTAGGCAGAAATGATAGTATACCTCCTATCCAGGTGCAGCTGCACAGCCACTGCCTGAAAGGAGGTATCTAAAGAGAAAGGAAGAACGGAGACATCATGCCGGGTGTAAACCGCGCATCCCCCAGCTCGGCCATCCCGCGGTGGTGGGGTCGCAAGACCCTTGTACCCCAGGAAGGCGGGCAGGGGGCACGCGCCTAGCATGGTCTCCTGCAAAAAAATAGCTAACGGGGAGCGGGACTAGACGATCCCCGCAGCTCCTCCCAGTTGGCCCGGAGTCCACGGCAATTCCATTGAAGGAATATGCCCTCCAGGCCTAGCTCGGACGAGACGCGGGGGCCCTCCTCGAATTGAAGACCCTCACGGAAATGGCCGTACGCTTCCCGGGGGCAGAACCCCGGGCGCTGTTGGCCTGACAAAGCGCTGGAGGCGCTGTCGCCTTCGAGGACTTATTGGGGGAGGTTGGGCTCGCCATGCGAGTCTTTTCCTCCCTCCGCCTCGAAACCTTAGGCGGGCGCTGCGGCTTCGGAGGAGGGGGGCCATTTTTTCGAGGAACCACCGTCTCCGAGCCACTCGCTCCACCTTGGGGCGTGGGTGAAGGAGCCGAAGCTCCTTTGTTGCTGTCCTCCTTTCGGGGGACAGCTTTAGGAACCCCCGGAGATGGCCTAGCGACCATCTTCAGGGGTGTTGCCTCCTGTGATTCTAACGACTCGGTGGAGGCGCGTGGCCGTTTCGCCTTGCGGGAAACGGTCACGCTGGGGGAAGAGGGGGGAGCCCTGGTTTTAGCCGGGGCTGGGTATGAACCCTTTTTGCCGCCAGCTTTACCAGGGGAGCGACGGGTTGGGGAGGGGCCCGTAGAAGGGCTCCGAATGGGCGCGGAAACAACCGTGCTCGTTGGCCTGGATGGGCCAGGAGCAGAGGGTGCCTTTCGAACTACTGAGGCATATGACGTCCCAGGCAGAGCTGGGCGCGCCAGGACCAAGTCCTTAGCCTCGCGGAATGAGAGTCTATCCTGGGCCTGAACGGCCAGGATTTCTTTCTCCAGGAGATATGCACCACATTGCTTCAAAGAAGCAGGGTGCGGCTCTCCGCAATTGACACACTTGGTCACACACGATTTGGACTTATCGTGTGCGACTTTGGAGCAATTTACACATACTTCGGGTGACCCCGACTTTGCGCGTCTACATGATTTTTTTTTTTTTTTTTTTTTTAAGAGCTCATCTGGCGACTGCCTACTTGGGCATTAGTCGCCGTATTAAAACTGGCCTAGTTATAGGCTACTTTAAAATGAAATTAAAGAGAGAAAAAAAAAAACAACACCCAAAAGGGGGAAAGGAAGCAAGCTGGTGCGTCGGGGAGAGGTCCCCCCGGCGCAGGAGCGTGCAACTAAAGAAAAAAACAAACAAACAAAAAACAAAAAATGCAAAAAAAACAACAAAAAACAACAACAAAAAACAAAACAAACAAACCTTGCTTAAATAATAGGGAGAAGGCCGGCCTCCCCCAAGAAGTCAACAAGTCCACAAGTCAGTGTGCACGAATCTGTCCCGAGCACAAGGGACAGGCGGTAGCGACCCCGCCCATCCCGGTACTGGGACAGGTATCGTGCGCGAAGATCACCCAGACTGGGACATTCGACAAGAATGTGCCGAACAGTCTGGGGGACGACGCAGTCGTTGCAATAGGGCGCAGGCGAGCGCTCCATCAGATAGCGATGCGTCACACGAGTGTGTCCGATTCGGAGACGACAGAAAGCAACCTGAAGCCGCCGCGACATTGGGGGATAGGTCCATGGGAACAGTCGTGGCGCAATGGCACGCAACTTTAAGTTCCCCTCGACCGTCTCACATCTTCTTTGCCAAGCAGTCCGAAGAGCTGCCCGTATTCCTGCCATGTAGTCGGTGTGAGGAAGAGCGAAACGCTGGTCCGGTCGCAGAGTCCTCGCGGACTCTTTGGCGCCCTCATCGGCGCGCTCATTCCCCGCAATTCCTACATGTCCAGGAACCCAGCAGAAGATAATCTCGACATCTGCCCGGCTCGCCAAAACCGTGGCGTCACGGATATCGCGAACCAGGGGATGCGGAGATTCCAATGCCCCGAGAGCACTCAGGGCGCTTTGTGAGCCGCTATAGATCACAATCCGGTCTCCGAACCGGGCACGTCGCGTAATCTCCCGTACCGAGTGGTGTATTGCCACCAGCTCGGCCGTGAAGACAGACGCAGCGCCTGGTAGAGCCCCGCTGACTTCAAACAGAGGGGATACGGCGTGGAAGCCGACCCCCTCTTGGGACTTGGAGCCATCCGTATACACTGGCACGGTACCAGCGTGACACGATGTGTGCTCCAAAAAGGTCGAACGCAATACTCCCGGCGCAGTACAAGCTTTGGGAGCAGAGGCGTGGCGACAAATAGCCAAATGTGGTACCCTCCAGGGTGGCGTCCTGGGCAGAACCAGGGGCGCCACCGGCCCGAGAGCTATATCTACCTCTCGAAGGAGTTTCCTGGCCCTAAACCCAAAGGGCTTAGGGTATGACTGCCGTCTCTCGGCGGCATAGGCATCATCGAGATCAGCTGCGGATGCAGGGAGAGCTGTTGGCGACTGAGGGAGGCGCCGGGCTCGCGTATACAGGCGAGTGATGCACTGCACGCGGCGCAGAGCGAGTGGCATCTCCCCAGCATCGACCAACAGGCTCTCAATGGGGGAAGTGCGGAAGGCACCGGTCGCAAGGCGAAGGCCGGTGTGGTGGATTGAATCCACCTTCCGCAATAAACGCTCGGCTGCGGATGCATAAAACCCGCATCCGTAGTCGAGCTTGGAGAGAACAAAGGATCGATAAAAAAGTAAGGCGGTAGCCCTATCAGCGCCCCAAGCGCTGAACGTCACGGAACGGAGAATGTCCATGGCGCGGGTACAAGAGACCCTAAGGCTGCGAATATGAGCCTCCCAGGTGAGGCGTCGGTCGAATACAAGACCAAGGAAACGGTGCGACTCAACCACATCCAGGCGCTCCCCATTAAGAAACAAATCTGGGTCAGGGTGAAGCCGTGGATGGCGGCAGAAGTGCACCACCTTAGTCTTGGCCAAAGAAAACCGAAACCTGTGCGCTTCGGCATAGCGAGAGACGCGGTTCAATGCCTGTTGGAGTCGACGCTCCAGAGTTGGCATCTGGGCCGCGCCAAAAGAGATCGAAAGGTCGCCCACGTAGAGCGTAGCGAGAACATCTTCTGGCAGCACGGAGGTGATGCCGTTGATGCTCAGGGCAAAGAGTGTGACACTGAGGACACTTCCCTGCGGAACACCCTCTTCCTGCTCCTTTGGGGCAGAGAGGGCTCCCCCCACCCGTACGCGAAATCGAGGATCTCGCAAAAATTCAGATATAAACATTGGGAGGCGTCCCCTCGCCCCCATCGTGTAGAGAGTGTCCATGATACCGTATCGCCATGCGGTATCATAGGCCTTCTCCAGATCAAAAAACACCGTGGCGTAGTGCTGTCTACGAAGGAAAGCCTCGCAGACGGCGTTCTCCAGTCGGAGCAGAGCATCCGACGTGGAGTGAAACTTACGTAAGCCGCACTGTGCAGAAGACAGATGGCCTCCGCTGTCCAGGAAATGGGCTAATCTAACATTTACCAATTTCTCCATCAACTTGCACACGCAAGAGGTTAGAGAGATTGGGCGGAAACCGGTCGGAGTAGAGTGATCTCTCCCCGGCTTGCGAAAGGCGAGCACAGTAGCGATTCGCCAGGAATCTGGGAGAAGACCTTCCACCCAGATCCTGTTGAACAGATCTAACAGAAAGGCAATGCCTCGCTCACCCAGGTGTCGAACCATGGCGTACGGGACATCGTCCGGACCATGGGCGGTGTCCGCGCATGAAGCGAGAGCGGAACGCAACTCACTCACAGTAAACTTGTCGTTGAAGGGTTCTCCGCCTCTGGAGGTAAAGTCCAGCCGGCGGCCTTCCGCGACATCACGACGTGCATTGAATGCTGGCGGAGCAGCATCACGGCTAGAGAATGCAGAGAAAGCGGTCGCTAAGGATTCCGCCACGGACGCGGGGTCCGAGATTGCGGTCCCATTCTCCTGGAAAACGGGAGGGGGGTCCTGCGAGAACTTGCCCCGAATCCTTTTGACTCGCTTCCACACCTCAGCTAAAGGGGTCTTCCCGTTAAGTGAAGACACGTATGCCCGCCAAGAAGAGCGGCGGGCGTGCTTCGAAATATACCGGAACCTAGTTCTAGCCCGACGAAATTCAGCGACAGGGAAATCGTTCGGGCGGCGCTTATAGCGCATGTAGGCATAACGCTTCTGTTTGAGGGCCGTCTCACACTCGGCCGACCACCATGGGAGTGGTCGGCGTGCAAAACGGCCAGACGTCCTAGGAATAGTAGTCAGGCCCACGGCGATAAGGTTGCCGGAGAAGAACTCAACGGCCTCATCTACCGACCTAAACTCCTCGACTGAGATAGAGAATTCAGTCATTTCCTGAAATGCAGGCCACCGCGCCCGTGCCAAGCACCACCGAGGTGGTCTCTCAGGCAGCAGTTGCCCTGAAAATGATATTTGAATGGGAAAGTGATCACTACCATGGAGGTCATCGACCACCCCCCAATCAAAATCAAGCTGTGCATCCGAAGAGCACAAAGATAGGCCAAGGCAAGAAAATGAAGCGGTTCTCGGACAGTGATGCGTAAACTCATCCACGTTTAGGACACCCATCTCAAGCTCTTCGATCAGATAGGCAAGGACTTGTCCCCTGGGATTTATGGTGTAATCTCCCCAGAGAGGATGCCTGCCGTTTAGATCTCCAAGCAAGAGATAGGGCCTCGGCAACCGTGCCACGACGCGGCGGAAGTCCCCCGCGTCGAAGTCAGCTGACGGTGGAATGTACGCAGAAATGATAGTATACCTCCTATCCAGGTGCAGCTGCACAGCCACTGCCTGTAAGGAGGTATCTAAAGAGAAAGGAAGAACGGAGACATCATGCCGGGTGTAAACCGCGCATCCCCCAGCCCGGCCGTCCCGCGGTGGTGGGGTCGCAAGACCCTTATACCCCGGGAGGGCAGGCAGTGGGCACGCGCCTAGCATGGTCTCCTGCAAAAAAATAGCTAACGGGGAACGGGACGAGGCGAGCCTCCGCAGCTCCTCCCAGTTGGCCCGAAGTCCACGGCAATTCCATTGAAGGAATATGCCCTCCAGGCCTAGCTCGGAGGAGACGCGGGGGCCCTCCTCGAATTGAAGACCCTCACGGGAATGGCCGTACGCTTCCCAAGGGCAGAACCCCTGGCGCTGTTGGCCGGACAAAGCGCTGGAGGCGCTGTCGCCTTCGAGGACTTATTGGGGGAGGTTGACCTCGCCATGCAAGTCTTTTCCTCCCTCCGCCTCGAAACCTTAGGCGGGCGCTGCGGCTTCGGAGGCGGGGGGCCCTCTTTTCGAGGAACCACCGTCTCCGGGCCACTCGCTCCACCTCGTGGCGTGGGCGAAGGAGCCGAAGCTCCTTTGTTGCTGTCCTCCTTTCGGGGGACAGCTTTAAGAACCCCCGAAGATGGCCTAGCGACAATCTTCAGGGGTGTTGCCTCCTGTGAGTCTAACGACTCGGTGGAGGCGCGTGGCCGTTTCGCCTTACGGGAAACGGTCACGCTGGGGGAAGAGGGGGGAGCCCTGGTTTTAGCCGGGGCTGGGTATGAACCCTTTTTGCCGCCAGCTCTACCAGGGGAGCGCCCGGGTGTAGTAGAGCCCGCAGAAGGGCTCCGAATGGGCGCGGAAACAACCGTGCTCGTTGGCCTGGATGGGCCAGGAGCAGAGGGTGCCTTTCGAACTACTGAGGCATATGACGTCCCAGGCAGAGCTGGACGCGCCAGGACCAAGTCCTTAGCCTCGCGGAATGAGAGTCTATCCTGGGCCTGAACGGCCAGGATTTCTTTCTTCAGGAGATATGCACCACATTGCTTCGAAGAAGCAGGGTGCGGCTCTCCGCAATTGACACACTTGGCCACACACGATTTGGACTTATCGTGTGCGACCTTGGAGCAATTTACACAGACTTCGGGTGACCCCGACTTTGCACGTCTACATGAGCGATTCGTATGGCCGAAGCGGTGACAGTAATAGCACCGCCGCGGCAGTGGCACAAATGCCTTCACGCGGTAGCGGTACCAACCGGCACGCACCGACTCAGGGAGCTTGTCACAGTCGAACGTGACGAAGAGTGTAGGGGTGGGTCTCGAAGCCCCTCCCTGTTTTCTCATCACACGTTTGACCTTGACCGCCCCATGGTCGGCCAGCTCTAGGGTGATGTCCTCAATGGAGTAGTCAACGAGTTCCCTCGCATAAACTACTCCTTTCACAAAGTTCATGGTAGAGTGCGGCGTCACACTCACCGGGGTGCCATGAAATGTCCAAAGAGCACTTATCTTGGCCGCCTCGGCGGGATTCGCCGCATTCGCCAGAAGGCTGCCGTCCGAGAAACGGGTCACCTTCGGCTCTCTACCAATTGCACTAGCTAATCCTCTCCTCTGATGGATCATGTTGCCCTTAGACAACATGGTGCCATCAGTGGAGCGAATAACGAGGAAGCGTTTGAAGCCAGCGGGCTCGAAAACGCCAGGTAACCTCTGAATGAGGGGCCCCGATGTCATCGAGGCTCCGCCCTGTGCATTCTTCGTCTTAGTCTTGGTCAGGAGCTCCGCACACGAGGGGGTAGAGGGGCCGGATTTGCCGATCTTGGCTTGGTCGCCTACCAAAGTGGCAGCAGACCCATCCGTCCCCGCAGCCCCCGCGGATGGAGAGGAGCCCCGAGTCTTTTTCGTCTTTCTTGTCTTTTTCTTCTTTTTAGGAGAGGAGGGCGGGGAATGAACCCGCTTCTCACCCCCGCCGGTAGAAGCCCCCAGGCCAGATGGACCGGCCTCAGCCAGGTCCTTCTCTGAAATGGAAAAGGTCCCGGTGGGCGCAGGGGATTCATCCGGAGGAGATCCCTCCCCTCCTTGTCCTGCCTGAGAATCCACAGCCGTTTGATGAGGACCTTGCATAGGGGCGGATTCGGGTTCGGTGCTTGGCGCCAAGCCCGGATTCCCCCCCATGGAAGGCCCTACCGTCTGAGGCTGGTTTTCCTCAAGGACCATGTCTATCACAGGAGGGGCCTCCAGTTGGCCATCCCCTCCCAGGACATCGCAGGTCCCCTTGGCAGCGTCATAAGTCTTTAGTGGGGAGGCACAGGCCTTGACCCCGGCAAGGTTTAATATTTTTGCCAGCAGGTCTTTTGAGGGAAGCGACCGAAGGGGCCTGGCTTCCCTCTCCCCCCTAAGGGGGTTTGCCCTACCGAGCCGCTTGTACGAGGGGCGGTCGGCAATGGGCTGCCTGCTGGCTTTCTTGGCAGTCCCCTTAGAAAGCATAGGAGGGACTGCCGCTGGAGATAGGGAGGTGCCCGAAAGCACCTCCAGAGAAGGGGGTGAGGGGGAGTCCCCTACACCCGTAGGCGTAGGAGAGGAGTAAGCCTCCTCTCCGGTTAAAGAGGTATGGAGGGTCCCCTGCGCAAGCACAGGGGGGGGGGGACCTCCATCTTTTCTGTGGAGCTGCACGAGGGCGGCTCCGTTGTTGTTATAGGGGGAATTAAGGGGAGATGTTTTTTTGTTTCATCATTGGGCATGGTGACCCTCTTTGTTTTACGGGACGCAATCGCTCACCACCTCTTGCAGTAGCCCGCACTGCAAGAGGTGCTTACAGGCCCGGCAGAGCCAGGCGCCGCCATTTGGGACCACCCCTCCCGCCTGGTGGCCTGGCAGTCCTTCGGCATGGCGGCTCCACCTTGAACACGGCGTAAAACGGATAGATTTTGAAGACGAGAGGAAAAGGGATGTGAGGAAGGTATGGGTGGGGATGAAGCAGGTTGTTAAAAGCCAACCACCCCAGACCGGAGCTCAGGGGTTAGGGGACATTGTCCCCTCCCCCCTCAGCCCCGATCCGGGACGATTGGCTGAGAAGAAGGTCAGCTTCTACCCTGTGAAATTAGAGGCTGACCAGAGAAAGTTGTGGGAGAGGTTGTATGAAAAGCGACGAGGTAGGATAGGAATACAGGCTATCTGAAGGAAGGAAGAGAGGCTAAGCTGGGGCCGGACGGGGCGCTGGATCCCATCAGCACGGCGGCCAGGATGGCAAATCGCCGCGCCCCTTACGGGGCGCGTCTACATGAGCGATTCGTATGGCCGAAGCGGTGACAGTAATAGCACCGCCGCGGAAGTGGCACGAATGCCTTCACGCGTTAGTGGTACCAACCGGCACGCACCGACTCAGGGAGCTTGTCACAGTCGAACGTGACGCAGAGTGTAGGGGTGAGTCTCGAGGGCCCTCCCTGTTTTTTCATCACACGTTGCTTCGAAAAAGCGGGGTGCGGCTCTCTGCAATTGACACACTTGGCCACACACGCTTTGGCCTTATCGTGTGCGGCCTTGAAGCAATTTACACAGACTTAGGGTGACCCCGACTTTGCACGTCTACATGAGCGATTCGTATGGCCGAAGCGGTGACAGTAATAGCACCGCCGCGGCAGTGGCACAAATGCCTTCACGCGGTAGCGGTACCAACCGGCACGCACCGACTCAGGGAGCTTGTCACAGTCGAACGTGACGAAGAGTGTAGGGGTGGGTCTCGAAGCCCCTCCCTGTTTTCTCATCACACGTTTGACCTTGACCGCCCCATGGTCGGCCAGCTCTAGGGTGATGTCCTCAATGGAGTAGTCAACGAGTTCCCTCGCATAAACTACTCCTTTCACAAAGTTCATGGTAGAGTGCGGCGTCACACTCACCGGGGTGCCATGAAATGTCCAAAGAGCACTTATCTTGGCCGCCTCGGCGGGATTCGCCGCATTCGCCAGAAGGCTGCCGTCCGAGAAACGGGTCACCTTCGGCTCTCTACCAATTGCACTAGCTAATCCTCTCCTCTGATGGATCATGTTGCCCTTAGACAACATGGTGCCATCAGTGGAGCGAATAACGAGGAAGCGTTTGAAGCCAGCGGGCTCGAAAACGCCAGGTAACCTCTGAATGAGGGGCCCCGATGTCATCGAGGCTCCGCCCTGTGCATTCTTCGTCTTAGTCTTGGTCAGGAGCTCCGCACACGAGGGGGTAGAGGGGCCGGATTTGCCGATCTTGGCTTGGTCGCCTACCAAAGTGGCAGCAGACCCATCCGTCCCCGCAGCCCCCGCGGATGGAGAGGAGCCCCGAGTCTTTTTCGTCTTTCTTGTCTTTTTCTTCTTTTTAGGAGAGGAGGGCGGGGAATGAACCCGCTTCTCACCCCCGCCGGTAGAAGCCCCCAGGCCAGATGGACCGGCCTCAGCCAGGTCCTTCTCTGAAATGGAAAAGGTCCCGGTGGGCGCAGGGGATTCATCCGGAGGAGATCCCTCCCCTCCTTGTCCTGCCTGAGAATCCACAGCCGTTTGATGAGGACCTTGCATAGGGGCGGATTCGGGTTCGGTGCTTAGCGCCAAGCCCGGATTCCCCCCCATGGAAGGCCCTACCGTCTGAGGCTGGTTTTCCTCAAGGACCATGTCTATCACAGGAGGGGCCTCCAGTTGGCCATCCCCTCCCAGGACATCGCAGGTCCCCTTGGCAGCGTCATAAGTCTTTAGTGGGGAGGCACAGGCCTTGACCCCGGCAAGGTTTAATATTTTTGCCAGCAGGTCTTTTGAGGGAAGCGACCGAAGGGGCCTGGCTTCCCTCTCCCCCCTAAGGGGGTTTGCCCTACCGAGCCGCTTGTACGAGGGGCGGTCGGCAATGGGCTGCCTGCTGGCTTTCTTGGCAGTCCCCTTAGAAAGCATAGGAGGGACTGCCGCTGGAGATAGGGAGGTGCCCGAAAGCACCTCCAGAGAAGGGGGTGAGGGGGAGTCCCCTACACCCGTAGGCGTAGGAGAGGAGTAAGCCTCCTCTCCGGTTAAAGAGGTATGGAGGGTCCCCTGCGCAAGCACAGGGGGGGGGACCTCCATCTTTTCTGTGGAGCTGCACGAGGGCGGCTCCGTTGTTGTTATAGGGGGAATTAAGGGGAGATGTTTTTTTGTTTCATCATTGGGCATGGTGACCCTCTTTGTTTTACGGGACGCAATCGCTCACCACCTCTTGCAGTAGCCCGCACTGCAAGAGGTGCTTACAGGCCCGGCAGAGCCAGGCGCCGCCATTTGGGACCACCCCTCCCGCCTGGTGGCCTGGCAGTCCTTCGGCATGGCGGCTCCACCTTGAACACGGCGTAAAACGGATAGATTTTGAAGACGAGAGGAAAAGGGATGTGAGGAAGGTATGGGTGGGGATGAAGCAGGTTGTTAAAAGCCAACCACCCCAGACCGGAGCTCAGGGGTTAGGGGACATTGTCCCCTCCCCCCTCAGCCCCGATCCGGGACGATTGGCTGAGAAGAAGGTCAGCTTCTACCCTGTGAAATTAGAGGCTGACCAGAGAAAGTTGTGGGAGAGGTTGTATGAAAAGCGACGAGGTAGGATAGGAATACAGGCTATCTGAAGGAAGGAAGAGAGGCTAAGCTGGGGCCGGACGGGGCGCTGGATCCCATCAGCACGGCGGCCAGGATGGCAAATCGCCGCGCCCCTTACGGGGCGCGTCTACATGAGCGATTCGTATGGCCGAAGCGGTGACAGTAATAGCACCGCCGCGGAAGTGGCACGAATGCCTTCACGCGTTAGTGGTACCAACCGGCACGCACCGACTCAGGGAGCTTGTCACAGTCGAACGTGACGCAGAGTGTAGGGGTGAGTCTCGAGGGCCCTCCCTGTTTTTTCATCACACGTTGCTTCGAAAAAGCGGGGTGCGGCTCTCTGCAATTGACACACTTGGCCACACACGCTTTGGCCTTATCGTGTGCGGCCTTGAAGCAATTTACACAGACTTAGGGTGACCGCGACTTTGCACGTCTACATGAGCGATTCGTATGGCCGAAGCGGTGACAGTAATAGCACCGCCGCGGCAGTGGCACAAATGCCTTCACGCGGTAGCGGTACCAACCGGCACGCACCGACTCAGGGAGCTTGTCACAGTCGAACGTGACGAAGAGTGTAGGGGTGGGTCTCGAAGCCCCTCCCTGTTTTCTCATCACACGTTTGACCTTGACCGCCCCATGGTCGGCCAGCTCTAGGGTGATGTCCTCAATGGAGTAGTCAACGAGTTCCCTCGCATAAACTACTCCTTTCACAAAGTTCATGGTAGAGTGCGGCGTCACACTCACCGGGGTGCCATGAAATGTCCAAAGAGCACTTATCTTGGCCGCCTCGGCGGGATTCGCCGCATTCGCCAGAAGGCTGCCGTCCGAGAAACGGGTCACCTTCGGCTCTCTACCAATTGCACTAGCTAATCCTCTCCTCTGATGGATCATGTTGCCCTTAGACAACATGGTGCCATCAGTGGAGCGAATAACGAGGAAGCGTTTGAAGCCAGCGGGCTCGAAAACGCCAGGTAACCTCTGAATGAGGGGCCCCGATGTCATCGAGGCTCCGCCCTGTGCATTCTTCGTCTTAGTCTTGGTCAGGAGCTCCGCACACGAGGGGGTAGAGGGGCCGGATTTGCCGATCTTGGCTTGGTCGCCTACCAAAGTGGCAGCAGACCCATCCGTCCCCGCAGCCCCCGCGGATGGAGAGGAGCCCCGAGTCTTTTTCGTCTTTCTTGTCTTTTTCTTCTTTTTAGGAGAGGAGGGCGGGGAATGAACCCGCTTCTCACCCCCGCCGGTAGAAGCCCCCAGGCCAGATGGACCGGCCTCAGCCAGGTCCTTCTCTGAAATGGAAAAGGTCCCGGTGGGCGCAGGGGATTCATCCGGAGGAGATCCCTCCCCTCCTTGTCCTGCCTGAGAATCCACAGCCGTTTGATGAGGACCTTGCATAGGGGCGGATTCGGGTTCGGTGCTTAGCGCCAAGCCCGGATTCCCCCCCATGGAAGGCCCTACCGTCTGAGGCTGGTTTTCCTCAAGGACCATGTCTATCACAGGAGGGGCCTCCAGTTGGCCATCCCCTCCCAGGACATCGCAGGTCCCCTTGGCAGCGTCATAAGTCTTTAGTGGGGAGGCACAGGCCTTGACCCCGGCAAGGTTTAATATTTTTGCCAGCAGGTCTTTTGAGGGAAGCGACCGAAGGGGCCTGGCTTCCCTCTCCCCCCTAAGGGGGTTTGCCCTACCGAGCCGCTTGTACGAGGGGCGGTCGGCAATGGGCTGCCTGCTGGCTTTCTTGGCAGTCCCCTTAGAAAGCATAGGAGGGACTGCCGCTGGAGTTGGTGAGGTGCCCGAAAGCACCTCCAGAGAAGGGGGTGAGGGGGAGTCCCCTACACCCGTAGGCGTAGGAGAGGAGTAAGCCTCCTCTCCGGTTAAAGAGGTATGGAGGGTCCCCTGCGCAAGCACAGGGGGGGGGACCTCCATCTTTTCTGTGGAGCTGCACGAGGGCGGCTCCGTTGTTGTTATAGGGGGAATTAAGGGGAGATGTTTTTTTGTTTCATCATTGGGCATGGTGACCCTCTTTGTTTTACGGGACGCAATCGCTCACCACCTCTTGCAGTAGCCCGCACTGCAAGAGGTGCTTACAGGCCCGGCAGAGCCAGGCGCCGCCATTTGGGACCACCCCTCCCGCCTGGTGGCCTGGCAGTCCTTCGGCATGGCGGCTCCACCTTGAACACGGCGTAAAACGGATAGATTTTGAAGACGAGAGGAAAAGGGATGTGAGGAAGGTATGGGTGGGGATGAAGCAGGTTGTTAAAAGCCAACCACCCCAGACCAGAGCTCAGGGGTTAGGGGACATTGTCCCCTCCCCCCTCAGCCCCGATCCGGGACGATTGGCTGAGAAGAAGGTCAGCTTCTACCCTGTGAAATTAGAGGCTGACCAGAGAAAGTTGTGGGAGAGGTTGTATGAAAAGCGACGAGGTAGGATAGGAATACAGGCTATCTGAAGGAAGGAAGAGAGGCTAAGCTGGGGCCGGACGGGGCGCTGGATCCCGTCAGCACGGCGGCCAGGATGGCAAATCGCCGCGCCCCTTACGGGGCGCGTCTACATGAGTGATTCGTATGGCCGAAGCGGTGACAGTAATAGCACCGCCGCGGAAGTGGCACGAATGCCTTCACGCGTTAGTGGTACCAACCGGCACGCACCGACTCAGGGAGCTTGTCACAGTCGAACGTGACGCAGAGTGTAGGGGTGAGTCTCGAGGGCCCTCCCTGTTTTTTCATCACACGTTGCTTCGAAAAAGCGGGGTGCGGCTCTCTGCAATTGACACACTTGGCCACACACGCTTTGGCCTTATCGTGTGCGGCCTTGAAGCAATTTACACAGACTTAGGGTGACCCCGACTTTGCACGTCTACACGAACGATTTGTATGGCCGAAGCGGTGACAGTAATAGCACCGCCACGGCAGTAGCACGAATTCCTTCAAGCGTTAGCGGTACCAACTAGCACGCACCAACTCAGGGAGCTTGTCACAGTCGAACGTGACACAGAGTGTTGGGGTGAGTCTCGAGGGCCCTCCCTGTTTTTTCATCACACGTTCGTATTTGACCGCCGCATGGTCGGCCAGCTCTAGGTTGATGTCCTCAATGGAGTAGTCAATGAGTTCCCTCGCATAAACTACTCCTTTTACAAAGTTCATGGTAGAGTGCGGCGTCAAACTCACCGGGGTGCCATGAAGTGTCCGAAAAGCACTTATTTTGGCCGCCTCGGCGGGATTCGCCGCATTCGCCAGAAGGCTGCCGTCCGAGAAACGGGTCACCTTCGGCTCTCTACCAATTGCACTAGCTAATCCTCTCCTCTGATGGATCATGTTGCCCTTGGACAACATGGTGCCATCAGTGGAGCGAATAACGAGGAAGCGTTTGAAGCCAGCGGGCTCGAAAACACCAGGTAACCTCTGAATGAGGGGCCCCGATGTCATCGAGTCTCTGCCCTGTGCACTCTTGGTCTTAGTCAGGGGCTCCGCACACGGGGGGGGTAGAGGGGATGGATGTGCCGATCTTGGCTTGGTCGCCTACCAAAGTGGCAGCAGACCTATCCGTCCCCGCAGCCCCCAAGGATGGAGAGGAGCCCCGAGTCTTGTTTGTCTTTCTAGTCTTTTTCTTTTTTGGAGAGGAGGGCGGGGAATGAACCCGCTTCTCACCTCCGCCGGCAGTACCCCCCATGCCAGATAAGCCGGCCTCAGCCAGGTCCCTCTCCGAAATGGAAAAGTTCCTGGTAGTCGTGGGGGCACCTGTCGGAGGAGATCCCTCCCCTCCTTGTATTGCGTCGGAGTCCTCAGCCGTTTGAGGGGGACCTTGCATAGGGGCGGACTCGGGTTCGGTGCTTGGCGCCGAGCCCGGATTCCCCCCCATGGAAGGCCCTACCGTCTGAGGCTGGGTCTCCTCAAGGACCATGTCTATCACAGGAGGGGCCTCCAGTTGGCCATCCCCCCCCCCAGGACATCGCAGGTCCCCTTGGCAGCGTCAATAGTCATTTGTGGGGAGGCACAAGCCTTAACCTTGCCAGCAGGTCTTTTGAGGGTAGCAACCGAAGGGGCCTGGCTTCCCTCTCCCCCCTAAGGGGGTTTGCCCTACCGAGCCGCTTGTACGAGGGGCGGTCGGCAATGGGCTGCCTGCTGGCTTTCTTGGCAGTCCCCTTAGAAAGAAAAGGAGGGACTGCCGCTGGAAATAGGGAGGTGCCCGAAAGCACCTCCAGAGAAGGGAGTGAGGGGAAGTCCCCTACACCCGTAGGCGTAGGAGAGGAGTAAGCCTCCTCTCCGGATGAAGAAGTATGGAGGGTCCCCTGCACAAGCACAAGGGGGGGGGACCTCCATTTTTTTGGTGGAGCTGCCCGAGGGCGGCTCCGTTGTTCTTGGGGAAGTTGGGGGTTGGTTTTTTTTTATACTCATCATTGGGCATGGTGACCCTCTTATTTACACGGGACGCAACAGCTCACCACCTCTCGCAGTTGCCCGCACTGCAAGAGGTGCTTGCAGGCCCGGCAGAGCCAGGCGCCGCCATTTGGGACCACCCCTCCCGCCTGGTGGCCTGGCAGTCCATCGGCATGGCGGCTCCACCTTAGACACGCCGTAAAAATGATAGATTTTGAAGACGAGAGGAAAAGGGATGTGAGGAAGGTATGGGTGGGGATGAAGCAGGTAGTTAAAGACCAGCCACCCCAGACCGGAGCTCAGGGGTTAGGGAACATTGTCCCCCACCCCCTCAGCCCCGATGCGGGATGGTTGGCTGAAAGGAAGGTCAGCATCTACCCTGTGAAATTCGAGGCTGACCAGAGAAAGTTGTGGGAGAGGTTGTGTGAAAAGAGAGCAAACAAGTGTTTTGAAGGAAGGAAGAGAGGCTAAGCTGGGGCCGGACGGGGTGCTGAGCCCCTTCAGCACGGCGGCCAGGATGGCAAATCACCGCGCCCCTTACGGGGCACTTGTGTAGAAAATCGTGATATACCAAAGTCAATCGCAATCTGTCCTTAAGATAGATAAGTAGCTGTGCATTTTCTTCAGATTGAATACGTTTCTCCTCGACTGCCTGGTTCTTCTCTTTTCACTAGGTTGGGGTCTACTAGTAGAAGAAGTTTCCATTTTACTCTTCCTTTTAATGACGTATGACACCAGTAGTTTTTACCTACTAGTAAGGATAGATTCTCTAATGTAACTGTTATTCATATTGCCATTTATGCAGCTGTGGTCTGTGATTATTATAGTAATGCTGATCTATAGAAGGAGATACTCGTGTACATAAATAGGTATGTAAGATGGTTTGGATCTATCAAACCTTATCTTCAGCTCTTAGTAATTTTTATTTATGTCACTTGATTTTTTTTTTTACTTTACTATAATTAATGTTGAAAGTAACATGGAAATAACTCCGATATATAATCTATAATATAAAGTTGCAGTGGAATCAATTTTGAGTAATTATTTTAATATAATGGAAATCGATTGTGTTTTGTTTAAAATTCATCATCATCTCTTCATACGAACGTGTAACACTAATTGTTGTGTCCACTGCCCGCGCTAAACTGTATAACAGTAGGCTTTATTTACTTTTTCTTTATTCTCCTCCGATTCAAACAAGGGCATTAATGCTTGAAGTGATTTAAAATGATTTACGACAAGCTAGGTTGATTTCTTTCTAAATTGGTGGAGTCTTGCGTGACCCCTTTCAGAAAAGAATTGTTTTTCCAAGTATGTTGCTTCCGAAGAAGTGAGAGGGTAAGAATTTTAACTGTGAAACAAGGAGAAGTATCGCTTCTCTCTCTCTCTCATATATATATATATATATATATATATATATATATATATATATATATATATATATATATATATATCCTTAAGGGCACTGCTCTTGAATCCACCGACATTGATGAGAAGGACTTAGGTGTAACTATCACCAGTGACCTCAACTTCTCGAAAGAGTGTATTGAGGTGGAAAAGAAAGCCCACAGGATGTTAAGGTATATAATGCGACAGTTTGGATATCGAAACAAGGAGATAGTACTCTGTCTGTACAACTCCCTCGTCCTACCGCACCTGGAGTTTGCTGTACAATTTTGGAGTCCTTCATTCCGAAAGGGACATCGCGAGATTGGAACGCGTTCAAGCCAGGGCAACCAAACTGATTTCCTCTCTCAGGCATATGAGTTATAATGATAGACTAAGGGAATTAGATATGTTCACGCTGGAGACCCGGAGACTACGTGGTCAGCTTATCGAAGTGTTTAAAGTACTTCGAGGCTTCGACAGACTGGTCTACGGGGATATTTTCCAGCTCAGCGAGGGAAGAACAAGAAATCACGGCTATAAACTTGAACTGAAGCGAAATCACCGTGATCTGTGTGGGAACTTCTTCACATACAGCATCTATGGTAGTTGGAACGCACTTCCGAGAGAAGTTGTCAACTGTGAATCTGTTGACCAGTTCAAGTCAAGACTAGATAAAGTTATGCGAAGTCACCGTTAAGATCCTCGCGAGTGATCTTCGAGGTTGTCAACGGACACCTTCGAGGATTGCGCCAAAAGTACCCTCCTTCTATGGACCGTAAAGTCTTCTAAGGTACTCTTCTTCCTTGTAGCTCCTTTTAGCCTTCTCTCTCTCTCTCTCTCTCTCTCTCTCTTAGTCGGTCGGACGAACAGCAGCACATGGAACGTGCATTCTGAAAGATCCGAAACGTCTCCGATGGATAGGCGGGAGCGATTCACGCGGGGCGAACTCACCAAGCCCCCTTCTTTTTTATTGATTGGTCGCAAAGTATTCAGAGATATAAAGTGTTCAGCATGACTGGGAAGAAAGGACCGGCTGCTCTTAAATACTCATGTTCAGTGTGCAAAAAGGACAAGTGGTGCGTAAACTTCGCGGAGGGGTGTTACTCCAAATGCCACCCGGCAAGTATCTGCACTGACTGTATCCTTAAAGCAGAAGTGCAAGAGCTCAAGGGTCTATATAGATCATCTGAGGAAAAATCTTAAGAATTGGAGAGGAAACTGCAGAACATAGAGTGTGAACACGCGCGTCAGCTTCTCCGTCTCAAGGACAGGATCGCCGAGTTGTCCTCAAGACTAGAGATCCAGTCGGCTACTGATATATCTCCCACCGATGTAGGGGATCCGCCGACGAGAACCTCTCTCAAGAAACGAGCACTGCATCGGCAGTGCCACTCCAGCCTTCCAACGTCGCAGAGCAGGAGTCAGCTGCTGCGGGACTGGCTCAACGGGCCAAAAAGAAGAAAAGAAAGAGGAAGAAAGGAAAGAAAAAGATAGAGAAGATAGAAAAAGAAGAAGAGAAAACAGAAACAGAATTTTAACGGGAGGAAGATAGTAAAAAAGAACGAAGAAGAAAAAGAAGAAACATATGAAGAAGAAAGAGGAAACAGAGAAGGCGCTTCCGGAAGGGAAGACTCTGTCCTCTGCAGCCAAATGTGCGAGGGTCGTCCTTATCGCTGATTCTCAATCAAGCGATCTGCAACCCATGCTAGCGGCCCGCCTTCGCACTAGTGTAAAGGTAAGCTGCCTACCAGGACGGGGTAACCACCACATCAAAGTAGAGGTGGAGAAATCTCCGATTTCTGACAGCTCAGTCATTGCTCTGATGGTAAGTGGCAACGACCTCTACATGAGAGGAAGTAGGGTAGGCCTTACGGTAAAATCCTCCACACAGTCTTGGGCACCGTGGATGACTGTGGGCTGAAAACTCGCATGCGTGTTGTGTCGGGATGCTCCCGAGGAGAGGTCCAACACGGACCGCTCACTCGATGAACGTCTCTTTGAACAGAGGCCTGGCAGATTTGTGTACGGCAGAGGGGGTCTTTTTAGTGGACCCGTACCGCACCTTTTATGGTAGAACTGATCTATACCAAAGGGATGGGGTACATCTTTCCTTTGAAGAGAACGCCTTTCTGTCGAACATGATCCAGGATGTCGTAGAGAGGACCCAAAGGAGTATCCGGTCCAGAGTGAGGGCAGGCGTACGCCAGTACGCCCTTGTCACTTCTATTTTTTTTTTTTGTCTATCTGGTGAATGCCAACTTAGGCATAAGTCGCCGTAAACAAACAGCCTAGTTCTAGGCTACTTCTAAAAATTAAAAAGAAAACGACAAGAAAAAGAAATAACAATTAGGAAGCGATAACAATAACATAACAATAACAAAAACAACAACTAAACATACTTAAATGAAAGAGAGAAGGCCGGCCTCCCCCCAAAAGTCAACAAGTTAACCAGTCAATGTGCACGCACTCGTCCCGAGTACAAAGGACAGGCGGTAGCGACCCCGCCCATTCCGGTACAAGGACAGGTAACGTGCGCGAAGGTCACCCAAACTGGGACATTCAACAAGAATGTGCCGAACAGTCTGGGGGACGACGCAGTCATTGCAATAGGGCGCTGGCGAGCGCTCCATCGAATAGCGATGCGTCATACGAGTGTGTCCGATTCGGAGACGACAGAAAGTGACCTGAAGCCGTCGCGGCATTGGGGGATAGGTCCATGGGAACAGTCACGGCGCAATGGCACGCAACGTTAAGTTCCCTTTGACCGTCTCCCATCTACTTTGCCAAGCAGTCCTAAGAGCTGCCCGTATTCCTGCCATGTACATCTGTCGCATGGTGTACCTGAAGGTGACGACGAAATCAAATGAGGAAATGAAGTGTGTGAAGTGCTCCGGATGAGCATACCGGGCATATGTAGCCCAGGTTCGTGTACACAATCATTTAAAAATTGAGAGAATTGGGGTGTTCAAGGAAGCCTACTCGATTCCTATTGCGTGGTAATCTATGTCTGTGTACGTTGGTTGGATTTCGGTGATGGCTAGACATGTTAAATGTATGTGATAAATTGCGTGTTATAGTCCAGCTGGTAATATTGCCTGAGGTGTGAATCGTGTATAGGAGTAATAGATGTCCTGTATCCAGTATATGGTAAAGTTTGCCTTTCTAGCTGGGGGTGAAAATATTTTACCCTCAGAAATACAGCCATGAGCTCACGTTCTCAGGTGTTATGAAATCTCTGGAGTTCGCCTTATTTTCTTGGAGAAGAATGATAGGAGACTCCATACTGTTTATTTTCCTTCCTGCAAAATGCCTGTCATGACTCAGAATTTCAAATAGAATAAACCTGTGTGGGCAGCAAAAAGGGGTTTTGACTTCAATGAAAACCTTGATTGTCTCATCCGCCCACGTGAATAGGATTTCTTTCTTCAGAGCTCTCCCCTTAAGAGCATATTTAAGTAGTTTAAAATTTTCTAACCAATTGGGATGAAACGCCAATAAAAGGTGGCCATTCTGAGGAATTCTAGAATTGTGTGAAATTACGTGTATGTAATAATTGCGTTATTGCTTCGATATTTTCGCCGATGAGAGTGATACCATCCTTCGTGATCAGGTGACCATAAAAGTTATTCTTCGAGGCACAAAAAGTTTCTCTTGCTCTAAAGATGTTCGTTTTGGGATATATATTTCTCTGAAATAGAACTTGACACAAAATTGTCGTTCAGAATTACAAAGACTAAATCCTCATCTCTAATATCGAATCGATTTATTGATAAAACGCTTGGCCTGCTTTCTTTAGACCCACGGATATCCTGACACACTAAAAAAAAAAATGCGATATAGAGAGGTTCTTGTTGATCGATTTGTGGTCGACGGGTATTTTCTGATAGTCCTTGACCCGGTCGCCCTTGGAGAATAGAGATTTTCAATGGAGATTTGCAGAAAAATCTCTAACATTTGGTAAGTGATATCCGTTATTTTTTGTATCTGCTTTCAGATTCCTAAAATCGCAGCAGGTTCTCCACTTACCTGAATTTGGGAACTATATACAAAGGCTATTGCAAGGCCTGATGATGCCGGTACGTATCATCTATTTAACACTTTTGGGCTTCTAAAAGATTGTGAGTAAAAGGAGCCTTCGTTCACGGAAATTGGCTGGAGTACCGTTTGTTCCGATGTGGTGAGTGTGCATGATTGACAGGCTCATATCCTTGAAGTGGACGGGCAAATAAGGAAACTTCATTGAGATAGGTGCGTTCGGTAGATCACCTGCAAAAAAAATGTGATGCAAAGCAGGTGAGAGTGCATATGGAGGTGAGAATGATTTCTCTCTCTTTTAGTTTCTTAGGCTGGGTAGTCAGGTAATTTAGAAATGGATTTACGAAGGCTTTATTCGGCGGGAGCTTAGACTTGTATTACATGTAAGAACAAAATTGCTAACTGCCATAATTTTGGGGACATTGGACATAACAAGTTAAAAAGTATAGATTAGTAGAGCAAAAGTGAGAGAGTATAGTAGTGAAAGGATTTTGAAAAAGATAAGTTTAGTATATGTTTGAAAGGGTTTTGTTCCCTGGTGGAAGGGTATCTCCAGCAAAAGTAGACAGTAGAGTAAAAATAGTACAGTGAGAGCAGGGATTTAAAGAAACCTGGTCAAATGGTAGCTATGGTATTGTTAATCTCCTGTTTGGTTGTTTTGTTTTGTTTTCATAGATTGGTAGGCATTTAAGCCTTTGTAGCAAATAGAAAAACTCTATTTCTGTTGGTAAAAATTTAGTGGAATGTTGTCATAATTAGAGTGTAATTATTGGTAAAAGTGTTGGATATTAGGGTTAAATTTACGCTCGAGTAAGGTCTGCTTTAATTTTTGGCTAGCTTTGGATACTACACTCGCAATGTATCGTAGGTGTTATGGCGAAGAATGTTTTATTCTCGGTCCACTTTTGCTCCTTAGTGGGAAGACAGAGGAGTCTTCCCCTTGCCAGATCTCTGCTTACGGAACTCTGCGTCCGGCCTCGTAGACCCATTTGTATTATCCGGCCCTAAGACCATAGACAATATATTCTAGGCCTGTGTCATCCGGAAACTAGTCCCCTTCAGGAACATATACTCTGAGGTTTAAGATCCTAGAGTAGTACAAGTACCGGGGAGCCTGATTCTTGGAAGACGAGGACCTACTCGGTTGACGTGACTACGATGCCTTTTTGTGGTGCGGCGAATGCTCCACCTCTTAGGCCTTAGAGCAGTGGCTTTCGTCTTCTCAACTTATGCTTCTGTTTGGGTTATCTTGTGTGTAGATGTGAGGCAGATTGTGTCTTCTGCCGGGCAGCCATAGCTTTGACTCGAGGATCCCGCGAATGGTCATTACTCGTCTCCGGAGATTTTTGGCCGCTCTTCTCACTCTGAGGTGGCAAATTCATTCGAAGTACCTCGTTTGACGGAGATTTTCAAGAAACCACATTTTTCCATGCCGTTATTCACGAACATAGTGTTTAGTTACTTCGCGAAGGTGCCAGGCTTGGTTAGGTTAGCAATGTGTGCCTAATAAATGCAGCACATTATTTTTATCTAATCCACGTTAATCAGCAGGTCCCCCTTGTCCCTCAGGAAAGGGTATTCCACCCTTTCCACCTTTGACTACCGAGGTTGCTCGATCTGCCTCCTCACCAATCTTTCCTCTATTACCTCTAAACTTTCCTTCTTCCACTATAAACCCTTTTCTAAAGCTTGTCCTGGACTTCCCATTAAGCGCTTCACTATGGGTTCACTGAAACTGAGAGTCAGAAGTGGGGGGAGTTTTTCCAGGAGCAAGTCGGCCGTGGGCCTCCTACTTTTCTGTGCCCTCCCGATCGTAGGAGGGGTACAGAAGGGAGGAGTAACCGCGAGCCGTACCTTTCTCCCCTTAAAACAGGTGTCACCAAAAACAACTTGGTAAATGCACCACAGCAGATTATCCATGGAATCACAAATGTTTATAATGCTTTCCTGAACATGGGTTACTTCCCTGATGGTTTTAAGATTGCTAAAATAATCTTCATAGCTAAGGGAGTTAAACTCCCTGATCAACTAGTCATTTACAGGCCAATCGATCTGCTGGAATCCGTTGCGTAAGTCTACGAAAAGCTCCTGGCTGACAGGCTTCAAGAACAACTAGCCCAGCTAGGAGCTCACAACCCTCAGAAGCACGGGTTCCGTAGGAGACGAGCAACGGAGACCGCCCTCGCCCTCCTAATGGGAAAACTCGCACGCAGCAAAGCTGAGCAAATATACGTAGACGTGGTGCTGCGGGATGTAAAGAAGGCGTTCGATAAGGTCTGGCTGAAAGGGCTACAATTCAAGATCCTCAACCTCCAGCTAAACCCAAAGTTGGAAAGTCTCCTTTGTGACTATGTCATGGAGACGAGAGCCCACATTGCGATCGAGGGCTACAAAAGACCCGAATTCGAACTCGAGGTGCGAGTTCCACAAGGCAGCTGTCTGAGTCCGTTGCTGTACCTTGTGTACACAATAGACCTCCCTGCTCTAGTGAGGAACGAATCGATGTATCTGAAATTTTTTTTAAACAAACAAGAAGAAGAAAGTATGCTAGTAATGCCCTTATCACCAAGGCAATCTAGTAAACAATTCCACACATATGAAAACCTACCACACATTTCATCACTTGAATTAACTTGAACTTGAACTTTACCGGACTTTCCGACCTCTATCACCTCTTAGGCAACAACAAGGCCTGACAATCATGACAAGTGATTGCTTCTCCTTCAACTACCATAGCGAACCTGGCCCAACAGTACCTAGCGACCATATGGCAATCTTGACGACCATCTCACTCGCACAGGTCCAACTTCCGATCTCTCTCCATAAACGCTACGCTTCGGCCAACTGGGAACGCTACAGAGAAATCATTGGCGAATTTGAACCAGCTAACCTAAGCGAAGCAACACTAGAGGAGATCGACGGGGAGCTGGAGAGGATAGCAGCCTACATCATTGATGCTTGCCGTTAGTGTGTACCTATGGCAGGGTACAAAACTCATTCATAACCCAGATGGACCTAGGAAATGAAAGAGATCGCTAGGGAGCACAGGGAGGTATATGAAGAAATCAGAAGAGTAGGTACAGGAAGGGAAAGAAGCTCGCTGGTACGACGCCTGAGTGAGTGGACAGTGAGGTGAATCCCTAAAAACTCTGGCGACTAGTGATGAAACTAAAAGGCCTTCAAATTAGAGAAAAGACCCGCATTAAGGAGGATGACGACTACTTGGAGGATCCAGCAGTCCTAGAAGAGAGGTTCTCCACGTTCTGGAAGGATATCTTCGCAATAACACCTGAAGGCGATGCGGAATTTCACCAGGAATTCGAAGGTTAGATGATTGAAGATCTTAATCTGATAATACATCGAACGCACCCATAAGCCCACGTCGACGAAGGGAGGATGATGGTGGCCCATGGTCGACCAATAACAACATAAGAGGTCATGGCAAGTGTAAAAACCTTTAATAAAAGGCACCAGGCTGGACTGGCATCACTTAATATAACTTAGTGCATGCCTCCCGGCAAATCCTTCAAGGAATTACGGACATCTATAACGCTTCCCTAAATACGGGCTACTTCCCTGAGGGTCTAAAAATGGCCAAAATAATTTTTAGTCCTAAAGAGAAGAAGCCGCCGATCAACTGGTTGATTACAGACCAATATCCTTCCTAGAGTTGATGGGCAAAATCTACGACAAGCTCCTCTCTAACAGGCTCCAAGACCAGCTACCTGAGCTAGAAGCCCACAACCATCAGCAAAACGAGTTCCGCAAGAGAAGGCGGGCTGTCACAGCCCTCACCCTTTTCACTGAAAAACTCGCCACTGTAAAGCTGAAAGGAAATACGTAGACGTGGTGTTGCGTGATGTACAAAAAGCCTTCGATAAGGTTTGGCTAAGAGGTCTAGAACACAAAATCTTAGGCCTCCAGCTAAACCCGATACTAGAAAGGGTCCTCTGTGACTACATTATGGAAAGTAAGCCTAAATCGCGGTCGAGGGCTTCAGAGGACTCGAGTTCGAACTCGAGGTGGGTGTTCCACTGTTACGAGATACAACAGTGGAACACCCACCTGGTCCAGTTTGATAGGATGTGACGTACATGTAATTTGCAGATGACATCACGCAAATTATCCCAATTCCCTATGGAAGGCTTGGAGTTCAAGCAAGGGAGACAGCTGCGGAAATTGAAGACATCAATCCATTCGAGAGAATCTGAAAAATTAAGACCAACCGCCGAAAGCTCTAAATCAGTGGTCGGGTAACAGGGGTGAATTTCCCCAAATAGGGGTAATTTAGAAAAATTAGGGGGTAATAAATGTGCTATGGATGTGAATGTGCTAAGTAAGTTTTTTTTTGTTGTTTTTTTTAATTTTATAAAGCCCATCTGGCAACTCCCCACCTCGGCATAAGTCGCCGAAAAACACGACAGCCTAGAACTAGGCTACTTTAAAAAAAAATTATGAAAAAATAACAATGATAAATATTGGGAAAACTTAACAATCAGGAAGCAATCTCCGGGAGCAGGGGGAGGTCCCCCTCACCCCGGTGCCGGAGAGTGCAACCTACAAACAAAACAATAACAAACGAAAAAACAGAAAAGAACCTTAAATAAAGATGAGAAGCTCGGCCTCCCACCAAAAGTCAACAAGTCCACAAGTCAATGGGCACGAATCCGTCTCGAGTACAAGAGACAGGCGGTAGCGACCCCGCCCATCCCGGTACCGGGACAGATATCTGCGCGAAAATCACCCAGACTGGGACCTTCGACAAGAATGTGCCGAACAGTCTGGGGGACGACGCAGTCGTTGCAATAGGGCGCAGGCGAGCGCTCCATCAAATAGAGATGAGTCACACGAGTGTGTCCGATTCGGAGACGACAGAAAGCAACCTGAAGCCGCCACGGCATTGGGAGATAGGTCCATGAGAACAGTCGCGGCGCAATGGCACGCAACGTTACGTTCCCTTCGACCGTCTCCCATCTTGTTTGCCCAGCAGTCCGAAGAGCTGTTCTCGTATTCCTGCCATGTAGTCGGTGTGAGGAAGAGCGAAACGCTGGTCTGGTCGCAGAGTCCTCGCGGACTCTTTGGCGCCCTCATCGGTGCACCCATTCCCCGCAATTCCTACATGTCCAGGAACCCAGCAGAAGATAATCTCGACATCTGCCTGGCTCGCAAAAACCGTGGCGTCACGGATATCGCGAACCAGGGGATGCGGAGATTCCAATGCCCCGAGAGCACTCAGGGCGCTTTGTGAGTCGCTATAGATCACAATCCGGTCTCCGAACCGGGCACGTCGCGTAATCTCCCGTAACGAGTGGTGTATTGCCAGCAGCTCGGCCGTGAAGACAGACGCCCTAAACCCAAGGGGCTTAGGGTATGAATGGCGTCTCTCGGCGGCATAGGCACCATCGAGATCAGCTGCGGATGCAGTGAAAGCTGTTAACGACTGAGGTAGGCACCCTGCTCGCGCGTACAGGCAAGTGATGCACTGCACGCGGCGCAGAGCTAGTGGCATCTCCCAGCATCGACCAACAGGCTCTCAATGGGGGCAGTGCGGAAGGCACCGGTCGCAAGGCGGTGGCCGGTGTGGTGGATCGTATCCATCTTCCGCAATAAACGCTTGGCTGCGGATGCATAAAACTCGCATCCGTAGTCGAGCTTCGAACGAACAAAGGATCGATAAAAAAGTAGAGCAGTAGCCCTATCAGCGCCCCAAGCGCTAAACGTCACGGAACGGAGAATGTCCATGGCGCGGGTACAAGAGACCCTAAGGCTGCAAACATGACCCTCCCAGGTGAGGCGTCAGGCGAATAGAAGACCAAGAAAACGGTGCGACTCAACCACATCCAGGCGCACCACATTAAGAAACAAATCTGGGTCGGGGTGGAGCCGTGGATGGCGGCAGAAGTGCATCACCTTAGTCTTGGCCAAAGAAAACCAAAACCTGTGCGCTTCAGCATAGCGAGAGACGCGGTTCAATGCCTGTTGGAGTCGACGCTCCAGAGTTGGCATCTGAGCCGCGCCAAAAGACATCGAAAGGGCGTCCACGTAGAGCGTAGCAATAATATCTTCCGGCTGCACAAAGGTGATGCCTTTGATGCTCAGGGCAAAGAGTGTGACACTGAGGACACTTTCCTGCGGCTCATCCTCTTCCTGCTCCTTTAGGCTGGAGAGAGCTCCCCACACCTGTACGTGGAATCGACGATCTCGCAAAAATTCAGATATAAAGACTGGTAGGCGTCCCCTCGCCCCCATCGTGTGGAGAGTCTTCATGATACCGTATCGCCATGTGGTATGTTAGGCCTTCTCCAGATCAAAAAATACCGTGGCGTAGTGCTGTCTACGAAGAAAAGCCTCGCAGACGGCGTTTTCCAGTCGAAGCAGAGCTTACGACGTGGAGTGGAACTGGCGGAAGCCGCACTGTGCAGAAGACAGATGGCCTCCGCTGTCCAGGAACAAGACTAATCTAACATTTACCAATTTCTCCATAAACTTACACACGCAAGAGGTTAAAAAGATTTGGCAGCAACCGGTCGGAGTAGAGTGATCTCTCCCCAGCTTGCGAAAGGCGAGCACAGTAGCGATTCATCATAAATCTGGGAGAAAACCCTCCACCCAGGTCCTGTTAAACAAATCTAACAGAAAGGCCATGCTCCGCTCACCCAGGTGTCGAAGCATGGCGTACGGGACATCGTGCGGACCGTGGGCGGTGTCCGCACAACTCGCTCCCAGTAAACCGGTCGTGAAGGGTTCTCCGCCCCTGGAGGTAAAGTCCAGCCGGTGGCCTTCCGCGACATCACGACGTGCATTGAATGCTGGCAGAGCAGCATCCCGGCTAGAGAATGCGGAAAAAGCGGTCGCTAAGGATTCTGCCACGGACGCGGGGTCCGAGATTGTGGTCCCATTCTCTGGAGAACGAGAGTGGGGTCCTGCGAAAACTTGCCCCGAATCCTTTTGACTCGATTCCACACTTCAGCTAAAGGGGTCTTCCCGTTAAGTGAAGACACGTATGCCACCCAAGAAGAGCGAATGGCGTGCTTCGAAATATACCAGAACCTAGCCCTAGCTCAACGAAATTTAGTGACAGTGAAATCGTTCTGGCGGCGCTTATAGCGCATGTAGCCATAACGCTTCTGTTTGAGGGCCGTCTCACACTCGGCTGACCACCATGGGAGTGGTCGCCGTGCAAAAGAAGCCAGACGTCCTAGGAATAGTAGTCAGGCCCGCGGCGATGAGGTTGCCAGAGAATAACTTAACAGCCTCATCTAACGACCTAAACTCCTCGACTGAGATAGAGAATTCAGTCATTTCTTGAATTGCAGGCACCACGCCCGCGCCAAGCACCACCGAGGTGGGCTCTCAGGCGGCAGTTGCCCTGAAAATCATATTTGAATGGGAAAGTGATCACTACCATGGTGGTCATCGACCACCCCCCAAACAAAATCAGGCTGTGCATACGAAGAGCAAAAAGATAGGTCAAGGCAAAAAAAAGGAAGCGGTTTTCGGACAGTGATGCGTAAACTCATCCACGTTTACAAGACCCATCTCAAGCTCTTCGATCAGATCGGCAAGGACTTGTCACCTGGGATTTATGAAGTAATCTCCCCAGAGAGGATGCCTGCCGTTCAGATCTCCAAGCAAGAGATAGGGCCTCGGCAACCGTGCCACGACTCGGCGGAAGTCCCCCGCGTCGAAGTCAGCTGACGGTGGAATGTACGCAGAAATGTCAGTATACCTCCTATCCAGGTGCAGCTGCACAGCCACTGCCTGAAAGGAGGTATCTAAAGAGAAAGGAAGAACGGAGACTTCATGCCAGGTGTAAAACACGCATCCCCCAGCCCGGCCATCCGCGGTGGTGGGGTCGCAAGACCCTTATATCCAGGGATGGCGGGTAGGGGGCACGCGCAGAGCATGATTTCCGGCAAAAAGATAGCTAACGGGGAACAGAACGAGACGAGCCTTTGCAGCTCCTCCCAGTGGGCCTGGAGTCCACTGCAATTCCAAAGGAGCAATATCCTCTCCAGACCTAGCTCATAGGGGACGCGGGGGCCCTCGTCGAACAGAAGACCCTCACGGGAATAGCCGTTCGCTTTTCGGGGGCAGACCTCCAGATGTTGTTGGCCGGACAAAGCGCTGAAGGCGCTGTCGCCTTCGAGGACTTATTGGGGGAGGTTGGGCTCGCCATGCGAGTCTTTTTCTCCCTCCGCCTCGAAACCTTAGGCGGGCGTTGCGGCTTCGGAGGCGAGGGGCCCTCTTTTCGAGAAACCACCGTCTCCGAGCCACCCGCTCCACCTCGGGTCGTGGGCGAAGGAGCCGAAGCTCCTTTGTTGCTGTCCTCCTTTCGGGGGACAACTTTAGGAACCCTGAAAGATATCCTAGCGCCTATCTTCAGGGGTGTTGCCCCCTGTGAGTCTAACGACTCGGTGGAGGCGCGTGGCCGTTTCGCCTTACGGGAAACGGTCACGCTGGGGAAGAGGGGGGACCCCTGGTTTTAGCCGGGGCTGGGTGTGAACCCTTTTGGCCGCCAGCTTTACCAGGGGAGCGCCCGGGTTGAGTAGAGCCCGCAGAAGGGCTCCGAATGGGCGCGGAAACAACCATGCTCGTTGGCCTGGATGGGCCAGGAGCAGAGGGTACCTTTCTAACTATTAAGGCATAGGACGTCCCAGGCAGATCCAGGCGCGCCAGGACCAAGTCCTTAGCCTTGCGGAATGAGAGTCGATCCTGGGCTAGAAAGGCCAGGATTTCTTTCTCGAAGAGATATGCACCACATTGCTTCGAAGAAGCAGGGTGCCGCTCTCCGAAATTGATACACTTGGCCACACACGATTTTGACTTATCGTGTGCGAACTTGAGGCAATTTACACAAACTTCGGATGACCGCAACTCTGCACGTCTATAAGAACGATTCGTATGGCCGAAGCGGTGACAGTAATAGCACCGCCGCGGCAGTAGCACGAATGCCTTCACGCGGTAGCGGTACCAACCGGCACGCACCGACTCAGGGAGCTTGTCACAGTCGAACGTGACAAAGAGTGTAGGGGTGGGTCTCGAGGCCCCTCCCTGTTTTCTCATCACACGTTCGACCTTGACCTCCCCATGGTCGGCCACCTCTAAGGTGATGTCCTCTATGGAGTAGTCAACGAGTTCCCTCGCATAAACTACTCCTTTCACAAAGTTTATTGTAGAGTGCGGCGTCACACTCACCGGGGTGCCATGAAGTGTCCGAAGAGCACTTATCTTAGCTGCCTCGGCGGGATTCGCTGCATTCGCTAGAAGGCTCCCGTCCGAGAAACGGGTCACCTTCGGCTCTCTACTAATTACACTAGCTAATTCTTTCCTCTGATGGATCATGTTGCCCTTTGCCAACATGCTACCATTAGTGGAACGAATGAGGAGGAAGCGTTTGAAGCCAGCGGCTTCGAAAACGCCAGGTAACCTCTGAATCAGGGGCATCGATGTCATCGAGGCTTCCTTCTGTGTGCTTTTGGTCTTAGTCAGGGGCTCCTCAACCGAGGGGGCAGAGGGGCCGGATGTGCCGATCTTGGATTGGTCGCTTGCAGGAGGGGCAGCAGACCCATCCGTCCCCACAGCCCCCGCGAATGGAGAGGAGCCCCGAGTCTTCTTTGTCTTTTTGGTCTTACTCTTTTTCTTTTTTAATGGAGGGCGGGGAATGAACTCGCTTCTCACCCTGTGGGCAGAAGCGCCTAGTCCAGAGGGACAGGCCTCAGCTAGGTCCTTCTCCGAAATGGAGAAAGTCCTGGTGGTCGCAGGGGCACCGCTCGGAGGAGATCCCTCTCCACCTTGTACTGCCTCAGAAACCCTAACCGTTTGAGGAGGATCTTGCATACGGGCGGATTTGGGTTCGGTGTTTGGCGCCGAGCCCGGATTCTCCCCCATGGAAGACCCTACCCTCTGAGGCTGGGTTTCCTCAAGGACCATGTCTATCACAGGAGAGGCCTCGAGTTGGCCATCCCCTCCCAGGACATTGCAGGTCCCCTTAGCAGTGTCACCAGTCTTGTGTGGGGAGGCACACGCCTTGACCCCGGCAAGGTTTAAAATTCTTGCCAGCAGGGCTTTTGAGGGAACTGACCGAATGGGCCTGGCTTCCCTCTTTCCCCTAAGGGGGTTTGCCCTACCGAGCCGCTTACACGAGGGGCGGTCGGCAATGGGCTGCCAGCTGGCTTTCTTGGCAGTCCCCTTAGAAAGAAAAGGAGGGACTGCTACTGGAAATAGGGAGGTGCCCGAAAGCACCTCTAGAGAAGGGGGTGAGGGGAGTCCCCTACACCCGTAGGCGTAGGAGAGGAGTAAGCTTCGTCTTCGGTTAAAAAAGTATGGAGGGTCCTTGCTCAAGCACAAGGCGGGGTACCTCTTATTTTTCGGTGGAGCTGCCCAAAGGCGGCTCCGTTGATGTTACAGGGAAAGTTGGGTTTTGTTTTTTTTATTCATCATTGGGCATGGTGACCCTCTTTTTTACACGGGATGCCTTTGCTCACCACCTATTACAATTGTCCGCACTGCAAGAGATGCTTGCAGGCCCGGCATAGCCAGGCTCCGCCATTTCGGACCACCCCTCCCACCTGGTGGCCTGGCAGTACATCGGCATTGCGGCTCCACCTTAGAAACGGCGTAAAATTGATAGAATGTGAAGAGGAGAGGAGAGGAAAAGCGATGTGAGGAAGGTATGGGTGGGGATGAAGCAGGTTGTTAAAAAAAAACCATCCTGAACCGGAGCTCACTGGTTAGGGAACATTGTCCCCTTCCCCCTCAGCCCCGATCCGGGACGGTTGGCTTGAGAAGAAGGTCAACATCTACCCTGTGAAATTAGAGGCTGACCAGAAAAAGTTGTGGGAGAGGTTGTATGAAAAGCGACGAGTTAGGGGAGATATACAGGCTATCTGAAGGAAGGAAGAGAGGCTAGGCTGAGGCCGGATGGAGCGCTGGATCCCGTAAGCACGGCGGCCAGGATGGCAAATCGCCGCGCCCCTTACGGGGTTAAGTGAGGGAAACGAATATGAAAGTTAGGGATAAAGAATGCATCGAGGAGCCTTTCTTCTATTTTTCGGTAAAATCTGGCAACATTTCTCCTAATTTAGTGGCATTTTGCCATGTTTTGATCATGCCTCTTTCAGAGTAGTTGATGAATAGTAGAGATGATCAAATGATATAATAATTATTTACATAAGGTGATTTATGATATAATTTATAATATTTACGTTTCTGTATAGACTTTCGTGATTAAAATTCAACAAAACTTAAATATATAAATATAAGATTCGTTTAGACTTTAGGATATTTTAGTTTATATGTAAGGGGACTAATTGACTAGTCAACTATTTAGTTAACAGTTTCTCACTTTTTTAGTGGTAATTATTATATTTTTTATTTATTTTTATTTTAATGAATTATTTTATATTAAAGGCAGTTTTTTAACGAGTTTAACTCTACTTAAGAAGATTTCATGTAGTTTGATTTTATGTTATGTTATTTTAAAGGTACAATTTAAACTTAAATTCGTCACTAAATATTTTTTTATTTTTCAAAAATAGAAGTCAAAAGACCTAAAAAAAGTGATAGATTTGTCTATCATTTTCAGATGGCATTATCAAGGAAAAGGACATATCAGGCAGAGTTCCTTAATTATGGCTTCATAGAAATAGATTACAAAGGACAAATGAAACCTCAATGTTTTCGTCTGTATGAAAGTACTGACTGCCGAGTCTTTCAAAAAGAATTAACTGAAGAAACACTTGGACAAGGTTCATTCGCGTCTGTTTTGCAAACTACGGGAATACTTTGAGAATCTGGAAAAAGACAGAGATTGGAAAATAAGAAGAGTGCAACGTTTGACCAACGTTCAGCAGCAATAGCTAGTTTTGAAGTGGCATGGTTGGTTGTTCGAAACAACAAACCACATACTATTGGTAGAGACTTAATCAAACCGGCGGTTGTGAAAATGGCAGAAATAATGTGTGGGCAGAAATTAGCTAAGCATTTGAATACAGTGCTTTTGTCTGCAAAAGGTTATTAAAGAAAGAATTTCCATCTTGGCAGAAAATGTGAGAGAACAAGTGATTTCTTTAGTAAAAAAGAGTAAAGAGTTTGCCATTCAACTTGATGAGACTACAGATGTCAGTAGCAATTCGCAGCTGATGGTATACGTTCGATACAAGGGTTCTGATGAAATTGAAGAAGAAATGTTGCTATGTTCTCTTCTTGAATTGAGAACTCGTGGTATTAATGTGTTCAATAAGGTTGATGCATATTTCAAAAAACAAAGTGTTGGTTTAAAGTGGGAAGATTTTATTGCAGTATCAGTTGATGGAGCTCCTACAATGCATGTTCACGTCACTGGTTTTGTGGTTTTGGCCAAACAACAGAATGATGTAATTAAGATTGTCAATGTTGTAGAAGGGCATGCACTAAACACGAGGATGTTTCGTGATTTATGTGAGGATGGAGAGGCTTAATATTCAACCCTTCTTTTCCATACGAAAGTGAGGTAGCTTTCACGTGGAAATATTCTGAATAGAGTGTGGGCTCTTAAAACCGAACTTGAAATATTTCTGACTGATCAAAAACATACACTTGAAGAGAAGTTCAGAAAATCAACCTGGCTAGCTCTTCTTGCATACTTAGCTGACATTTTGGGGCATGGTATTGCGTTGAACAAGGAATTGAAAGAAAAGAAAATCAAACTCATCTTAGCAAGAGAAAAAATTTAGGCATTTGTATCAAAGCTTCAGTATTGGAACCAAAAAGTAAATGCCAATAAGATTGCTGTCTTTCCAAACCTGGCAGAGTTTTTAAAAGAATGTGAATACTGCAGTCTTAGTGACATAAAGTAATCAGTAACAAGGCACCTGACCAAACTTAGGAATAGGTTTTGTGACTACTTTCCAGAGCTTGATTCACATACTGTCAACTGGGTTGTAAATTCCTTTAAATGTGAACTGGCTGATTTGCCTGAAGAGCCTGAAGGATTGGCAGAAGAGCTTATTGAACTGCGTTCCAACAGTGAAACAAGCATGGAATTTGAGACCAAGGATGAGCTCTAAGTTTTTGGATGTCAAAAGCTGCAAAGGCTTATAAAACTGCACCATTTGGAAGCAACTAAAATGCTGCTATCTTTTGCAACAACCTACCTTTGCGAACAAGGTTTTTCTACCCTTGTAAATCTAAAAACAGAATACAGAAACCGGTTGAATCCTGAAGACAGCATCAAAGTAGCAGTGACATCAAAAATCCCTGATATTAAAATTGATGTATTAAAGATTAAACAGTATCATTTTTCCAAAGCCTGAGGGAGCTGATATATTCAAGTTTTCAATAATTTTATCACTAGTTTTATTTGTGTACCATTCTCATACCAGAAAGGTAAAACATTTTTTTCCCATAATAGAGGATTCAATAACATTTTCCTATTTTGTTTTTGTACGAATTTTAAATACATGATAGTGACATGGTTAATAATATTGCTTGTGTGGCATGTACTGCTAAAAAGTGACTGTTTTATTTTTGTTTATAAATATATAATTTCTTACAATTTTTTCTTGTGTGCTATTTCCATGACAAAAAGACCTACTTTTATTTCCTAATGAAGATGAAATAAAAAAATTAAACATTATCCCAATAAAAATTTCTTCGTGTCTTTATTGTCCATGAATTTTATAAGTAAATTGGTTTGTCCCCCAGAGTACTTCAAAGTCAGGGGTAAATTCATTTTACTACAAATTCTTTGGGGGTAACACCCAAAAAAGTTACCCGATCCCTGCTCTAAATCCTTCCAGTAAACCACCAGAAACTTAATGACGTCATAGTTGACGACGGACTTTATCCGTACACCAGCGAGAATAAAGTCCTATGTCTGCGAATCACCAAAACAGGGTATAAGACGCATATCAACAACCGAATCTCTCTAGCTAAGAGAGAGCTTGGAAAACTGTACAGGTTCAAAAGCCTCAGTGTCAATACCATCAAAAAGCTATACACTGCCTCGGTGAACTCAACACTGGTGTATCCGGCAGTGATAATGGGGGCAGTTAGTTCTACCTCTCTCAGGAAATGCAGTGGATAGAGAACAAAGCTACCCTGCTAATAGCTGGCGCACGCAAGATGGACCGTATTCGGCAACGGAACTGCACGCAAGAGCAGGACTGAAGCCATTGAATATGGTGCTCCAGAGGTTGGGAGAAAGACCTTGGAAAAGGTAGAAGAAAAGATACTCCCGCTTATAGATGCCAACCTTGACATTTCACAACCACTATCTAGACGAGTCACCAGGAGAACCTTATTCCTAAGTGGAAGGCTGTGCTCCCCGGAAGAACAAAAAGAAATATACATCTAACTAAAACAACCGACCAATAAAATAAAAATTAAAAATGAAAGCTAATAAATAAGCAAAATCATATTTGAAAGGCTTGAATGCCATCTTAACGGAGGAAAAAGTCTTTATATAGATACATATTTATACAACTAAATAAAAAAGAAACAAAAAATAAAGAAACGAATAAAAATGAAGGAAGAGAGAGAAAAAAAAGAAAAAAGAGATAAAACAAAGAAGAAAACAACGGTCACTTGAGTAACCAACCCAACCACCAGCCACTATACTGCCAGTGCAAAATTAGAAGGAAATAAAGGAAGAAGAAACTAAAATATATTCATCACATCTATTTATACCTACTACACACTTAACCACTTTTTACATCATCATTTTTTTATTGACTGTTTAGACAACATTGAAGTAACAACGCCAATTCAGAGGAAAATTGCTACTCGATAAGGGAGGTAAAGGAAGGGACAAGGTAAATAACAAACGTGAAATCTTTTTCACTTTTCCTAACGGGGAATTAAAAGGAGAATAATACATATGGGGCACTTTGATTGGCCACACATCAACACCTTCATTATTTATAATTATACCATCTCCGACAATTTAACGAAGTATACAGGCTCTCTACTACCCGCTACCCGGTAAAGGAGGTAAAGGTTTCATTGAGTACGAAAAACGCCTGCGACCTGTAAAAGCCTACAAGGATCGCCGACCAGACCAGACCAATGGTGAATTTTTATTTACCCTTAAGAAAGAGATAATATTGGAATCTTTGACCGCTAAGAAAGAGAGAATAATAAAATTTATATCCGTTAAGAAAGAAAATAATACTATTTTTATCTGTTAATAAAGAGAGAATGACTATTTTTATTTCGTTAAGAAAGATGGAGTATACTACAATTTTATTTAATTAATTAATAATTAAATAATGTTTAATATTTCATTGCTTCCTTCACAACACATTGATTTCTAATTTTATGAAATGTTAATTTGGTTTATTGACAACCAAAACCAGGTGGTTTAAAGTCAGATGCGATTCTATAATGTGGTTCCAGCACCACCGCAGCCTGCGTTCCCGTAAAAGAAAATTTCTTAGTGATTCGACTAACTTAAGCAGCTTTATGTCAACTATTAGGTTGAAATGAGCTAGGAAATGAGTTTGATTTTTTTTTTTTTATTTAAGGGGCTATCTGGCGACTGCCGACTCAGGCATAAGTCACCGTAAACAAACAGCCTAGTTCTAGGCTACTTTAAAAAATTGAACAGAAAACAACAATAAAAAGAAATAACAATAACAATAACAAAATAATAACAAAAACAACAATTAAACCTGGTTAAATGAAAAGGAGAAGGCAGGCCTCCCCCCAAAAGTCAACAAGTCCACAATTCAATGTGCACGAATCTGTCCCGAGTACAAGGGACAGGCGGTAGCGACCCCACCCATCCCGGTACTGGGACAGGTATCGTGCGCAAAGATCACCCAGACTAGGACATTCGACAAGAATGTGCCGAACAGTCTATGGGACGACGCAGTCGTTGCAATAGGGCACAGGCGAGCGCTCCATAAGATTGCGATGCGTCACACGAGTGTGTCCGATTCGGAGACGACAGAAAGCAACCTGAAGCCGGCGCGGCATTGGGGGATAGGTCCATGGGAACAGTCGCGGCGCAATAGCACGCAACTTTAAGTTCGCTTTGACCGTCTCCCATCTTCTTTGTCAAGCAGTCCGAAGAGCTACCCGTATTCCTACCATGTAGGTGGTGTGAGGAAGAGCAAAACGCTGGTCCGGTCGCAAAGTCCTCGTGGACTCTTTGGCACCCTCATTAGGCGGGTTCAGTCCACGCAATTCCTACATGTCCAGGAACACAGCAGAAGACAATCTCGACATCCGCCCGGCTCGCAAAAACCGTGGCGTCACGGATATCGCGAACCAGGGGATATGGAGATTCCAATGCCCCGAGAGCACTCAGGGTGCTTTGTGAGTCGCTATAGATCACAATCCGGTCTCCAAACCGGGCACGTCGCATAATCTCCCGTACCGAGGAGTGTATTGCCCCCAGCTCGGCCGTGAGGATAGACGTAGTGCCTGGTAGAGCCCTGCTGACTTCAAACAGAGGGGATACGGCGTGGAAGCCGACCCCCTCTTGGGACTTGGAGCCATCCGTATACACTGGCACGGTTCCAGCGTGACACGATGTGTGCTCCAAAAAAGGTCGAACGCAATACTCCCAGCGCAGTATAAGCTTTGGGAGCAGAGGCGTGGCGACAAATAGCTAAATGTGGTACCCTCCAGGGTGGCATCCTGGGCAGAACCAGGGGCACCACCGGCCCAAGAGCTATATCTACCTCTCCAGGGAGTTTGGGTTTAGGGTATGACTGGCGTCTCTCGGCGGCATAGGTACCATCGAGATCAGCTGCGGATGCAGAGAGAGCTGTTGGCGACTGAGGGAGGCGCCGGGCTTGCGCGTACGGGCGAGTGATGCACTGCACACGGCGCAGAGCGAGTAGCATCTCCCCAGCATCAAGCAACAGGCTCTTAATGGGGGAAGTGCGGAAGGCACCGGTCGCAAGGCGAAGGCCGGTGTGGTGGATCGAATCCACCTTACGCAATAAACGCTCGGCTGCGGATGCATAAAACTCGCATCTGTAGTCGAGCTTCGAGCGAACAAAGGATCGATAAAAAAGTAAGGCAGTAGCACTGTCAACGCCCCAAGCGCTGAACGTTACGGACCGGAGAATGTCCATGGCGCGGGTACAAGAGTCCCTAAGGCTGCGAATATGTGATTCCTAGGTGAGGCGTCGGTCAAATACAAAACCAAGGAAACGGTGCGACTCAACCACATCCAGGCGCACCCCATTAAGAAACAAATCTGGGTCGGGTTGAAGCCGTGGATGGCAACAGAAGTGCACCACCTTAATCTTGGCAAAAGACAACCGAAACCTGTGCGCTTCGGCATAGCGAGAGACGCGGTTCAATGCCTGTTGGAGTCGACGCTCCAGAGTTTGCATCTGGGCCGCGCCAAAAGAGATCGATAGGTCGTCCACGTAAAGCGTAGCGAAAACAGCACCGAGGTGATGCCGTTGATGCTCAGGGCAAGGAGTGTGACACTAAAGACACTTCCCTGCGGGATACCCTCTTCCTGCTCCTTTGGGCCGGAGAGGGCTCTTTCCACCCGTACCAAGAATCGACGATCTCGCAAAAATTCAGATATAAACATTGGGAGGCGTCCCCTCGCCCCCATCTAGTGGAGAGTCTCCATGATACCGTATCGCCATGCGGTATCACAGGCCTTATCCAGATGAAAAAAGACCGAGGCGTAGTACTGTCTAAAATGGAAAGCCTCGCAGATGGCATTTTCCAGGCGGAGCAGAGCATGCGACGTGTAGTGGAACTTGCGGAAGCCGCACTGTGTGAAAGACAGATGGCCTCTGCTGTCCAGGAAAATGGCTAATCTAACAGTAACCAAACTCTCCATCAACTTGCACACGCAAGAGGTTAGAGAAATTCGGCGGAAATCGGTCGGAGTAGAGTGATCTCTTCATGCTTTGCGAAAGACGAGCACAGTAGAGATTCGCCAGGAGTCTGGGAGAAGACCTTCCACCCAGATCCTGTTGAACAAATCTAACCGAAAGGCCATGCCTCGCTCACCCAGGTGTCGAAGCATGGCGTACATCGTCCAGACAATAAGCGGTGTCCACGCACGAAGCGAGAGCGGAACGCAACTCACTTACAGTAAACTTGTTGTTGAAGGGTTATCCCCCTCTTGAGGTAAAGTCCAGCCGGCGGCCTTCAGCGACATCACGACGTGCATAGAATGCTTGCGGAGCAGCATCCCGGCTAGAGAATGCGGAAAAAGCGGTCGCTAAGGATTCCGCTACGGACGCGGGGTCAGAGATTGCGGTCCCATTCTCCTGGAGAACAGGAGGGGGGTCCTGCGAGAACTTGCATCGAATCCTTTGGACTAGATTCCACAGTAAACTTGTTGTTGAAGGGTTATCCCCCTCTTGAGGTAAAGTCCAGCCGGCGGCCTTCAGCGACATCACGACGTGCATAGAATGCTGCCGGAGCAGCATCCCGGCTAGAGAATGCGGAAAAAGCGGTCGCTAAGGATTCCGCCACGGACGCGGGGTCCGAGATTGCGGTCCCAATCTCCTGGAGAACAGGAGGGGGGTCCTGCGAGAACTTGCATCGAATCCTTTGGACTAGATTCCACCCCTCAGCTAAAGAGGTCTTCCCGTTAAGTGAAGACACGTATGCCACCCAAGAAGAGCGGCGGGCGTGCTTCGAAATATACCAAAACGTAGCCCTAGCCCGACGAAATTCAGCGGCAGTGAAATCGTTCGGGCGGCGCTTATAGCGCATGTAGGCATAACGCTTCTGTTTGAGGGCTGTCTCACACTCGGCTGACCACCATGGGAGTGGTCGGCGTGCAAAATGGCCAGACGTCCTAGGAATAGTAGTCAGGCTTACGACGATGAGGTTGCCGGAGGAGAATTCAACGGCCTCATCTACCAACCGAAACTCCTCGACTGAGATAGAGAATTCAGTCATTTCCTGAAATGCAGGCCACCAAGCCCGCGCCAAGCACCACCGAGGTGGTTTCTCAGGCAGCAGTTGCCCTGAAAATGATATTTAAATGGGAAAGTGATCACTACCATGGAGGTCATCGACCACCCCCCAATCAAAATCAGGCTGTGCATCCGAAGAGCACAAAGATAGGTCAAGGCACGGAAATAAAGCAGTTTTCGGACAGTGATGCGTAAACTCATCCACGTTTACAAGACCCATCTCAAGCTCTTCGATCAGATCGGTATGGACTTGTTCCCTGGGATTTATGGAGTAATCTCCCCAGAGAGGATGCCTGCCGTTCAGATCTCCAAGCAAGAGATAGGGGCCTCGGCAACCGTGCCACGACGCGGCGGAAGTCCCCCACGTTGAAGTCAGCTGACGGTGGAATGTACGCAGAAATGATAGTATACTTCCTATTCAGGTGCAGCTGCACAGACACTGCCGGAAAGGAGGTATCTAAAGAGAAAGGAAAAACGGAGACATCATGCCGGGTGTAAACCGCGCATCCCCCAGCCGAGCCAACCCGCGGTGGTGGGGTCGCAAGACCCTTATACCCATGGAGGGCAGGCAGGGGGGAAGCGCCTAGCATGGTCTCCTGCCAAAAAATAGCTAACGGGGAACGGGACGAGATGAGCCTCCACAGCTCCTTCCAGTTGGCCCGGAGTCCACGGCAATTCCATTGAAGGAATATGCCCTCCAGGCCTAGCTCGGAGACGCGGGGACCTCCTTAAATTGAAGACCCTCATAGGAATGGCCGTACAGTTCTAGGGGGCAGAACCCCCGGCGCTGTTGGCCGGACAAAGCGCTGAAGGCGCGGGCGCCTTCGAGGACTTATTGGGGGAGGTTGGGCTCGCCATGCGAGTCTTTTCCTCCCTCCGCCTCGAAACCTTAGGCAAGCGTTGTGGCTCGGAGGCGCGGGGCCCTCTTTTTGAGAAACCACCGTCTCTGAGCCACTCGCCACACCTCGGGGTGTGGGCGAAGGAGCCAAAGCTCCTTTGTTGCTGTCCTCCTTTTGGGGAACAGCTTTAGGAACCCCGAAAGATGGCCTAGCGACCATCTTCAGGGGTGTTGCCTCCTGTGAGTCTAACGACTCTGGAGGCGCGTGGCCGTTTCGCCTTACGGGAAACGGTCACGCTGGGGGAAGAGAGGGAAGCCCTGGTTTTAGCCGGGGCTGGGTATGAACCCTTTTTACCACCAGCTTTACCAGGGGAGTGCCCGGGTTGAGTAGAGCCCGCAGAAGGGCTCCGAATGGGCGCGGAAACAACCGTGCTTGTGTTCCTGGATGGGCCAGGAGCAGAGGGTGCCTTTTTAACTATTAAGGCATATGACGTCCCAGGCAGAGCCGGGCACGCCAGGACCAAGTCCTTAGCCTCGCGGAATTTGAGTCCTTCTTGGGCCTGAACGGCCAGGATTTCTTTCTAAAGGAGATATGCACCACAATGCTTCGAAGCAGCGGGGTCTGGCTCTCCGCAATTGAGACACGTGGCCACACACGATTTGGACTTATCGTGTGCGACCTTGGAGCAATTTACACAGACTTCGGGTGACCCCGACTTTGCACGTCTACATGAGCGATTCGTATGGCCGAAGTGGTGACAGTAATAGCACCGCCGCGGCAGTGGCACGAATGCCTTCACGCGGTAGCGGTACCAACCGGCACGCACCGACTCAGGGAGCTTGTCACAGTCGAACGTGACGAAGAGTGTAGGGGTGGGTCTCGAGGCCTCTCCCTGTTTTCTCATCACACGTTCGACCTTGACCGTCTCATGGTCGGCCAGCTCTAGGGTGATGTCCTTAATGGAGTAGTCAACGCGTTCCCTCGCCTAAACTACTCTTTTCACAAAGTTCATGGTAAAGTGCGGCGTCACACTCACCGGGGTGCCATGAAGTGTCCGAAGAGCACTTATCTTCGCCGCCTTGGCGGGATTCACCGCATTCGCCAGAAGGCTGCCGTCCGAGAAACGGGTCACCTTCGGCTCTCTACCAATTGCACTAGCTAATTCTCTCCTCTGATGGATCATGTTGCCCTTGGACAACATGCTGCCATCAGTGAAGGGAATAACGAGGAGGCGTTTGAAGCCAGCGAGTTTGAAAACCCCAGGTAGCCTCTGAATCAGGGGCCCCGTGTCATCGAGGCTCCGCCCTGTGCACTTTTGGGCTTTATCATGGTCAGGAGCTCCGTACCCAGGGGGGCAGAGGGGCCGGATGTGCCGATCTTGGCTTGGTCGCTTGCCAGAGTGTCAGCAGACCCATCCGTCCCCGCAGCCCCCGCGGATGGAGAGGAGCCCCGAGTCTTTTTAGTCTTTCTTGTCTTCTTTTTCTGTTTAGGAGAGGGGGGCGGGGAATGAACCCGCTTCTCACCTCCACCGGTAGAAGCCCCCAGGCCAGATGCTCCGGCCTCAGCCAGGTCCTTCCCTGAAATGAAGAAGGTCCTGGTGGTCGTAGGGGCAACATCCGGAGGAGATCCGCCCATCCTCCTTGTACTGCCTGAGAATTCCTAGCCGTTTGAGGAGGACCTTGCATAGGGGCGGATTCGGGTTCGGTGCTTGGCGCCGAGCCCGGATTCTCCCCCATGGAAGGCCCTACCGTCTGAGGCTGGGTTTCCTTAAGGACCATGTTTATTACAAGAGGGGCCTCCGGTTGGCCATTCCCTCCCAGGACATCGCAGGTCTCCTTGGCAGCGTCATGAGTTTTTTGTGGGGAGGCACAGGCCTTGACCCAGGCAAGGTTTAATATTCTTGCCAGCAGGTCCTTTGAGGCAAGCGACCGAAGGGGCCTGGCTTCCCTCTTCCCCCTAATGGGGTTTGCCCTACCGAGCCGCTTAGATGTGGAGCGGCTGGCTAAAGGGCTGCCTGCTGGCTTTCTTGGCAGTCCCCTTGGAAAGAACAGAGGGCACTGCCACAGGTAAGAGGGAGGTTCCCGAAAGCACCTCTAGAGAAGTGGGTGAGGGGGAGTCTCCTTCACCCGTAGGCGTAGGAGAAGAGTAAGCCTTCTCTCCGGTTGAAAAGATATGGAGGGTCCCCTGCGCAAGCACAGGTGGGAGGGCCTCCATTTTTTTGCTGGAGCTGCCCGAGGGCGGCTCCGTCGCTGTTTCAGGGGAAGTTGGGGGTTGGGGTTTTTTGGTTGTTTTTTCATACATGGGCATGGTGACCCTCTTTTTTATACAGGACGCAATAGATCATCACCTCTTGCAGTTGCCCGCACTGCAAGAGGTGCTTACAGGCCTGGCAGAGCCAGGCGCTGCCATTTCGGACCACCCCTCCCGCTTGGTGGCCTGGCAGTCCATTGGCGTGGCGGCTTCACCTTAAACTCTGCGTAAAAATGGATAGAATATGAAGAGGAGAGGAAAAGGGATGTGAGGAAGGTATGGGTGGGGATGAAGCAGGTTGTTAAAAAACCCGCATCCATAACCGGAGCTCAGGGGTTAGGGAACATTGTCCCCTTCCCCTTCAGCCCTTATCCGGGACGGTTGGTTTGAGAAGAAGGTCAGCATCTACCCTGTGAAATTAGAGGCTGACCCTTGGAAGTTGTGTGAGAGGTTGTATGAAAAGCGAGGAAATGAGTGTTTTTTGAAGGAAGGAGAAGAGGCTAAGCTAGGGTCGGACGGGGGAAATGAGTTTGAGGATCATATGTGAAATCATTGCCATGATGAAAATCGAGGCGAAAGAGAGTTGTTTTACGCTCTAGTTTGAGATGGAGTTACCGTTTGCAGCATCTAATTTAAGAGACTTGGCTAACTTAGTTTACACAATAAGACTCACTGATACCATGGTATCGGCTGCCACAGAGTCCACGAGTAACCGCGTCTTGGTGATGGGGTCAAGCAGACAAAGGCGGTGTTCTTTGTATCCGTTCCTCAAGCCCAAGCCTTAAAAGGGGAGGTGTTTAGATTCTGCTTCAGTTTTTTTAGCTTTTACGTGCGAGTAGCACTCATATGTTGATGTAATTTGGTTGAATTTAGGCAAGGCCTTATAGCGCCACACCAAAAATCAAATAATATGTTAAAGAGGGATTTCTTCTAATCTTTCTATTTCCATTGGTAAGATGCTAATGAATAGAAAACAGATAGTGGTTTAAACGGTCATAAGTCTAGGTGGGGGCCATTGCTTAGTGGTGTGCCTTAGGGATCTTTCCTTGGTTCAATGTTGCTTATATTTTATATTAATGATCTTTAAATTTTATCGCAGATTAAAGTTTCGACTCTTGCTAATGATACTAAAATAGCTCCTTTCCTGGCCAGTATAGAAGAGGTTTCTAATCTTCCGATTTATAAAAGCTTGTAGGTTGATTACATAAGGGCAGAGATAAAATTTATGCAGGCAAGTGCAAGGTAGCACAAATATAAATTGGTATCTATTTTACTACTAATCTGAACTCATTTAAGTTGCCTTTTATTTCTGATTATGGAGATATAGTTAAACATGATATCGGAGCTAATTTTCGCCTACAGCCGTTGAAATGCGACGTGAATAGAGACAACATCGGCAACTTAGTCTACCGATGTGAAATTTTTTTTTTTCGTAAATGAGGTTTCCACTCGGTTAGGTCTTAGCCATATGTAAGTTAATGTACATTGCTACAGGAAATATGGCTTTTAGTTACGATCTAAATGGTAGCTGCTTAAAGGAAATTGATGAATAAAAGGATTTAAAAACTATTGACTCAAGCGTTACTAAGATACATAAACATCGTCTTTAAAGCAGGAACAAAGCTAAGAAGTAGTTTGTTGACTATATAATGTTATATATAGTCATCGGGATATCTTTGCCTAAGCTCGAGTTTTCTGCCTCGTGCAAGGGTTGATTTAAAAGATTCAATATACGAATGCTAAGCTTATCACAGGATACTGTAAGCTAGGATATGAGGATAGAGTAAAGGAATGGAAAATGTTTTCTGTCAAGCGTAGATTGTTTAGTAATGATATAATTAATACATATAAGCTTTTCACAGATTAAGATCATACCTGTTAGAATATTTTAAGTTGTCTGGCGAGAAAAGAACAACGGTGTCATGTTAGGGGGGAAAATAAGCCATGATAGAAAAATGATGAGGAAGTAGTCTAGGTTGGATTTTGGATAAAAACCTTTGGGGGTTAAAGGGTAGTGAAGTTTAGGAAAGGTTATCCCAGTATGGTGGTTAGCAGTGACGCACTTATTAAATTTAAATCTAAGCTGGAGCACTAAATAGATACTTTAGGTATGATCTGATATTGACCGTTTGGTCTACTTAATTTTGGACAGATGGTTTTAGTTCTTTATCTTTGGCTGTTCACCTAAATAAGAGCCAGTGTTTTTTTGTGAACCAAACCATTCTTATGTACTTCTTATCTTTTGAAAATACCACAACTATAATCTCATAATAATATGTTACATATAAATTAAATTTTATTTCATAATATATATTATATAAAATAAAAAAAATTAAGTGACAACAATATAGGCAGCCTAAGACCATAAAAGAACCGACTGGAAATTGCTATCCATTTATCCATTTAATAAATATATTTATTGCAAACTCCTTTCATTTTACTCTTTACAACCTATATTTAACAAGTAAAGATAGTAGTACCAATGAATATAACAAAGATATGATTATATTTAATTAAACTCACACTTTAATATCTGTAGAACTTTATGAATTTTTCTCATTATACTGAAATTGTGATTTTTGCTAATGTGATAAATGAATGGTTCAATAAACTTCTATACAAGTTAGTAACCATAAGTAACGTAACGCACAATGATTAAAGATTTAGAATTATTCGAAATATTTTACGCATCTTCTGAAAATATCGGTATTGACCGCACCACACGAATTTAGTTTTGTATTTAGATCAACAAAATATAGATTGCAGCTAACAATGCATTTCGAATTATATTTAGCAAACCATAGAGCGCAGTCGCTAAAAATAAAAGACTTAAAGCAGTTTCATTATTTTGGCGTTTTTGAGAAAAATTAGATTCGTACGATATCGTCATCCTCCGTCTCCTTCGCTGCCTAAAAAAAACAACCTTGTTGGCATGAATTCCTTCATGAACGCAGAGTGTCAGTTTATATTTTACTTTATTGGCATCCTAAAATAAGAAAACGACATTTGGTCAATACAAAAGGGATATTATTATAAAGAATATAAAAAAGGGTTCTGGGTACACTTTTCTATCTTATTATGCGGATGATTATGAATTAAAGGTAAATCTGTACTGAATGGTTTGCATAACTAGAATCTAACCACTAATATATATATGGGGTGTTCGAAATTAATTTGAAAGTTTGCATAAAGAAAAATATACCCGTAATATCTTAGCCAAAATAAATGTATGTTTAAAAAGAACTAGATTCTAGTTGAGAGATAACAGCCTACTAAAAGTAAACGCCATCAGCCTCACCCCAGCCTCAAGACGACTCTGGGACTTGGCGCATGTGTTACAGGGAAAATCTTAGAACACCTCCTTGATCTTGGCCACCAGCTCGGCCTTGGGGTTTAAGGCAGAGTGGTTGGTATCTTTCTCAACCGCGCCCCATACATAGTGATCCATGGGATTACAATCGTGGGATCTAGGAGTCCAGAAATTCGGCCTGGTGAAACCGTAGAAATTTTCCAACAATAATTTTTCACTTTCTGCGGAGGTATGGCTTTCAAACAGCAATTCTCTTGATCCAGGGTTTCACCGCAATTTCCAGCAGCTCCTCATAGCCGTCTAAACTGAACTTATGCTCTTACTCAAAGCTGTTGGGCAATATGGCGTCATTCTTCCTGGAGACACACCCACAGACCATCACAGTTTGTGGAAACTTTTCCTCATGATACGTAGAACGTCACATGGACTATAGTTAAGCAACCTGTTCTTCTAGGTGTTGTGCAACTGGTACTGACAGAAGTTTTTTTTATCTGAAGGGAACTAGATCGCCTATGCCTTAACAGGAAGCTTCACCTTGTTCAGGATCTCCTCCTTTCCTTCGTCAAGCGGTTACCTTAGCCATGATTGCCATAATTTGTCCTTTGCATCTTTTATACAATTGGTAGCTTTAGATGTCGAAAAACTTCAATAAAAACAGACTTGACCTTGCTGTGACTTTGGCGGTCTTTTTTTTTTGTTGAGAGGGGGTGTATAAGTTCGCTTGGAAGAGTTCTTTTACGACGATTCATGATTTGCATGTCTTAGCCATAACTCAAGATTCATCCCCAAATATAACCTTGGAATTGAAGTTGATACCATCTCTGATGAAGTAGTCTCATGTTTAATGAAGCTAAGAAAAAAATTGAATTTTAAAGTATGGCAGTCCTACCATATGCAAAAAAGACCTTGCGCTGTTTGACGTTTATTTCATTTCATGCTTTTCGATGGTTGTCTCGAACACTCATAATTTTCAATTGATGTTTCTTGTTTCTAGAGATGTTTCTACCAGAAATCCGTTCTCCTTTTGGAAAAGGCATTGTAATCAAACATCCCTGAACTAATGATGAGTTCCTGCAGCTATCTTTTTTGTCTTGAATCAAAGTTCGATGCTGGTTCTTTGTATGATGAGATCTCCGGTTGGAAAATTGCAGAACTACCCCCAGCAAGACAAAACTGAATGTAACTTAACAATACTGACATTCATCTATTTTGCTTGCACTACTCGAATAACTGGGACTTTTGGGTAGCTACTAGAATCTAGGGTGCTGTGATTGGTAGCTCACGTATCTTTATGGGCTCTATTATCGTTACTCAATGAAGTAATGATATGTTTTTAGAAATAAGTTAGTGCACTCATAAGAGAAAGTTGTTCTTACCTCTTCCATGTCAAGATCTTTTCAACAAAAAGTCTTGCCTATACAAAGGTGAGAAAACCTGGCGAGGCGATGAAAAAACACATGCTCCGAAACTAGAACCGAGAGAATAAATCCTACATAGAGCTGTACTATTATTTCCCATGGGACCCAACAAAATATATACAGCCTATTTATTAACATTCAACAATGCCTTGATAAGTGTTGAGAGACAATATCCTCATGAAAATTGAAAGAATCCAGACATGCTTGTGTCAGATAGATCAAGTTCAATATAATCATTGCTTCATGGAAGAAAGCACAATTGTGTTTAATACATTAACCTCCTGGACAAGAGGGAGCATCCTGGCTGGCACTCTTTCATATATCTTGTTTTTAACAAAGAAATGATGCGATAACCAACCTAGAGACACTGTTGGTGAGTGCCATAAAAATCTCTTACCCTTTCGTTAGATGCACAGAGATGGGTCATCTGCGACCTATTTTTTTTATTATAACCTCAAGTTTCGAATCATTGATGCCATTTTGACCATTAAGGAAGAAATACTTCAGCAAACATAATGTGCAAATTCAAAAATGTCTACATGTGCTACATATAGCTTACGGCCCCCAAATATAAGGTGGTCCCCCATAAATTTGGATTGTATTGAGAAGCAATATGTCAATAACTATTAGAGCTAGGGACATGAAATTAAAACAAATGATAGATTAATCCTTTATCTATAAATACTTATTCCTTGAAAAGATCATCTTAAAGCAATTTAATGAGTCAATTAGCCTTAACAATTACAATTAATGTCAAAAAATGCGGTTTTTATTTTTGATTCATTTTCTAAGAAGGGGTTAGGAAGACCAAAAATTTTGGAGCAATGGCAATATTTGATTAGCTTACAGGCTGTGGTTGGCCATTACGGAGGGCATATTGAAGCATTCATTGAAATTTATTCAATTGAAATTTTAGACTTCTTTGAAGGTTTCAATTTATAAGATATAAAACCGCTAATTGACTCATTAAATGACTTTAAGACGATTAAAAGGAAATAGGAAATTATAGATAAAGGATTCATTTCATTTTTTTTTCATTTCCCTAACTGCAATGGTTATTGAGATATTGCTTCTCAAAAACGGTCTCTTTTTTTTTGGGGGGGGGGCACCCCATATAAGTAAACTAATATACGCAAAAGATCGTTGGTATTTCTTTAAAAAACAATGCATGGTAGTTGTTAATTAAATATTCAAGCTGTACGCCTAACAGTGAAGAAAAAGAATTGTTGCAATTATACTGGAACTTGTTCTTACCTAACTTGGGTGTCCTGATCGCAAATCTTAAGTCAGATTTTCTCTAAGCTACAAATCTTTTCTAATTCAACTCTGCTTTGACAAATTTGGACATGATTTGCATAAATTTCAAGATCTATATATGCAATTTATTGTCATGCTATTTTAAAATTATGCCTGAAACAACGGTTTATGCAAATATTCTATTTTTTCTCAGCAGTCTGTATATTCGTCGCAATTCCTACCACAATTTAAAAAAAAGGCAATTTTTAAAAGAAAATTAAGAGCGACCGCCTGCTAGGGTAAAAGTCACCGTACTCACACTACAGCCTAATACTAAGCTAGATTAAATAACGAATAATAACATGTAAATAACAAAGGTAACAAAAGAGGCTAAGACACGGGCTAAAAAACAAAACAAAACAATTAAAAAAACACAAGATCAGCAAAAAAGAAACAAGAAGGAATCGCGCTCTGGCTTTGGGGGTAGGCCCGCCTCCCCCTAGCGCAGAAACATGCAACGTAAAACAAAGTCAAATAAGGTGCAGGAGGCCAACCTCCTCCAAAATTTCATATAGTCCGAAAGTATGTGTGCACGAACCAGTCCCGAGTACAAGGTACTTACAGGTAGTAGCGACCCTGCTCCTTCCGTTACTGGGACAGGTAACATGTGCGAAGATCACCCAGACTGGGGCATTCAGCAGGGATGTGCCAAACAGTCTGGGGGACAACGCAGTTTTCACAATAAGGTGCAGGCGAGCGCTCCATCAAGAGGTACTGCGTCCCGCCATTGTGTCCAATTCGGAGATGAGAAAAAGCAACCTGAAGTCGTCGAAGAATTGTGTGGTAGATCCAAACTTCTTTGCTTAAAGAAATTGGCTCTCAGCACTCATTGTCGTCACAAACTGTTTCATCAAGCCAAGATTGAGATGGAGTGGAGGATGGGCCATACCTTCTTGGTCCAGTATTTGGCTCAAGCTTGTCTGTTCCACATGGGAACTTAGTAAAACATTTATGTTGGCTAGAGAGGAAGCTGACCATTTTTAGTTAAACACAAATGATCCAGTTCTGTTCTTGATATTTGAGAAGTCAATGAATATTTGCATGCCGTCATGGGTTTCTCACAAAGGCACCGATTGACTAACTTCGACCGCACCAAAAACATTATCATTATGCAAGAGGACACACTTGAGACTGGCCCTAGAGATATTTAAAAACAATCTCCTTTCTCTAGGTTTACACGAAGCAACACCTAATTCTGCTATAAGATCTAGGAGATTATGGTTCAAACAAATTGCTTGTCTCCTGAAAAAGCTCACAAACATCTAGGCCCATACTCTGAAATATGAGACTTTTGCAGAGCTGTTAAAGGTTTTTCTTTATATAGACTTGGAAGCTAATAACTCTCTACTTTCTTGGGGGTGCCAAATCACGTGTTAAGTCATTCAGTTTCGCATGACTAAAATTCTGAGGGGCTGATAACCGTTTCGCATTACTGTAGATGAGGAGTCCTTGAAATCTGAAACCAAAACTTCCTCAAAATGCGGAGTATGTCGAATTTCAGAAGGAATACTGGAAAAAAAGTTATTATGCCATTTTTTCTTGCCAACACATTTAGTGTTGACCAGACAAAAGTAATATTAAGTTATTTTATCCTTTGACTCAAGGCAAACAATTGTGACACCAAAAAAAGACCTTTTTGTTTTCCTTTTGTCGAATCACGAAGAATTTCCTTGCAATTATGACACACAGTCCATGGGATTATTTCTTGTCCTAGTTACCAAGGAACACGCTTAAATAAGTCCAATAGGCACCCCGCACAAACCTTGCTATATTACGCCTTTGACGAACAAGTGCGCATCAGCCACTGATGTATCAGAATTCATTAGAATTATTTATGTATTTATCTCTACCTGAAGAAGTCATCATAAGAACTGAAACAAAACATGAATAGAGTTAAATTCAGATACATCATCAATTTAAAATGGTATGAAACCTACAGCATACAAACAAAAACTGATTTTAGATTTGAAAATAGTTTAAATTAGCGTTGAAAAATTAATTAAGCTCATTTAAAATTCCTATACAACAGAAAATGAGAGAAAAAATATGTCCCTTTGTGTAATTTATTAAGAGTTCTGCATTTATTTTTAATTTCTTCTTTGCACTTCTTCACTTTTCCATGTTTAGGCTAATTCTTGTATATTCCTATGTGTGAAATACGAAACTATACAGAAGCTACAGGTGCATTTCAGGCTTTCCTAATACGGGCTTACCCAGGAGATATTTCAAAATAATTAATATTTTTTACGTTCAATGTGCCGACCATCAGGTGCATTGCTCAGTGGGATACTATTTAATGTTGGCTGAGGACCATAGATCGCTACAACATATGGCGGACTTCACTGAGCCCATACAAATCTCAGCCCATTTCCAGTCCCTAACCTGCATTCAATTCGCCCTTAATGGGAAATGGAGTCTCTACCAAGCCTGCTCATATCTTTCCAAAATAAAATAATGAGACAATTACGCTTAAAAATCGGATAGTTTTAATTAAAAACCGCTCCAGAAACTCAGGCATAATAATTGTATAATCCTTAGTAATTAATTTAGTGGAATATTCATACATTGTCCAATTACGTGATTTCATTATACTCCGGGATCTAAAGGATGGACAGAAATAGTAAGTATAATAGAGGAAAGCTAGAAAGAGTACTAAAGAGGCTTTCTATAATTCCATATGAAAATGGATGTCTTAGGAGGAGTACTCCACAAAGGCGTGCCTATACATCAGCATAAATCTTAGAAAATTTCTTGTTTGGATGATGCGGCTAATGCTAATGCAAGTCCAGGGACATCCTAGCTTCTGAGAAGAGCTTTGCTCTTTCGAAGAAACAAAATATATAATTCCGTAAATTAGGAAACTTATTTATTTGTTTTATTTCCTATTATATTTGTTTATATTTAGGAAATTAAAGAGATTCCTAATACTCTTGTCGATTAAAATAAAATATCTCACGTGAGTTTCGATGTCCGAACTGAACTAGAATCCAAATAGGGATTGAAGTGCATGGAAATTAGTTTGACCAATTAAATGATATGATTATTGACTGCATAAAACTGAATATTTATAAATTTGACTTTAAAGTGTATCATCGAAGAGATTGGATTTCTTCATCCAAGAGTGATATTTTTATTGATTAATTAGGCTTATTTTTGCTATTTTAAGCAAAGAGGCAAACTACTGCAAACATATGGGTATACATATATAAGTTCTCAGTAAGATATGATGCCCTCTGAAGTGTAATATAAATCAATTCCTAATATTTTGCCAAGCCAAACAGTAGAACGAACCTCATTTGCTGGTTTAAGGATTCATTTACTCAAAAGAGTTTGAGATGAAAAGATTTTATGAGACTTTAGAAGGTTTTTGAATAAATAAGCTAAAGTTTCAGACGGTGATAATCAATACAACAAAAAGGAAAATGTGTTGTTATCTGGCAAATTGCAGTTAGCTGCAGACCCTGTGTAAGTGGATGCAAAGTTTTTCACACAGAATTCATAATATTCCAAGCTTTTTTACCTTACACATTGAATAAAGACAAAATTTGTCCATACCATATTTACATAGTTTTATAGTCTTTATTTATAGCAAGTTCTAATTGATAAACTTGTTTTTAATGAATTTAATTGTGTACGAGTATCTAGCAAATTTTCCAAGAAATAAGTGATTTAATTTCAAAATTGACTGAATTGAGCATCATCATCGCGTTCCCCAGTCACCAGAAAAGGTGAGTCAACTAGAATTATAGCCACCAAAATTGCCCTCCTATCCCATCTCTTCATTCGCAGTTAAGGAAAACCTTAATTACTTGCGAATATAGAGACACCCCTTCGTGTAGATTCTCTTTATTTGGCTATCATCCCAGGTAGAGGCCTCCAGCAATCACCCAAGTAAATATATTCTATGCACATGTATGATGCAACAATAATATTGACTTGCTCTCAAATTATACTTCAATGACGGCACATATTCGAGCAAGCCTGAAGTGATGCTGATCATCCACGAAAAACAAGTAGCTGTATGAAATAGAGCTGTAAAATTGGTCTATTTGATGCAACTACTTGATGGCTTGGATGAGGAGCGTCCACCAGAGATACTCAATACAATGTCGAGGAATCAAACAATTCTAAGTTAACTGCATTATATTTTTCTTTTGATATTTATCTTCATGCACCATAAGAGACTCAAGGATTAGCATTACATTCCCTTTAGTCTTCAAATATTCTCAATTCTAACCTAATTCACAGATTTCTTTACATCTTAAATACAGCCTTGGGCAAAATTATGGGGGCAGGTATGAAAAAGTTAAGAATATGATTGAAACTTATTTATTCCATATTGGACATAATACAAATAAACATTTTTGCGTATATTCTATCAATAAGAAATATTCATGTGTCTTCTTTTTATTCATATACAAGTGATAATTGTTTGTTAAAAATGTCTCCGAAGAAACAGATTCCGGAAGCTCAAAGAGCTCAAATCATTGCATTGTCCAGGGAGGGATTAGACCATGTCACAATTGCCAGAAAATTGCCGGAAAATGTGTTAATGACTTGTGTGCCATTAGCCCAAACAGAAATAGTGTGCCATTAGCAACTCTACAGATTGTTTCAGGTTCCATTTCATTTTGTTTAGCTTGTCACTCACGCCAGATTCACTCAAGTTATTTTTCCAGATTGTTTCCTGCGGTTTCATTTTGTTTAGGATGTGTCCTACCTTATATATACTGGGCTTCTTGCCTAGTTTCTACATTATTAGTTGAAAATGGCATCTTGCCGAAACTAGTCCGATAGTTATAAATATAATATTGATTCAAATATTGTGGTTTACCATTATCTTTCATATATATATATATATATATATATATATATATATATATATATATATATATATATATATATATATATATATATATATATATTGCCAATTTGTCTTGGAATGTTTTCCATTTTTAAAATATATATAGCAAAGATAATGCTGAAATGTTTAACAATTTCTCAGTTTTATGCCACGGTAAACTATACTAACATAAAAGGGATCTATCAAAATCTATCTCTTTAGGTAAATTAGACGGATCCCTTGAGTGTTATCTACCAGTTCGAGGCCGGGGCTGTCCGTCTGGACCTAAAGCAGTGTCAGTTGTCTAATTCTGCGATATCTCAAACGTACCAATTTTTCTTGGAAATTTCTCCATTTAAGTCATTTAGTTACTTTTAGTTATAATTCTAAGATCAACATATTTTCAAACGTCATCCTATTACATTTCTCACTAAAATCCTTATAATTTAGTCATTCTATGATCTTCACTAACGTTTCTAACATTCATAACTTTGTTATGGTAGTTTGTATCATTTTGGCACATTGCATATGTGCAATTCCACCCCAGGAATTCTAATATTAGACCCCCATATCATCACCAGACACACCGTTACCTTATTTTATTTCGAATTTTCTTTCATTCTCCTCGTCACACATGTCATTAACACTACTTATTCAACAATTCCTCATCACACTTACTCTCTATCACTTAAATCGGGTAATGACATTCTCTAACCTAGACAACACCTAGTCTTCGCTACTGCCCATGCTTCTTGCCTTTAATTCTCGCAACACACCAGCAATGAAGATATTAAATAGCCATAACAGCATCATACACCTTTGCCTAACATTCACTTTCTCCACCTTTCACCTAAATGTATGCCTTCCTTTCAAAATAAATTTATTTCCCCCTCTCTAACGTTTACTTTCCACTCCTTAGATTCTTATGAAATGCCCTAGCACTTTAGTATTTACTAAGCCATGCACTTCCAAAGATTTATAAAAGCAGCACACACCTTACCTTTCATATTCACTCCTTTCTCAGCAACCTATAAATTGAACTCTACAATTCTTCCTCTCATTCACCCAACTCACTGGTACTTATTCGTCCGTATACAGCAAAAACCTTATCAATCGATACCAAATTCCTACTTCTTTAGTCGTGTCATAAAATCAACTCCTTTTTAGCCTCAATTCTATAATTGCAAGCTTCATACACCATAGTCAATCATACCTTCATACTTACAAATCTAATGTGAGGTACTTGCAAATAACTTCTCAATATCATCTCGCAAAGCCTCTAAGTAGCCAATTTGTGTATATATTCCATCCGTTCAAGAAAGCTTCAACAAGCCGTCCAGGCCCCAACATTTAAGATTGATGGGATTTGTTATTGTCTTTACCATTTTTAAATTTCTTCACTATTCCTCCTCTTAGTATTAATCCAGCGTTTTTCTTAAACTGTCTCACCCTCTTTCAGCACTAAACTAAATACCCCAGTCGAATAAAAGTTCTCACTTTTCTTATTTAAAAAGAAATGTAAATATCGAATATTCAGTAGAAAACTCAATACCTTCAAAGTGCGAAATTACTTTCAATCCAAATCCATAAAAATCCTTGGTCTGTGAAGTGAAGGATCAATGTGTGGATTATATTGATTCCTCGCAATCCGCTAAATAAATAGAAGTCTTTTTGCCAAAATATGCGAAATGGATTTGAATAAATATGTGAAACGAAACGTGTTATATCTCAGCAACGTTCACTTTGGTTTTGTGATGGTGAAAAGGTTAATTTAAAATGCTAAATGCCAGCCACTACACCAGCAGATGGAAAATTTACTTTGTTGAGAAAGAAAGATGCGTTGCAGATATTTGTACGAAAATACGAAAATTTTCACGGACCCTTTAGCAAGTTTGATCGATATAGAATTAATGGATTTTTTATAATAAAACAAAACTTGCAAAATAATTGAATTCACCTATCAACGGATGTAAGAGAGTGAAAGATTGAACGATTGAAGAGGAAATAATAAGAGGAGCGTCTAATCACGCGTGCCTTATGTATAGTTCATGAGGCAAATGAGTCTCATTTAACCTTATTCAATTGTCCTGTTGATATTCTCCTCCAAGTACCATCGCACACTCTCAAATCATCACCTCACATGCTCTTTACGATTCAAATATTCTTAGTTCTAACCTCATTCACGTCTTTCTTTACATCTTATATAAGTTATAAATGTGAGGAAGGATTCGTGATATTACCGCCTAGCTAAAAGAAATAATGGAGGGATTTAAGGGGATGGGTTGTTCAAAGTAACTGAATAAAATACTCGTTCTCTCTCTTTAGAGGGCGCAAACTAGTCGGCTAAAACCAGAATCCACCCATCGACCAATGAATTCCTTTCGGATTCCTATGAAAATGTGTTGATTTACATACATATGTATTGATTCAGGACTTATTGGTGCAGATTTAGGGTAGATCATATACGTTAAATTAGCTCGCAATACTCTGGTGTTATTTACATATATGTATGTGTTCCATATATCACTACTCAAAGTTTCATGGTCCTTGAATTCTAGCGTTCTATGGACAACTTAATTGAGGAAAGAAAATATTCCGCTTTGGATTTTATTAAAAATTCAGCTATTTACCACTATGGTGACCAAATATTTATTTAGGTAATACTTCAGTTTAGGGGCGCATGATAGGGGGCACTGCTTCTGGGCAATAATTTTCGGCTACAATCTCGGCTTTATGAGGCCAGACGGTAGCTTCAAAGGGGCCAATCACGGCGGTGTATTTGCTTTGCTAATTTTTTTTCTTTCTTAATTATTAGTAAATGCCTGCACTTCTACTTAAATATATTATTTAGTAATATAATGATTTTTTATAATTACTAATTTATTAAACTTTGTATGTTTCTTTTAACTATTTTTGTGAAACTAAGCTATTAATTTCACACACTGGCAACCTTAATTCAACCTTATTTAAAACATTGGCAACCTGAAACCAAGCAGTTAAAAAAGCACGAATCCTGTGAATATGGTTTGTTCGACTTTAATACGACTTGTGTTAATTCCTCGGTTAATTTAATATATTTTTCTATAGATCCCGGGCTCATTTAAAAGAAGCATGGCTCAATAATAATAGTGAAAAGTGGAAATGGGGTAAACCTGAAGATCTGCGTCACGCGCTCGCCTCTGCTGTTCCCCAGTCCTGGTCGCATAATATTTCGTCCATATTCCAATATGTTTCACCTTTTTTGAGTAAATTCAAGGGGAGTGCTCGTGGAGGAGATATTATTTTGGTGACAATAGCCTAAATTAGGTGGCGCTATTGTCTTTGTTATTTTGATAAACGTGCGATCGGCTCTGCACGTTTATCGAAATAATACTGACGATATCGCCGCCTACTTTAGGCTATTTCCGCCCAAAATTATGATTTTTAGTTACTTTCAAAATGAGGAGCTTCGCCTTATGACGTCTGACGCCGAATTATAGCGCATAACTGTAGCCCAGAAACAGCGCCCCCTATCGTGCACCCCTAAGCTGAAGTATTACCTTTATTTAATGCAATGAACTGCGTTATTTGTTTAAGAGTATGTTATTAGGAGGAAGAACAGACAGGGCAAAAATCAATACGAGGGAATGGAAAGAAAAATCACGGAGAAAAGGATTCTTAGGGCAAATTTGTGTATTACACTGGCCAACAAATTTTAACGTTTTTTCTGATAACTTAAGTTTGAGACCTGTTCTTGGAAAATTCGGGGTCACTGAGTTCAAAAATGGCAATAGTTTTCTTCTATCACGTCAAGTTTTTTTTATTTATGCGCTGGTCCATATTGGTCCTATTCATAGTAGCAGGCTATCTTTTGACCAAGTGAACAGAAGTGGAGGCGTTTGGCATTATTCTTATTTTATTTTATCTAAGTATTTAGACTTCTCTTTATGCGCATCTAGATATATAAAGCAAATGTGTATAATATAATTGTGTTTATTCAGATTTGTTTTATGAAATGACATTCAGTAGTATAGCGTCATTACGAAGGAAATGTTTGAATTCCCCTGACTCGTTTTGTTATATATGTAGTTGTTTTACTGCACCAACTCAGAGAATGAACATTAGTATCTTTGTAAAAAGAGCATACTTGGTTTACTTTAAGATTAAATTAGGTGATCAGGATAAACCGTGGGCCCCACACAATGTTTGTTAATCAGATGTCAAAAGTCTACGCCAAAGGACATAGAACAAAAGGAAAAAACTAGGAGTTGGCATTCCTATGGTGTGGTGAGAGCCAAAAAAACATGTAAACGATTGCTACTTTTGTCTCACAAAGACTTCTGGTTATAGCAAGAAAGCGCGAGATAAAATAAGTTACCCAAAACTTGATTCAACAATTCGTCCAGTGCATCATTCACATGAAATTCCAGTACCTGTATTCAAGGGACTTTCTTAACTAGTCGATGTGAGTGATATACGTCAATCTGATGTAAGCAATCAGCTTGACAGCGATCCAGACTTTGTACATACATCCACACAAGAACGTGGAGACTTCAGCCAATTAGAACTGAATGATTTAGTTAAAGACATAGGCCTGTCAAAAGAGTTAGCAGAAGTGTTAACTTCTAGGATTTTTTTTATAGAGCCCATCTGGCAACTGCCCACTTGGGCATAAGTTGCCGAAAACACGACAGCCTAGAACTAGGCTACTTTAAAATAAAAATGTGAAAACATAATGATAAAAATTGGGAAAACGTAACAATTCTGAAGCAATAACAAAAGAAAAAATAATAGAACCTTCTTAAATAAAGATGAGAAGCCCGGCCTCCCCCCAAAAGTCTAAAAGTCCACCAGTCAATGTGCACGAACTCGTCCCGAGTACAAGGGACAGGCGGTAGCGACCTCGCCCATCCCGGTACCGGGACAGGTATCGTGCGCGAAGATCACCCAGACTGGGACATTCGACAAGAGTGTGCCGAACAGTCTGGGAGATTACGCAGTCGTCGCAATAGGGCGCTGGTGAGCGCTCTATCAGACAGCGATGCGTCACACGAGTGTGCCCGATTCGGAGACGAGAGAAAGCGACCTGAAGCCATCACGGCATTGGGGGATAGGTCCATGGGAACAGTCGCGGCGCAATGGCACGCAACTTTAAGTTCCCTTCGACCGTCTCACATCTTCTTTGGCAAGCAGTCCGAAGAGCTGCCCGTATTCCTGCCATGTAGTCGGTGTGAGGAAGAGCGAAACGCTGGTTCAGACACAGAGTCCTCGCGGACTCTTTGGCACCCTCATCAGCGCGCTCATTCCCCGCAATTCCTACATGTCCAAGAACCTAGCAGAAGATAATCTCGACATCTGCTGGGCTCGGCAAAACCGTGGTATCACGGATATCGCGAACCAAGAGATGCAGAGATTCCAATGCCCCGAGAGCACTCAGGGCGCTTTGTGAGTCACTATAGATCACGATCCAAGCCCGGAACCGAACACGTCGCGTAATCTCCCGTACCGAGTGGTGTATTGCCACCAGCTCAGCCATGAAGAAAGACGCAGCGCCTGAGAGCCCCGCTGAATTCAAACAGAGGGAATACGGCGTGGAAGCTAACCCCCTCTTGACACTTTGAGCGATCCGTATACACTGGCACGGTTCCAGCGTGACACGATGTGTGCTCCAAAAAGGTCGAACACAATACTCCCGGTGGCGTACAAGCTTTAGGAGCAGAGGCATGGCGACAAATAGCCAAATGTGGAACCCTCCAGGGTGACGTCCTGGGCAGAACCAGGGGCGCCACCTGCCCGAGAGCTATATCTACCTCTCGAAGGTGTTTCCTGGCCCTAAACCCAAAGGGCTTAGGGTGTGACTGGCGTCTCTCGGCGGCATAGGCACCATCGAGATCAGCGGCGGATGCAGTGAGAGCTGTTGGCGACTGAGGGAGGCACCGGGCTCGCGCGTACAGGCGAGTGATGCACTGCACGCGGCGCAGAGCAAGTGGCATCTCCCCAGCATCGACAAACAGGCTCTCAATGGAGGAACTGGGGAAGGCACCGGTCGCAAGGCGAAGGCCGGTGTGGTGGATTGAATCCATCTTCCGCAATAAACGCTCGGCTGCGGATGCATAAAACTCGCATCCGTATTCGAGCTTCGAGCGAACAAAGGATCGATAAAAAAGTAAGGCAGTAGCCCTTTCAGCGCCCCAAGCGCTTAACGTCACGGAACGGAGAATGTCCCTGGCACGGGTACAAGAGACCCTAAGGCTGCGAATATAAGCCTCCCAGGTGAGGCGTCGGTCAAATACAAGAACAAGGAAACGGTGCGACTCAGCCAGATCCAGACGCACCGTATTAAGAAACAAATCTGGGTCGGGGTGAAGCGGTGGATGGCGGCAGAAGTGCACCACCTTGGTCTTGGCCAAAGAAAACCGAAACCTGTGCGCTTCGGCATAGCGAGAGACGCGGTTCAATGCCTGTTGGAGTCGACGCTCCAGAGTTGGCATCTGGGCCGCGCCAAAAGAGATCGAAAGGTCGTCCACGTAGAGCGTAGCGAGAACATCTTCCGGCAGCACCGAGGTGATGCCGTTGATGCTCAGGGCAAAGAGTGTGACACTGAGGACACTTCCCTGCGGGACACCCTCTTCCTGCTCCTTTGGGACGGAGAGGGCTTTCTCCACTATTACGTGGAATCGACGATCTTGCAAAAATTCAGATATAAACATTGGGAGGCGTCCCCTCGCCCCTATCGGTGGGAGAGTCTCCATGATACCGTATCGCCATGCGGTATCATAGGCCTTCTCCATATCGAAAAACACCGTGGCGTAGTGCTTTCTACGAAGGAAAACCTCGCAGACGGCATTTTCCAGTCGGAGCAGAGCATCCGACGTGGAGTGGAACTTGCAGAAGCCGCACTGCGCGGAAGACGATTGCCTCCGCTGTCCAGGAAAAAGGCTAATCTAACATTTACCAATTTCTCCATCAACTTGCACACGCAAGAGGTTAGAGAGATTGGGCGGAAACCAGTCGGAGTAGAGTAATCTCTCTCCGGTTTGCAAAAGGCGAGCACAGTAGCGATTCGCCAGGAGTCAGGGAGAAGACCTTCCACCCAGATCCTGTTGAACAAATCTAACAGAAAGGCCATGCCTCGCTCACCCAGGTGTCGAAGCATGGCGTACGGGACATCGTCCGGACCATGGGCGGTGTCCGCGTACGAAGCTAGAGCGGAATGCAACTCACTCACAGTAAACTTGTCGTTGAAGGGTTCTCCGCCTCTAGCGGTAAAGTCCAGCCAGCGGCCTTCCGCGACATCACGACGTGCATTAAAACCTGGCGGAGCAGCATCCCGGCTAGAGAATGCGGAATTTATTTTTTTTTATTTAAGGGGCTATTTGGCGACTGCCGACTTAGGCATAAGTCGCCGTAAACAAACATCCTAGTTCTAGGCTACGTTAAAAAATTGAACAAGAAACAACAATAAAAAGAAAAACCAATAACAAAGCAATAAAAACAATAACAAACAACAATTAAACCAGGTTAAATGAAAGGGAGAAGGCCAGGAACCCAGCAAAAGATAATCTCGACATCTGCCCAGCTCACCAAAACCGTGGCGTCACGGATTTCGCGAACCAGGGGATGCGGAGATTCCAATGCCCCGAGAGCACTCAGGGCGCTTTGTGAGTCGCTATAGATCACAATACGGTCTCCCCCACCGGGCAAGTCGCGTAATCTCCCGTACCGAGTGGTGTATTGCCACCAGCTCGGCCGTGAAGACAGACGCAGCGCCTGGTAGAGCCCCGCTGACTTCAAACAGAGGGGATACGGCGTGGAAGCTGACCCCCTATTGGGACTTGGAGCCATCCGTATACACTGGCACGGTTCCAGCGTGACACGATGTGTGCTCCAAAAAGGTCGAACGCAATACTCCCGGCGCAGTACAAGCTTTGGGAGCAGAGGCGTGGCGACAAATAGCCAAATGTGGTACCCTCCAGGGTGGCGTCCTGGGCAGAACCAGGGGCGCCACCTGCCTGAGAGCTATATCTACCTCTCGAAGGAGTTTCCTGGCCCTAAACTCAAAAGGCTTAGGGTATGACTGGCGTCTCTCGGCGGCATAGGCACCATCGAGATCAGCTGCGGATGCAGTGAGAGCTGTTGGCGACTGAGGGAGCCGCCGGGCTCACGCGTACAGGCGGGTGATGCACTGCACGCGGCGCAGAGTGAGTGGCATATCCCCGGCATCGACCAACAGGCTCTCAATGGGGGAAGTGCGGAAGGCACCGGTCGCAAGGCGAAGGCCGGTGTGGTGGATCGAATCCACCTTCCGCAATAAACGCTCGGCTGTGGATGCATAAAACTCGCATCCGTATTCGAGCTTCGAGCGAACAAAGGATCGATAAAAAAGTAAGGCGGTAGCCCTATCAGCGCCCCAAGCGCTGAACGTCACGGAACGGAGAATGTCCATGGCGCGGGTACAAGAGACCCTAAGGCTGCGAATATGAGCCTCCAACTTAAGGCGTCGGTCGAATACAAGACCAAGGAAACGGTGCGACTCAACCACATCCAGGCGCACCCCATTAAGAAACAAATCTGGGTCGGGGTGAAGCCGTGGATGGCGGCAGAAGTGCACCATCTTAGTCTTGGCCAAAGAAAACCGAAACCTGTGCGCTTCGGCATAGCGAGAGACGTGGTTCAATGCCTGTTGGAGTCGACGCTCCAGAGTTGGCATCTGGGCCGCGCCAAAAGAGATCGAAAGGTCGTCCACGTAGAGCGTAGCGAGAACATCTTCCGGCAGCACCGAGGTGATGCCGTTGATGCTCAGGGCAAAGAGTGTGACACCGAGGACACTTTCCTGCGGGACATTCTCTTCCTGCTCCTTTGGGCCGGAGAGGGCTCCCCCCCCACCCGTACGCGGAATCGTCGATCTCGCAAAAATTCAGATATAAACATTGGGAGGCGTCCCCTCGCCCCCATCTAGTGGAGAGTCTCCATGATACCGTATCGCCATGCGGTATCATAGGCCTTCTCCAGATCAAAAAACACCGTGGCGTAGTGCTGTCTACGAAGGAAAGCCTCGCAGACGCAGCAGAGCGTCCGACGTGGAGTGGAACTTACGGAAGCCGCACTGTGCAGAAGACAAATGGCCTCCGCTGTCCAGGAAATAGGCTAATCTAATATTTACCAATTTCTCCATCAACTTGCACACGCAAGAGGTTAGAGATATTGGGCGGAAACTGGTCGGAGTAGAGTGATCTCTCCCCGGCTTGCGAAAGGCGAGCACAGTAGCGATTCGCCAGGAGTCTGGGAGGAGACCTTCCACCCAGATCCTGTTATACAAATCTAACAGAAAGGCCATGCCTCGCTCACCCAGGTGTCGAAGCATGGCGTACGGGATATCGTCCGGACCATGGGCGGTGTCCGCGCAAGAAGCGAGAGCGGAACGCAACTCACTCACAGTAAACTTGTCGTTGAAGGGTTCTCCGCCTCTGGAGGTAAAGTCCAGCCGGCGGCCTTCCGCGACATCACGACGTGCATTAAATGCTGGCTGAGCAGCATCACGGCTAGAGAATGCGGAAAAAGCGATCGCTAAGGATTCCGCCACCGACACGGGGTCCGAGATTGCGGTCCCATTCTCCTGGAGAATGGGAGGGGGGTCCTGCGAGAACTTGCCCCGAATCCTTTTGACTCGCTTACACACCTCAGCTAAAGGGGTCTTCCCGTTAAGTGAAGACACGTATGCCCGCCAAGAAGAGCGGCGGGCGTGCTTTGAAATATACCGGAACCTAGCCCTAGCCCGACGAAATTCAGCGACAGTGAAATCGTTCGAGCGGCGCTTATAGCGCATGTAGGCATAACGCTTCTGTTTGAGGGCCGTCTCACACTCGGCCGTGCAAAACGGCCAGACGTCCCGTTAAGTGAAGACACGTATGCCCGCCAAGAAGAGCGGCGGGCGTGCTTTGAAATATACCGGAACCTAGCCCTAGCCCGACGAAATTCAGCGACAGTGAAATCGTTCGAGCGGCGCTTATAGCGCATGTAGGCATAACGCTTCTGTTTGAGGGCCGTCTCACACTCGGCCGTGCAAAACGGCCAGACGTCCTAGGAATAGTAGTCAGGCATACGGCGATGAGGTTGCCGGAGAAGAACTCAACGGCCTCATCTACCGACCTAAACTCCTCGACTGAGATAGAGAATTCAGTCATTTCCTGAAATGCAGGCCACCGCGCCCGCGCCAAGCACCACCGAGGTGGTCTCTCAGGCGGCAGTTGCCCTGAAAATGATATTTGAATGGGAAAGTGATCACTACCATGGAGGTCATCGACCACCCCTCAATCAAAATCAGGCTGTGCATCCGAAGAGCACAAAGATAGGTCAAGGCAAGAAAATGAAGCGGTTCTCGGACAGTGATGCGTAAACTCATCCACGTTTAGGACACCCATCTCAAGCTCTTCGATCAGATCGGCAAGGACTTGTCCCCTGGGATTTATGGTGTAATCTCCCCAGAGAGGATGCCTGCCGTTCAGATCTCCAAGCAAGAGATAGGGCCTCGGCAACCGTGCCACGACGCGGCGGAAGTCCCCCGCGTCGAAGTCAGCTGACGGTGGAATGTACGCAGAAATGATAGTATACCTCCTATCCAGGTGCAGCTGCACAGCCACTGCCTGAAAGGAGGTATCTAAAGAGAAAGGAAGAACGGAGACATCATGCCGGGTGTAAACCGCGCATCCCCCAGCCCGGCCGTCCCGCGGTGGTGGGGTCGCAAGACCCTTATACCCCGGGAGGACTGGCAGGGGGCACGCGCCTAGCATGGTCTCCTGCAAAAAAATAGCTAACGGGGAACGGGACGAGGCGAGCCTCCGCAGCTCCTCCCAGTTGGCCCGGAGTCCACGGCAATTCCATTGAAGGAATATGCCCTCCAGGCCTAGCTCGGAGGAGACGCGGGGGCCCTCCTCGAATTGAAGACCCTCACGGGAATGGCCGTACGCTTCCCGGGGGCAGAACCCCGGGCGCTGTTGGCCGGACAAAGCGCTGGAGGCGCTGTCGCCTTCGAGGACTTATTGGGGGAGGTTGGGTTCGCCATGCGAGTCTTTTCCTCCCTGCGCCTCGAAACCTTAGGCGGGCGCTGCGGCTTCGGTCCCGGGGGGCCCTCTTTTCGAGGAACCAACGTCTCTGAGCCACTCGCTCTACCTCGGGGCGTGGGCGAAGGAGCCGAAGCTCCTTTGTTGCTTTCCTCCTTTCGGCGGACAGCTTTAGGAACCCCCGAAGATGGCCTAGCGACCATCTTCAGGGGTGTCGCCTCCTGTGAGTCTAACGACTCGGTGGAGGCGCGTGGCCGTTTTGCCTTGCGGGAAACGTTCACGCTGGGGGAAGAGGGGATAGCCCTGGTTTCAGCCGGGGCTGGGTATGAACCCTTTTTGCCGCCAGCTTTACCAGGGGAGCACCCGGGTTGGGTAGAGCCCGCAGAAGGGCTCCGAATGGGCGCGGAAACAACCGTGCTCGTTGGCCTGGATGGGCCAGGAGCAGAGGGTGCCTTTCGAACTACTGAGGCATATGACGTCCCAGACAGAGCTGGGCGCGCCAGGACCAAGTCCTTAGCCTCGCGGAATGAGAGTCTATCCTGAGCCTGAACGGCCAGGATTTCTTTCTCCAGGAGAAATGCACCACATTGCTTCCAAGAAGCAGGGTGCGGCTCTCCGCAATTGACACACTTGGCCACACACGATTTGGACTTATCGTGTGCGACTTTTGGAGCAATTTACACAGACTTCGGGTGACCCCGACTTTGCACGTCTACATGAGCGATTCGTATGGCCGAAGCGGTGACAGTAATAGCACCGCCGCGGCAGTGGCACGAATGCCTTCACGCGGTAGCGGTACCAACCGGCACGCACCGACTCAGGGAGCTTGTCAGAGTCGAACGTGACGAAGAGTGTAGGGGTGGGTCTCGAAGCCCCTCCCTGTTTTCTCATCACACGTTCGAGCTTGACCGCCCCATGGTCGGCCAGCTCTAGGGTGATGTCCTCAATGGAGTAGTCAATGAGTTCCCTCGCATAAACTACTCCTTTCACAAAGTTCATGGTAGAGTGTGGCGTCACACTCACCGGGGTGCCATCAAGTGTCCGAAGAGCACTTATCTTGGCCGCCTCGGCGGGATTCGCCGCATTCGCCAGAAGGCTGCCGTCCGAGAAACGGGTCACCTTCGGCTCTCTACCAATTGCACTAGCTTATCCTCTCCTCTGATGGATCATGTTGCCCTTGGACAACATGGTGCCATCAGTGGAGCGAATAACGAGGAAGCGTTTGAAGCCAGCGGGCTCGAAAACGCCAGGTAACCTCTGAATGAGGGGCCCCGATGTCATCGAGGCTCCGCCCTGTGCATTCTTGGGGAGGGGTAGAGGGGCCGGATTTGCCGATCTTGGCTTGGTCGCCTACCAAAGTGGCAGCAGACCCATCCATCCCCGCAGCCCCCGCGGATGGAGAGGAGCCCCGAGTCCTTTTCGTCTTTTTAGTCCTTTTCTTTTTTGGAAGGAGGGCGGGGAACGAACCCGCTTCTCACCTCCGCCGGCAGAAGCCCCTAGGCCAGATGGACCGGCCTCAGCCAGGTCCCTTTCCAAAATGGAGAAGGTCCCGGTTGTCGTAGGGGCACCTGTCGGAGGAGATCCCTCCCCTCCTTTTACTGCCTCGGAGCCCTCAGCCATTTGAGGAGGACCTTGCATAGGGGCGGATTCGGGTTCGGTGCTTGGCGCCGATCACGAATTCCCCCCCATGGAAGGCCCTACCGTCTGAGGCTGGGTCTCCTCAAGGACCATGTCTATCACAGGAGGGGCCTCCAGTTGGCCATCCCCTCCCAGGACATCGCAGGTCCCCTTGGCAGCGTCATAAGTCTTGTGTGGGGAGGCACAGGCCTTGACCCCGGCAAGGTTTAATATTTTTGCCAGCAGGTCTTTTGAGGGGAGCGACCGAAGGGGCCTGGCTTCCCTCTCCCCCCTAAGGGGGTTTGCCCTACCGAGCCGCTTCGATGGGGAGCGGCTGGCTAAGGGCTGCCTGCTGGCTTTCTTGGCAGTCCCCTTAGAAAGAAAAGAGGGGACTGCCTCTGGGAAAAGGGAGGTGCTCGAAAGCACCTCCAGAGAAGGGGGTGAGGGGGAGTCCCCTGCACCCGTAGGCGAAGGAGAGGAGTAAGCCTCCTCTCCGGTTAGAGAAATATGGAGGGTCCCCTGTGCAAGCACAGGGGAGGGGACCTCCATTTTTTTTGGTGGAGCTGCCCGAGGGCGGCTCCGTCGATGAGCAAGGGGGAGTTAAAGGGGTTTGAGGTTTTATTGATTCATCCATGGGCATGGTGACCCTATTTTTGACATGGAACGCAATAGCTCATCACCTATTGCAGTTGCCCGCACTGCAAGAGGTGCTTACAGGCCTGGCAGAGCCAGGCGCCGCCATTTCGGACCACCCCTCCCGCCTGGTGGCCTGGCAGTCTATCGGCATGGCGGCTCCACTTTAGACACGGCGTAAAAAATATAGGTTGTGAAGAAGAGAGGAAAAGGGATGTGTGTAAGGTATGGGTGGGGATGAAGCAGGTTGTTAAAAACCAGCCACCCCAGACCGGAGCTCAGGGGTTAGGGAACATTGTCCCCCACCCCCTCAGTCCCGATGCGGGACGGTTGGCTGAGAGGAAGGTCAGCATCTACACTGTGAAATTAGAGGCTGACCAGAGAAAGTTGTGGGAGAAGTTGTATGAAAAGCGACGAGGTAGGGGAGAAATCGGGCTATCTGAAGGAAGGAAGAGAGGCTAAGCTGGGACCGGACGGAGCGCTGGATCCCGTCAGCACGGCGGCCAGGATGGCAAATCGCCGCGCCCCTTACGGGGGGTATACTTTAAAGACTGAAAGAGTTCACAGAGGTTTAAGATATCACTTAAACAAATCTGAGTAAGAGAAAATCGGAGAGATTAACATTGGAGGTCAGAAGTAAAAACCTAGGTAAATAAGTACATTTGTACAAGAAAAAATTACAAGAAACGTACAGGTACATAAAGATACAAAAAATACAATTAATTTCTCATATATATATATATTTATATTCATTTTTTTTATATTTATATGAGGAAAACTCACAAAGTATCGTGTGAGTAAGCAATAAATGCAACAAAGCCCACGGAGAAAATTAATACGAGGATTCCAAGTACTTTCGAACTTTATTTCGAGTTCTTTATCAAGGAATAACAAAAGTATTAAAAATTGTAATATATATAAGGATGATATAAAGGAGAGGGAACGCACACAAAAAAGCAAAAACCCAATCAACAAAATGAATTAATATGAAATGGAAACATTAGGAGGAGCAAAGAGAGAATAAAAGGAATATCAATACAAACTAAGATCATTAAATCATGTAAATTCAAATGACTAAAGATTGACAAGAGGATTACAATACCGCCTAAGCAATTAGGGAGGGAGAAAATCTGAGCGAGAGATTAACATCAGAGGTCAGGATTGAAAAACCAAGGTAAAATAAATACAAATGTTCTAGAGACTTGACTCTAACGAAAATAAATACAGAGACATAAACATAAGGCCACATAGATGCACACAAAAAAAAATAAATAGTTTTTTAAGAATAATATCAATAATTAGTGTTAAATTAAAAGTGTCGACAGTGCATTGTGAATATAATTTAAAAAGTAACCATCAAGTTTATATAAACCAGGACTTGAATTAAAATTTGGGAATTTACTAATAAAGGTCAATTAAATGATATTTCGTGAAATTGTATTGTTATTATGACATATGATTTTAGCAGAATTCCAATCAATATTGTGATTAATATACGACATATGAACATAAAATGAACTGCTTTGTTTACCACGACGGACATTATATTTATGCTGAAAAATTCGTGTTTTTAAAACATTTACCTGATTGGCCAAAGTAATATTTAAAGCGATCGATACATTATACGCAATATACATTACCAATAGGGGGAGGGGCGTTCTTCACTAATAGTTTAGAGATAGTATGATTATAGTTAAATACTACACAAATGTCTCGCTACATTGGTTGAGACTTCCTGCCGTCCCGCCGACGAATCTCGATTTGTGATTATTTCTCCCTGGAGCAGAGGTAATCTTAACCCCCTTCGGACTCTCTCTGGACGCCTTCGCATCGGCACCCCATCGACGTAGACCTGGTCTTCCAACCACCAGAGGTAACCAGGAGTCATTTCCTCGTAAGTCACACCTCTCCGTTCCCAGTCCTAAGAAGAATTCCCCCATTTTGTGTAACTTGCTAAGTCTTTCCTTCAATCCAACTTATTGGATCACTTATATATTTTCCCGGACTTAGTTTCCTTAATTTTTGCCCGTCATAATATTCTTTGGTCGTACTAATTATTATTTATATTTCCATATATATCTGTGCCCTTGTTTTTTTTATTATTTGTATTGGAGTTTATTTTTGTAGAAGTGTTTATCTTTCGAATAACTGTTGAGACGAACACGGCAAACGTATTTCCATTCAAAGAGACAACCTTAATAATATTGCACTCAAGTTGGAAGGTATTTACCATCTACCAATTCAATTGTACTCGAGCCCAGCGCCGACAGTGGCGGCCTGGCTTACAGACGTGTATACCTTTTGGAGGCTTTGGGGTGACACCTTCGGCCTTCGCCACTTAAATTTCCGGACGTTTCAGTCATTAACAATGACCATCTTCAGCGAATTGAACTCAAGTACAAATACAAGAAAAATTTTAAGAAAATTGGCCCAAAAAACTAGAGCAAACAATTCAATATCAGTTACAATATAAAAAATTAACAACGATATCAGAAAGAAAAGCAAGCAGTTAAATATAAGTTAATTTACAGATATGATAATGAAAAATTATAAGTAAAAAAAAACCCAGTTCAATATAAGGGATAAACCGATCGATAAATACGATTTTGACCAAGAAACGAAAATTTAAAACTTAATTAAACAATATTCCCGGCAATAACAAATATGAATGATAAATAGGAATTAAACTCTCATAGGAATACAAGAAATTTGTTTTAAGAGTAATATCCCCCAAAATTGTAAAAGCAGGTCGAACAATGAAAAATGAGAAGTAAGTAAAATAAAAAAGCTAGGATTCAGAAAGGAAAACAAAAAAGCAAAGCAAATTAAGCAGTTCAATATAAGTTAAAAATACAAATATGATAGTGAAAAAACAGTTAGATAGAGAAGATAAAGGTGATTCAAAGCTATCAATAAATACGAATAAACTAAGAATCGAGAGTTTAAAACTTAATTAAGTAATATTGAAATACCAAATGAGAATGATAAACATGAAATTAAGGGATAAAAATCTCTTATACTCGTATATAAAACGATTTAGATTTAAAGCGAACATTTTTTAAAAATAAACAAAGAATAACAAGCTCTGCTGACCAAAAAGTCGCGTGCTTTACTTATTTTGATTTATTGCCTTACGACCTTCAATAATTCCCGGACTAACCGTTGGGAGGACATTGACGATTCTATCATTCGAAAGATAATGTAAAACAACATAAGGGTTTCAAATTTCGTTGGAAACTAGCCTAAAATAGAATATCCTGGCTGTGCCGGGCCTAACTTAGCCTAGCTTAGTATAATCTAGCTAGCCTAGTATAACCTAGCATAATATAGCCTACTTTATCCTAGCTTAGTATAACCTAGCATATGGTATCCTAGTATAGCCTAGTATATCGTATCCTAGTATAGCCTAGCTTAGTAAACCTAGTCAAACCTAGCATATTATAGTATAGCCTAGCCTAGCCTAGCCTAGCCTAATATAGCCTGGCCTAGCGCTGAACTGCCTAGTGTAGCCAAGCCTAGCTTAACTAAGTATTGCTTAGCATTGCATGCCAGATCATAGCCTAGCGTCGGCTAGACTAGCCTACCCTAGTATAGCCAAGCTAGAATAGGTTAAAAAAGCCTAGCCAATATATCCTTGCATACGATGGCCTAGCTTACTTAGCCTAGCATACATATAGGCTAGCTTGTTATAACATATCCTACCATAACCACACCTAACATAATAGAGCCAAGCGTATCATATTATTGCCTAGCCTAGTATATCCTAGACTAGTATAGCATACCAGACCCTAGACTAGAATAACCTTGTATAGCTTAGCATATATTAAACGGTCTTATATGAACTTTGTTTATTTGAAGGACCCAAAGAGACTCGTTCTTTCGTCTTGATTTTTATAAAAGTGTATTAATTCCTTGTATTATTTATTATACAACAATTGTAAGACTTTGATTGTTATATAAGAATTGATAAAATATGTTAATGTAAGTTGAAAGAACCAATTTTATGTCATGGGAACCGAGTAAATATAAATTTATTATAAGTAGTTCTTAAAAGGCCGCATTCATGAATTCGAAATGTTATGTAAAGAGGGAGCTGGACTGCGTTTAAAGATCAATTCTTTTATCAAGAAAAGTCATCTAAAGAAGAATCCAAAGGTGCCACCGAATAAAGAATATTGATTCTCAGCAGAAATAAGAAACCCATTTTACTGCCCTAAGAGTGGTACTAAATTCGGTGACAAATCACCCCTTGGTAATCGCAATAATCTTGAAGAGGGTTACCTCTGGCCATCACCTATAGGATAAACAAGGTCTGCTGACCAAAAAGTCGCGTGCTCTCACTTATTCTGATTTATGACCTTACGACCTTCAAAACTTTCAATAATTCCCAAACTAACATTGAGAAGACCTTTCAAACTATCATTCGGAATTTATTGCTCTCCCCCCCCAAAAAGTCGCCCTGTCTAACTTTGGAGGACTTTGGCAATTATATAATTTGGGAAGAAAATGCAAAACAACCCAAGGGTTTCAGATTTCGTTAGAATCGGCCGAAGATTTATGATGTTATTGCCCCAAAGAATTAATTCCCGGGCTAACCTTGGGACGATTTCGACAATTATATCATTTGAAAGAGAATGTAAAACAACATAAAGGTTTCAAATTTCGTTAGAATCGGCAGAATAGTTACATTATTACCCCAAAAAGTGTGCGAGTCTATTCGCGGGGGATTACACCTCACTATGTCGGTTGCTTCTCGTTTTGCTTTTCTTTTGTTTTGGCAATAACATCAACTATTCGGCCGATTCTAACGTAATTTGAAATATTTATGTTGTTTTATATTCTCTTTCGAATCATCACCTACACAACCTACACCAACACCACCTATACCACCACCACCTACACCAGCACCAGCACCAGCTAAATCACCACCACCTATAACAGAACCACCTACACCGTCTACACCAACACCACCTATAACAGAACCACACACACCTACACCATCGCCACGTACACAAATTACACTACCACCACCTACGTCACTGCCACATGCACTACCTACACCACCACCAACAACTACATTACCACCACCTACACCCCTACCAACTACACCACTACCATCAACAACAACTACACCACCAACCACACTACCCCTACAGCACCGCCACCTACATCACCACAACCACCACCTACACTACCTAAGCCCCCACCTACAGCACCGCCACGTACACCACAACAACCACCGCTTCCACCTCCACCACCAGCATGACCACCGCCACCCACACCACCCAAGGTTATTCCGGGAATTATTTTGTTTTGGCAATAACATCATAAATATTAAGCAGGTACAAACGAAATTTGAGACCCTTAGGTTGATTTCCATTCTCGTTCGAATGAGACTCGTAAATTTGCCAAAGTCCTTTCAAGGTTAGCCGTTGAATTATTTAGTAATAACAAGATTACTATTCGACCGATTATAACGAAATTTGATAGCATTATGTTGTTTTACATTGTCTTTCGAATCCTCACCAACACAATAAACAGAACCACCTACACCACCACCGCCACATACAACACCACCAACTCCACCCCCCTTCACCACCAGCACCTACACCACCAGCACCTACACTAACATCACCCAAACCATCACCACCTACACTGACACCACCTACAACAGAACTACCTACACCACCACCACCTATACCGCCGAAACACCAACTACCACCTACAGCACCACCACCTTCACCACTACCACCTATATTACCGCCACCTACACCCCACCTACGACCCAACCAACTACACCACCATCATGAGCACTACCTACAACACCACCACAACCACCCAAGATTATCCCAGAAATTATTTTGTTTTGGCATTAAAATCATAAATATTCGGCAGATACTAACACAATTTGAGAGACGTAGGTTGTTTTACGTTCTCTTTCAAATCAAATATTTGTAAAAGTCCTCCCATGGTTAGCCAGGGAATTATTGGCAATAACCTCAACTATTCGGCCGATTCTAACGCAATTTGAAACACCTATGTTGTTCTATATTCTATTTCTAATTATATAATTGCCAAAGTCCTCCAAAGGTTATCATGGGAGTTATTGGGCAATAATTTATAACTATTCGTCCGATACTAATGAAATTTGAAACCCGTATGTCGTTTTACATTCTCTTTCGAAAGATCTAATTCCCAAGCTCCTTCCAATGATAGTCGGTGAATTATTGAAAGTTTTGAACATCGTAAGTTCATAAATCAGTATATGTGAGAGCAGACGACTTTTGCTCAGCAGACCGTGTTTCTAGTCGCGTGCGATTCTAGTGGCGAGCACCTCGATATCTCGCTATGTCGGTCGGTCCTCGTTTTGTCTTTTTATGTTTTCGTAATAACATGGTTATTAGTTGGCCGATTCTAATGAAATTTGAAACCCTTTGGTTTTACATTTTCTTTCGAATCATCACATACACAACCTACACCACCACCACTACTACCTACAACACCTACACCACAGCACCTATACCACACCACCAACACCACCTAAAGCAGCACAACCTACACAATCACAGCCTACACAATCACAGCCTACACAATCATTACCTACACCACCACCTCATACAACAACACCATTTACATCACCTACACCACTGCCACAACAGACACCACCTTCGCCGCCTACACCACCACCTACCCCACCTTCACTACCAACACCTACACCATCATCACTATACCAACACCACCTATACTACCACCAGCTATACTACCACCAGCTACACCACCGCCACTTACACCACTACCACCTACACAACCTAAATTAAACCACGTACACCACCAACACCTACACCCTACCACTTACAACACAACCACCTAAATCACTAACACCGCCTATAACAGAACCAAATACACCTACACCATCACCACATATACCACCCACAACAACATCACCTCCTCCACCACCACCTACGCCACTACAACCTGCACCACCTATACCCCAATCTACATCACCACCACCACTACCTACATCGCCAACACCTACACCAACACTAACACCAAAAACAACAACTATACTGCCTACATCTCCCTTTACAGCACCTCCAACCGCATCACTAGCAACACCACCACCTACATCACAACAACCATTATCACCAGCACCTACATTACCACTATCTACAACAACAACCTCTACGCAAAGACCACCACAACCACCAACTACACTACCTACACCCACCCTACACCCGCCTACACCACCGCCACTTTCACCACCAACTACACTACCTACACCCCTACAGCACCGCCACCTCCACCACCGCCTACATTACCACTACCTCCACATCCACCACCACCTCCTACATTACCACTACCTACACCCCAACCTACAGCACCGACACATACCACCACAACCACCACATCCAACACCAGCATCACCACCTACACCATCAACACCACCACCACCACCACCACCAAATCCACCCAAGCTTATCCGGGGAATTATTTTGTTTTGGAAATATATATATTCAGCCGATTCCTACAAAATTTGAAAGCATTTTGTTTTATATTCTCTTTCAAATGATATAATGTCAAAGTCCTCCCAAAGTTAGCCTGGGAATTATTTGGTAATACCATTATAACTATTTGGCCGATTCTAACGAAAACTTAAGCCCTTATTCTGTTTTACGTTTTCTTTCGAATAATATAATGGCCAAGGTCCTTTAAAGGTTACCTCGGGAATATTGGAACTTTTTTCGGTCGTAAGGTCATAAACCAGCATAAGTGAGAGCACGGCCTTTTGGTTAGCAGTTCTTGTTTATTTATTTCTTTCAATTCCTATCTTCAATTTTGCTTCGTAGATTTTCATGTCTGCTGAGCTGGTAAAAAGACTCATTTAAACTACTAAATGGGACCTATTATGGTATCTTTTACTGAGCACACAGGAATTATCATCACTATTAACAAGAATCATATCGATACCACAGTATAAATCAGAAAACCTTATAAAAATGCAGATTGGTAAAGATACAGAAACCCTGGAACAATATGTCCCAAAGAACTGGATGACAAAAAATTCCGAAAAAAAATCGACATCAACTTATAAGAACGCATTGTTGACGAATTAAATTAAAGCCTGAAAAGAACTCTTTCAGCACATTAGATGGAAGAACACAGAAAAGCCACTGATTGGAATGGAGCAACCATTGCTACAGAAAAAAAAAGAAAGTTCACTTAAATCATTTGAAAAGAAGGCGTCCGGTTACTCAGGACTCGCATAAACGAACTTAGTAAAAGCGCTAGGCAATTATATTTATTGCATATCCGAATACAGGTTGCTAACCAGAATAATTCAATGTAGCAAAGATGATATTCATCCTAAAACCAGAAACCCACCGGTTGAAAAATCAAACTTTAGACCGATTTTCGTTTAGGAATTTGGTGGAAAAATATTAAAAAAGTATTAATTACAAGCCCTAAAATACCTGGAAAAAAAAACTGATATTACAATCAATATTATCCACATAAAAGATAACAGGCATGAAAAGAAAAAAAATTATGTAGATATAGTTTGAAAACACGTCTCAAAGGCCTTCGACAAAATTTTTCAAACAGGGAAACAACATAAGATCACACAGCTAGGCTTAAATGAAGCCTAAGAGAGGAACTTATAAGAATTTGTGATAGAAAGAACATTTGTCAGGTTAAGGAAGACAAAGTATCGGTATTCCAACTAAGAGAAGGGTCATGACAAAGAAAATGCTTAAGACCTAACCATTATTCAATATATAGGGCGGCTATCCCAGCACCGAGTAATCCAGCTGGTAGTATCAATATACAGTACTAGGATGATGTACCTAAACTGTTATAAGAACTCACAAAAAACGTCGCAATGCAAAAAAGAATGTTGCTCAAGAAATAAGGATAATAAATGAAGCCGAAACAAAATGAAACATCCAAACAAATTTGATTTAGTACCTATGGGAAGACGCTGACTATCAGATCTGAAAGTCGAAGGTAGCAGATACTCTTACTCAACGAATGCACAGTAATAGGAATGAAAATTTATACCAAACGATATAGGACACAAAGAAAGAGTACAAATAAATCCATTATATCTAAAATTGATTTAGAGTTTTAAATACCAACGGAGTAAGAAAATAAAGATACTATATACCTAAATAGTACAATCAGTACAGCAATATGCAGACGCAGTATTCCTAGTTATATAAAAAAAATCAAAAGAGTGGTGCAAACTGTACATAATACAAACATAAAAAAAAGCGCAAGACGAAAAGAGAAAGACCTACAAAGAACTATCTAAATGCAAGTAGTAAACAAGATGGTATAGAAAAGAGCACTCAAAATGAAAATATAAATGTTAGTAAAACTAGAAGAAAATTTTATTAATAATAATATGTATTTATAATGCACCCTTCAGGGCTGTTAATCTTCCCAGAGCGCAGGTTGTGTAGCGAGTGTAGAGAAAATTTACAGGGCAGAGAAGGCAATTTTGAAGAGATGAAGTCTTCAGGAGACTTATGAAAATATCGGATCGGACTTCGGCAGGAAGAGCATTCCAGAGTTTAGAAGCACAGACTGAGAAGGAACGGTCACCCATTGAGCAAAGAACAGAACGAGGAGTGTTCAGGATGGGAGCGAGGTTAGACCGGAGTGCCGGAGCTGTTTGAGGACGGGAGAGGGCAGACTAGAAATAAAGTGAAGCCTCGAGGTTCACGGAAGCGAATAAGTAACTGTGTAGCTCCTGTAACAGAATCATCGAAGGAGAGAACCGTGGCGGTGAAAAAGGAGCTGTGAAGCATAGTTTTTAGCTAGTTGTAGGGAGCAAAGTGACTAATGAGGGAGAGTCACTAAAAGAGAATTGCATTAGTCTAAGCGTGAGGTGACGAAGGTGTGAATAGCAGTTTCAAGGCTTCGTCGATCAAAATGAGATCGAACACGTGAAAAGTTGCGGAGGAAACCGAGGGAAGACTTACAGCTACGATGGATGTGCGGTTCAAATGAAAGTTGCTCGTCGAAAATAACACTAAGATTACTGACGGTTTTAGAGAAGTCGACATTGGTTTCCACAAGGTTAAGGGAGGGGAAAGAGAGCTTTAGATTTCTCCACCATCGAAGTGGTAACAACAAGGAGAACTTCAGTTTTATCGTGGTTATGTTTGAGAAAGTTGGCAGACAACCATTTGTTTTTGTAGGTGTAGGCTGAAAGGAGCTTGGTAATTGATTGACAGAAGGACACAGGGGGTGAGGAAAGGTATATCTTAGTGTCATCAGCATAGAGTTGGAAGGAGAGGCCCAAATCGCGAAGAAGGGAGCCAAGAGGAAGTAAGTAGATGCGAAAGAGGAGGGGACCAAAGACTGGGTTCTGAGGCACCCCAAAATGAATGTCCGCGGGCTGGGAGAAGAGGTTATCGAGTTCAACCGACTGAGGGCGGCAGGAGAGGTATAGGCGGAACCAATCAAGTGCAGTGGCCGAGAGACCAAAGAAAGTGTGAAGATGATCAAGGAGCAAAGTGTCGTCGATGGTGTCGAAAGCAAAGGAGAGGTCTTGGAGGACTAGAATGGACGTAAAACCCCTATCGGTTGCTCTACGAAAACCGTCCGAAACAGTAAGAAGAGCGGTTTAAGTAGAGTGCTTCGCTTTGAACCCCGATCGGTACATTTCATCGATATTGCAGTTAGAAATATGGTCATTAAGGCGAAAGAAACCCACTTCCTCGAGAATCTTAGAGGGGAATGGAAGCTGTGAGATAGGGCGATAGCTAGATGGTTCAGAGGGGTTAAAGTGTGTTTTTTTAAGAATAGGATGAATTGAGGCATATGTAAAGGAAGAGGGAACCACCTTTGTAGCAAGAGAAGTGTTAAAGAGATGAAGAATCAGTGGGAAGACAGCATGGAGAATTTGGTGGAGGAGTTTGGGTGTAAAGACATCGTTAGGGGATCCAGATTTGTTAGAGCTTGAGATCAGGGCAGTTAATTCCCCAGAGGACGCCCGAGTGAGGACCTTAAGCGGCAATGGAGTATGTTTGCGGAGAACAGCATGGGCTTGTTTAGACGACTGGGGTAGTTTGGCGCGAAGGATAATAATTTTATCAGAGAAAAATTTAGAAAGAGTAGAGGGGTTGATGGAAGGAGATGTGGAGGAAATGGGGCTAGGCGAGGAAAGACGATAGAGGAGACGAAAGGTAGTACGAGGGTTATTCTTCCTCTCAGACAAAAGTTTATGTGAATGAGCCTCGCGCACTGATTTTAATTTGGAAGAACAAGTCGAAGTAGCGAGGCGATAGACAAGTGAGAGGGAGGTTGCGTCCTGCCCACAGGAGGGTGCGTCCTGCCCACAGGAGGGTGTTTTACCGAGTGCTAGCTCATGAGCACATAAGGACCTCCTTGAACGAAAGAGTTCCATGGTGAACCAAGAGGCGCGGTAATGGCGGTTTGAAGGAGTGGTAAGGAGGGCGTTCACGTCAAGACAGGCGAGTAATGATTGGTGCAGAGTTTAAGTTTTGATCAGGTGAAGCAGTAGTATCAATAGGAGTTAGAGCAGAAACAACGTCGTTAAAGAGAGAAGTATCAATTGACGATAATTGCCGGAAAGGAGAGAGTGCCTTGTCCAAAATTGCAGTGCAGGTATAAAAAAGTGAAAAATATTAATGAAACTCGTATTTTTCATACTTGACGTAACACAAATACACATTTGCGTATATTCTTTCAATAATTTATATTTAATGTCCTCATTTTGCTTTTTATAATCGCTTTTATGCATTTTAAATACTTGAGACTAAGTTGGCACATGAGGTTGGCTCAATTTTTCGCCATTCTTGATGAATTTTTGCTGTTAATTCACTTGAGGAATATTTGTACACCCTCACTCTTGTACCCAAGTGTGAATACAAATGTTCCACGTCACCAATTTTTTTTCAAACCAACGCTTTGAAACTCTAGATGTATGACACGAAGTATTGTCTTTCTGGAAGATTACACCATCTGGTATGTCATCAATGAAAATTTTACGAAAGGAAGGTTGATAAACTTGGTCTAATATGTTGGTACAAGTGTTGGAATTCATTCTGCCCTCACAAGTGAATAACAATCCTAGACCTGAAGACGAACTGCAGCCCCCAACCATTACACTGCCACCTCCAAATTTGACTGTTGAGACAACACATTTCGGATCATAAGCTTCCCCAACTCTTCGAAGAAGATAAACAGCTCAAAGGCTTCCAAAGTTCTAAGGAGAAATAAAAATTTTAATGATCATGTTTTGTATCCAATAAAACTTTGGTATCTCATAAAAAGTGTACCAGCGTAATAATTTGGTGGAAACTAATCTGGAGAACTTACCTCAAAGTTGCTCTCATCAGACCAAACAACTTTAGCCCAATCAGCATCATTCCACTCTTCATGCTCTTTTGACCTTCTCACTGTGCGTCTTGATATCTCTATTTGATGCTGCCCGAAATTTAGCAGCGAGGACTGTACTCGAGAGGAGGAGGGGGGGGGGGTCTTCAAGGGCAAGGATAGAGGAGGGTTTTTTTTCTGACGAGAATAAGTTGAACTTGAACAAGTTAACTTAAAGGTCAGTTTGGTAACCAAGAACTGGCTCGAGGATGAGCTTCTTATTTCCAGTCTTCCTCAAGGGCGAGGCCTATCTCTGTGTTTTGGGATACACCAGGATAGCAGGTTGGGGGGGTTCTCTGACGAGAATAAGGTGAACTTGGTTCCTCAACCAAGTTAATTTATGAGTTTAGTGTGGTCACCGGGTAACGGGCTCGAGTGGGAGCCTTTTTCCTCTTCTTTTCGTAATTCTTCAAGGGCGAGGAATATCCCTGGGCTTTAGGATGCACCAGGATATGAGGAGTCGCTTTGACTAGAGTAAGTTGAACTTGAACAAGTTAACTTAGCGTTCGGTTTGATAACCAGGGACTAGCACGAAGATGAACTGCTTCTTAGCCCCCTTGGTAGTCCTGCCTCTCTTGCAGGGGACTTCGTAGTTTGGCGACTCGCGTATTCTACCTGTCCAGTATTGGTAGCCCGGCCTCGATCCGGGGACTTCGTAGCCTGGAGACTCGCGTATTCTACCCCGTTTTTCCCAAGTGTTTGTTATTTATACCGCGTCACCCCACTGCGGCCTGTTGCAGTGGACGTGCTGCAGGAGGGTTCTTATTCCAACGCATTTTCTCAGCAAATCTTACCTCTGCTCCTGCTGGCCTTCGAGATTGAGAGAAACGCGTCTCCAATTTCTTACTTGGAGTGAAATTGAATATACTCTCGTAGTGGAGACCTCGAAGTTTAAAACCGTTCGGCTTTTCATAGAGACGAGTGGCGAGGGGCTGTGGTTACGAGTTTTCCCCACGGTGCCGGGCCCGGATGTTCTTGCGGTCACCGTCCCGTGTCTCCACTGGGAGAGAACGGGGGAGTGATGATTTCGCTACACACCTCCCTTCGAAGAACTTATCGGGGGTTGGGGACTCCAGGGAACTCAAAACAACTAGCTCAACCTAGTCGAGTACAGCAAAGTTATATATCTTTGAGCCCTCTTACTTTAAGTTTCTTTAAACTCAAGCGTACACAGGCATTGGGTCGAAATAGACCTCGTAAGCCTACTGGGGGGGGGTATGTTACACAGCCTACTTAACATACTTTCAATACAATTTAACTTTCAAATAACGAACCTAATTCATCGATTACACGCAACAAAACAAAAACAAAAAACACAAGCTACTTGAACATTTCTAAGCTTTAAGAACTTAAATCCTACCGATAACTACCAACACAAAAATAAATGAAAACATGGTTTCATGCTTATTAGGTACCGACATAACCCTCCATGGTATTTCGTCTCAGCATATAGAGCGGCTGTACATTATCAGCTCCTTTGATGTAGCCAATATTAAAATGGTGCTCTGTGACCATTACCTTACCTCGCCTGAGTCGGCCATTCGATTTATGGGGTCTACCCAAGTCAGTCACAAAATGGCAGTGGTACTCCAACTTATGTAAACTACCTGTATTATGGTACTGGTATACTTTTAAACTAACCCTCATGGCTAGAGCGGCCTGTTGCAGTGGGGCATAAATGCTTGGAGCGGGGGTCCTATAATCCTTCTCTATCAAGGTACACTAAGATCAAGTCTGGGTTCGATCTCCAGGGGTCGAAAACAATTTTCCTTGCGGGGTCGTTAATGGGCGTGGAGCTCACTACGACTTGGAGTTTTAATGGTAACTCGGTGGACGTTCCGTTCGGGGAGGAGAATACTAGGAGTAGGGAATACTCATCCAAGTCTACCATCTGACTAGTTTTACCTGGGTGTATCTCATTAACACCTTTCCTCCTTCCTTGTCAACCCAGTTGACTGTTCTCTTCATAGGTAATTCCTCAGGTACACCTGCTTGTACCTCTTTCCTAGTTACTTCTTCCATCATTACCCCCATTTGACTGGGTTGTCCTAGTAGGTTCTTCCTTAGATACTCCTGCTGGTACCTCATCCCTACTTTCTACCTCATCCCTACTTTCTACCTCTTCCTTCGTTACCCCATTTGGCTGGGTTTCCAACGATGGTCCCTTCCTAGCTCCAGGTCGAGCTACAACCTCCTCGAACTCTATCTGGTTCTCGATAGATGCACTGTCGAGTGCGAGCAATCTTTCTTTTCTTCTCTTCTCTCTTCTCTTTCAGCTTAAGCAAGTTCTTTTTCCCTCTGTATTCTTCTTTCATTTACTTTTTTATCTTTATTCTTCTCTCTTTTGACTCTTTGCCTCTTTATTCTTCTTGACTGCTTCTTTTCCCGCCTGCGCTAATCTGATTTCCCGTCGGGTTCTTCTTTCTTCCTCTTCCCTTTTTATCTATTCTTCTTTCATCATCTCTTTCTATTCTTATTCTGAATTCTGAATTCTTTTATTCTATTTTCAACCGTCTTATTCTTTCGTTTGTTTTACTTCCGCTTGGTAATTTTTCCTCCATTTCTATTTTCCGCTGTATTCGGTCTTCTCTTTTTCGGTCCATCCGTATTTCCATTGCTTCGCATTCTCTTTTCCCCTTTTTCTTATATTTCCTATTTCTTTATCAAACTTTATTATTTCTTGTTCTTCTCTATCCAAATCTCTTTTCTTCTTCGCATTCTATTCTCAGTTCTGCCATGACGTAGTCATGCATCTCTTTGCCTTCAAGTCCCAGACTTTGGGCTTGTTGGTAAAATCTTTCGACCGGATCCATTTTGTGTTTGTCCGTCGATTTTTCCTTGCTGTACTCTCAGGTACTTATGCCGCCACTCACCAGGTAGCGCGCAGCCTAACTTACTCTTAATCCCACTATGCTGATTGTAATGCCACTCCGACAACAAATTTAACACTTGGCCTAACAATTACCTTCAGATTGTTTCCACTCCTAACTTTACCAACTTCCTCTCTTCAATTATTCTCTTATTCCTGGTATTCCTTTACGTGTTGGCTCTCCCTTAATTTGACGCTTCTGGGTTCTTTCTAATGAAAAACCCACAGAGCTGACACTACTCTTGTCGTAAAATGCTCCACCCACCCACTTCAAAATTGTTAATGAGCCCGGACCAGTGGTTCCGAGTGATCACATCCCCATTCTCACTACCATCTCGCTAGCGCCAATACTCAAGCCCGTTACACTTAGGAAAAGTTACGCGAAAGCTGACTGGGGGCTATATAGAGAGATACTCAGTACAAACCACCCAACTGATCTGGGAGACGCGAATCTCGAAGAAATTGATGAGGAGATCAACAAGATCACCGATCTCCTCATTCAAGCCGACGAGAGATGTGTTCCCAGAATCTCCTATAAAATGCTCCCACAACCTGAGTGGACGGACTAGACAAATCGCCTGAGAACATAGAGCAATCTATGATGAGATCGGCAGGACAGGTACCAATAGGGAAAGGTTGGCCAGAATGAGGCATCTAGGCATGGAAATGAAAGACATTATAATAGAAAAACAAAGAACGATATGGAATGACATCATTGGGAGACTGGACAGGGAGAGTGATCCCGTAAAATTCTGGAATAACATCCAGAAAATTAGGGGATTACCTCCCAGACCCAGAATCCAAATTAAGGAAGGAGACGACATCATAGAGGACCCAGAGTCTCTCGAAAGAAGATTTAGATCGCACTGGCCAAAGATTTTCGCTATTTCACCGGAGGAGAACGAGGACTTCGACCAGTACTTCGAAGACCAACTGCTCGACGACCTCGGCACAATTATACATGGAACCCACCCCCACCCTGAATACAGGCTACTTCGCGGATGGATACAAGATGGCCAAAATCATCTTTATCCCAAAGGGGAACAAGCCCCCAGACCAGGTGGCAAGCTATCGCCCCATCTCTCTTATTGAGATGCAGGGTAAAATCTTTGAAAAGATTTTTAGCGAATAGGCTACAAGCTCAACTAAGTGAGTTAGGAGCGCATAACCCACAACAACACGGGTTCCGCAAAAAAAGGGGCACAGACACCGCCCTGGTGCTCCTAACTGAGAAAATAGCATACACCCAAGCGAACAGGTTCTATGTAGACATTGTGTTGAGGGACGTGCAAAGGGCCTTCGATAAAGTCTGGCTTGAAGGACTTCAATACAAGATCCTGAACCTCAAGCTTGACCCAATCCTGGAAAGGACCCTCTGACTTCATCATGGACAGAAGGGCGTGTCTCATGATTAAAGGGCAGAGAGGCCCCGAATTCGAATTAAAGTCGACCGTCCCACAGGGAAGCTGCCTGAGTCCTCTGCTTTACTTGGTCTTCACCATCGACCTCCCAACTCCGGTGAACAGGGGCACGATAAATCTGCAATACGCAGATGACGTCACACAAATTGTCCCGTGCCCAGAGAGGAAAGCAAGGGCGCAGGCGGCCCGCACTATAGCGGAAATCAACAACATCAGCTGATTCGAGAGACTATGGAAAATCAGGACCAACAGGGACAAGTTCAAAATTGTCCCGTTGAACCGCGAGTTGATATGGCTAAAAATCATAGATGGTAGGAGGTACGGCTACTTCGCCGAAGGCACCGTCCTGGGCCTTAAAAATCACTGACCATGGATACTCGAGACACCACACGGAAAGGCGGAACCTGGCGAAGAGAGAAATCTCCAAGCTCTACAGGTTTAGAGATCTTAGCTCGGCCAACATCAGGAAATTATATATGATTTATGTCCGGGCTATGCTGATCTACCCCGCAGTGGTGTCCCAAGCGGCTAATACAACCTCTATGAAAAGGCTCCAACGTATCCAGTACACTGCCTCTCTGCTTATCAACAAAGTAAGAAGGCGTGTCCGAATCAGGCAAAGCGCCCTGCATCGGAGGGCATACTTGGAGCCCATCAATGTCGTCACCCAGAAACTGGGCAAGAAGATCTGGTCCACTCTAACGGATGACGTCATTCCAGAACTGCAGGGAGCAGGCGGCAGGCTTAATAAACCCGCGTAACTACGGGCGAAAGCCTCACGCAGAAGCCGGTTCCCGAGCACAAAACTGTTCACGAAATAATATCACTCCAATATACACATAAAAAGCGTCACAACAAATCACATCTAGTCCCATACATTTACTCACGAAAAATGAGACTACAGACAACACTAAAATAGCATTGTCGGCAAAAAAAGCTATAAAAGGCTTGAATGCTACAAACAACACTATTACACTAAAAGTCAAAAGACAAGAAGAAACAATACAATAAGAAGAACATTACAAACACATGAAGATACAAATAGACATTAAAAACCAAATAACACAAATAAAGGAAAAATGAAATAGTATAAAAATAAAGTGATGCCCTCCCCCCCCATCTTTAAATTTTTTCACTCACTATATCTTCCACTATACCATCTCTCTTTGAAAAACTGAGTTCATCATCATCATTCCGAATTTTTAGACTTGGAAAAAATCAACAAAAATTGAACTCACAGAGAAGTTCACGGCCGGCAAAGGAGAAAAGGTCGAGGGCAAGGAAAGTCAAGAACGCCATCGATTTTCACCTTTTCTCCACGGGACTTCATGAACAAGATCTATTTGTGTACGGAGCTACGTATGGCCGACACAAGATATCGTTTGCGTACTGGGGAGTCTACCTTCCTGTTTACGAAGGAGAAATACTGCAAAGGGGGAAGTTTATCTTCCTATTTACAAAAAACGTTATTAACCGCGGGAAGTTTATCTTCCTATTTACAAAAGAGGGCTATTACCAGCAGGAATCTTATCTTCCTATTTATAAGGTTCAATGTGTGAACCGTTTAAATTTTTTAATCAAATGTTTACTAGGTTCGATCTGACCCCCACAGTACTACGGCCCGAGAAAACGGAGTGTTTAATACATAAAGTATCTACGTCTTACAATTAAAACATACAAATATATTTTGATATGGTTTGGCTTACTGAGAACCAAGTGTAAAATTTCCTAAGATTTCAAAATGCTCATCTTTGAGGTACTCGAGTCATATTCGATTCCATACTATAGTTCCAGCACCACAGGAATTCATTGCGAGACCAAAGAGTAGGTTTAATACATAAATAAAATGCTAGGCTTCACAATTATAAACATACATATATAAACATGTTTTAATATGCTATGACATAATTAAAATTAATGGTATCAGGGATTTCGCGCAAATTTGACGCGTCTACCGGAACAAGTATAAACGCTCGATTCAGCGTCATTATCATGGGTATTTGGAACAGATTCCACGTAACTGTAATTTCTGTCATTAACCACCGACGATCCTTCCTCATTTTCTCGCGAGGTATCTAATTCTAACGGATTATTTAGAACTGGTTGATTATTTGAGGGTCGCGAACAGTTTATATCCCTCTCATTATGTATCCTAGGCAATACAGCTGGTTTCACTCTATCTATAGACACCGTGTTCTGATGGCCATCCGGGAATTCTAATTTAAAAACTGTCGTCGCGTTCGAAAACACGGAACGGGCCTGCATAAGGCGCTTCTACTGGCTTCCGAACGGGATCAACACGGGCCCACACATGCGTGGAGTCCCTTAATTCCTTGGGTACAAAAGTTTTGGGTACCGAGTGCAGGTGGCCTTCAGAGGTCTGTGCGAAATCTATTTGCGACATAGTCTTCGTTGGTTCAGAGATGAATTTAGAATCAGCTTTAGATGAAGAAGAGGTGACCAAGGGCTTTGGGCAGAGAAGGGTCGTCCCTATGACTGCTGTAAAGGGTGAAAAACCCGAATCATTGGGCAAGGACCAGATGCCCAGAAGAACGATTGGTAGGGCATCAACTAACCTTGTCGGCGAGCTATTATAGAGCTCTTCAAAGTCCGATGCGACCTTTCCACGATCCCGTTAGTGGTAGGTCTGTACGCTGTGGTTCGCAAACGATGAAAACCAACGAGGGCTGATAGTTCTTTGAAGAGTTCAGACTTAAATTGCGCTCCTCTGTTGGTGATGACGTATAAGGGAACGCCAAACCTGGATATCCAGCCGCCCAAGAAGGCTAAAGCAACCGTCGCAGCACTTATGTCTCGAATCGGTATTGCTTCAATCCACCTGGTGGCTCTGTCTATACATGACAGCAGGTACTGGTTATGAGATGGGTATGCTTGGCCAGGCAGGGTACACGGCGGGAGTGGACCAACTATATATATGTGAACCGTCTCAAATCTCGAAGTAGGTATGCTTATAGGAAGGACTGGGGACTTAGTGTGGCGATTCACTTTATCAGATTGGCAGGAGAGGCATTTACGAGTCCAAGAACGTATGTCTCTGTCCATATTGGGCCAGAAATATCTCTCTTTCACCAACCAAAGCGATGACTTAATTCCTGGATGTGAAATGTTATGCAGTTGTTTGAAAATAACTGATATGCAGGGTGAAGGAACAAACGGTCGTGGGTATTTAGATGTTACTTCACATCAGAGTTGGGAATCACCGGGAAAAGGAAATGCCTTCAGTCCAGATCGAGATGACTTCATTTCTTCGTCTTGCTCTTGTGCTGCTGCCAAAGAACGGAGATCAAATGAGTCCACTTGGACCGAATTGATATTCCGAGATAGGCAGTCATCAACCACATTGTCTTCACCACGTACATAGGGCTATGTCATTGACATACTCCAAAATTGCGGTCCAGTTCCTTTGTTGCCTGTCCGTTTTTGCACGTATTGGTGAGGAGAAGGAAGAGACTAGTGGCTTATGGTCCGTGCATAATGTCACTTGGCGACCTTCGATCATATGTCTGAAGTGAAGCACAGCAAGATATGCAGCCAGGAGTTCCATGTCATAAGTGGAGTACGCTTGCTGCGTCTTACTCAACTTCGCGGAGAAGAATACCACTGGCTGGGGAGACCCATCCAGCATCTGATAGAGCGCAGCACCAACTGTGAATTGGAGACTGTCCGTCACCAATTGGTACGGAGAGTCATTGGGTAATGGGTGGCGTAACTTAACGGAGTTTTCCAGGGCCTCTTTAGTAGCTTCAAATGCTTTTCGAGCAGCATAATTCCAGACAAGTTGCCGAGGATTAGGTGGAAGCCGTGCGAGTTCAGTCAGAGGGGCAGCAATTGCAGCGAAGTTAGGCATCATACGTCTGTAAAAACCTAACATCCCCAAATATCGACGAAGTTTTTTGAAATCAGATGGTAAGGCCATTTCAGTGATCTCTGAAACCTTTCTAGCTGGAGGGCTCAAACCTGCAGCTGAGACATAGTGGCCCAGGTAATCGATCTCTTCTTTCAAGAACTCTCACTTTTCCATAAAAATTCGAAGGTTGTTATCTGCCAATATTTTGAAAACTTGCTCTATATTTTACACATGCTCATCTATATTCTTAGAAAATATCAAAATATCGTCCACATACACAAAAACGAACGCCAAGCCTTGAAATAAATTGTCCATGTGGCGTTGGAAGGTGCAACTAGCATTCTTTAGACCAAACGGTAGCCTTAAAAATTCCCACAGCCCAAAGGAAGTTGAGACAGCAGTCTTCTCGATGTCCGCTGGATTCATTGGAATCTGGTGGTAGGCTCGTTCTAAATCCAGGCGAGAGAAGACTTTCTTGCCATGGAGATGGTCTACCATGCTCTGAATCCTTGGCAAGGGATATCTGTCCGCTTTAGTCTTCGCATTATGGGACCAAAAGTCACCCACCACTATACTCACCTGGGGTCTTATGCACCATGTGAATGGATGAAGACCAAGAAGATTTCGACGGCCGCGCCACACCTTCTTTCAACAGAGTCTCGAAAGTTGCTACGGGCAAATTGTAGTTTCTCCATTGGAAGTGGTCTGGGGCGAGCGAAAGCTGGCGGGGCGCTACCCGTCTCATTTGTGTGAACCACCGAATTAGCCGCTGGTGAACAAACGTCACACTTCGGGTTATAAATACCCTCATATTTTCGGAGAACTGTCCTGCACTTAGGTGGGATATGCGAGAGGTAATTAATGATTAAAGAGACCACCTATTCGTTGAATGCTTCACTTTTGAAACTAGGCTAGTCTGGAAGACGGCCTAGATGATGACTGCATTTGAAGGTTCTCACCTCGCTTTTGCCAAGAGCACCACGTTTTGCAGTATCTCGCACTAGACCCATAGTATAAGTGTGTACAGCATACCATTGGTTTTTGATCCCGACGGAAAGGGCGTATACTAAACGGTATACCTTTAGAATAATTCCTATCACCATTATTATACTTCTTATGCCCAAATCTATGTTGATTACCCCTAGGATATGCACCGTCGGGCACGGAATGAGAATTTCTAAATTGCACTTGCTTTACCGGCGGGTTAACACTAAGATCACCTATATCGGGGAACGCACAATCATCACTGGTTTGACTCTTATTTAAGTTATAACACTGCACCTTGTAAAACGGCATAAGTTCATCCGCGAGTTTCCCCAATTGGGCAAGTGTCAAGTCCTTCTGCGTGGCGATGATAGGAGCGATGTTAGGAGGTAAGGACTGGATGAACTTGTGTCTCACCAGGTCCTCCCCCACTCAAACTTGCAGCGCTGTCCTCCGTAGCTCTTCAAGATTCACCGAAGGTCGTCCGGTTTGCGGACAAGACGCGATTAACTTCTCGAAGAGCTCAGGTTTTGTCCTTTCAAAAAGCCTACGACTTCCGTTCGTAGGAGCGAATAATTCTGCGACGATAGTATTGCAGCTGGGAGGCGATCGACTGTCTTGGGAGTTAACGCAGCCAAAATATGGTAAAATTTCGTCTCACGCTGTATCCTCGAAATGTGAAATTGCGCTTCCACAATTTTAAACCATCCTGCGACTGCTGCTTCATTAAAAACAGGAGGTCTGATAGTGATCGCGTTCGCGAGTTCTACTTCTTGGTGTGGGAGAAATTGAGCAGCTTGTTGAAATCTTGATGCGTAACCTAGCGAATCCATTTTGTAGAATGATCACTTTTATTGTTCGACGAAGAGGGGTCACCAGTTATGTGGGCTGAGTCAGTTATGGCATTCTCTTTCTTTAGTTTTGCAGGCTGGGTTTAAGTGATCATCAGCTTCCTTACGGCATGAAGGAAAAATATACATTTATATCTGGATTCTTTATTCCTGTATATTATAGCCGAAATAAGCTTTTAAAATCGTTAAGGAATATAATTTTTCTTATTAAAATAAGAAAAAATTCAGATTCTGACCGTGTTTTTTTTTTTTTTTTTTTTTTACACAATTCACCTATATTAATACTTATTTCATCTAAACTTAACTATAAGATTTCAACCAATCAGGCGTCAGGATAGATTTAAATGTTACTTACGCTTCAATCGTATACACATAAACACGGCCGAAGTCAGTTTTCCGAATTAATAAAAAAAGGCGTAGTGCCCAACGAAACATAAAAAAAAATTAAATAAAACAAGGCAAGCAAATGGGGCGAAATGCCCGCAAAAGCGAAATAAAATATAACTAAAAGAATAAAATAAAGCTACGAGTTAGCAAAATTAAATTTGAAAGGCTTGAATGCCTAACATAACGACGTAGGAAAAAGCTTTATATATAGAGATTATTTATACATATAAAGATATATATATATATATATCTAAGGAAAAGCAAAAACAAAAACAAAACAAGAATAGTTAACTACTACAGGAAAGTCAGCTAACGCTGACCCAACTAAAATGGATGAAGGAAACAAAATTGAAAAAGAAACATGCCTGGGATGCCCTCTGCTCCAGGGCAATAACAAATCTCCTTCAACACTATCAGCAACTACTACACATTTTCACCACTTCCATCAAATCAAATCAATTTCTGAATTTTTAGACTTGGAAAAAAAATCAACAAAAATTGAGCTCACAGAGAAGTTCACAGCCGGCAAAGGAGGAAATTCGAGGGAAAGGAAAGTCAAGAACGTCATCGATGTTTACCTTTTCTCCACGAGACTTCATGAACAAGATCTATTTTTTTACTGAGCTACGTATGGCCGACACAAGATATCGTACTGCGTACTGGGGAGTCTACCTTCCTGTTTACGAAGGAGAAATACTGCAAAGGGGTAAGATGATCTTCCTATTTACAAAAGAGAGCTATTAAGAGCGGGTAGTTTATCTTCCTATTTATAAGGCTCAATGTGTGAACCGTTTAAATTTTTCAATCAAATGTTTACTAGGTTCGATCTTCGACCCCCACAAAACTGCTTCTAAGCCCCCTTGGTAGCCCTGACTCTCTTGCAGGGGACTTCGTAGTCTGGCAACTCACATATTCTACCTGTCCAGTCTTGCTAGCCCGGCCTCAATCCGGGGACTTCGTAGCCTGGAGACTCGCGTATTCTACCCCGTTTTTCCCAAGTGTTTGTTATTTATGCCTCGGCACCCCACTGAGGTAGGGGTAGGAGTGGGGGGGGGGCTTGTGAACGAGCCGCAGGAGGGTTCTTATTCCAACGGTTTTTCTCAGCAAGTCTTACCTCGGCTCCCGCTAGCTTTCGAGCTTGAGAGAAACGCGTCTCCGATTTCTTACTTAAGGTGAAATAGAAAATATACTCTCGTAGGAGAGATCTTTCAGTATAAAACCATTTGGTTTTTCATAGAGACGAGTGGCGAGGGGCTGTGGTTACGAGTTTGCCCCACGGTGCCGGGCGCGGATGTTCTTGCGGTCACCGTCCCGTGTCTCCACTGGGAGAGAACGGGGGAGAGACGAATCCCCTACACTTGTTTTAAATTCTTTTTCGAATGATATACTTGTCAACATCCTTTCAAGGTTGGTCCGAGAATTATTGAAAGTTTGAAGGTCGTAAGGTCATAAATCAGAATAAGTGAGAACACGCGACTTTTTGATCATCAGACCTCGTTTCATACCTACCCCATAATTTTAGCCAAAGCTGTACATGAAGATAAAATAAGAAAACCTAACCAAAGATATTCAAGCTTCATGTACAAACTGGAAGAAGAATACACGGAAGAAAGATTTACATAAAAAGCCGACTTAAAATTTGAAACGATACAGATAAAATAAATAGTTAAGGAAATACCATAATTTTTTTTTTAAGAGCTCATATGGCGATTGCCTACTTGGGCATTAGTCGCCGCATTAAAACTAGTACCATAAATAATACAAAAGATCCCAACCGACATATGAGACTACGTCTCCAACCCCAATCATGGAGCAACCACCGGGTTAGAAATAACAACCAACCGAATATGCTGCCTGAAATGAGCAAAATGGTTGTAGAATGGTGAAAACAATATGTAAGTAATAACACTAATCCATCGTCTCTTAACCAAGTAAGACAATATAACTATTACAACGGTTTAAACGCCTTATACAAATGTAATTAAATATACAAACTCAAATTAAAATAGTTATGACAGATTAGCTTGTTCTCCAATCACCATATTGGTTTGAGACCGATTAAAGGATGAAAAAAATGAATTGAGATTAAATAGATCTTCCGCCTTCTCTTTTTGGATTGGCAACGATTAGCTTAAGAATATAAAAAAGGAAGAGGAATAGATAAATAATAGAAGGTTCCAGGATTAACCCGTGCTTCCGGGGTTAGGATCTAGGATTCTAAGCTAATGATTGGGTCCTGCCAGCCAGTAAACCAACCAACCAACCAACCAACCAACCAACCAACTATAGTTCAGGGTTGCTCCTATAGAGGCAGATCTTCAATTTCAGGGTGAAAATAATATTAAAATCACGATTCATATATTCCGACCTTTCGCGCAAAACACACCCATCTTCGGGTATTGGTTAGTTTCATCCTGAACTTGAAGATCCGCCTTTTTAGGAGCAACCCTGTCCGATACATTCATTCCAAGTATGGACAGGAAGGTATTTGGTTATTTCGAAGACTATCACGATTCTCTCGCAGATTAAGGAATCCACGGCTTGACATAGAATTTTTGGAAATTTGTCGCAATGGTCAAGTATTTTTTAGGTTCTTATACTTCAAACTTTATCGCAAATCCTTCTACAAATCTTCTTCGGTATATCTTCTCAATAATGAAATCAGCTTTAAAATTAATTGTAAAACTAAAAACCCGAACATAGTTAATAACCTTCACGGATTTTGTCTGTTTCACATACCTCATTCATCAGGATTCTGAACGTTTTTCGTTAAATATCAAACAAACTCACGAACGGAAACTGCTCAAACTTAACCTCCATTACCCCAAATTTTTGCCTTATGACAAAGTTTTGTTTAATCTTTTTGATGTTCTTCTTTCGTCAATGGAGAAGACTCTTGTCCGTTGGCCTACATTTTAAACTTCCATTTTACAAACCCGAATTTGATAATTCAGTTTTCTTTGAAAAATTCTTTTAAGACATCAAGTCTACCTATTCTTGGGAAGTTTCTGAACTTCGGGTGGGATTCTTTCGCTAATATCACATGCGAACTTTTTTTTAAAGCTAAACGACTCAACTTTTCTTCTGTCATTTTTCGCAAGCAAGATGCTCACCTACTCCATAATTTAGGATAAAAAAGGAAATCATTTTTACTCGGCCAGATAAGAGAACTGGAGTAGTAATTCCAAATCGTAAGTATTACGTAAGGAAAATGACGAGCATACTATGTGATTCAACAAAATTTCAAGTTATCAACGAGGAACCGGGAAAGATAGCCATTAGACTAGATGATAAAGTCTATAGATTTCTTATGAAACCTAAGGCAGAAAACCTAATCGATGAGCCTACATACAACAATCTCTTTTCTTCTCTCTCTAACCTTGGCCTATTGCATGGCCTACCGAAAATACACAAAGACCGTTTCGATGCGTCTAATTCTCGCCACTTATACCATAGCTAATTAGAAATTATCTAAATTTTTAGTTCCTATGTTTACCCCCCCCCCCTTAGTCGTAATAAATTTAATATAACAAATAGCTATTCATTTTTTGAAGAGATCTCTAAACTCAATATTGGCTCTACTAACTTCATTACGAGCGTAGATGTTAAGTCCCTATTTATTTCAATCCCTATAAAAGAAACAATAGAGTTAGTAGTGCTGTAGATAGAGGGGAATAGGAAAAGGGGCAAAGAAAAAATAATAGCGTAGGCGAGTTGCGAAAAGCTTCCCGCGTCGCTGGACCACTGTTAGCCAGCGGCGAATCCACTCGGCCATCCTGAGTCTCAAAAAAGAGTCATTCAAACGAAGCTTTTAAGCCGCTCGTCTCCACTTCTCGTACGATATAGTGCGCGAGGCTTTCCCTTCTCCCAGCTTAACCTTCCATGGAGTATCCTACTCTCGTTTTCGTTCCTAATTAGAATTGGTTAATGATAATTACTTTAGATTTGATGGGAAAACCTACCACCATATATATGGGGTTGGCATGGGGTTCTTCCATTGCTTCGATTTAAGCCGATATTTTCATGTTACGGGCAGGGTTAAGTCCCACAACACTAAATAAGATTAATAAGAACTTCGTTATAAACAAGAGATTCGAGAATGTCAATTATAGGCTAAGTGTACCGACGGTTAAGTAACGATGATAAGTTACATAAATTGCTTAAATTAGAGTTCAACCTATAGCACAGCCTAGTATTGGTAAGGCAAACAAAGGAAATATAGAAAATATCATATTAAGGTTATAAATGAATATATGAAATCATGAATATCATTGTAGGGGAATGGTCACTCCCCCCCCGTTCACTCGCGGGGCAGTTCCAAGGCGGTTACCGCAAAGACATCCGGCCAAAGGCATCGGTGGGTCCCGCGTGACCACAGCGCTGCACCAGACCGCACCATGAAAGACCTTAAAGGTCAAAATGCAAGATCTCCCCCAGGAGAGTGAGATCCAGTTTCACGTCAAATAAGAAATTGGAGACGCGTTTCTCCCAAGCTCGGAGGCTAACAAGGAGCTGATGTAAGAGTCGGTGGGAAAAACCGTTTGAAAATAGAACTCTCCTGGGGCCGTCCTCAAGCCCCTCTCCCCCTTACCACTCCCCCAGTGGGGTGACGAGGTATAAATGAGGAACTGAGGAAAATCGTGGTAGTATACGTCAGGCCAGGTGACTAAGTCCTCGGATCCAAAACCGAGCTACCTAGACTGGATAGGTAGTATACGTCAGTCTCTAGGTGACGAAGTCCTCGGATCCAAAACCGAGCTACCGAGACTGGAGAGGTAGAATACTTGGGTCACCAGACCAAGAAGTACCCTGCAAGAGAGGCAGGGCTACCTACCTTAAGGGGCTAAGAAGAAGCTCATCCTCGAGCTAAGTCCCTGGTTATCAAACCAAAGGATAAGTTAACTTTGGTAAGTTCAACTTACTCTCGCCAGAGAGACTCCTCATATCCTGGTGCACCTTAAACACCAGGGGTATTCCTCGTCCTTGAGGAATTAAGAAAAGAAGAAGGAAAAGGCTCCCCCTCGAGCCCGTTATTCGGTGGCCACACCGAACTCTTAGTTAACTTGGTAAGGAACCAAGTTCAAATTATTCTCGCCAGAGAAATCCCCCTCCGTTATATTCGCCCTTGAGGAAGACTAGAATTAAGAAAAAGCTCCTCCTCGAGCTAGTTCCGGGTTACCAAACCGAACGTTAAGTAATTTATTCTCCCCAAAGAAACCCCCCTCCGTTATCCTTGCCCTTGAAGAAGACCCTCCCCGAGTTCAGTCCTCGTCCATAAGGAAATAAGTAACGAAGGAGAAAAGCTCCTCCTCGAGCTCGTTACTCGGTGGTCACACCGCACTCCAAGTTAGCTTGATTTAAGAACCAAGTTCGACTCACTCTCGCCAGAGAGGCTACGACTGCCTAGGTCTTGCATAAAGCAACGTATTGGTTCTCGTCCTTGAAGACCCCCCCCCCCCCCGGAAGAACGTGTGGACCCCCCAGCTGCTACCCTCGCCAAAACGACCGTGGAATTTCGCCCATCTACATCTGGACTCACGGGACACGTCGTGAGTCAATAACATTCTTGAGGCCCTTTAAACTCCACATGAGTCCGTAAGCCTAATTCTTATATTATTGTTGTGTGTAGAGAAAACGTTATCCAATTTTGGTGGGTAAACTAATTTACTTAATTTTTGTTTAGGATAATATTCAGAGTATTGCTATAGTTAATGTCTAAATGTTATGTATTCATTTGATAAAGGTAAAATATAAGTTTATTTGGGGATTAATGTTCGTTTCTCTTATATATTTCCTTACGTGTTTCGTAACGGCTCTGTTCTTTAAGATATTCTTATAATATCAATATATTAGACACACTTAGCATTCTTAGAGATAGAACAAAAAGGGGGGGAATTCTACGACAATCATATTTACAGTTTACACAATAACTAAAATCTTAATAGTACTTATCACACGTGAGAGAAGGGTCTAGGCACATAGGCGCCAAACTTAACAACTATAAGGGACTTACGTAGTAGTAGTGCACTGAATGATAACACAAAACAATAGAGCACATTAATTAAACAGTTACACAAAATCTAGAGCACATTAATTCCAGTAGGAGCGCGTTAAGTGGTTGGAGGTGAACTGCATAAAATGGGGAACTTTAAGCTTAAATAAGTATCGGTAGCAAGTTAGGTGGTTGTGTGAGAGGAGGTAAGTCGGTTGCATGGGAGGAGGTTAGTTGATTGTGCTATGGGCAATTAATTAAGGAGTTGGAGATTGTTGCTCCAATATTACACAAATAAACATTTCAAATAAATATAATAAACGTTATAAATATAGATTACAAATATATATTACAAATACATTACAAATATATATATATTAAACGTTACAAATATCGATTACAAATATACATTACAAATACATTACAAATATATATATTAAATATTACAATATATACAAAATTACATAATTTTACATAACAATGTCCAATTTTGAACTAGAATTTATGATAAAGTGTCCAACCTCATTTAAACCTATTTTTATAGAAGATATGTCGATGACACCTCTATTATTTTTAAAACATAACAACAATCCATCAAATGCATTGCATACTTAAACCAGATACAGCCACATATTCAGTTTGAACGAGAAAAAGAACCTAATAACTCTCTCCCAATTTTTAGAAATTTTGATTTCTCGATCGGTCAAATCTTTCATTACCTCCGTTTATCTTAAACCTACTTTTACTCGGCTCGCTTTGAATTTCTTCAGTGGTTGTGACCTCTCTTACTAATTAAAAAGAAAAAAAACACACACTATTAAGCCGCGCTTATCGAAATTAGAATATAACTTCTAGTTGATGCATATACATAGAATTCTAATTTTTAACTCGATATTTCACCAACAATGGACATTCTTCCTCGTCTATATACAAAACAATATCGAATTTTTGAATAACATTTATTTCCTGCTCCCTGAACTTGGCCCATTAAATAAAACTGCTCGCGCCCAATTTTCTATATTATTAAAGAAGTTTTATTTACATACTGAATTTACTATTGTTTTATTAATAAATTTAAATTAGGAATGTTTTTTAATTGCAAGAATTGAGTCTCACTCGAAAGGAGAATCATGGTCGTTTATAATTTCAATTGCCCTGGGTGTATCCAAGGGAAAATACATATGAAGCACCGTGCGCCCCTTAAAGGCCAGAGGCTGTTCGCTAACATCAGTTCTAAAGCCCAAGTATCTATTAATAATTTTAAAATACTGAGTTCGACCAAGACCCTACGTCACTCAGAATTTTATAATCACTACACTGGTCAACAGCCAAAATGATTCACATATGTAATTATGCTCTCACAACTAATTTCATATTGGTGAATTTGAATCTGATATTTATTTTGTTCTATCTTGTGTCGTGCAACAGATATTTAACCCAAAACAGACCGGCTTGTCTCTTAATTTGACTGTGCTTAAATGACTAATTTTACATTGTTGAGTATGATTTAGATGTTTTATTCTACTATCAGATCTACTTTCTTAAACAATCATAAAAATAGTAAATAGGATGAAATTAATCGTCTCACGCAAGCTAACCATATTAATCACGTCACAGATAAGCTCATAAGAAATTGTACCAGAAAGCATAAGTTCAAATCCTTTATAATTGACAAAATATGAAGTTCTAAAAGTGCTTCTGAACTTTGTCCTTTCGTTTGTACAGCTCGCTCACTTCTCGTTGCAGCGTCCAGCAATAGTTGCCCATCATGTTAGGACTGAATTGCCCTGATATCTGCTCTCCATTATGGCGATGTCTTGATGAGATCCTTCATCATGTTCTTCACTAATGTCTCAAAGGTTATCTGAGGAAAATTGCAATTTCAAGGACACCCTTGCTCCCAATGCCAGATAATTCTGCAGCATGGTTGTAGCGATTTCTTTGTAGTTTTCAGCACGATAGTTTCCAAGAAAGAGCTTTGACACATTGCCAAATGATTCCCATGAGTTTTTCTCTAGTGGGTTCAAGGCCGTGGTGAATCGCTATCATGAACTAGTATGCAAATATGTGGTCCTTTCAATACACCTGCTTTTAACTTGGCTTCGGAAACCACACCACCTAGTTTCTAACATAAGTATCGAAACCCAGTACCAGATTGATCCATAGCCTTGATGAAATTTTTAGCTAAACCGAGCTTTATATGCAGTAAAGGCAAAACTATCTTTTCTGGATCTACAAGAGGATTGTGAACACAGTTGAACCTTCCAGGCGCATCTCGTGGTCTTGGTGGTCATTCCTTTCTCACATATTACTCTGCATCAGCTCTAATATCACACATACACAAAAATCACATGTCTTTTGTGTAGCTACTCTAAAGACCCAGTAGTGAACAGATGAATTTGAGATTCCCACATATCTTCCACTGGTGTTTCTCGTACTCTATAGCGGATAATAAAATCTTAATTGTTTCATAGCTCTCACCCATCTTTGCTGCATGTGCTATTGGGACAGATGTAAACCGATTGCCATTGTGTAAAAGAACAGCTTTCAGGGAGTCTTTTCCAGAGTCTAAAAGAAACCTCCAATTATCTGATTTATATGGTTCAGACTTGCAGAATTGTTGCATGAGAGATACTGCGTCCTCACAGTAACAAAGTTGTTTGTCATCTTGAAAATTGCAGACAGCTTTTTTTACGGTAATGATCTGTAGTGATACGCACTCCAGCTTCCAGCAGGTTATGCTGCTTTAGTCTGGATCTCAGAACTTCGGCCTTTTCTTTGGACAAGTCTAGGTCCCTGATGAGATCATGAAGCGATTCCTGAGTAGAGTTTAGGCCTGATATTTTCAGAGTCATCCTGGTAGTCGTCTTCAATTGAGGTACAATTAGAATCGGAATCACTCATCAATTCTTGTTCAGTCGGTGAATTTGGGACCGCGAGTTTAGCGCTGTGCGGAACTGGTCGAATTGCAGAAGCAATATTGGGGTACTTCACCTAGCCTCGTGTTTTGATGGTCATTCCCTTGATGTTTGTGAGACAGAAGTAGCAGTCACTTATGTTGTCTCGGGGTTCACGCCATATCATTGGTACAGCAAACGGCATTCATGAGCTTCGCTTGCCACACATCCACTCGCTCAGGTGGTTGACACAAGAATTACAAGCTATATGAGGTGCCCATTTCTTGTCTTGGTCACCCAAAGGACATTTGGTGTATGTAACTTTTGTAATTCAGTCGAACAGCTTTAGTGATTGGCTTTTTGAGGCTACCAGGAGTGGAGGCACCACATATGTAATAAAAAAGATCAGCATCGTTCACGCACTTGCCCCTTTCCATGTTTTGTTAAGTTCAGAATGATTAGAAATTAGGAATTTGTAAATATGCACTATCATGAACCAGCAATCTGAAACAAACAAAAATGCACAAATTACGAAAAAGGTATTGCATAAGTGGAACCAATAAACATATAAATTAGTGTATGAATAACATGGTGCACCAAATATATAGATATACTGGTTCTGAAAAAATGAGCCCAATACAGCTATACGAATGTCATTATTGAATTCAGCACATACAATTACCCTAGAATCAGAGTATTTTGATCCAGAACCAAGAGAATTCGCTTTGTTGACCAGTGAGCTATTTATCAAGCAATACAATCCTTCTCTCAATAGCGACTTATCTTCGTCCCCACTGTCAATTACATAATCCCAAACAACCAATAATTTGCTGCGAACCGGAAACCAAATTACTTTGTTACTAATTCTCTTCACCTTCTCAGTCTTCTTCAACTCTCCATTCTGCATGATGAGCTTTTGTGCACGTGAATTAAATGGTATTCATTTAATCATTTTCTTTTTGTTTAGTGTTTTCTGTGGTTTTAATTTATAATCTCAACTTTAGTCTTAAACTTTTATTTTATACCCCCTGTTTACAAATTCCTTTTTTGCTTTATAGTACCCGAAAGAGAGAGAGAGAGAGAGAGAGAGAGAGAGAGAGTTACATAGAGTTACATAGATACACAGATCACACGGGCCTTACGGCCCAGACTAAGGTGATCTGGCCTTAAATCTACTGCCACTTACACATAGAATAGTAGAAGTAAAGGATATAAAAGTTTTAGGCAGAGAGAGAGAGAGAGAGAGAGAGAGAGAGAGAGAGAGAGAGAGAGAAAGAGAGAGAGAGAGAGAGAGAGAGAAAGAGAAAGAGAAAGATATATATATATATATATATATATATATATATATATATATATATATATATATATATATATATATATATATATATGCAAAATATTCACATTAACTGATGATTACATCCTACAATGTGATTGTTTAACTAGAACAAAAGTTACGTCTCTTCTTAATACGTAAGTATATAGGTCGGTGAAGCTTAGCTCAGCTACTGAATAGCTCACCCTGTGTCTGTTTTATACATTTATTTTACATAATAAAAAAAACAAGAAACGTAGTTTTATGCTCCTGTATAGTTGTTTAATATATAAAATTATATATAATCTAAAAATATAGTCGTATCGTTATTTCGGGAAAATCATGAAACTAACTTTCCCAAAATAATGAACAAGTCGAGATTTTATATCTACCTGATATTGTTTCCATGTGAATTCTCGAGCGATCATGTACGACCGCTAAGGGACCACCTCCATATATGAAGAGGTCCTCATAGACGGGTGAAATACTTTATCCAGAATCTGCACATAGTCATGAACCGTGAGAGCACCTTCAATTTCGGCAAGTTTCCCCAGACCAGCATATGAAAATCACCATCAGATGCCACTGGTAATCTTGCTACTATGCCTGTCCTCATTTATGTGGTCAGGGTGATGTAGTCACCATGTTTTCTCATCGGTAAGGAATAATTACCCAGTAACAGCAATGATATATATAATTCTTTACTTTCTGCTTACCTATAGAATTATGGCATCATTTGTATTTCAGGAGGAGCTTTTGAATAACAGCCTAAACAAGGTTTGCTGACCAAAAAGTCGCGTGTCGTCACTTATTCTGATTTATGTCCTTACTACTTTGAAAACTTTCAAAAATTCCCGGAGTAACCTTGGGAGGACCTTGGCAATTCTATCATTCGAAAGAGAATATAAACACCTTATGGGTTACAAATTTCGTTAGAATCGGCCGAATTGTTATGATGTTATTGCAAAAAAATATATAATTCCCATGCTAACCTTAGGAGGACCTTAGAAAAGAATGTAAAATAACATAATGGTTTCAAATATCGTTAGATTTGGCTGAATTGTTACAATGTTTCTTAAAAAATAAGCAAAAGGTGGACCGACTTCCATAGTAAGAGGTAGAGTCACCCGTGACTAAGAAGTCACAACCATCTAAAAGCTTATTAAAAAGCAGCACTAAATTATATTAAAATATATATATTTTTTTTATTAAAATGGCGGGCCTTAACTTTTTGTCAAACCTCATTTATGGATTTGCAAAGCGAAAAAATGGTCACAACCTAATTGCATACTCTAGAATAGTATTGCATGGCATATTAAGGTATAGTATAACATAGCATATTATTGCATAGTGGTGCTTATCATATTATAGCATAGTATAACATAGTATAGTTCAATATAGCATAACATAGTATAGCATACAATAGAAAACATAATATACTAAAGTATAATATAGTAAAGCATATGCAGTATAGTATCTCCTAGTATAGTATAGCCTAGCATAGCATATCCAAGTATAGCCTAGTATTGTCTATAATAATATAACATTTTATAGCGTAACCTAGTATATTCTCGAATAGTAACCTCGCAAAACCTAGCTTACCGTGGGATAGCCTACCATAGTATTACCTCAACTAGCATAATAAAGCCTAGCATAGTATAGACTAGCTTAGATTGCCTAACATAGTAAATCCTGCCTAGCCTAGCATAGCATACTATATCATAGCATAGTATAGTATAGCATAGTATAACAGAGTAGATTATGTCATAGCAGAGCCTACCATAGTATGGCCTAGCCTAGTTTAGCGTAGTCTAGCTTAGTATAACCAACTCTAGCCTATGATTCCTTATAATAGTAGCATTTACCATACCACACTCTAGCGTAGCTAGCATAGCATAGCCTGGCCTTACATAGTATAGTTTCGCCTGGCATAATATGACTCAGCCTAGCCTAGCAGAGAATGTATAGTATGGCTTATCTTAGCTTAGAAACCATAGTAAAGCCTAGTCTAACAAAAAATAGCCTAACATAGCCTAAGATAATATAGCTTACCATAGTATAGTAGAGTATAGCTTATCAATGTATAGCCTAGCATAGAATAGTATAGTATAGCATAGCCAAACTTTGTATAGTTTAGAATAGTTTAACATAGTATTGCCTATCCTACCCTCGTATAGCCTAGGCTAGCCTTTCAAAGCCTATCACTATAGCCTACCTCACGCTAATCTAGCTTAGCATAGTATAAGCAAAGTATAACCTAGCCTAGCCTAGTATAAATTAGTCTAGTATAGTATGCCCTAGCTAGCTTACCATAGTATATACTATCCTATTCTAGCATGGTTTATCTTGGCATAGCACACCCAACCATAGTCTAGCCTAGCCTACCCTAGCCTATGCTAGCTTATCATGGTACCCTATAATCTAGCCTAGTCTAGCGTAGTATAGCCCAGCATACCCTTGCATAGCATAACATACCCTTGTATAGCGCAGTCTAGTATACCATAGCAAAGAATTGCCTAGAATAGCATAGTATGGCCTAGAGTAGCCTAGTACAACCTAGCCTAGCCTGGTATAGACTTACTTGCATATATAGCCTAGCATAGTATATATTAGAATAACCTAGCTTAGTAGAGTATGTCTGAGCCTATCACAGTGTATCCTAGCCTAGCCTAGCTTATAAAAGTATAGCCTAAACTGCCTAGCAGAGTATAACCTAGCCTAACTTAGCGCATTCTGCAATTGTATATTAAAACTTAGTCTAGCCTAGCTTAGCTTACCCTACTCTAGTATAGCATATCTTAGCCTAGTTCACTGGAGCCTAGCCTATTATATTCTATCCTATCATAGCCTAGTTAGTATAGTATAGTATATCATAGTATTGCCTAGCCTAGAATATTAGATCTTAGCCTAGAGTTTCATAGCATGCTTAAAATAGCCTAGCCTAGCCTAGCAAAGCCTCGCTTATCCAAACCTGGTAGAGCGAAGACTAGCCTAGTGTAACCTAGCTCAGTATATCATAGCCTAACCTAGCCTACCATAGCCTAGGCTAGCTTAGTATAGCCTTTCATGCCATGCCTAGCCTAGTATAACTTAGCCTAGCATAGCATAGCATATCCTAGCCTAGCATTAACTATCCTAGACATGTATAGCCTAAACTATACTAATATACCCCAGTCAAGCATAGCTTAATATTGTCTATCCTAACATATGCACTATATGCTATCCTGTCATAGCATATTATAGCCTAAATTAGCATAGTATATTTTACCCTTGTACATTATATCTTAGCATAGCTTAGGATAGGATAGCCTAACCTATAATATCCAAGCATAGCATAGCCTGTTCTAGGCTTGCTTAGCAGAGTATAGCATATTATAGCCTAGTCTAGTCTAGCAGAGTATCGGCCGAAAAGTTATGATGGCATTGCCAAAATAAAATATTCCCGGGATATCCTTGAGAGGACTTTGGCAATTATATCATTCGAAAGGAATTTTAACAGCATAAGGTTTTCAAATTTCGTTAGAATCGGCCGAATAATTGCAATGCTATTACAAAAAAAAAAGAAAAGCAAAACGGAACCGACCGACCGTCAACTGACATAGTGAGATGTAGAGTCGCTCGCGACTTGACTCACACGCGACTAAAAATTATAAAGAAACCCACTTTGCTCCGAGGGCGTGTCCTAACGTCAGCTAAGCTAAACTAACCTAAAATTATAGAGAAGTTATTTAGCTCAAAACCTGCATAAATTGTTTTCTCCATAAGTTTGTGTGCCAAATGGTTTAATGCTTTGTAGGTGCCGGGTTATCCATAAACATACGCACATACACCCACACACACACACACACACACACCATTATTCTTCTGCGTGATATACCCATTAAAATAATAGACATGTGACATTGTGTAAAGCAAGTATACGTGTCTAATCAAACTTCAGAAATTTTAGTGAACACTAACCATGTTAGATTACAATTTGCTGACCCCATAGCCTAATTTCGTTTATAATTTGAACATCAAAGTTTTCTCTCATAAGATTTGAACCCAAGAGGGAATTTTTGGGCATTAATCAAACTGGTTATTGATAAACCGAATCCATCCAATTCTAAACAGTTAGTCTCCAGCATCCCGCAACGAATTGAAGCTGTCCTGAAGAGCAAGCGACATCGGTGTAAATATTGACTGCGGGCATCAATTGACTGTATCTATTAATTAAATGTGATTGAACTCTATTTTTTTATATTGCACTTTCAAATTATGAGGCAAACATAATCAAACAAGATACAAAGTTTGATTAGTTCTATAATTTTCTTATATGAAAACAATATAGCGGTCTCAAAAATTTGGCATTGACTGTACATACCAAAAGGAATTGGCTGGCAAAAGCACCGTATTCTACTCTCCATAACTATCTTAGGGTACTGAAAAAATACAATTCGTGAAGAAGGCAAACATTTTTAGTTACAATTAAAAATATTCTATGGAATCAATGAAATAAATATTGGAGGTTTATTAAGGCAGCATTGCAAAAATTGACAGGTAATTGGTATCTTTTATCCGGATGAATTAAAATGGGGAAGGAAAAAAATAATTAGAGAAAAACACTGGAAACACATCGACATAACACTAACCTTATACAATCAGCCGTATAAGGGTCCACCGGAGATGCCTAAACCAAATTTATCCTTACACTATGGACAGGAAGTAATCAAGCTCTACCATTCTCTTGAGAAGGCTTCACGTAAGCTAAGAAAGGCTCAACTTGATTTTGAATTCTTAGAACTTTGCCTATAAACCGTGTTTTCCCAAATTTCTTATACTTTAAACTCTACCGCCGAACCATTTATTCCACCGAATATTATTCATCCGCCATAGAACAACTTCTAAATAATGAAATCAAATTTAAGTTTTCTTCCATAGATAGACATACGCAGAGTATCCATAAATTGAAAGACAATTTTAGAGCAGTTGTTTCTATTTTTTATTTTATTTGTTTTTATTCTCTTATAACTCACACTAATGAAAGCTACGCAAACTCTGTCCTCAAGGTTCATGATCGGAAGCTATTTAAACTTAATCTATCTAGGCGATGCCTCTCCCCAGATGACAATACCGTACAAAACCTTTCTGATCACAATTTAACCGCGAGAGAATCATCTTTACTTGCTCTAGGATTTGAATTTAATCTTCCGCCTTTCTAATTTGACCATAAAGACTATTTATTTGCCTTTGAGAAATTGCAGAGCGAATTTAAAGACCTACCCATCACCGACTAATTCGAGGATTTTCTCTTAACACACTCTATTTTGCGCAGGAATTTCTCCATCTCTTGTGTAAATTCAAATTCTCTTCGCCTTTTCTGCGCCAAAATGACGTTGATATTCTTAAGGGTTTAAGGATAAGAAAAGAGATAGTCATCATCAAACCTGATAAAGGTAGAGGTGTTGTTCTTAACAAATTAGATTACATGGATAAGATGAATGTCATTTTTTCGGATAACTCAAAGTTCAAAAAGATCTCGGAATCACCTTACTCATTGTCTATCAAGTTAAAGGACAAAATAAACCGATTTTTGCACAAATTAAAAACGTAAATAGTTTGGATTCATTTAGTTACAAGGTAAAGATTCGTTTTAACACATTTTCGCAAATGGAGGTAAAATTGTGTTGTTCTTATGCAGTTTTATGTGTGCTTTTCAGATCTGACATTTGTTTTTTTCTGGAAATGCATACCTTTCCCATAATCGACCGAACTTCATACTACGAAAAGCATGCATTTCCAGCAAAAACGAGTTTCAGATCTGAAAACTACACTTAAACTGCATAAGAAAAAGACATTATAAAAATCATTTAAAAGATCCAGAACCAGACCAGACATAACCTGGTAATTTGAGATGACAATAGCGCCGCTTAGTTTAAGCTATTTGCGCCAAGGGGTACATTTTTTTAGATACTTTCGAATAATCGTTTCGCCCACATACCCCTCCTTAATTATGGAGGTTACATCACCCCCCGACACCTTAAAAATAACTCGTAATATTCCTAATTCGAAAGCTTATCATCAGATTTGAATGCAAAGCAAAAGTCGATTGCTAAATGTTGTTAGGCCTCTAATTTGAATCAAAGCTTTGCGCTGAAAACAGTTTTAAATAAAAGGCTAAGCACTTGTTAACGTACTAACGGAAAATTTGCACTGTTTTTTTCGCCCATTCGAATCCTTTAATCCCGAGCTAGCACAGCCGCGAATCGTTCTTATTACACGGGAATATAAAACGAAATGCTAGTAGGTAATCGGCAAAAGACGCATGCGTAGATTGCCATCTGATTTTTAAAAAGTCTGCTATTGATTGAATATCGCTAAATGACGCATGCGCAGATTGCTTCTAGATCTAAACCAGCCAGGTCTAGATGGAATAGTAGGCCAAAAGTTTAAGGAACGAGGACAAAAATGTCCCAGAAAGATTCAAATTCAGCAAAATAAAATTTTTCGAAAAGTGGATAAATACGTTAGTGTTAAGTTTCAGGAGTTAAAAATAACATCGGAGAGCACAATTTTTAAAATTATAAACGTTTATGTCTTTGGAAAGTATTGAGTCTTAAATGTGTTAAACGAATCTTTACCAGCTACAACCACCTGCACGTTTCAGGGTCGTCCTACTTAGGTTCTTTATACCGAATCCCCAAATGTCACAAGGAGAGCATCCCCTTTCGCCCCATTTTAGCATGCTATAATCTCTCCTCTTGTAACATAGCTAAATATTTGGTCCTTTTAGTAACTCATTTTTTCTCAAACCAGTTTAAAATTCAAAATAGCCTCACGCTTGTCAAGGAATTACAAAATTTTCAGCATCCTTATCCCTCTTTTATGAGCATTTTCGATGTTTCTTCGCTCTATACTAATATTCCTCTTAACCAAACTATTGATATAATTCTCCGACGTGCATTTCTCTCAAACAACTTCACTTTTATTAGAAACACTTAAAGTAACCGTTAAAGACAATTACTACATCTTTAACAACGAAACCTATTGTCAAATAGATGGGGTGGGCACGGGTAGTCATTGGGTCCTGTGCTTGCAAATATTTTCATTTCCTGGTTTAAAGAACAATTATTTAGCCAAGAACTTTGAAGTAATATAACCCATACTTTACCGCCGTTTTGTCGATGATAGTAAGGAGTCTTGCGATAAATTCATGCAATATGCCAACCATATTACATCCCAATATTAAATTTACTTGTCATTTTTGTAACCAAAGTTTTTCGTAAGCCAATCTTTAGTGGAAAAGCCTAAATTTTTTAAGTTTTTGTGACTTTTCGTACAAAATCAGTGACATTAAAACACTAATATTTCGGGCATATAATATTTGTTGATCCTACTCTGGATGTCATCCAGAAGTCGAATTTATGATTAAATATTTCAAACGAAACGGTTTTCCTGTGTCTGATTGAAAAAAATCACGGCCAAATTTTTGAACTCCATTTACCATCCCAAATTTAAATTTCCAACTGTTTGTAAAGATATCCGTTACGTAGTCATTCCGGATATGGGCTTTTTAAATTTATAAAATTCCAAAGAACTTGCAACTCTATTAAATAAATTCTTTTTCCATATCAATTTTAAATTATTTTTTTAAAATCAAGACCACATAGGACTATATTTTAATTGTAAAGACAGAATCACGCCTGAAGCAAGGTGCTCCGTCATATACAAATATGCTTGCCCCAAATGTAAACTGGGTAAATATATTCGCAGTACGGGGCGTCCACTGAAGGCGAGGTCCTGTTCCCCTTTGGCAGTTAGCCACAGCACTGGGAAGGTTCTGTCCAAGAAAGAATTCTCACCAGTTCGGCTTCACTACATATAATGTAAAACTGATATCAAAATAGACGATTTATAATCTTAAAATCCACCTCTGATAACATATCATTAGGAATTCTGGAATTATTTTATATTAAATACTTTTTTCCTTCTCTAAATTCCGATTCTTCTTCTCATCCACTAATTTTACTTTAGAAATAAAACCAACCTCCTAGTCTTCTTTCTTCTTGCGCTCATTTCTCTTCTCCTTAGTCTTCTTCTAACGGCTGATAGTATATTTCAAGGTGTTATCTCGATGTGTTTCCAGTATTTTCCCGTAATTCGTTTAATTTTAATTACCAATTACCTGTAAATTTTGCAATGCCTCCTTAATAAACCTTTAGTATTTTCCATTAATTCCATTAAATTCTAACTTAAAATGTTTGTTTTGTTCATAAATTGTATTTTATCCAGTACTAGAAGATGGGTGAAAACAACACCCGAAACTTTGTATCTATCAAGAAAATGAAATGAATTTTCCTTTTACGTCCTTTCGTTCATCCTTCCTATATATGTTTCGCCACATTGAGTCTGGTTTGCCACTAGATGGGGCCCAGATTCAAAACAACTAGGTAGTGATAGTTTTAAAATGTAGTTCCTTCTGGGTGATAATACCCATGCAATAAACTAAGTACCCTAGTATCACCATTTTTCAAAATGATCTCTTTTAATTCATTAATATTAATATGATCATCCTCTCCTCATTATATCCCAATAAATATGCATACTCCTATTTTACAGCGAAAGATTGCGAGGAAATCCGAGGAGATAGACATAATCGAGATACCTCTCCTTGTCATTTCCCAACGCACCTCTTCAAGGCCCTGGCTCCATCATGTTACCTATCCACTCGAACACTGAATTGGTCATAGTAATTATGGAAAGGTGTTTCTCCCTGACAGGTGTACATACTACGATTTCTAAGAGTCAGTAGTACCCCACGCTTAGTTGTTTACCCTTCAAGCCCCATTTATTAGTTTTCATTTATTTGATTGAAACTTCGGTAATTTCAAGGCATTATTATTTCAACCATAGGCATTATAATTTTCCATTTAATTGGAAAGTAACTTGAGCAAAATTGTAAAATTTATTCTCCCTCTTCCATCACACACATACTCTCTACTTAGGTATGTTCCCTTATTTCTGTGGATGGGAATTCATGAAGCAAACATTTTCTTTCTTTTGAAATCTTTTGTATTCCTTTAAACGTTTCGAAAATGGCCTCCTCTACCTGTAATGTCACGCGCTCATGAGAGGTTACAGGGAGCATTAGCTTGCTAATTAGGAATAACAGTTTCTCATCTAATTCATTACTTGATGATTGCCAACAGATATCAATCTAATTATGTGCTCAAAACACTAATGATGTTTTGCTGATCATTCCTTTAAAAATACAAATATTGAGATAAGAATTTAATTTGTATCCAGTCTCTTGAATAACATTAAAAGGGAACACCACTTTGGGAAACATTAAATAGATTAAATAAATTTTGTCAATGTGTTTTTAATCATCATCATCACCACTAACTCTATAATTTAAGAAGGGGATTTTTTGAGTATTTGAATAATAATTTTATCTTAATTTGGTTATGACATGTTTTTTATCAAAGTTATTTCTAATAATTCTTTTATAATATCAAAAAACAAAATGGTGAAGTTCAGAAATAAATATAAGTATTGAAATTTTGTGAATTTTTTTAAACCCAAAGAATTACAAATGGTGAAGTTCAGAAAATTTATTTTTATATATCTTCTTCTATAACTATATTTTAGCAACCTGATATTTTGAAAGGGGGAAAATTTAGTTTAGAGTTCCTTCTTAAAATTATTATAATTGGCGAAGTTCAGAAAATTTATACAAATTTAACTATGGCTGCGTTTTTTTAGATTGTAAATTTTAATCATAGTAGCAAAGCGCAAGCTCCCCCTGTAGTTGGAGGGAGGAGGGCGAAGCCATTGCCTGGTCTAAATATATAACTAGCAACAGTCAATGTGGCAAAAGACTAAAAAATTGAAGTTTTCAGAATTGCGTCAAAAGCTGCATTGTCAAGTGTCAGCATATTTCTAATAGGTTGTCAAGAAATTAATGTAGTTTTAGCATACATTGAAACGCCTCTTATACATTTGTTTAAGTATAATAATAATACATTAGAGGATTATTTATAAACAGAATTTTTACCCGAGATGACAAGGGGGTTCTTTATTGAAATGATAAATGAAAAACCTAATGGTTTGATCTTACCCCCAAATCAATTTCTAGTCTTAAACTTGTTGTCTTCCAGTAGAAGATTATGCTTTTAATTGGGTGGGATGTGAAAAGAGTTTTTCACTATGAGCTCCTCAATAATAAGTAAACAGTTACTACAGACCTATGTTATACATATGGTGATCTGGTCTTTCGTGACAATGCACACCCATACTTGGTACATTGGACCGAAGAAAAAAACTATTACTTTAGGTTGCGAAGTTCTTTCACAATCTTCACATTAACTGGTTCTTCGCCATATGATTGCCATTTATTTTAGTCCTAATAACATCGCATAAATAGACACAATTACTTTGATCTGAAGGAGATGTAAAGGGATAGCAAAATATAGGTAGCCACTCGTTAGTTAAGAGAAGATTGTATACGATGATGGAAACTACTTTGCTGAATAAATGTTGTCTCTTTTGCATATTATAATTGTTTTGACATACATTTAAAAAATATGCAATTAATTTATTGACAAAATAATATTATTCCGACTTTTGGGGTTTGTCGGAAGGTGTCCGAGTTTTTTTAGAAATTTAGTCAATAATACAGTTGTTTTATGCACTGATTAAAGAAAATAAATATGTTTATTTTAATGGATGGTGAAAAAGCTATGGTTGGGTTGGGTTGGGTTTCGCTAGGTTTTTATTTTAAGTTAACAAGTTAGTTTAGGGGATTTGGGCATATATATTAAATATTTAACATATATAGAAATGAAATTAGCGTTTAAACTCCGAAATACACTGCAATATCTTCCTGAATAGGTTCATATTTTTCTATTTCCTACGCCACAAAAATTCACATAAATACAAGTCCCACAAGGACGTTTGTTTGAGTGTTTCAGTAAATTCCATCTGCTCTCAATTTGCGTAGTGTGTATTACTCCTTCTGAAAGGAAATCGACATTGTGATTGAAGGTCTTGTGTTTGAAATTGTGCCTCGAAATATCTTTTATATAGTTGTACGACTTCAACATGTCACTTATGATTGTAGTTTCCTGGTTGAATGATCTGCTCTTTCACACACTCGTCGAATGTGGGACGATTCCGTGAGTTAACAACGTAGAGAAAAACTTCACCTCTCCAGGCACACTCTACCGAATACGCGCAGTTGTGGAAAAACTTCTTTTCCTCTTTTACTTTCTCCGTGAAACATTATTTAATCGATTTCAACCCTTTACCAAGTCGAGTAATATGAAAGGCTGCTAAGAATATCCTCCGCGTAGTAGTCAACTGCCGCCTTTTCACCTATCTCTTGTTCTTAACAAAATCTAAAACGTCATCATCTCCTTCGCTCACGCATAGATAAATACAGTTACAGTGGATAACGGAAGTGTGCCACCCTCAAACCACGTTCGTTCCCTAACACAAATCTGCTCGGTACAGCCGTTTTTACAGCAGCGCCATTTTACTGACTGAACAAGAATACTTATGCACATCGCTTAAACTGACATACTCGTAACTTCGATTTTGTTTGCATCTTTTTCTGTTTTCAAGCGAGACCACAAACTTTTCAAATTCCACACTGATTCCACATCATCCGTGATGAGTAAATCGGTATAAAAAAACATGTTATATGTGTGAACATATGTCAACTTAACGTAACCCAACCAAAGCATAACTTTTTAACCATCCATTTCTCGAAAAAATAAATTTTATTTTTTGAAATGAGCTTGTAAATCAGCATCATTGGCAAAATTTAGTAAGAAATCAGACACCGTCCAACAAACCTAAAAGGTCCAATCATTCTTAAGATTTAATGTAAAGGTCACTAATCTGGAAACAGGATCAAAACCGTAAAATATTTTAAAGGAGAAAACACAAGAATGTTTGTTACGTAGCAAACGTAAGTTAACTAAACCGATAAGTTCACGACACGGCACAATTTGAGCGGGGTGGAGTGAAACTTTATCTGCTGACATTGTTTAGCAAAATAAATGATGTGTATCTTTGGATAATTATTATCAATAAAGAAGTTTGTGGCAATTTCGAGATAACATTGACTTCTTTTATTTAGAAAATAAGTGAAGTGTCCAAAAATTAAGGGGGAAGTTTAATTAATTATTTTTCAGGAAAAAACTTTAAATGTCTCGTTTATTATTTCTGTTGACGCACTTATGTTGTAAATCACCCCCAAATTTTGGCGATATGATTCATTTCAGTAGTCATTTAAGAGTTAAGAGTACAGACTATGAAAATATCTATAAAGTATCGCATATTTCCTCCTAAAACGAATTATATTTGTCGTTTTGTATTCGCAAAGTGCGTCTACCTTCAATGAGGTGGTTCTTGAGATTTGCTTAACCTCCTGGCCTCAGCACTAGGGTAGATCGAAGAACTTATTTTCAGAATTATTTATTTTAACATTTTAGTTAATATGGGGATTACAGTATTACAATCTTGCAAAAATTTCAGCAACATTCGTTGATATCTTAAGGTGCCATAGAGCCACCAAATATTTGAATAATGCTCTCTTATAATTATAATTCACAAAAAAATGTTTAATCCCTTGAAATCATTTAAAAAAAATAAGAATGTATGAGTTAGTGCTAAATAAGATGTTTTTTCTGAATAAGTGTATCAGGCTTACACCATGGTTAAACAGATTAGCCGACATCAGGTTACACCTCAATCTAGTCGTATAAGGCTCAGTCCGTCCTTCACTTACTAGCAGGCAGTCACTTGTGTTCTCTCTCATTGCCATATATAATATTTTGATGACTGAAAGCATTCCGGATATTGAAGAATTTTAAAGCTAAATGACCTATTTTATGTTTTCTTTAAGAATTGAAATAACAAGGATAGCAAATAATATATATATATATATATATATATATATATATATATATATATATATATATATAAATATGGGAGCAAGCTATCGTTGGAAGTGCGCGCGAGAGACACGAATGTACGAACGCGCGAAAGGTCAGAGACAATAAGACAACGCATAAAGAAAGAATTCGCGTTTGAAAAGACGGAAGGAAATCTACGAAGCATCTGGATAAATACACCCGTTGACCAAAGGAATTGTATCAAAACGCTGCGACAAGCGTATCCTGTTATATAGATAAAACTTGGGATATGTAAGTAATTCGACATACACAGCTTTCAGTAGCCCCGCCTTAGGGGTGGAGAACAACGAAGCTCAAGAAAATAAGCATATATATAGTCGGAGAAGCTCGGTTAGAATGATAATTGCATTATTAAGATTATTAGATTACTGTCGTTAAAAGATTATCTCGTTCAAGTTTCCCATTTATATTAACCAAGCCTTCACTCCAGAATTTAAAACTTCGCGTTGAATATATATATAGACTGCTAGTCGCCCACAAAGTAACTTCGTGACGTGCCCCTTGCCCCGTTAATAGGCCAAGATTAGAAGAAAGTATATTTTTGTCAACTTCCTTATTTCTTCGATTTACCCTGAAACCTTCGGTAAGCCCAATAAAAATTAGAACACAGTGAAGAAACCATCTTTCAAGTAAGATACTTAATTCACCATCATATAAGTTGGGTACCCCATTAATTGTTAACTAACATCAACACCTAAAAATTATTAACCCTTCGTTTCAATCGGACAGTTCAGGTATAGAGGAAATGGATGCAACAATCCATCATCAGAGAGAACAAGGTGAAGAGGACTTCTTGAACGCTGTCAACATCAAGCCGACAATCTTTAATGAAACAGCAGTCCCAGGTTGGTTCAAAATTGTAGAGGTCCAATTTCACATCTCCGGAAGTAAAAAAGAGGAAACTAAATTTTCCGCGTATTAGCCTCAGTTTTTCCTAAGACCGTCCATCGTCTTCCCGAGGTCATTTTATCGGACCAAATTTATCCTCTTTTCGAAAAGATCAAACCTGAGCTTTTCGAGAAGCTCATCGCATCCTCCACACTCACAGGCCAACCCTCGACCAATTTGGAAGAACTACGAAGAACTGCCCTGCAGGTATGAGTTAGCGAAGAACTTGGAGGCACAAATTGATTGAGTCTCTACTGGCTAACATCACGCCCATAATTGCCACTAAGAAAGAACTACCTATGGACAATTAGGGAACCTGGCTGATGAACTGTTGATATTTGGTAGTGCGCAATGCCTTAATATAACTATTAGTAGTGAGTCGATAGGTCGCAGTGCCGTTTCCGTGTCAAATGCGTTTATGTCGTATACAAATAAAGATGCGAGTGAAAGGGTATATAAATAATTCGGCGGGAAGTGCGCGGTCAGTACCCAAAGGTGCGTATCCTAATGGGAATCGTCCAGTTATATGCAAAATAATAGTGATTGCAGTGCGCATAATATACCAGGAGGATTGCGACCCTTCCGAAAAAAAACAAAGACCTGTAGTTTGCCGCTCACATGTATTCTTTGGCGGAAAACATGCGAAATTTTGCAAACCCTGTTGTGGCTAGCCTAAGATAGAAGAAAAGGTCCAGATGCAACCTTCCTCCAGGCCATCTTTGCCAGCCCCGGCAGAAAACTAGGCGGGTATGCCATTACAAGAGCGGCCACTGGTATGCCGTCTGTTTTCACCGTCGCCGCTAAAGTGTGTAATAATAAATGTCATTTCTTAATCGAAACGGAGTCGAGTGTATCGATAATTCCGGCGAAATTTGTGAAATCGGGTGAATTGTGCGAATCTAGTAGAAATATTTTAAAGGCTAATAGCGGGAAAATAAATGTGCACGGCGAGGTTCACACGGACATAGTGATCCCCAGTCTTCGCCGATCATTTAGGTGGTCATTTGTAGTCGTGAATACCACTTCACTGTTATTAGGTATTGACTTTTTAAGGCATTATAATATTTGAGTAGATTGAGCGCGCGGCATACTAAAAGACAAACAAACTAAACTTCTATTGGAAGTCAGATTATCTGGAGAAACCTGCAGTAGCTTTAAATAGTAATGACCTTCATAACCTACCGCTCCATTGCACAGCCATATTGAAAAAAATATGAGGCACTGTACGGACCCGCCCCCGCTCTGCCATCCCATTCATCGCTGAACTCAATGATGCATACGATCGAAACTGGTTGTGCTGCACGGACATTCGCACGGCCAGGGCCTCTTTTCATATATTAAATACAGGCCACCAAAGCAACTTTCGAAACATTATTGAAGGAGGGGGGTCGTGCGCCCACCAGGTCACCATGGGCTTCGCCAATTCACATAGCGCTCGGTGAGTACAGAATGGTCAGCGATTTCCGAGCGCTGAATGCAATCACAAGGCCCGAGAGTAGATACTCGGCAGCCGTTCACGCTGCCGTCCTCAAATTTCAAAGTTCCCGGGGAACTTTTATCAAAAATAAAATTTACCTGGTGGCCTGACGGAGGGGGAGAAGTTGATGCTTGGGTCTGTACCACTGGGGAAGCCGGGGTGAAATTAATCTGGTGAACTTGATGGGCTGGTTTGCTTTTAAGCCTAGAATTTTAAGGGCAATTCCAGCTCATGTGTTTTTCTACACCGCAGGTGAAGCATATGATTGGTCGCTTCGGGAAGAGTGATGGAGGAGAAATCTTAACGGGAGGTTTGGTGTCCCGTTGTTGGTTTGGGGGGAAGAAGTTTTGGGGTTTTACGAGGCCCGGAAATTTCGTCGGCTTTCCTGGGAAGGGGCGTGATTCCTTCCTTCTTTTCTGGTTGGGGGATTGGTGAGAAGTTCGATTCTCCTTGCGGCATAGACATCCGCTTCTTCGGTACACTCTTTAAAGGTATGGCACCGACGATCCTTGACGAACGCGCGGATCTCCGTCGGGAAAGACGCCAAAAATAGATCCCGCAACACGAAGTCTGTTAAGGACTCGTAGTTAGGATCAACCTTTGAGGATTCTAACCAGAATTTAAAATTCATCTGAAGAATGTATCTGAATGGACGGAACGTCTGTCCCGGTTTAATACGACCTCTTCGAAATTCTTGTCGGTAGAAATCAGGAGTCATATTATGAGCGGCCAATAACTCAGCTTTTAAGGTGCTGTAGTCAATTGTACATTCAGATGGTAAAGATATGAAAATGTCGCGCATTTTATAATTTAAAAGGGAAGGTAATCTTACTTCACCTTCAGCCTCCAGATCCAGGTTATTGATCTCAAGGATCTTTTCGAAGTGGGCTAAAAATGCTCCGAAATCCTCTCCATCCCTAAAATTGGGGAGCTTAAGTGGGAGATTGGGCAGGGCTTCTAAACGTGAACTGAATGATTGTATTTCGATCTGTACTTCAGCCATTTCAAGCTGATGGTGAAGCTCAGCTTGTCTTTTTCGTTCCCCTCTTTCTCTTTCTTTTCGTTGGATTTCTCTTTCTCTTTCTTCTCGTTGGATTTCTCTTTCTCTTTCTTCTCGTTGGATTTCTCTTTCTCTTTCTTCCCGTTGGATTTCTCCTTCTCTTTCTCTTTGCCTTTCTACTCTTAACTTTTCTCTTTCCGTTCGTTGCTCCCCTTGAACGTACTCAATCAATTCTCTTCTGGAAAGTCCCAAGGATTCTCCTTGTGCTTTGAAGATTTCGAACTGAGTCATCTTTGCACTTGGGGGTGCAATAGTCAACCAACTAAAATTCCTTGCAATAAGAATTATGCCTTCTAGAGAATTAGCCTACCTAAAATATGGGCACTGACCTATTCGTAATTTGTTTCTCGACCTAGATACCAATGACTAAAGTAACACAAAAACAACACAAACAAATTATTATAACAGTTCCTTGAGCTACTCCAGCTTCTTAAGTTTCAAAAAGGGGACAGCAATCGTTAAAAACGAAAGGGAACTATTATACTCTCTCTCTTTCTCTCTCTCTCTCTCTCTCTCTCTCTCTCTCTATATATATATATATATATATATATATATAAATATATATATATATATATATATATATATATATATATATATATATATATATATATGTCGTAGAATAGGCTCTCGACTATATACCATATATACCTATTCGTTGAGGGAATTATTTCTAAAATTTCGAGTGCGTGGTAATCTGATTGACCGAGGTTATTTCTCTTCAATATGCTTAAAAAGTGGAACGGAGCTCAAGGATAATAATATAGCTATTACTAATAAAATAGAGTTTTATTAATTAAACTATCAATAACACACAAAAAGAAAATGTTTACATAAACGGAGAATGGAAAGGTTCGTGGGAAAATCTGACTAATCCGAGGATTAAGATTTGGAGAGATTTAAAAAGGTAAACAAATAACAATTAAAAGGGGGCGGGGATGGTTTGCAAAACCATTTAAAGCACAGGGTAGCGTTGACAAAAGGTTAGATAATTAAAGGAAATGCTCGCTTACGTAATTACAAAGTTATTGTGCAGAGAAAGACGATGCGAAGGAATCTTCGGTCACTGGTGATTTTCAGCAGAAGGGTTCTTCGGGGGGTTGTCCTTAGCGAAGGGGAAGGACTGTCTTCGAAGAGTGAGAGCGAAGTGGGGCTCGGAGGTACGGGCGATCTTGGTGACAGCAAATCGGGGATGTTCTAGATGAACAATGGAGGTTATTGTTGAAACCAAGCGTTCTCTTGAAGAACGTTAAAAAGGGGGGAATTAAATTATCCTGACCTGATGTCTTGGAATGAGAACCGTTTCTTGACGAACGGGCTTTAAGAACAATGGCTGTTCTAATGTTGTTCTCTTTCTGAACAACAGGGGGGGAGGCCTTGTGGACTTGGCGTCTGGAAGGCACGAATCTTGGCACTCAAGGGATATTGTCCTCTTCTGGACAATACGGGATTTCTCGAGGTAGAGAGTTCCTATGGTGCTCAAGGGAGACCGGATTGGCGTGATGCCTCACGAAGATAATCTGGATCTGATCTGCTTTATTCGGGAAAGCTATGATATAAATAGTCGAGGCCAACCCCTTGGCGTAGGGGACAATTGAGTGGGAGGCTTCGGGGAAATGCCCCGGTCACGCCTGGGAAAATACCTTATCTGCCTATAAGCCTAACTCAATCTGGCAAGATCGACGTATGGAGGCGAAACGGGGGAGTGAACCTCCTTGATTAAATATTAGCTAAGGTGGCGATAACGCGCTCTGCTTCCTCTCGCAGATGCACGTGGGTAGCAATGTGTTTCTAAACATGTGATAGCGGCTGAATTTAAGCGGTCTTAGACCATTTTTATCAGAAGGTAAACAAATAAAAGGTAATGCTCAGCTTACGTAATTACAAAGTTGTTGTGCAGAGGAAGACGATGCGAAGGAATCTTCGGTCCACTGTCAATTTACAGCAGAAGGGTTTGTTCGGGGGGTTGTCCTTAACGAAGGGGAAGGACTGTCTAAGATGAGTGAGTTTGAAGTGGGGCTCGGAAGTACGAGCGATCCTTGTGACAGCAAATCGGAGATGTTCTAGATGAGCAATGGAGGTTATTGTTGAAACCATGCGTTCTCTTGAAGAACGTTAAAAAGGGGGGAATTAAATTATCCTGACGTGATATCTTGGAAATGAGAACCGTTTCTTGACGAACGGGCTTGAAGAACAATTGCTCTTCTACCGTTGTTCTCTTTCTGAACAACAGGGACGGGGGCCTTGTTGACTTGGCGTCTGGAAGGCACAAACCTTGGACCTCAAGGGATATTGTCCTCTTCTGGACAATACGGGATTTCTCGAAGTAGATAGTTCCTATGGTGCTCAAGGAAGACCGGATCGGCGTGATGCCTCGCGAAGATAATCTTGATCTGATCTGCTTTATTCGGGAAAGCTATGATGTAAATAGTCGAAGCCATCCCCTTGGCGTAGGGGACAATTGAGTGGGAGGCTTCGGGGAAATGTCCCGGTGGCGCCTGGGAAAATACCTTATCTGCCTATAAACCTAACTCAATCTGGCGAGATCGACGTATGGAGGCGAAACGGGGAAGTAAACCTCCTTGATTAAACACTTGCTATGGTGGGCGATAACGCGCTCTGCTTCCTCTCGCAGATGCACGTGGGTAGCATGTGTTTCTAACATGTGACAGCGGCTGAATTTAAGCGGCCTCAGACCGTTCTATTACAATATGCATTATGATATGTGCTTTTGACCAGTAAATCTGGTGTCCCTGTGGAGGGCCAAATCATTATTTGTATATCCCTAGCTAGATACTGCATTTTTATTGGCTTAATTCTTACCATCCAAATAAGGTATACTATATATTACATTATTATCGTTTCTTGAGCTGTTATATTAACATATTTTTTAATGTATAATTGTATTTAAGAATTAAATTTACATCAAGTTGTTTTAAGATTGGTACTTCATAGAAGAAATTATCATGGTAAGATATAAGTAATATGTTATGTACAGGCTCTGTTTTTCTTAATTTGCGGTTATAGAATGTTTTTTTACCTTTATACATGCAGTTTTCCCGAAAATATTTCAGGTAACACAGATTGAAGGCTCTCTCTTCACTTTTTTGTAAATTCTTGGTCTATATAGTTAGGACTACATATTCTAAGTGCCCTAAGATACATGGAAGAAAATACTGATGTTTTAATATTTTTAGAAATGACCTGAATAAAAATGGACAAAGGATAAATTAATGGGTTGAGAAATAGGTTTTTGCGGTTTTTTCAAATTTATTTATTACCATTAACAATTTTAGAAAAACTTCATTTTTAATTGATAACGATACGCAATCTATAAATCAATAATGTATTCTCCGTTGTTATTTACGACTTCTTCCCAACGTTCAACTAGTTTTTCGATGCCTCTGCAATAAAAATATCTGGATTTTTACTCGAAGAATTCGTCTAACCAGGTTCTTAATTCCACATCAGTATTGAACGAAACGCCGCGCAAATTGTTAGAGAGCGATCGGAACAGTTGGAAATCCTACGGAGCCAAGTCTGCCGAATATGAAGGGTGTGGCAGGATTTCCAGATTAAGCGTTTGGATGGCGTCTTTTGTCATATTGGCAATGTGAGGACGAGCATTGTCGTATTGCAGAAGGACTTCAAAACGTCGATGAGGTCGCTTTTCACGAATAGCTTCGGCGAGTCAATACATTTGTTGAACATAGAGTTCTGCATTGACAATCTAATTGTTCGCAAGGAGTTCATAAAGAATGATGCCTTCACAATCCCACCCCACACACAGCATCGTCTTTCGTGGATGAAGTCCTTGTTTTAATCACGGAAATGGTTTTTTATTGGGGTTAAGCCATTGTTTTCGATGGTTCATGTTGACATAAACACACCACTTTTCGTCGCCAGTGATGATGCAGTGAAGAAATCTGTCCTTATATCGACGAGTAACCTTGTAACGAGCAAGAAACCTTGCGGCAATCGTGGATCGTTGAAGTTTGTTGCTTTCGCTCAAAGCGTGCGGAACCCATGCACCGAATTTTTTAACTTTCCCCATCGAATTAAGGTAATTTCCTACAGTATTCTGATCACACCCCAATTGTACAGCCAATTCTCTAGTCGATTGACGAGGATTTTCATGAAGAGGGTCGTTCAATCGATCTTCATCCAACTTAATGGTGCGACCAGAAAGCTCTTCGTCATTAAGCTTGAAATGACCGTTTTTGAAACGTGAAAATCACCATTGAGATGTCCTTTCTGATAAAACATTTTCTCCATACACAGCACAAATATCGCGACGAGCTTTGGCTGCTTTTGCATTGTTCCCGTCTCGATTGAAAATGAATAACAACAAGTGTCCAAAATGGCCTTTCTTTCAACTTGACATTCCATTTTGAGGGTACAGAACAAAAATTAAATTAACACAACTTTTAAATAAACCGCAATGATTTATTACTCAACTTCAAGACGTAGCCCTAAGCAAAAGCCTATTAATCTATGCTGTTAAAAGACGTAGCCTAACCTTTGCCACTTTTGCCTTGATTATTTATTATTGTTTCTTAATATGTGCACAGATCACGTCAACAAAACTTAAATCAACACAAAATTCAAAAAACGCAAGAACTTACCCTCAACCTAATATTTGTCGGTTTCCTAAAAATAGAAAACTTAAACCTGTCTGGTTGTTTAATTATTTAAAACAAGGCTGATTCCACCGGTTTGGTCCACTCAAATTCTTTGGTACCGCTATGTAGACGATGTCCTTGGAATTCTAAAGGAAGATTTTGAGCTTGTTGATTTTCTTTTATTTATTACTTCATTAGTTCTGTCAATTAAATTTACTTTGGAAAAAGAAGAAAATAATAGCCTTCCTTTCCTAGATGTTCTAATAATTAGACAATCAGACAGGTTTAAGTTTGCTATTTTCAAGAAACCGACAAATAACTTATCCTATGTCCATTCTTATTCAGGTCATTTCTAAAAATATTAAAACATCAGTATTATAACTCAGAATATATACTCCTGATTATATAGACCGAGAATTTACAGAAATTGAAGAGATTGCCTTCAATCTGTGTTACCGAAAATATTTTCGAGAAAACTGCATGTATAAAGGTAAAAAAAGACATTCTATAACCTCAAGTTAAGCAAAACAGAGCCTTTATACAATATATTAATTTTACCTTACCATGATAATTTCTTGTATGAAGTACCAATCTTAAAACTACTTGATATAAATTTAATTTTTAAATACAATTATACGTTAAAAAATATGTCAATAAAACACAGTCCAAGGAACGATAATAATGTAATATATAGTATACCTTGTTTGGATTGTAATTTATTCTATGTAGGTCAAGCTTCTAAAAATATTTCTGTAAGAATTAAGCAACATCAAAAGGCAGTATCTAGCTAGAGATATACAAATAATGATTTGGCTGTCCACAGGCTTAGGATGGGTCACCAGATTAACTGGTCAAAAGCATATACCATAATGCATATGAATGATTTTATTAGCAGAAATATCTTTGAATCGTTCCTAATCTCGAGCACAAAGGAGAGAAACAAATAAATATTATCTCCGGTTTGTTTTCTTTAGATCCAGTCCTATCTTTGTTCCTCAAATCAAACTTATCAGAGGTCCTAAAAAAATATGACCTTATAAGGAAAACATTGCTTTGTATAAATACAGTAACTCTCTATTTCATAAACCATTATGTTTGAAAATGTAATTAAGATAACCAAAGTACTAGCACCAAGCAATCTTTCTTTTTCCCTACGGGGTACAACCAAATGCCTTATAATTATGTTTGTTAAGTGTCGTAATTATAATTTATGTAGAAATCTAAAGAAAGATAGAATAAAATTGTGGATACATTGTATATAAAATAATAGATATTATTATTATTGTATTATATGGCAAAAAACATGGTATAAATAGGCCAGTTTTAGTAAACACATATACTTATGTAAGTGCCGATGCCCTCTGCGTATGTTGTATACATGGTGGCAGATGTTAAGTCTGCCAAATATAAGTATTTCATATGTATCTAACTAACTCACTAACTCCATCGAATTATGTAATAGGTAGGCTACTTGCACCAAATTGCCTTATTCAATTAACCCAGCGAAAACCTCCACAAAATGGACGCTGGGTGTTTTTATTAAATCCCAGAATACCACACACAAAAAATAATATGTCTAAAATTGTAATAAGTAAATGAGAATGTATATAAATTTGTTAATAATATATATATATATATATATATATATATATATATATATATATATATATATATATATATATATATATATATATATATATATATATATATATATATATATGCAGGCAAGTGACCGCTGTAAGTGCGTGTGGGACACACGAATGTACGAACGCGCGAAAGCTCAGAGACACCTGTGTCAACAAGACAGCGGATAAACAAACAATTCGCGTCTCAGAATAGTTTTATCAAAAGAGGGAAGTCTACGAAGCACCTGGGTAAATACACCCGTTGACCAAAAGTAATTGCATTACAAAGCTGTGACAAGCGTATCCTTTATATAGATAAAACTTATGATATGTAAGTAATTCGACATACACAACTTTCCGTAGCTCAACCTTAGGGGTGAGAAACAATGTACTCGACAACTGAAGTTTATCCCATAGACAAGTCTAGACCCCGCCCTCTGGAAAATAACATTATCTCGTTCATATTCCCGATTTAAATTCACCAAGTCTTGTCGGTCCAGAATTTAATACTTCGCGTTGATTATATATAGACTGCTAGTCGCCAGCAAAGTAATACTCGTATATTTTAATGGTTCTGAAAGGTTAAGGATTAGTAACATGATTACAGTATTACAATAATAATAACATTATTCAGCATTCACCTTCCCACGATAACGATGACGTTGTTGACGATAATGACGATGGTGACGATGACGATGATGACGATCATGATAATGATGGGGATAGGGGGGAGGGGGTCACTGGGTGGAGGTGGAGGGCATGGCATCTGCGACCTTACCCCCTGCTCCCATGTTGTGTTCCTCGTCCTCGTCATCATAGTCCAGGCGGTCGACCAGGGCATTGTCCACGTCCTCCTCATTACTACTGACATCACCTCTGGCAAGCTCCTCCTGCTCCTCAATAATGTATTGGAGGTAGCGACTTCGCACTAGAGGCACATAGCCGAGGAGGTAGCGTAGGGCCTTGACCTTGCCGGGCTTCAGAAGACGTGCTACGACATACTTAGGGGGGTAGGGGAACATTGGAGATGTTGAAGGAGGCTGGGTTCTTGGTGACTATGCCCTTCCTCAGCAGAACAACCCAAACGGGGCCATAATACTCCATGGCCACGTAGTACCCTGCTCTAAAGGTACTGGTGAAGCCAAAGCTTTAGGCCTCTAAAACCCCGAGGGAGCCTGTGGCCGCCGTACTGGCACCTCCTTCTGCAGGGCATCAAAGTTGAGGAGGTCTGGCTGTCGCATCACAATAACTCGCTGCCTTTCAACCCGGGAGGACCCAATGGCGGTGCAGTAACCTTTAAAGTCATAGATGTCACCTGTGGCTCGGATTGCCTTCTCAATGTTCCCAAATGCCCTGTCGCAGGCCATGTAGCTGTGGCCGGGTACGAGATAGTAATGGTCAATCTTGGTCAAGCAGCTCCTGTGGACGCCCGCTCATTGGTTGGGGGATGGGCGCGTAATGACGCGTCATCAGTCACGTGGTCGTGTCCCGCCATCCCATTGGCTCTCCTGGTCCTTGTCTTCTGCCACTGTCGCTTACGTCTGTGTCGAGGTAAGCTTGGGAGCCCCCCTCAAACAAAGGGACTTTCGACCTTGTTGCGACTTGCATTCTGACGTGCTAAGTAGCGCAACAAATAGAGGAGGGTTTGGGGAATACAGTGCCTTACATGACTCAATTTCGCCCAGGAAGGCGCTTACGTCACTCTGTTACTGAACGCCTCATATAGGAGCTGTGTCAGCCTAGGATACAGCTGGAGTAATAGACGGAAACAAAGTTTGAAGAGCGAGACAAAAGAAGGGATCATCAGTGGTCAAAGATATAGAGCAGACACCCAAAACTAGCATAGATTTTGATGGCAGGAAGGATATGACCTTAACACCACAAAGAAAAGCAACCAATTATGATCGAAATGAGATACTGGAAGAACATATAGCTATAGTGCATGAATCTACATCAAAATACTTGGGCCATTACACTGTATAATGTGGGTCAGCTGAAGGAATAAGTAAAAATTTGTTTGATTATACCCAGGAGAATGATATTGATCTGAAATACCTTATTACAATCAGTTTTGATGGCACGGTAGTCAACACTGGAGTAAAAGCTGGAACTAAATGGCTGATAGAGATGAAGCTAAATAAACCACTTTATCATTTCATATGTCGGCTCCACTCAAAGGAACTTCCATTACGACATTTAGTACAGAGACTTGATGTAAAAATATATGTCCCTCATGGTCTCACTGGTTTCATTGGCAGGCAGCATTCAAACGCAGAGAAACAACTGATTGTAGCATTTTATAAAATTGATGCTGAAGAACCAGTTTTGGATGAAAGGATCTTAGTACAGACCAAAATACTTACTGGAAATCCATCAAGCAATGACAATAGGCTATTATTATCCTCGGGATCTGACACATCGCAATCCAGGAAAGATGGCCCATTCACGTAGGGGAACTACATCTAAATGGTTACTTCACTTCTACATTTCAACGAAGAATTCCTCAAAGATACTCCTTAGCATTGCGTCATTCTTAATGAGAGTTTAGGCACAATGTGGTTCTCCATTAAGCAAAGTAAATATTATGCAAATGGTTAAAAATATTTATTCAAAAATATTCAACTCAGAAGAACACTGACGAAAGACATGTGTGATATCATCAACCCTGTAATTCAAAGAAAGGCTTTCTTTGGTCATCTAGAAAACCTCTTACTGTCCATGACTGATGATAACAACAGTAATACAAGAAAACTTGCTTGGAGGAGAATAAAGAAACCCAGAATAAGAGGAAAGAAAAAACCGTGAGATAAATATTTACAAGTACCTCCTCTTAAATCCAATGCTGAAGAATACACTGAGCCTTTACACTGAAAGAAATGCGAAATCACTGAACCGACATTAACAAAAGATATGGCTAAAGAAGCCATTGAATATCACATTTTCAACAAGCGCAGAATAAGGTTTGAGAAATCCCTCTGCTATAATCAAGCAGTGGAAAGGATGATTAAAGAAGTGAGTGATCATCTTTAAGGGTGTGTGAATATGAGTCAAGAAAGAATACATAAGATCAAGGCTTGAATCCCATGCCAAGATGTCCTCTGAGAGTAAAGCTCAATTCAAAGTTTAAAAGATTAATCATTACCAAGGAAGGGTGGTTAGTAAGGGCATGAGTGAAGCTCGACACACAGCCACCTCCTCGTGGTGAGCTTTAGATTATCATTATGAAATTTATAACAAATTAAGAGCTGTGTTCTTTTTAAATTCAGTCAAGACACTTTAAAGAGTAACAGATTTGACTGTAAAGTATATTGATCATTATCAATAAAAAAATACTATTAATACTTTCTAAAAGGTTATTGACGGAAGTACCATGCATATAAGGGGAAAAATACATTTTTTCAGTGGTTTGGGGGCACCTGAAAATATTACTTAAACGAGTAGAATTTTAACACACTAAATATGACGAGCCCAAATTTTAAGCACTATTACCTTTCTTATTTCTCAAAAAAAGTTCAAAACCTCCATTTTCGATCCCCCTTACTCACCACTCCACTTAGTTTCGATTTACTTAGGCAATGGAAGATATTTAAATTCCACTCTTCTTCACTTTACCTATCACTAGCAATGACAAGGAAGCGAGAAAGAGTTGCGGAAGCTTGGCACCTGACAATGATGATATTACCAGACACATCGAAATTAATAACAGTTAGAAGGCCCAGAGATAATATTTGATTAATAGTATTAATTTTATTAACGAAAAAGTCACAAACTTAAAATACAAATTTGAGTACCCTGTGATTTGAATCTCTTCCATTAAACAGCTATTATATTTACATTTATAAACCGACTAATATTGTCTAGTGTTAAAAACTCATACAAAAAAACACACATAACTCTCCCTCGAAAAACTAAACCGCTAAAACATTAGCGATGTTTGAAAACTTTATTTCGACCCGTCTTTTCCCCTTTTGACACGATTACGAATTCCTCTGTACCCAAAGTGTATCAATAATTCATAGTAGAGAAATAGATTGAATTTTTTACGAGGACTTCATTCGCTTTAAACTGTCAAATAAACTAAGGAGATAGCATTTAAATGACTCATAAACTCTACTAGAGAGAAAAAATATGAGTATTTGAAGAAAACTTTAACTTAGGATTTTCCATTAGAAAAGAAATAAAATGTTTTAAATTCTTGTAGTTTAATATTTTCTCTTCGCTTATCATTTAGGGTTAATATCCGTAGAATAAATAAATATATAAAAATATATATTGTAGCAATTTATGTCTTTTCTCTTGACCTCTTCTTTCCTCGCTTCTCTCTTTCTTTCAATTTCATAAATGAAAGTAAAGTGCTTTCCAATATGATTAGAACCCACAGATGTCGCAGGTAATTAACATTTTCGAAACAATAAGAGTATACAATCTTACGCTATTTTCTCTTAAATAGCAAAGTTCAAAGATAGTTTCTCTTGTAGGCAGGTATAAAATGAAATCTTTCTAGAAACTCACTAGTCAACCATACATAAAGAACTTAAAGATAAGATATAACCTTTCTGTTAAGGCTGATAGAAGAATTGCATAAAGGGAAGATAGATTAAAGTTTGTTAAATTCACCTTTATACACTGCATCCTCGAAGTGTAAATCTACCTCAAATCTACGGCAAGATTCTTCGGTAGAACCTTTCTTTTGGGAACGTCTCATAGATCTTTAAAAGGTTATTATAATTGCCTGAGGGATATGTGAATAAAATCGCCTTATCTATTTCTGTTTGGTGAGAATGACTGAAGTCAGGATCAATTATTAGAGAAATTGACGCCTTCACAAATAAGAAATTCTTAATTTATGTCTAAGGCAACGTTATTTATATTTACTCCATTCATAGTCAGGTCTTTTCTACAATTATGGATACCACTCCATTCATAGTCAGATCTGTTCTGCAATTATGGATATCAATCCATTCATAGTCAGATCTTTTCTACAATTATGGATACCACTCCATTCATAGTCAGATCTGTTCTGCAATTATGGATACCACTCCATTCATAGTCAGATCTTTTCTACAATTATGGATACCGATAAGCATAACTTTTAAATTCGGGACATTAAACTTTTCTACCTCCTCATTGACTACGAAGAAAGCGGAGTATAATTTATATGTCATCCGCAATTTATCGATTGTGCCTAGTTAATTGTTGTAAATGTCATTAAAAAATAGAATAAATATCAACTGATCCCAAATCGAAGTCTGGGGAGCACCGCTGGCAACAAAAATCAATCCGAACTGCTCTCCATCCAATAGTAATCTATGTTTAATTTCATTTAGCCAATATTCATTCCACTTCATAAGCTTTCATGAAATTTTAGTATTATCAACAACAGCATGCGATTTGGTACAGACTTAAACACTTTAGTGAAATCGTCATAACTCTGTTATGGGCTTTGTGGAGGTCGTAAGTACCTTTAATAGTTTTAAAAATTCGACCAACTTAGTTAAACATGAACGACCCATTCTTATGTTGTGTGGTCTATTTTTAATCAGGTTCCTTTTGCTCAGTTATCTTATAAAAACAATAACAAAATACTACAATTAAGGAGCCATTTATGATTTAGGAGAGATACTATAGAAATATCTCTGAAGTACGAGGAGTGGTCAATAAGTTTTGCAATTCGGATATAAGGAAACGAGATATGAGGAAAAGTGTTTTATTATCTTTCAATATAACTACTCTAGACTTCAATGCACTTGTGTTACTTGTCTCTGAGGCTTCGAATTCCTGACAACCAGAAATCTGCCGACTGCTGTTCAATCCACTCCTGGACGGCGAGCTGGACATCTTCATCGTCCCCAAACTGGCGTCCACACAGTGCAGGCTTGAGCTGGCGGAATGAAAAGTAGTCGCTAGGAGCCAGGCCTGCACTGTAGTAAGATGTTTGAGCTCCTCGAATCCGCACTCGCGCAGGGCAGCTTGTGCAACTCTGGCCTTGTGAACTTTGATGACGTTGAAGTCGATCATGTGGCGTGAGGTTTCAATGGACCGAACGGGCAGAGACCTTGGTCATGGCCAAATTGTCGTGAATGATGTTGATAACACTTCCATGTGATATTCCAAGTTCTCGCTCGATTTCTTCGACCTTCACCCGTCGATTTTCGAGGATCATCTCCTACACACGGGCCACATTGTCCTCGTTGGTCACGTCTGGCAGGCGTCCTGGACGGGGGTCATCTTCAAGGGACTCACGACCATGGCGGAACTTCCTATTCCAGCGAGCAATGGTTGCATAAGAAGGGGCGGTGTTGGTGTACACTGCAACCATGCGTTTATGGATCTCTTTTGCATTCTTGACCTTCTTGGTAAAAAATTTGATCACTGCGCGGTGCTCAACCTTCTCCATTGTTGAAAAATTTGTGACTGACGATCTGCGATCAGCTACTGCTTCTAAAATAGACGAGGCAGGTGCGGCTGCAGGTCCTGACTTATCATAACTTGCCATAACACCCCCACAAACAGATATTCTCCTTCCTCTGTTTTGGCCTACTGATTCGCAAAACTTATTGACCGCCCCTCGTACCTTATTTTATCTTCTTAAACGAATTTCATTTTTCCTTTTGTATACACGGAGTGAATGTACCTTCGATGAAGCGGTTCTAGAGATTTGCCTACGTTCCAGGCATCAGCACTACAATTAGTCTCATCTTAATTAGGCAATGCGAAATATTTAGATTCTACACTTCTTCATCTTCCCAAAGACTACCAATTTCCTCTCAATCCTTATCGAATACTTTCTTGCAGATGCCTACTCTATTACTTTTCTTGCTATCCTTCATCCTTTATGATATGCTTCATTATTCCTGCTTGGCTGTTTTTCAGCTAGGTCTCTATGTTTAATTGTTCTCTCTGCCTTCACTACATTTCACTTCCAATAAAATCACCACTTTCTCAATACACTTCTTTTTAAATATATTCTCATGAATATGCCTTTGTTGGTTTCATCATTTTGTTAAGATAGATAAAATCACAAATCCCATTTTATCCAATCCTAACTTACCCAATTACTAAAAAACGACTAAAACAACTTCATTTTTGCCTGCACCATAGAATTTTCCCCAAGCGGGGAAGTCATTATACAGTATTTGCACTCCTCATGAAGTGCTTTCGACTCGTATACCTTTCAGTTATTCACTTTCTTTCAAACCTTAGCACTCGACTGGTTTGGCGTTTTCGTTACGGGGCGTTAATATTTTTAATTGAGTTTCCCTACTCTTGCGCCCTACATATGAAGCGCAGTAAGAAGTAAAACGGCCAAATGAATATCAGTTATGAAAAGGTATTAATTAGAGATGGAAACCAGAGGTGTATAACCAAGCTGCCCAGTTTATAGAACAACTAAATAAACTTTGTTTACTATTTGAACGAATCTATCTCTCACCAGCGTATGTAGTAAAATTTTGTAGTTTATGATAACTGCGCAAATTTCCTGTCTCCAACACCCTAAGTTCTATTCTTTTGGGGGGTTATATGGTGTTTACATTGTAATATGGAATAAGAGGCTGAAAGAAACTGTGGCATTCAGATTGCAAGGAAGGCAGGCCTGTGGCACCCAAATTGCAGGATAGGTAGGCCCAGTGAGATCAATGTCAAATAGAGAAATACTTATATCACGACTGTACATTTATTATGAAAATCATAAGAGAGGCAAGCGAATGACTGGTTTCCCACGCGGCCACACACATACATAAACACACAAAGGAACAGCTGCGGGGCGGAAATCTACCGACGCTTGAGTTCTCGTTAGAAGGTGAAACAAAAAATAAACTGTAGTATCTTGATTGGGTTTGTCAGCGTGGTCTGAAAATATGTAATGCAGGAACACACACACCTCTGGTAACTCCGCCCAACGGTCAACGAAGAGACTAACAAGTGCATTTCTGATCATCATTGACCTTATCCAGCGCCTTGAGAAAGAAAACAAAAGAGGTCACGCCCCCTTAAGCAAGCGAACTATAAATAAACAAACTTAAACATTATGAAAGAGGAATTAGTTAAGTCATTTGGTGTGATAGACACCCAGTATAGGCATCCGTCCTTAAGTCCCTTTTATAATTATTAGCGTCCCATCGTCCTGCCTCTAGCCTAAATATTAAGCAGGCCTGAGGGGTAGGCCTTGTCGCCGGTTATGTTGTGCTCCCCTTCAAGGAGGCAGGTTCAATGATCGGTGACCTCTCGAAGGATGGAGTGGAAAAAGAAGAATTTTGTCGAATTCTCCATCGAAAATAAATAGTCCTCCACCTCAACCCTCGGTCCGGTTACCCCTCCAATACCAAAAATCAGTCACCCCTCAATACACCAATAAAAATTAAAAAATGAGTACTTTGATAGTTATACAAATCTGTGTATATAAGTGTAGGTAATAATTAAAATGTAATGATCTCTATATATATTTAATTTAAATCAAATCAATAATGATTTGATAAAGAGAACTATCTGCATTACATAATCAAAGGAAGATGTGGCGACATTTGGCAACTTGAAGGATTGTTTCCCAGATTTTACCATTTTAATTATCCGATGTCAAAACATATCTCAGTAAATAATTGAAATGATTAATATATGTAAGAAAAAAACACGGATATTAGATAAAAATAAAATACGAAAAGCTATGTTCAAACCTATTAAACTATATGGGGGAGATTTTTTTAAAAGTGTTGTTTGTTAACGGGGTTTTAAAAGGTAAAAGGAGGCCGTCAGTGGTCTTATGTGCTTACGTAACGGTATTTAAAGACATTTAAAGGCTTGTCCGGATTTCGGTTGGAGTGACGAGTGACTATTTTGATCTCCCCGTTGAGTTTGCTCTGAGTCCAAATGTTTACGTAGATTTTGCTTCTAGGCTGATTTCCAGAAGGTGCTTTGGTTACTTCAGGATTAAAGGAAAAGAGACCATAAATAAGTTTTTATTCTTGTTTAGCGTCTATCTTATAAGGCGTAGCGAAATAAATCGAGTTCTGTGCGGCGGTATGTAAGTTTTACAAATGTTGGGGTAGCTGAGGCAAGGTGACAGGACTTAGGAGCAAGGGGCGCCCCGTCATGACAGTAATACCAAACGAACGAAGCAGGTGCCTTTACTTGACTCTAACCGGCCGAATGGTTTAAATGATTTGCCCTTGAGTGCCCTTAATGTCCTCCTTCGTTTATTTATAACTCCCCTTCTTAAAGGTGCGTGACCTCTTTTTTTATTCCTAAAGCGCAGGGTCGGAGCTAACGATAGGAAACTCACTTGCTAGCCTCTCCACCAACCGTTGGGTGGAGTTTAGAGGTGTGTGTACTCGTCGAATATCTGCTCAAATTCTTAGACCGGGCTAGCAGATCTTATAAAGAGATGACTGTTTATTTTTCCTTTGACACACCCCATGTAAACTTGGCCAACCAAAGCATATCTCATTCTGTATTTGCTCGGCTTTCTTAATTATCAAGCATCATTATCATTCCGTCCCGCAGCTGCTCCTTTGTGTATTTATGTGTGTGTGTGTGGTGTAGCTGCGTGGGAACCAGTTATTTGCTAGCCTTCCTTATGCATTTATAATAAATATACTGTTATGTTATAAGTATTTCCTTATTTTTAAAATGGTTTATTACTTAATACATGTCCTATTACCTAATTAGTTAATATGTAGGTTCAATCTTAGGATTTCATAGATTCATTGGACACCTATTTGTGGGGCTTCTTCACTGGGCCTTTTTATTCTGAAATATGGGTAGAACAGGCCTAATTTCCTCTCACTCTGGGTGCCTCCAAACTTTCTAATTATGAAAAGAATTTTTTAAAGAAATACTAAGGAAAACTACCCTATTAAATACTTGTGTATAATTAAATAACAATTATAAGATCCTATAATAATATAAAAAAAACATTGCGGTAAAATGATTGTAAGTAGAATATACAAATTTAATGTTATGCGAATCTAATATTGAATGTTCAAAAATTAATTCCATTTGTAACTCATGTTTGCCTTTAAAGAATCCCCGGTCACCTTTACCCAGCATTTAATCAAATGGACAACTTTCAATCAAGAAGGAAGAGAATTCTACCATCTGGAGTCAGTGCCTCACACTAAAGGCACCCCCCAAAAAGCCGAACTAGAACCTTCCCTGGCTACCCAGGAATGATACCAAAATCTCGTCGAAAATCACCATTTGTAACCAAACTACTCAATTCTTTCGATCTCTCTTTATATCTTTTTTATTTTTCTTCTTCTGATAACTCTATTTAATCTGACAAAGGTTTTTATAGATAAGTGCCCTTTTGATACGTAACCTCATTCGTATCCGGCCCGACTTTGACTGGAATAGTTTCGAGATAGCCATCCCTGCCTTTGTTACCTCTCGCCTTGGTTTCTTAATCCTCTTCCCAATGGAGCCCCCAAGACAAAAGATCGCCCAATTTTACTTGTACAGAAATTTGCGGCCCAACTTCTCCTCCGTATAGGACAGTTCTCTCGTGCTACACCCATTCTCCATAAATTGCACTGATTTCCTATTAAATTTCGGATTACTTTAAAGTATTTCTTCTCACATTTAAAATCTTAAACACCGCAAACCTCCCTTATCTTTCCTTCATAATGGCTGTGTCCAGACAACAAAGTACCCTTCCCTTGGAAAGTTCGCTCCTGTTTTCGGTTCTTCGCACTCTCTATAGTTGCCCCTAAGCTGTAGAATGGTCTGCCTGTTAGCATAGGCTCCACTTCGCCGCCTACCACTTACCAGTATGCTATTAAAAGCCAACTCTTATGTCAGTCCTTTTCCTAGCCGAAGGACGTGCGCCCTGCGAGGCCTTCAAAGTCTTGAAGGGCGCCATAATAAACCTCTATTATTATTATTATTAAAGACCATCAAGCGTAAGACTGGAAAAGTAGGGGAATCAGGGAAACGGCAGGGTGGTTCACCATAAAATCGAGACACATTTTGAGGAGTTCTTTGAAGCAAACTAATTGCATATTCACAAATGCGAGCAGTTTAAGAAACTAATTAATCGAAGCCATCAATATGTTCTTATAGAAAGTTATGCTGTAATCGCATTAAATAAAAGTTGTTGGGCACTTCACATAGGGATTTTATGGCTAATTACTACCGACGGTTATAAAACGATAAATAGAGCCCGAAGGCGGGGTAATTGGGGGTAGAGGCTGATTTAATTGAAAGGAGAATTAAAATCAAAATTACACAAGAAAGGTCACGGGTTCAATCACAAGAGAAATATAACGGTAATATGGAGATATTTTAACTTTTCAAACGTTTTCTGCTAAACCTTATGCAGAGGAACAATATTTTTCCCAAGGGTCAAAAACCCACTCGTGACCAAAACAATTTGGATTTAATTTTAACCATGGGGGAAAACCTTCACTTTGGTTAGCAATTCCAATTAGTGATCATAGAGAGCTGATGCCCGACAAACCTAGCAGTCCCATACGCAATACATTGCATAAGGTAAAAGACAAGTTAGAACCTATTTATATTTCTACCATTATCTACAATGTCAATATCAGTGGTTGTTGGGGCAAGTTCGAACCTATTTATATTTCTACCATTATCTACAATGTCAATATCGGTGGTTGTTGGGGCAAGTTCGAACCTATTTATATTTCTACCATTATCTACAATCTCCATATCGGTGGTAGTTGGGGCAAGTTAGAACCTATTTATATTTCTACCATTATCTACAATCTCAATATCGGTGGTTGTTGGGGCAAGTTAGAACCTATTTAAATTTCTACCATTATCTACAATCTCAATATCGGTGGTTGTTGGGGCAAGTTAGAACCTATTTATATTTCTGCCATTATCTACAATGTCAATATCGGTGCTTGTTGGGGCAAGTTAGAACCTATTTATATTTCTACCATTATCTACAATCTCAATATCGGTGGTTGTTGGGGCAAGTTCGAACCTATTTATATTTTTACCATTATCTACAATGTCAATATCGGTGGTTGTTGGGGCAAGTTCGAACCTATTTATATTTCTACCATTATCTACAATGTCAATATCGGTGGTTTTGGGGGCAAGTTCGAACCTATTTATATTTCTACCATTATCTACAATGTCAATATCGGTGGTTTTGGGGGCAAGTTCGAACCTATTTATATTTCTACCATTATATACAATGTCAATATTGGTGGTTGTTGGGGCAAGTTAGAACCTATTTATATTTCTACCATTATCTACAATGTCAATATCGGTGGTTGTTGGGGCAAGTTAGAACCTATTTATATTTCTACCATTATCTACAATCTCAATATCGGTGGTTGTTGAGGCAAGTTAGAACCTATTTATATTTCTACCATTATCTACAATCTCAATATCGGTGGTTGTTGGGGCAAGTTAGAACCTATTTATATTTCTACCATTATCTACAATCTCAATATCGGTGGTTGTTGGGGCAAGTTAGAACATATCTATATTTCTACCATTATCTACAATGTCAATATCGATGGTTGTTAGGGCAACTACGTGAGGCCAACAGGAAACCAGCTGAAAGCACAAATACAAGAAGACCAACGAGGAATTAGAATAAATGATCCGCTCTCTGCCATTGATCCTCTGCCTCGCAGTAGGTCAAGTCTCACCTAAAGAAGTTAAAAAATGACTTAGTAAACACACTGCGATTGATCTTTAACCGATTTTATTATTTAATTAAAATTATTCGTAACTTTTTAGGTTCGAAAATAGAATAGTGAGTTATCTCGAGTCAAATAATATTAATTAAAGACCCGTTAAGTCACAGATATCATTTTGCCTCTATATAAATCCCTCAAACCTCCGTCCCATATCGAGTTGGCTGCTCAACTTTTGTCTCTCTACCTAAATTAACTACTGTGATGATAGAACGGTAGCAACGTAGGACAATTATTATAATTTTAGAGCTTATGAATAAAACCGTTCGAATAAAGACTTAGAACATTAGATCTACGCATGGTGACTGGGTGGCCAACTGATTGATTTGTTTAAAGTACTAAAAAATTGAGTAATATAAATTATAAAGAGCTATTCGGCTATTCGTAATGGATGATAGACCAGTCACCTTCATAATGGAATTGAGTTAGTAAATAGACGCTTCAAAAGGATTATATCTAAAAAATTACTTTAGTTAGAAAATTTGACAAATGTAATCTAGTCCACATTTTCTAGTAATGGAAATTACTTCACTTAATTTATTTAAAAATCAATTTAACGAGTATTTTTAGACTCCATATATTACTGAATAGCAAGAGCAGATGAGAAAGTCTACTGAACCAGAACAAAGGGTAGCTAGAAATCTTTTTTAAAATTAATCCAGCGATTAGTCCCATGAAAAGTATGTGTAGCATTGAGTTTTCCATATTTTTAGTCACTTCCTTGTCACTGCATTCCCTTTTCACTACTAGTGATTGCAGAAAAATCATATCCTTATTTCGGTCATGTGTCATGAACGTTCTATTGACCACCCAGGATTGGCACTCTCTCTGTTTCTGTCAAAATATCGTTTAGGATATGACAGTCCACATACAGCGCCTGAAAGTAGGTTGTAGTAGGAACTTTGCTGTTTAAAGAGCTATGAGGTTCCAAACTACATATAGATATGAATTAAGATAGTTGAAGTCTTTTTAAAACAGAAAAAATACGACCTCAGTTGAGCGTAACTTCAGTGCCTTTGAACCATCAGAAAAAAATATTGTTCCTTATTAGGCGTAGCTCTAATGGGAAATTTTGGTTGAGGCGCAATTTACATGATGAAACTACACTTTTAGGTGCCCTTGTCTCACCTGGCGGGAAAATGGTTACAGTTTATGATTAAAATTGAAGAACAACTTAGATGAAATAATCTAGGATTTAGATCTTCCTTCTCGCCAGCATGATCAGAGAAGTATAAACGATAAAATTGGCAGATACGAAATATTTGATAAAATTCTATCAATCCTAGAAGGCTGTATTTCCATCCTCGAGACCCTGCTAACAAGAACTAGCGGTTTCTCGTTCCTTAAACTATATAAATAAATAATCGTTAATGTTAGCCACAATAGAACTTTTCTCTAAAGAGAAAGCCCTTTATTTACCATACCCAACCCTATCTTCTCCTACAAACCATATTATTTACTATATATTTTCAGCGTTTACGTTGACGTCTCATTCAAAAGTTCTCGGGGTTTTTCTTATCTGTTGAATGTTGTGAATTTAACATATTGATATTTTGTTTAGTGTTTATTATTCCCTTCCAATTTCTGGGTCTTCATTACGATTTTCTCTTTCTATCATCTGCCCTTTTTTTTCTTTTATATATAAGAGTATATACATATATATTTTCGTGGTATAGCTCTATATGTCCTACATACATTTTTTATGTTTGATTTAGAGTGCGTGGGGGTTTCCTTTTTAAATGGTTTAGGTAGGCAGGGGTCCGGTTACAAGGTCAGGTCCTCGTAAGGGAGAGCTAGTCCAAAAGATGCTACTTTAAAACTTAGTATTGGCTGAGAGTTCCAAATCTCACTTAGTTACAGGCTATTGTTATACGGCTCGAGGGTCAGAAAGCAAAGGAGTACACAAAAATAGACTTTAATAAATATTAAAAATTAAAGTTAATATAATACAATAATACACAGTTAATTAAGACACATAGTTACACAAATGATAATGGGGAACGGTAGACGTCAATTACAAATTTGGGAAAGCTAAAATATTCGTTACGATACCTTGTACACAAATGGAGACGTTGGGGGAAGACGTAGGTCGTTTCTGGCGAAGCAGTGAGATGATGGTTGGGTCACTTCGACAGGGTCCAAGGTCAACTCGTTTGTAGTGAAATATTCTTTGGAGATGACGAGGGGTGGGGGAGCAGAGTCTTCGAGAAGGGAGGTTGGGAATTTTTCCGGGGTAAATTCCTTTGAAGGTAACGGAGGGTGAGGTTCCCTGAGACGTCTACGGTTTGTTTGGTCGGAGATGCGTAATCAAGGGGGTATTACGCTAAGATGAATCTTCATTGAAGCCTTGTGCGTTAAGACTTGGTTCTTGTTTAGAGATGGTGTCAATGAGCGGAGTCGGACGGGTATTCTTATGGGAGAAGAGTTCTTTACTAACTCTAGGGGGTGGATATTTGTTTTCTCCAAGAAGGGATGCTTGGTTTTGTCCCACAACATTTCCTTGCCTTCGGCGTATGATAAACCCGAATCGAGGAGGAGTAAAAGCTTCTGCACTCCTGAGCGTCTCTCGCACCAATCTGCTCATTCCACTTTACGCGAGTAGATATGGACACCATAAGTGATGGAGCTTACCTCATAGAAGAGGGGGAGGGACTATCTCACATCGTTTGAGTGAATGCGAACGCGGCCCGGATCGCAATTGTCTCAACCGCTCCCAGCGTGGCTGGAAGGATGGGGGGGGGGCGACTTTTAGTCTTGTTCAAATACTCACCTTGATAAGAGCTACATTCCATGAACCCACTCCTATACTTTCTCACGCTTTTGAGCGTTGAAAATTGTTTGTAAGCTACACGAGGCCCATCACCTGGAGGCAATGCTTAAAAGCGACGTTATTTCTCCTCTCACGTTCTTTTTCCCTTACATATATATTAATATATATATATATATATATATATATATATATATAATTAAGTAAAAGGCCATGTTGTATGCAGGTACTATTGAAGCCCACAGCTTTGGCAGCGCTGTTATTTTAACTTGTATTTTCTTAATATTCCTTACAAGTTTTTTAACGTGGTCTTTGAAGCGAGAAAAAACATCCGCGAATGACATTCTTTATTCCTAGAGGTCTTTCGACTATGTTAGGTCATCTTCAGGGAATGAACTGAAAAGGAATTATTCAACAATTTGATGTAAGAGTGTAGGTGTGGGTAGGGAATAAAAAAAGGGTGTGGGGACATACATATAGCAGAAAATAGACAAGTGGTGAAAAGAGAAAGTAGTGTGGTAGAGCGCAAAGAGATGCTAAGAGCCAGGTAATCAGGCCTATCGCTTTTAAATATTTTTTGTTTTGTGGTTCCTTTGTTGTATTTGAGTTGGTTTATATAATATGACGTTCAAGCCATTTGCCTTAAAAAAAAATAATGTACTTGGGTATAATATGCGCATTTGTTGTTGTGGTAATGAATTACTTTAATCACTTTAGTGTTGTGCTTAGTGTCTTTGTTTTCTGTATATTATGTAGTGAGTGTAAATTGTGTATTTTGTTTTTTCTTGGATGTCTCCTTCGGTATTTTGGGGTTTTCACCGGCGAATTCTTGTAGAAATCGGTGAGGTTTCATAAATGGATAATCTATTTCTTGGTCGGTTTCTTTGGTCTGTATAAAAGTATTCTTATTTTCATGTGTAGAACTGCACTTCTGCTCTTCCAGCTAAAAGCTCAGCGGAGCTCGGAAATCTGGCGCGACTTATGCCTCTTCTGTTCTGGTTAATCATTTGGACGATATCTTCGTCCAATTCTAGATGAACCATTTTCGGCATATTCATTGTCCGTTCTTCTATGACAACGTTAATGAGACTTATCCTTGCCTCCGGGTGAAGCTCTCCCTGGCGTCTTCTCTATCGCCCGTATGTACCTGTAATTAGGTACATACATTCATTCTGCACCACTTGTAGTTTCCTCTTTTGTCTCTTCGAGACACATGAGAGGGCCCCAGCGGGATATACCAGCGTCGATCTTAGAAGTGAATTATTGATCTTTTTTTTTCTTATTGCTTTCACGAATATTTCTGCACATGTATAGAGTTCTGACTTGTGCAGGGGCCTTGGTGATTCTCTCTTGGACGTGCTTCTTCTACCCGGTTGAAGTAATCTTCATTCCGAGTACATTGCACTCCGTAATGTCGGTATAATGTCTATCCCCACCCTGATGTCGTAAAGTAGTCTCCTGCCTATGGGGACTACTTTGAACTTTTCCTGGTTTGTGCGGATCTTCCAACGGGTCTCGTAGGTGTTAAGGTTTTGAATTTCTGCTGCTGTCATACGAGCTTACCAAGGCACATTCCTCCATGGACAAGTGATTATCTGGGTGAAATCATCGAGGAATTAAATGTTGAAGCAAGTGGGGCTTAGATGGGCTGGGACATCAGCGGTGTAAATCAAGTAGAGAGTGGGGAACAGGCACCCCTCTATCCTTCCGTGCAGGAGGCCCACAGTGAGCGGAAAATTTGGTCCGTCCGTGCACCCTAAACTGATGTACGCTGCTCTCTCCATGACATAGTCACAGAGAGTTCTTTCTAAGTTTTCACTTAGGCCCAGTCGTAAGATCTTGTACTGCATTCTCTGTTGCCACACCTTATTAAACGCTTTTGATACATCCCCACAAATAATGTCCACGTAACTTCTTTCCCGCTTTGCTTGGGCTAGCTTTTCAGTGATGATATTAATCGCCATCTTCGTACTTCGCTTCCTCCTAAACCTGAATTGATGTGAATTGAAGAGGGAGTTCTCCTCCAGGTGAGACACCATTCTTCGGTTGAGGATCTTCTCGAAGAGCTTTCCGGCAAATTCTAGAAGTGAAATTGGCCGGTAGCTCTCCTTCAACGTTGGGTCCTTTCCGTGTTTAGGCAAGAAAATCACCTTAGCCGATTTATAAGCAACTGGAAAGTATCATGTGTTATGCCTATGTACTTTGAATTGCGTTAGGACTAGTCCGAAGAAGAATAATATCGATCTTTATTACAAGGCCAATATGAACACCGGCTATCGTGAAGACCAAAACGCTCCCAAAGCCATTCTCCATTGTACCGTGACCACAACCGACCCTAATACGGATATCAATCTAATTATATGCTACAAGACCAAGAAAATAAGTATTTGTCTCCCTCCGACGAGCGAACTCGAGGAGACTAACGTCGTGTACGAATATTCGTGCAAAGTCGATGACTGCGAACACTGCAGTCAACCATGTTAAAGCGACTGAGAGCTCACCTTCAAGGTAGCGTGATTAAAAAACACGCCCACTCTCATGGCACTACCCTAACCCGTGAAAAACTGAATAAGGATACCTCCATCATCCTGAGACTCCAAAACCTCAGAAGATTGTGTATGGACGAAGCCGTCGTTATTCGAATGAAGAAACCGGCAATTGACGTGCAACTTCAGCAGGAAACCATACTCCCGACATCTCGGTGTCTACGAGTTGACCACCGTTAAAAGAAGCACGTTTTCAAACTTTCATTTTCCTTTGCCAGAGAACTAGATGGGAGCGACAAATAGTCAAATTAAATGAAAGGGAAAGTGGGAGAAAAAAATTTAGATCCCCGCGCCCCTACCCCACCACCCGATCAGTTCCTCCCGGAGGAGGGACCCGTTCGGGGAAGCGGGGCGAGGCCCGGTTTCCCCGAGTTTCCCCAGCGCCCTCCTCCCTCTGGGCCTGAAGGCACCGAGGAAAAAGAGCCCTGGAGAGGGGGAGAGAGGGAGGGGAAGAAAAAAGAAGTAAGGATAGGACAGACTGAAATAAAGTCAAAGGCTTGAAAGTTGACCAAGTTGGCCTGTGGACCTGCTTAACGTGGGACCCGGACCACGGTGTTTTTATGTTTTCCTAGCTTTAAATTGTTATTATTTGCTGTACCTGTCCCTGGTATTAGTGTTTGGCCCATCTTTGGATAGCGGTAAAGGAGGAAGATGATTGAAGTGGAAGGAAACTAGTTGGAGGTTTGCAGAGGGGTGCGAGTTGCGTGGAGGTCACGCTAATCTCTGTACTATGAACTAATTTTAGAGTTAAGTTTGAAATAAGTTAGGTTAAAAGTGTGTCTGTTTGTTTATTTATGTGGTGTTTTTGATATTATGTTATGTGCATATGAGATAGGCGTTTAAACCCTTATTAGCGTTATTTATTTTCCTGCTATGTTAATAAATCGAGTTTCTATGATTTTTGTAGCATAATTCTCATAACTGTATCTGTTGTGTGGGCTCATGTTCCTTGCTTATTTATTTGTTTAATTCTTATCTTTATTCATGTTGTTTTTTCCTTTTTCGTTCATTTGCACTTTTTGGTTAGTTTTGTCATTTCTTGTGGGTATCAAGTACAATTCGGTGAGTTTGTTATTATTTGGGAAATTTTTGTCACAATCGGGTTTCCTTATTTGGTTTACACGTAAATCTCCTCCTCTTCCCTTTGCTTAACTTTGTTTTTAGCTCTAGGAAACAGCATATGTTTGTCTCCATCCTGCCCCTCGTGCTATTTGATTATTTAGTTCCTCTCCTATTTCTTCTTGTGTTTTTTCTATGATTTTTTTCGCTCTTTTTTCAATTATTTTGTTTAATGGTTTTATTTTCGCTTCGATGTGCAAGTCTCTTGGTTTTTTCCTCTCTAATCGTTGCGTGTTCGTAATTATGTATACTGCCTTTTTCTGTATACGTTGCATTCTTATTAAGTTGCTCCTTGAAACCATATACATGGCAATTGTTGGATATATCAAGGAAAGGCTTGATCATGGCCTGGTAGATCTTTTTCTTATTTTTCATGTTGTGATTTCTTAATCTATAGAGTAAAGTTAGTATGCCTCGTGCTTAGTTTATTCTTTCGGTCACGTGTTTCTTGTAACCATTTTTGGTAAAAGTGAGGCTTAAAACTTGCCTTTACCATTTATACCTGCATCGCTCTCCATCTACGTAAACGTCGGCTAGTTTTCTGAGATACATAGGTATAATTTTAAATTTAACTTTATACTTTATTCGTTTTAATTTTCCATTTGCGTTCATACTCATTTAGATTTTCTATTTTTGTTGCCGTTACTCTGGCCTGGATCTGAGGGTTCCGATAAACACAGGGAATTAATTGAGTGATAATCATCTGCACATTGTATGTTCACACAGCGCTAGATCCTGGGGAGGGGGATGTCAGAGGTATACACTGAGTATAGCGACGACTTAAACACCCTCCCTGATCGAGGCCCGCATTAATCTTGAATCTTTCACCTTGGTAATTTCCCGTGGTTATGTATGCATATCTTTCCATGACGTAGTCGGATAAAATACTTTCTAAATAGTTGTTAATTTCCAGATTTAGAATTTTATGTTGTATGCCTCTTTGCCAGACTTTATCAAATGCTTTCTATACGTCCCAGTATATCGTATTTCTGTTCTTTCTGAAACTGAATTGTTGATTGTTCGAGAGATTGTTTTCTGTGAGATATTCATTTAATCTTGTGTCAGGATTTTTTCAAACACTCTCCCGATGAAGACGAGGGCGGTAAATAAGTTTTGCAATTCGGATATAAGGAAACGTGATATGAGGAAAAGTGTATTATGATTTTTCAATATGACTACCATCGACTTCAATGCACTTGCGCCACTGGTCCCTGAGGCTTCAAATTCCCGACAACCAGAAATCTCCCGAATGCTGTTCACCCAACCACTAAACTACGAGCTGTATATCTTCATCGTCCCCAAACCGGCGTCCACGCAGTGCAGCCTTGAGCTGGCGGACTAAAATGTAGTCGCTAGGGGCAAAATCTGGACTGTAGGGGGGGGAGGGTTAAGCTCCCTGAATCCGCCCTCGCGCACGGCAGCTTGTGCAACTCTGGCCATATGGACTTTGACGACGTTGAAGTCGATCATGGGGCGTGAGGTTTCTAGGGACCCAACGGGCAGAGACCTTGGTCATGGCCAAATTGTCATGGATGATGTTGATAACACTTCCATGTGATATTCCAAATTCTCGTTCGATTTCTTCAACCTTCACCCGTCGATTTTCGAGGATCATCCTCTCCACACGGGCCACATTGTCCTCGTTGGTCACGTCTGCCGGGCGTCCTGGACGAGGGTCAACTTTAAGGGACTCACGACCATAGCGGAACTCCCTATTCCAGTGAGCAATGGTTGCATATGAATGGGCGGTGTCGGTGTACACTGCAACCATGCGTTCATGGATCTCTTTTGCATTCTTGCCTTCCTTGGTCAAAAATTTGATCAGTGCGTGGTGCTCAACCTTCTCTATTGTTGAAAAATTTTTGACTGATGATCTGCGATAAGCTGCTGCTTCTTAAATAGACGAGGCAGGAGCGTGCGGCTGCAGGTCCTGACTTGTCATAACTTGTCCTAACACCCCTACCAACAGCCATGCCCCTTCCTCTGTTTTGCCCTACCGATTCACAAAATTTATTGACCTTCCCTCGTATATATATATATATATATATATATATATATATATATATATATATATATATATATATATATATATATACTCAGCCCTCTATTTAACGGACCCCGATTAAACGGATTTCGGATTTAACGGCCCACAAAATCTTAACGGCCAAATACTCAGCAACGAACATTCTGTCCGTTGCTGGGTAGATTTGGCGCCAAGGGTTGGATTGTTCACCCATAGGAAGGGAACATGAGCTGGGTATAGACCATCGTAGAAGAAAGGTTAGTTTTATTCTACATTGTTTAATAAATAACTAGTGAATGGTAACCCCACTGAGTACGAGAGGAACCGAGGGTTAGGACCAATGGTCTAGTAGTCGATTGACAAATCGTATGCTGCGAAGCTAAGTCCTTAGGAAAAAAGCTTGAATGCCTCTCAAAGCTGATTCCTTACCAGACACTGGGAACCTATTTCCGAATGGAAATTGCGATAAGAGACCCAAGTTCAACTCTTTCCTCTTTTTTATTCCGAAGGTTACAGTAATGAAATAAGTATATATAAATAACCTTTGTTTTTTTACGGACAAAGGTGTTGAAAATAAAAATAGTTAGCATACGGCGATTCCTTATTAATATTACAAGCCAAATGCATAAATTAAAAACTCGGTTAACACGAGCGCAGGAAAGTTTTGGTCATAAGGTCTAACTAAGGCAACTATCATTGTAGAAACACTAGGATTTTAGCCTCGTAATCACTTGGAGAAAACACCCGCAATTCTTCCTTTTTTTATTTTTCAAAAGGACGAATTGTTGGGTATCGTGATACCCTGGTAAGTGAAAAGTGTCGTGGCGTGTTCCGGCGACTACTTAAACGTAAAATAAATTGTCACTAAAAAAACAACCCTTAGTTGGTGAGGTTAATATAGCCAGTAGTGAAGGGCTTAAAAATATTAAAGGCGAGTTATAAAGATGGTATAACAAAGACAAACGCGTTTCTTGTAGCCGATCTCGGTTCACTAGCCATTTGCTAGTAGCTCCCGAGGCTTTCGTAATTACAATTCCTGGTCCGTATGTACACGACTGATATCAATCGGTAGAGAAGCCGTAAGGGACGAAAGGCGATTGTAAAATGCCGATCTCTTAAAGTTCTCTACCTTCTGTGGTGGAATTTTATTGTATACTGGTATCTATCGTATGTAAGTATTTTCAAGCAACAGTCTTTTTCAAGCAACGGACCACCCTTCCCCCTTTTTAATCCGCTAAATCTAGGGTCGAGTATATATATATATATATATATATATATATATATATATATATATATATATATCAGAGAGATAAAATCGTCCAAAATGATCATCAGAGCGCTTCAATTTCTATAACAAAATGTTTCATAACTTCTGTCATAGAAAACTTTAGGTTCCCAAAATGGATATATACTATGTATTGGTAACTCTTATGCCAATTATAATGAATAACACGAAAGCTATGAGCAGATTAGCAAAATTTCTGAAAATTTGGTGTCCAAAATGATGTGAACGGCAGTAAAACAAATTTATATGCGTAGTCTAAATGGAGATATTAAAACGATCTTTCTCAATTTGGGTAGAAGTTTGGTCTTCTTTTATTAAAGTCAGAGGTTGAGTGAATAATATGGGCAGCAATTTTGGAGTGCTAGACACTTTCTGGAATTGCTCATTATAGGACAATATTTTGGGTGTAGCTTTACGATTAGTTCGCCGATAGAGAAAGGCTTGACAGATTTATTAGGCATGCTACCTGGACGACAGTTGGCAAAACAATGGCAATGAACACCATTGAATTAAAGTTATTTGCTCTGTAAATTGCCGATTCTCTCTAAAAAAAAATAAGCGTGCGGATCAATTTGGACGGTTCAATTTTTCTAATATATTGCTTATCGGCTGCTAACTTTGCTTTTTTACATCAGTATTTACTTTATCTTTCCCAATTCGTAGTTTATATCTATAAATTATAACACAACAACTTAAGAAACCTTGGATTTTCTCTGGCAAAATTTATGGAAGATGTTTTGCTGATAATATTGTCGTTCTGATCATTTGTGACGGTACTGAATATATATATATATATATATATATATATATATATATATATATATATATATATATATATATATATATATAAAGTGGGTGGAAACAACTATTCGTATCCCTCCACCCAAAATTAATTCATATGACTTAAAATTATACAAAATATAATTATTCGAATAGAGGAACCTATTTTGAAAAAACAAATCCAAACATCGAGTAAAATACATTATACCTTAAATTATTCAAATTAGGTAGGAAAAAGGTATCAAACTTATTATTTAGTTCCATAACCATTATCAGTTATTAATAACCGCTTTTAAATATTTTTAATAGTTCGCTACAAGTGTTTTCATGTAGATTTTTGGTATTTTCGACCACTAATCTATGCATTTGAATTTTTGCCAAATATTTTCTATTAAGTTAAAATTACGTGCAGCACTGTCCCATTATTCTGATAAAACCAATGGCGAGTCAGCTTGGCACTGTACTTTGGGTTATTTTCTTGTTGGAAGCAACAGTCATCTCTAAGTTGCAACCGTTGAAAAAGCTTATGAATTTTTTTTGCAAAATTCTACAATCTTGGGCTCCATTCTGTGTGCCATCTTTCACATAAAGTCCTCCAATACCATTAGCCGAAAACCACTTTTATATCATTGATGGCTTCCCTGCCGAATTTTATGATAAGGATGGTGTTCTTCGGATCGTAAGCATTTAGATCTTTGCTCCATATATGTCGAAATGAATTCATTTAGAACAATTCCTTTTTGGTTTCATAGGACCAAATAACACTTCTTCAAAATTCTATCGGCTTTATCAAATGCTAACAGGTATAATTTACGTGTGAATGTGTTTTTTATTGAATAAGGGTGTTCTTCTTGGTTGTTGAGATTTCAGATTATTGTCGTGCCAGCTCTTTACTGATTGTTCGTTTTGATACCGAAGTCACTGCATCAAGCAATTCTCCTTAGATCTCCTTATCTGTCTTCATGGGGTTCCTTTAGCCCCTTTGCTGCGCCATTTTCTACCGCGAGACCACTTTACGGTGCAAAGTGTTATCTCGATTTTGTTTTCAAAAACACGATGATGTTAACTCATTTTCCTTGTACTTAGTGTTTATTTTGCAACGCAATTAAATGTATGGCAAAAAAGATTTTTAAATTTGTAAAATAGGACTGAAAAGATGGTTTTACATAGAATGATAAAAATCCACAAAAGATTCCATTCAACCAATCTAAACTCTTCAATGGAGATAAACATAGGTTCCATTCTGTATTCTACCTCTCTTTGGCAAAGAGAAACTACTCTTTGCACTATCAATACATTTTTCTGCCTATTTCTTCGTTTCATCACATATGAATGTCATAATTTCATCATGACTGATAGATTGCTAAATTCATAAGATGTTATTTGCACCGATTTGATCATAAATTTTAGGAGCAGCATTTGCTAAAAACTCAAATGAATTACGAACTAAACCCGTCTGGGTCCATTCAACACTCGAGGCAATGACATTTTCAATTTCAACATCGCAGTCTGAATAAGGTCATGGGTTATTATTTCATTGTCACTCTCTGATTCTTAATCCAAAAAGTGTAAAGTGGATGATTAACTATAGAAAGACACTTCACCATATGACACATCTTATTCTGCCAAATTACATTTTAAATGACATAAAAAATAGCTATAGAAAGAAATCTCACCATAAGGCGACTATTGCAAACAAATACTGACGAAAATTTGAAAATCACTATATGATGTTAAGCGCAATACGGGAAAAGTTTTTGGTGAAGAGCGAAATAAAGTGGTTGGCAGGGAGCAGGAGTTGTACAAATATAAGTACAAATACAAGTTTGGGTTTGCACAATGCCAGTCTTTATCCATTTCAAAATACAAGAACCATTGGTTGGGAACAGAATAACTATTTAGCCTGATATAGTATAGTCGGCTGTCACTCGCGAGCGAGGATGACGTCCTCTGGGAGGCCATCGACCCGTGGGTCCTCAGGTGGGTGAGGAGGCCCAGTCGCGACCGGCAACGTTTCTCGCACGTTCCTCAGATGGTGCCAATGGGAAGTTCTTGCCGCAGCACTGGGTTGTCAGCTTTCGCATGCCTACACGATCTTCGCTGCTGTCCGTTCTCACGTCGGGTGGTTTTGAACCTCTCTAATGCCCGTTGGGCTGTACGTCGGCCAATCAGGGCGATTCCTTCCCCCGCCTCTCTCATGAATTGACGTTGATGTTGCCTTTCTTCATGTAGGACTTCAATATATCCTTCTATCACTTTTTCTGTCCTCCCCTCACGCCAGTTTGAAGTTCGGAGAACAAGACCCGCCGAAGCAGTCTTGTCTCTAGCACCCGAGGGCAGTGCTCCGCCCATCTAAGTTGATGATCTATTAGGAGGGCCTCGATAATGGTTGACTCTGCCTCTTCTAGAACACTGATGTTTGTTTATCGTTCCACCCAAAAAATGTGTATGTTTCTTCGGAGACATCTTCGGTGGAACTGCTCGAGTGACTTCACATGAAGCTGGTATGTGGTCCATGTTTCACCACTGTATAGTAATATCGTAAGAAACACAGCATTGTATACCATGAGGTTTGTCTTTGTTCTCAGACCGGGATTGTCAAAGACTTGATTTTATTTTTTGGAAGGCTGCTCCAGCTGGGACTTATTAGTAAGTTTGTTCACACTAATTTATTCTCATGCATAATTTGCATAATTTATATATATATATATATATATATATATATATATATATATATATATATATATATATATATATATGATGAAAATTAATGCAATATCGCATATAAAATATGTCATCCTTCTTATTTAGATGAAGAAATTGTCATTATCAGGACCATTTTTTCTAATTTGTATTACCCCGATTGGTTCATATCGTCTGCCCATTTTGCAGCTAGGAAAAAATTCTATGGCAATAAACCTTCCTGCAAAAATGACTTAAACAAATGTATAACATTGCCATTTAATAATAAATTAAATAGTTTAAAGGACATATTTGGAAAAGCGGGTATTAATCTAGCCTTTAAATATAATAATTCCTTAAACCAATTCATGATTGCCAGGAAACCCAAAGAACATATTAACATAGGAGTATATGCAATACCATGCAACGATTGCCATAAAGTTTATATAGGGGAAACGGGGAGAAATTTAGACAAGAGATTGTATGAACACAAAAGAGATATTAGAGTGGTCAGCAAAAGCAGTGGAATATTTTGCCATGTTAGAGACAAGAATCACACGATCGATTTCAATGGAAGTAAAATGGTATTTTAATCGGCTAACTATGTTAAGAGAAGAATCGTAGAATTGAGTTTGATATCGTCAGTTCCTAATTTAAATCTATCTGAGGGTCAATTTTCTTTTAATCCTTGATAAGAAAGCATATAAACAAAATAGTTAAATGTCAGCCCTTCAATATTTTTAGGCCTAACCCCCGTCCCTGACTAGCCACAAGTAGGGGATTGGGGAAAAAAAGAGGGGATCTTTCACGACATGACTCTGTGTTATGTAGTTAAGCATTTTCAAATATTTTCTATCCAGTGTCAGTTGAAAAAGGGTGTGAGATACACCGAAACTGTTCTGAATTAAATTGTCTTCAGAGAATGTGGTTTAATTCCTCATATATATATATATATATATATATATATAGAGAGAGAGAGAGAGAGAGAGAGAGAGAGAAAACAAAACAAACAAACTTCACAATAGCGGAATTTTATTGCAAGATTTTAAAAACACATTTTAGTATAATCAGTATATAACATTACATAAATTGTTTCGGTATCTACTACCATTTTCAACTGTACAATGAGAAGACTCAATAAAAATGCTTTATATAAAGAGCAGGTATAAAAGGGTCACAAGGCAGGGATGGGGGAACAGAAGAAGACATAGGCTACGGAAGGGGTAAATTTGTAACGATTTTCGAAGCAAGTTTTGGGCCGAAAGAATTGTGAATGAGTTTGTGAAATTTAAAAGCACCCTCAGACATATTGTAATTAGGAAATTGTTTAATCAATATTGATTCAATTTCATGTCTTTTAAAATAATTATCGGATTTATAGACTAGCTTTTTATTATTAAACCAATTTGGTGATCCCAGGAGTAATTGTGATCACCATATTTCAAACGCTGTTGCACAATCCATTTATAAACCGCTAGAATCGGTCATTTTTCCGGGAAACAAAGTTGCCTACCGTATCATATATATATTAATATCGTTCATTATATTTCCATTGTTTTCATTTTGTTTATTCTGATTTGGGGCAATTGTATACTGAAGTCAAAATCTTACATTTCATTATACAGTTGATAATAGCGAAAGACGAAACTAGTTTATGTTCGTGAAAAAATCGGATTCATATATTGTGCTTTATTATTTTGTGTACCGAATATTTATCTCGCCCATTGTCGAATTGATATTCAGCTTCAAAATTTCGTTTTCTTCGCTCTGCCAAGCGCTTCTGCGTTTGGATCTCAAATATAATACATTTATTCATGTAGTAATAATAATTACACTATGCAAGACATTTTTTTTTTTCCTCGCTAGAAAGTGTTATTTTCCAACTCCTTTTCTTGCAAAACAATAGGAAATGGCCATTATTTCTTTTAAACTTTGCTTTTGTGGCTTCTATAATAAAATATTTACTAAAGGTGGCTAATTTTGTTTTTTTTCCTCGATTTTATGGCTAAAAAAAAAAACATAGAGATAAATTTATACAATTTTATTGAAACATAAGCAAGAAATATATAAAAATTAGTCTAAAAAGTTGCAAGTGAGCAATTTTTCTCGATTTTCGCTTGTAATGTAAATCATTTTCCCATACAAGCCCTCGAATGCAGTCTTCTACATGTTATCATTGTATATTCCATGTTATCTATGATAAAACCTGAGCATATCTTGATTTAAGCACTCTCCTCGCCGCTCTGTCTATGCTTCTTCATTTTCTCTAAACTTATAAAATTTGCGTCATGGATTTGTACCTTCAGAGACAGCCTGCAGCCCATTTACCATTGCTTTCTCTAAGCTCTCTACCAGTTGCACATAGTTGTGAGCCTTGTGGTTCCCCATAAAGCTATGACATACCGAAACAAACATCTTCCAGGCTTCTTTTTTCTTTTATTAACCTTTACAAAGAATTTTATTTGTTGTCCAACAAAAAAGACACGAGCTTTAATTCTTGCCTAAAATGTTTGGGAAAGAAACTTTTAGGGTACTTGAAGACCCCATACCCTTTGCTAAGAACTTTAACAAACTGCTTCATGAAACCTAGTTTTGAATGCAATGGGGGGAATAACACCTAATGGTGGTCGATAAATTCTTCATCTTCGGCATTTTGCCTTACAACAGAGAAATCAGTCCTTTCTGGACAGTGCTTCTTGTGGTCAAGTGCAGTATTATCCCTTTTCTTTTAAAGATAAAGATGCCATAGAAACTTAGTGAAACCTCTCTCGAAACCCATCGAAATGCTACCATTCTGAAGTCTTGTAGCAGGAGCTTGACACTGAGATATACTGAATGAAGTACAGCTTTAATGCTTTTTGAGGAGCTCTTACTGTAGAGCCTCCACTTATCTGAATTACATGTTATTCTAATTACGCCAAACAGACAAGATAAATCAGTGCAGAAGCATAACCTAAGTTGATAAGTAAAGAATCTTGAGAAATGCTTATAACGTTTCCTTTGGCTTGTCACTTGTACAATTTTATTCAACAAATCACAATTTTTGATGCCGGAAATCAAAAGCTAAGCATTAAACTTTGACAAGCCAAGATCTTTGAATAGTCATTGAGATAATCCTTTCAGCTTCTGAATATTTTTCTCGAAGGTTGTTTATTTCTTTCTGGATGGGTAGGTACAGGAAGATCACTGTGTAGTACTGGTACAATAGAATATGACAGATCAGGATACGAAATGGCATGTGCACTTTTACCACTTTGATGGTTGGATGGGTCAACCTTGCAGAGATAGCTTGAGCTATCAGAAAAATATACTTTATTACTCCTTTGGATTACAAAAATATATTAGCTTAAATACTTGTGACATTTAATATTTTACTCTTTACAACAAAAAATTGCCATACCTACGAAGTTTTACTGCAGTGTTTAAGAGCAAAATGAGTTGCCCATGGTTTGTATTGGTCCCCAACTGGCATGCCGAACTATGCTTTGTAAGTGAACAGATTTTCATAGTTACTATCACAACGAATGTGTTTTCTCTTGTTTTGATGAACTGTCCGCAGATATAACAGAATTCATCTGGAGAATGATTGCAGTCTTTTGATGCCATTTATCTTCTGATATGTTCACTATGATAGCTTGAGCTGAAATGATAGCATTTGTTTTAATCCCTGAATGAATATTTTTGACGTAATCTTCCAGAAGGGTTCTAGAGGTTTGCAAGGATGTGTTCTGGCAAGTTCTGGAAAATTATTGAAACTTCATAAAATTATACTAAATTCTAGAAATTTTTCATTAAATCTAAATGTTTTGGAGGGTTTTCCTCAACAAATATTGTTCTACTGCATTACACTTCATTTGTGAAATAAGATTTACAGTTTTCTACAGTTAAAAATAAAAAAGCTTACACTCTTTTATAAATTCTCAATTTGGATCACAAAAGCAATTTTTTGTGATCAAAATAGATTTTTCAATTACTTTAGTCACGAACAACTGGAGAATAACATTTTTAACCTAGGAACAAGAAAAAAAGTTAATTTTTCTTACATAGTGTTATCAATCAATCTTTGAAACACTCGTGGTCTGTATTTTTTTATTTTTTAGGGCTAGAAAATTCTTCAGCGGGCTTTAACTTTCCAAAACCAAATTGATCGAACTCTTACATGCCATATGTTCTGAAACCTATAGGCGACTTTTTCGAGTACCGCTGCTCTAACTTTGCCGTCTGCTAGAAGTCGAAACTATTCGCTGAAGCATGAGATTGGCTTTTCTTGTCGAGGTTTTAGTTGCCTATGAGGAATCATGTTGTTTCAGATGCCATTATTTCTTGCGCTGAACGGGGAGAAGCCGCAGGAAACTCCCTTGCTGCAATAGAATTTCCTCTCTAACATGTTCGTGAAAGAGCTCACCCTAGACACCGGAGAAGGAAGCTTTGATAGACTTTCAACTTTATGTTTAAAGAAGGTTGATAATAAACCGGAAGTTTGCGTGATTAATGATTCGATGATGAGAAAAAAAAACCGAATAACTATGCTTCAGGTGTCGTACGGAGAGAGCTGATATTGTTACGTGGAAGGCAGCGTCGTGGTTCTTTAACAGAGCTTCTTGGTGAGTTTGCAGTCTGAACTACGAGACAAACCGGATTTTTTTTCATGTCACCCCCTAAAAAATATTTTTCTCGTCCAGGTCAGAAGAATTTAACTAACTGCAGACAACTACTAAGAAAGCTTAATGATAAACGTAATTCGGTTTTATTTTTAAGATTTACTGCCTGGATACAAAGCTGGTAGCAATTCTTATGGAGGGGCATCTTACATGTTTGAGCGTTCTTTTTCCGGAGAAAGGAACTAATTTTGTCAACTTCTAAGGATGACTTCTTGATCAACGTGAGTTTTTCAGCCAGATTGACTTCACTTAATTATGGCAGGAGTGGCTAGGTTAGTTAGGCTTTTTAATAATAATGGTGGCTTCAGATTAGAGGTGAAGAACACTCGCGTAAGTAATTCGTCAATATAACCCAGCTTGCAGAAATTAGATACTGTAGAGCTTTAGTTACGATAGAAAAATTTGATATTATTGCTATCGCAGAAATATAGATCAAAAGTTCCAAACGGAGTAAAGAATTCATTTTGTTCGGTTATAAAACATAAAATAAAGATTGGATTATAAGAGAAATAAGAGGAATTTATTATATTTAAAACCTATCTGAAATTGAACCCGAAAGTTTTAAATATTTATATAGGCTAAGATATTTTAGCTTTTGAGATCCCGATTATTGGTTGTAAAAATAATTTTTCAGTTGTTTACAGACCAAAAAAGAAGCAGAAGTTCGTTGGCTTTGGTAGATACCACATCTTATTTAGAGCGCTGAAGTGAGCTATTCATTCGGCAGAGCGTTGCTGAACTTCCTTTTTAGCCGTTTAATTTGGATGATTTCATTCGCCCACGTTCAACGAAACAGACTTAGCATACGAAAGTAAACAAATCCCTAACAGGAGGTTTTGACCCGTAGGCTACTTACATCATCTGGTTAAACCGCTCTGTCTAAGCCGTTGCCTTGACTGTGGCTGCTGTCGCTTATGACAGGGGGGCGACTATAATCCATTAAATTATTTATCTACCTAGTGCCCATTTTCTAAAATTGAACGGATAACTCCTTAGTAAAAAATTAATGAGGAATATAATTATTTTCATCTGTGGTAGTTAAGATTAGAGAAAGTTTGATATACCTAATTACGAGCGTCAAATCTCTAAGACTTGAGGAATCTTCAAATTTTCAAACTATTTCTATAATATTTTTTCGATAATCCGTCTAAAATCATTTATTATGAAAGTTTTCAAAGAAATTTTCGTAACGAAATAAATTTATCTCCAAATTTAGCTATTCATGAAATTTGTAATAAATTTTGGGCAAGCACGGGTGAGCATGTTTTGGCAAAGAAAAATGTTTTCCATAATTTTTTTTATGGGTTTTTCTAAAAAACGTAAATTTGGTGTACCAAATATCATTTTTGCCAACTTACTACATTTTATCAAATGTACTACAGCATGTGTAACGTAGTTTAGGTGTCGGCGTTTGTTATGGATATGTTTTGAGCGTGACTTTTTTCCATTGTTTTTTTTTTGTCTTTCTCTCTCGCTCCTTTTAGGTTTGAGATATTGTTTCTCGAGTTGATTCCACAGAAAGATGAGAAGGGAGCACCCTGAGGCTTTTACTATTTAAGTTAGATGAAGTTAAGTGGATCATTCTTTTTCCACTCCCTTCTTTCTAGTTAATCTTATTCATTCTGTTTATTACTTCAAGTTGCTGTTTATCCCATTGCACTTAGTAAAAAGTATCCACATTGGATTACACGATAATCCAATTTCTTCCACATGGTCATAATAATATTGGAGCCAAGCCCATTTATACTCATGTCGGAGACGAGCCCATTTATCATTAGCATCATCACCAAACACCAAGCCTAAATCGCACCATCATCTCTTAATTCCTCCCAATTGCCATCAGCATCAAAGAGCGAGGCCTAATAGATAATTTCCTGATGGAGCTGAGCCTATTCATCATTATAATCACAAAGCCAAGCCTATTAATCATTATAATCACAGAGCCGAGCCTATTCATCATTATAATCACAGAACCAAGCCTATTCATCATTATAATCACAAAGCCGAGCCTATTCATCATTATAATCACAGAGCCGAGCCTATTCATCATTATAATGAAAGCCGAGCCTATTCATCATTATAATCACAGAGCCGAGCCTATTCATCATTATAATCACAGAGCCAAGCCTATTCATCATTATAATCACAGAGCCGAGCCTATTCATCATTATAATCACAGAGCCAAGCCTATTTATCATTATAATCACAGAGCCGAGCCTATTCATCATTATAATTACAGAGCTGAGTCTATTCATCATTATGATCACAGAGCCGAGCCTATTCATCATTATAATCACAGAGCCGAGCTTACAAAATATCAACAAGGAGCCGAAATCAGTTATAACCCTCATCACCAGGTAGATGTGCACAATTATCAATATTATGAAAGCGAGCCTAGTTATCGTCATTATAGTGGATCATAGCCTAATTATCATCTTCATGGAGGTGAACTCAATTATCATCACCAACATGATTCTAACTAGCGTTGTCGTCACGGAAACGACCTCACTTTCCAATATCACTGAGACTAGCCAAATTATCGAATCAGGGATGCAATCCTCGTTATCGTCACTATTATGGATCTGTGCCAAATTATTAATATCAAGGAAGCGAGACCAATTATCCTCATCACCATCCGGGAGATGAGACAAATCATCATTATAATGACAAATCAAAGGTCGAATATAATCATTATGATCATGGAACTGTGATCATGTATCATCCTTACCATCAGAGAGCCCAGCCCAATTATCAGTGAAAAGAATGTATTTAAATTATTAAAATTATCATGAAATCAGTTCCAATTATCATCATCATGGATGAGAGCTTAATTATTTTCATCATCCTGGAACTGAGACAAGTTACTATCATCATTTTCATGGAATTGAGCCGAGGTTATATCATTACACTATTTCTAACAATCTTTGTTCCTGCAAACAATAGAAAATTGCCATTATTTCTTTGAAACTTTTCTTTTTGGGCTTGTACGATAAAATGTTTACTACAATTAGGCAAATTTTTTTTTTCATCTATTGTAGGTGTAGGGAAATTGTCCCTTCCCCCCTTCCCCCCCCGTTCACTCTTGGTGCAGTCACAAGGCGGTTACCGCAAAGACATCCGTCGAAGGCATCAGCGGGTTCAGTGCCTAACCGCAGTGTGGCACAACTCGGTGCCATGAAAGACCCTAAAGGTCAAAATGTAAGATCTACCACAGGAGAGTGAGATCCAGTTTCACGTCGAATAAGAAATTGGAGACGGGTTTCTCCCAATCTCGAAGGCTAACGAGGAGCCAATGTTTGACTTCATGGGAAAAACCGTTGGCCAAAAGAACTCTCCTGGGGCCGTCCTCAAGCCCCTCCTCCCCTTACCACTCCCCCAGTGGGGTGACAAGGTATAAATGAGGAACTCTGAGGAAAATCGAGGTAGTATACGTCAGTCTCTAGGTGACGAAGTCTTCGGATCAAACCGAACTACCGAGACTGGAGAGGTAGAGTACTTGGCTCGCCAGACCAAGAAGTACCCTGCAAGAGAGGCAGGGCTACCTACCTTAAGGGGCTAAGAAGAAGCTCATCCTCGAGCTAAGTCCCTGGTTATCAAACCAAACGATAAGTTAACTTTGGTAAGTTCAACTTTCTCTCGCCAGAGAGACTCCTCATATCCTGGTGCACCTTAAACACCAGGGGTATTCCTCGTCCTTGAGGAATTAAGAAGAAGAAGGAAAAGGCTCCCCCCTCGAGCCCGTTACTGGGTGGCCACACCAAACTCCTAAGTTAACTTGGTAAGGAACCAAGTTCAACTTATTCTCGTCAGAGAAACCTCCCCTTTGTTATACTCGCCCTTGAAGAAGACCCTCCCCGAGTTCTGTCCTCGTCCATGAGGAAATAAGTAACAAAGGCGAAAAGCTCCTCCTCGAGCTCGTTACTCGGTGACCACACCGAACTTAAGTAACTTATTCTCGCCAGAGAAACCCCCTTCCGTTATCCTTGCCCTTGAAGAAGACCCTCCCCGAGTTCAGTCCTCGTCCATAAGGAAATTAGTAACGAAGGAGAAAAGCTCCTCCTCGAGCTCGTTAAGAACCAAGTTCGACTCACTCTCGCCAGAGAGACCACGACTGCCTTGGTGTTGCATAAAGCAACGTATTGGTTTTCGTCCTTGAAGAACCCCTCCCCCGGAAGAACGTGTGGACCCCCCAGCTGCCACCCTCGCCAAAACAACCGTGTGATCTCGCTCATCTACATCTGGCCGGTGGCACGCGTCGAGAGTCAATAACATTCTTGAGGCCCTTTAAACTCCACATGAGTCCGTAAGCCTAATTCTAATATTATTGTTGTGTGTAGAGAAAACGTTAACCAATTTTGGTGGGTAAACTAATTTAATTAATTCTTGTTTATAATAATATTTAGAGTATTGCTGTAGTTAATGTCTAAATGTTATGTATTCATTTGATAAAGGTAAAATATAAGTTTGTTTTGTGAATTAGTGGGCGTTTCTTTTATATCCTTACGTGTTTCCGTAATGGCTCTGTTCGTTAAGATATTCTTATAATATCAATATATTAGACGCTCTTAGCACTCTTAGAGATAGAAAAAAAAGGGGGGGAATTCTACGACATAAATAAAAGTGGTGTCAGGTTTGTAGGTTGTTATTAGAAAAACCCAGCAGTGTCAAATTAAGAAAGAGCCAACACGTAAAGGAATGTCATATCAGGAGTAAGAGAATAATTGACGAGAGGAAAATTGCTAGAGTTATGGGTGGTAACAATCTAAAGGTAAGTGGTAGGCCAAGTGGTAAATTTGTTGTCGGGAGTAGTATTTCAATCTGCATAGTAGTGGGATTAAGGGTAAGTTATGCTAAGCACTACCTGGTGAGTGGTGGCATAATTACCTGAGAATAAAGAAAGGAAAAATCGACGGACCAACACAAAATGGATCCGGTCGAAAGATTTTACCAACAAGCCAAAATTCTGGGATTGGAAGGCAAGGATATGGATGCCTACATCCTTGAAGAATTGAGAATACAAAGAGAAGAAGAAGAAGAAATAATAGAGTTTTATAGAAAAAGGGAAAATATAGAAATAAGGAGGAACCGGAAAAGTGAAGAATCCCGAATACAGGGGAAAATAGAAACAGAGGAAAGAAGAATGCTGAGAGGAGGTAAAACAAGCGAAAGAATAATACTGTTGAAAAGAGAAGCACGAGAATTCAGAATAAGGATAGAAATGGAAGATGAAGAAAGGAGAATAAAGATAAAGCTGGAAGATGAAGAAAGAAGAACTCGACGGGAAAAGGAAATAGCGAAAGCAGAAAAAGAAGCCAAGGACAGGAGAATGAAGAGTGAAAAAGAGTCGAAAGAGAGGAGAATAAAGATAAAACGAGAAGATGAAAGAAAAATACAGATAGACCTGGAAGATGAAGAAAGAAGAACCCGACGGGAAAATGAAATAGCAAAAGCAGAACAAGAAGCTGAGAAAAGGAGAATGAAGAGGGAAAAAGAACGTGCTCAAGCTGAAAGAGAAGAGAGAGAAGAAAAGGAAAGATTGCTCGCACTTGAAAGAGCACCTATCGAGAATCTCATAGAGGCCGAGGAAGTTGGAGCTCGGCCTAGACCTAAGAAAGGACCATCGAGGGAAACCCAGCCAAATGGGGTAACGATGGAAGAAGTAGGAAGTAGGGATGAGGTACCAGCAGGATTACCTAAAGGAAAACCTACGAGGAGAACCCAGCTAAATGGGGTTATCAGGGAAGAAGTAGGAGGTAGGGTAGAGGTACGAGCAGGTGTACCTGAGGAACTACCTACTAAGAGAAGTGAGTCAAATGAGTTGACAAGAAAGGAGGAAAGAGGTGCTATTGCAATACACCCAGGTAAGACTAGTCAAATGGTAGACGCGGATGAGTATCCCCCTACTCCTAGTAATCTCCTCCCCGAACGGAACGTCCACGGAGTTACCGCTCAATCGCCAAGTCGTAGTGAGCGCCACGCCCATTAACGATCTCGCAGGGAAAAGTTTTCTCGATCCTGAAAGATCAAACCCAGACAAGATCTTCCCGTGTACCTGGTTAAAGGAGAGCTGTGGGACCCACGCTCCCATCAATTATGCCCCGCGGCAACAGGCCGCTCTAGCCATAATGTTCAATTTAAAGGTAGTCAAGTACCATAAGAAGGGTAATTCGAGTGGGTTGAAATACCGCTACCATTTAGTAACATACTGGGGTAGACTCAATAACCCGAACGGCCGACTCAGGCGCGGTAAAGTATTGGTCTTAGAGCACCATTTTAGGATTAGCTACATCAAAGGAGCCGATAAAGTACAGCTGCTCTAAAGGCGGAGACGAAAAAACATTTAGAGTTATTTCAGTACCTAATGAGCGTGAAACCATGTTTTCATTTGTTGTACGTGTTAATATTTATTGGTAGGATTTAAGTTCTCAAAAACTTAGAAATGTAAGGAAGTAGCTTGTTTTGGTGGGTTTTTTTTGTGGGTAATCGACTAATTAAGGTTTTGTTATTTTTCATGTAAAATTGTAAGGCAAGTAGGTCTAGTTCGACACTATGCCTGTGTAAATGCGCGCGAAGGCACTCATGTGTAAGGAAACTCAATGTAAGAGAGGGCTCAAAGAAATACAACTTTGCTAATCTCGACTAGGTTGAGTAAGTTGTTTTGAGTTGCCAAGAGTCTCCCCCTCCCCATTAAGTTCTTCGATAAGAGGTATGTAGGGAAATCGTCCCTTCCCCCCCCCTCCCCCGTTCACTCTTGGTGTAGTCACAAGGTGGTTACCGCAAAGACATCCGTCGAAGGCATCGGCGGGTTCAGTGCCTAACCGCAGTGTGGCACAACTCGGTGCCATGAAAGACCCTAAAGGTCAAAATGTAAGATCTGCCCCAGGAGAGTGAGATCCAGTTTCACGTCGAATAAGAAATTGGAGACGGGTTTCTCCCAATCTCGAAGACTAACGAGGAGCCAATGTTTGACTTCATGGGAAAAACCGTTGGCCAAAAGAACTCTCCTGGGGCCGTCCTCAAGCCCCTCTCCCCCTTACCACTCCCCCAGTGGGGTGACAAGATATAAATGAGGAACTCTGAGGAAAATCGAGGTAGTATACGTCAGTCTCTAGGTGACGAAGTCTTCGGATCAAACCGAACTACCGAGACTGGAGAGGTAGAGTACTTGGTTCGCCAGACCAAGAAGTACCCTGCAAGAGAGGCAGGGCTACCTACCTTAAGGGGCTAAGAAGAAGCTCATCCTCGAGCTAAGTCCCTGGTTATCAAACCAAACGATAAGTTAACTTTGGTAAGTTCAACTTTCTCTCGCCAGAGAGACTCCTCATACCCTGGTGCACCTTAAACACCAGGGGTATTCCTCGTCCTTGAGGAATTAAGAAGAAGGAAAAGGCTCCCCCCTCGAGCCCGTTACTGGGTGGCCACACCAAATTCCTAAGTTAACTTGGTAAGGAATCAAGTTCAACTTATTCTCGTCAGAGAAACCCCCATCCGTTATCCTTGCCCTTGAAGAAGACCCTCCCCAAGTTCAGTCCTCGTCCATAAGGAAATTAGTAACGAAGGAGAAAAGCTCCTCCTTGAGCTCGTTACTCGGTGGTCACACCGCACTCCAAGTTAACTTGATTTAAAAACCAAGTTCGACTTACTCTCGCCAGAGAGACCACGACTGCCTAGGTGTTGCATAAAGCAACGTATTGGTTCTCGTCCTTGAAGAACCCCCCCCCCCCCCCCCGGAAGAACGTGTGGACCCCCTAGCTGCCACCCTCGCCAAAACAACCGTGTGATCTCGCTCATCTACATCTGGCCGGTGGCACGCGTCGAGAGTCAATAACATTCTTGAGTCCCTTTAAACTCCACATGAGTCCGTAAGCCTAATTCTAATATTATTGTTGTGTGTAGAGAAAACGTTAACCAATTTTGGTGGGTAAACTAATTTAATTAATTCTTGTTTATAATAATATTTAGAGTATTGCTGTAGTTAATGTCTAAATGTTATGTGTTCATTTGATAAAGGTAAAATATAAGTTTATTTTGTGAATTAGTGGGCGTTTCTTTTATATCCTTACGTGTTTCCGTAACGGCTCTGTTCGTTAAGATATTTTTATAATATCAATATATTAGACACTCTTAGCACTCTTAGAATAGAAAAAAAAGGAGGGGAATTATACGGTAGTAGGTCTAAAAGACAAACAGAGTTAAATTAATACAATTTTATTCATTTTCTCAAGAAATATGTAAAAAAGTAAAAAAAGGTTAGGAGTTAGCAGTTTTCTTCTATTTCCTTTGGTAATGTAAATCAATTTCCCGTACAAGCCCAAAATGTTGTCTCCCATCATGTTTTCATTGTATACTCATAGGAATCTATGTTCAAAGTTGATTATATCTCGATTAAAGTACACTTTTTACCTCTCATATTATATTCCTATATTCTTTTTGAACTTGGCAAGATGATCATCAAATATTTGAACCTCGTGGGATATCCTGCAGCCCATTTGGCCATAGCCTTTCACTAAGCTCTCAACCAGTTCCACACATTTGTATGCATTGTCATTGCCAATAAACCGCGGACTCACTGAAACCAAACACTTCCAGGCCTTTTTAACTTTTTACTAAGCTTTATAGGCAATTCTAAACACTTTTATTTTTCTGATTCGACGTCCAGCAAAGACAACAGCTTTCACTTAGACCTCGGCGAGTATGTTAAAGTAATTTTGAAGGTAGTTGAAGGCTCCTACTCTTTGTTAGGAGCTCTAACAAACTGCTTCATGAGACCTAGTTTTAAATGCAATTGCGGAAACAGCATCTTTTGACAGTCTGCTAATTGCTCAATCTTGGGATTAGGCCTTCCAACAGAGAACTCTCTTTTGTAGCTAGTGTTTTTTTGTGATAATGTGTTGTGTTATCCTTATTCTCACTAAGACAAAGCTGAGATAAAAACTTAATAAAATCTCTCTAAAGACACATAAAAAATGCTACCATTTTGAAATCTTCAATCACTCCCTAACCACGCTCCTTATAATTCAGTGTTTGTAGCATGAAATTGACACTTTTTTTAGTCCTCCTTTAGATATACTGAATGGGCCAAGGGCATGGATGAATTGTTATTTCAATTATCGAGAATTAAAGTTTTAATGCTTCTTGAGGAGCTGTCTCTGAAGAGCCACCGCTCATCTTGATTACGTGTAATTGCAAACATATCAGATAGAATCTTGAGAAATGCTTAGGTCATTTTTCTTGGCTTATCACTAGCACATTTTCATCCAGCAAATCACACTCTTTGAGGCTGGAAATCAAAAGCTAGGCATTTGAATTTGGCAAGCGGAGATCGCTCCCAAGGCATTGGGGTCGCTTTGGCTTGAATAGGATGAATTTATTTTAACAGAAATATCTTTTATACTGTAGTCTACCTCTTCAATCATCTTCTCAACCTCTGAATATTTGCTTTCTTATGATGATGGCTTATTTCTTTCTGGAAGGGGAGGCAAATGAAGATCAGCACTGTGAGGTGCTAAGCAATAAAGGATGGAAAATCAGAATATGAAAGAGCAGGTGCACCTTTGCTACTTCAAAGTTTAGAAGAGTCCATCATGCAGGTCTAGTAGTTGCTTGTTGGTCAGTGATTCACACCAAATCCTAGCAATTGCAAACTTTATGGCTCTTCTTTCCCCTCTATAACATCCTATAAAATTAACTATATATACTCTATTACTCTTTTGGCGTACATACTTGTGACATTTAAAATTTTACTCATAATAACAAACCGTTAAATACCTTCCAATGTTTTCTAGCAGTGTTCACAAACAAAATGATGTGCTTAGATTTGTCTTGTCCCCAACTGGCATGCTAATGTATGCTTTCTAAGCTTAACACATTATCATAGATGCTTTCACACCTAATGTTTTACTCACGTTTTGAGAAACTGTCTTAAAATATGAAAGTTCATCTGGAGAATGATTGCAACGTCTTGAGGCAATTCTCCTTCTTATACAGGACAACCCTTAAAAAAGGGCCAGCACGCACTTTTTCTGATTTATCCTTTATTCATTCATTCAATAATTACCCTTACTTTGCAGGACATGACAGAAGCAACGCCTTTGAACACAAACTAGATCTCAATGGGGGCTCCAGCAAAGAATATACTGCGTCAAACATTAATACAAGACAGGCTCGTTCAAAAAAGTGCAGGGCACTTTCGTGTATGAGTTCGAATGTAAAAACCCCCCTCCAAGAACAGAATTCAGGACTGGGTGAACCACTTCAAGAACTATTGGTCAGTGGAGAACCTCAATGCAGCCAGTGTCAACAGTCTAAGCCATCCAAGACGTCACAGGAAGCGTACAGCTGAGCCGGTCGAGAGCGTGAGTGAGTCAGTTCAGCAGAGTCCAAAACGCTCTCTGCGCAAACGAAGTCAGTCCCTCGGTATATCCTGTGAGACTTGCAGAAGCGTACAGACGAAGCAGAGCCTTACACCCCCCGACAAGGAGCAGAGAAAGGCTAAGGCAGTCAGGATACTGTAAAAGATTGAGGAGACCCCAACTTTCCTTAACCTCGTTTGGACCTCAGATGAAGCTGACTTGTATCCTGAAGGAAAGGTAAACTCGAAGACAAATGTCTTCTGGGGGACCTCCAGGCCAAATTAGGTAGCCACCAAGCCCCTACTCTCAACTAAGTGCAACGGTATGGACTGCAATCTCAGCCGGAGGCATCATCGGGCAATTCTTCTTCGAGGAATCTGGCGCGAGTGACAGTCATCAAAACCCTCAATAGGTAGCTGCAGACCCTGTGCCCGTCGCTTATGGGAAAGTTCTGGTTCCAGCAAGTTTGAGCAAGCTCTCACACCTCAAACCTGTCCCGAGATTGGCTGAAAGAGAAATTTGGTGGCCGTGTGATCAGTCTCATGATTGATTTTGAGTGGGCACCTCACAGCCCACACCTTAGCCCCCCCCCCCCGATTTCTTCACCTCGAACAGGTTATTGGGGATTTCATGTTTTGTTTAAGATATTACTTTGTCTAGAGTAAATTTAACGAAAAAGTTTATTGATAAAATTCTTTTTACGGAAAAAGCCACTCTATTAAAATAGATAAATATTACCTTCCTTTTGTAAAGTGGCTGGCGTTCTAGATTTGGAAGATACAAATTAAAGATATTGTACGTTCCATTTGTAAGGAGGAGGGCTTCCCATATAGCCTCATTACTACAACAAGATCTCTTAACATTATTTCGAGCTCGGAGGCGCCAGTTATGTTTATAAGTCCTAGGAATTTTTCCCGCTCGAGTGTCGGCTGGCAGGACTTCTCCCCTTTGTACCACGTGAAGCCTTCCCTTTTGTTTGTTCATTTATTGGTTGTTGTAGTCGAAGTACTTTTTTTTTTATCGATTTTTTTTTCTCGAAATGGTAGTTGTTTTGCTTTTTCTTTAAATATAATAGTCTGAGTGTTTACAAATATTTATTGATAATATTCATGATATCTCTTGAAAATATTTACCCCATATTTTTTTGTAAGTAAAGGACTGTACATACAATCCGTTTCATTTCTTCCTCAAATTCTCACGTCCGGATTAGTGTAGGAAGCGGGTTAGAACGATTGGGATTAGAGTATAGATTTTCGGCCTGCTACAACGTGCTCTAGAATAAAGAAGAAAAGTCGAAAGACTCTCATGTTTTGATATGATGTTTTTAAACACACTTAACTAGTTAGCACAAAAGTTTCATTTAATCTTTGTAGAAAATTAAGAAATGAAGCCTATCGAAACTTGGTGCCCGTTTTTTAGCAGTGACCATGTATGTTCACTTTGGTAACTAAAGCTGAAATGATAGTAGATCTGAAAATCCCTATATAAATATTTCTGAAGTAATATTCCAGAATATTCTATACGTTTCCAGGGGGGTGTCCTGGCAAGTTCTGGAACATTTTTGAAACTTTATCAAATTCCAATAAATTCTAGAAACTTCTCATTAAATCTAAAATGTTTTGGAGGGTTTCCCTTATAACAAATATTGTTCTACTAAACTCCAATGCTTTTTTAAAATAAGATTTACAATTCCACACTATGCTTTACAAATTTAAAACTTACATTTTTTTTATATATTCTATATATTTGTTACATATTATTATTACTCTAGTATTATTTTACAAATGGGCAAATTTAGTAATTCAGTGCCTTATCTTAAAGAGCAAAGTTTTTAAATAAAAATAAAGACTTATTTCAATTGACCTATTTCTCACTCATGTTTGCAAAACTTCAATACGTCGATAGTTTGGCGGTGTCTTGTATGGACGCGGACCTTCAATTCATGCCATAAATATTTTATCAAGATGAGGTCTGAGACTTTAAAGGCCATTCCATACGCTTACATACATATTTCAGCTCACTTAAAGTGGAAGAAACCAATTTTAATGAGTGTTTGGGATCATTTTCGTGTTGAATGACTAATATTCCCGTAGGTCATCCTTGCGAGCATCACTCTTCAGAAAAAGTTGAAGAATCTATTTGTAATATTCTCTATCCATCATTTAGTTGATATGATAAGGTTTACTAACTTTTGTTGCAGAAAAAATGACCCTAAATATAATACAGGGTCTTCTAAAAGTTACTGTGTGGTGTAAAAAGTCTTAAGTAAAGTATTATAAGAATGAAGTTTTATTTACGATATTGCTTCAACCTCAATAAAAAGTTGTTAGGATCCAGGAAAAGATTCTGAAGAGTCCCAAGAAATATGTAAAACGTTTATTCCAGCAGGTTTATTTAGCAAAGTGTAGAGCGTACGACATTCTGGGGAAGAAGTTGAAGTTCTTTCAATATAAGGTATCCGTAGTGCATGAGTTGAAAAAACGTGACCACCAGTACCACGTTAATTAATGCAATTGGTTTCAGAACTTTCCTCGTGAGAAAGGTGAGGGTGTCCTTGGCATAACCTTCTTTACCGATGAGGCATAATTTCATCTTTCCTAATACACGAATCGTCGTCTATGAAGTACTAAAAAATCCCCCAAAACTTAAAGAAATTCCTCTACACGATCAGAAGCTGAGGGGGTGGGGTGCTTTAAATCGTATACGTACCCTTGGCCCATTTTTTCCGACGACACCATAAACGCAAAACGTTACCGCACTTACATTCTTGAACCATTCATAAACCAGCTCCATGAACGTGTGCTTGAAAAAGGCTGGTTTGACAAGGTGGGGCAAATGCCCCCACGTCCCGTAAATCTCTACAGTTTTTGAAAGACTTCTTTGCTAATCGCTTAATCTCCCGTGGAATCTGGCCTGCTAGGTATCCTGAGCTTACAACCATGCAGTTTTATCTTTGGGGTAAACTGAATGGAATGGTCTACGAGAACAATCGGCGCAATGTGGGACAGTTGAAAACAGCAATTACCCAACACACCGAACAGATCACTTCGGTTACCCTCCAGAAAGTGTTCATTACTATGCAGGGACCTCTCCTGTAGAGTCATCTTATCTTAATCACTAGTCTAGTTGATAGTTTTCAGTCATTAGGCAATCTGAGGTAAATTTAACATTTTGTTAGGTTTATTCTATGATGTAAATATCAAGTAAATCAATGCATTGGATTTTCATGACTCAAATATTGCTGCTGTTCATATTGAAGTCACAAAAACATATAATCCAATCGGGTATTTAGAGGTTTTATCAATGAGTTGATTGATGAGATATATGTGGTCAATCGTTAGAATATTTCTCGGAAACCAGTTGATCTCTGAATTGTAGCTCATCAAACTAGCCTTGCAACCCAAGAAAATTATGTATGTACATAATTGAGAGATGTATGATTGGGCTCTAATTTTCCATTCAGTTGTTTTCCTTCTTTTGCGTAGGATAATTATTACGACAATGTGACCGTCCTACTTTGCAATCTATGCTCTTTGAGCAGGTCTAAGGTGATATAATCCGGCCCTAGTTATGTGATTTGTTGCTGCGCAGTTTTATTTTATTACTTGAGAATAGGGGCAACATTATTGAATAATTCACACACTGTTTGGATGTATATGGTTTTTTAACTTCGCTACCTAGATGGTCGAGAATCTGACTGGCAATCAGGAAACCTGGGTTCAATTCTTGGTTAGGTTAATTAAAATCTCCCCTGAGGTTATCTTTTTCTTCTCAGTATGGACTACTTTCATTTTGCTGTACTTTGATTTCCTAGATCTTTGTCTTCCAATGTCTTTCTCTCTTGCATTAAAAAAAAATCCTTTTTCTTGTATCATGTGCACCTTCACATCATATTTCTCTTTCTCTTTTATTATATGGTTATATAGTGTAGAATACAAAGTTCCTACATCTTTACTTCTGTCTTCAAACAGTATTTGAAAGGCAGAGATTAAATATAGCGAATGCCCTGTGGTGGTTGTTATCACTCTTAGAACTTGTATTTGCTCTTCCTTATATATATATATATAGGGTGACCCAGCAGAAACTTTACTAAATTCAAACTTGAGTAACTCAATCTTAATTGGATATGAATGAAAATTTGTATACAACTTAAAAAAAATTAGCTCTGAAATTTTCAACAATAATAATATGAGAGTATTGTTACGATAAAAGAAATAGTTACTAAAAGATTTGCTTGCCACTTGCTTCCGACAAAGGATAATGTCTAAAAATATCAAAATCAATATACCTTCATTGTGATACATGATCAATATGACCAACCTCTTTGTGACATAATGGCATTAATCGCGTTTTAAAGAAAGAAATACTTTTTCTAATATCAGATAGCGTCATGTCATCCCTTTGCCAAAAATTTATTTTCCTTAAGTTCAGATTCACTAAATTTATTTTTAGTATTGCTGTTAAGGTCAGGCGATTGAGGAGGCCATTCTTCCTTTTTGATAATAGGAGGACAATTTTCTTCTAAAAGAATCTGGTGTTATTTTGTTACAATGAGAGTGCTCACCATCTTGATGGAAAATGAATTCTACTTTAGGATAGAGCTGATGGCAATCAAGAAGAAGGCCGATAGATAGTAGTTGAATGGAACTTACTGAATTTCTTTGGATTTTTGTGTATCGATAAAATAGATCCTCGTTTTACCATTGCATGACACTCCCGCAGAAAAGAGTTTTTTGAAAAATATTGAAGATTCATGATAAAAGCGAGATGGATGATGGTCCTTTTTATTTGAGCCATTAAGTCTTTTTGACTATTTGTTGGCAGTTCCAAAGTGAAATTTTTGTCGTCAGGAAATACAAAAATTCACGATCTCTTTGTCCAGCAAGTCACAACTTCTAAATAAATGCGTATTGGTTTTTCCATCGCACAAATATTGCACGTTTCATTGATTAGGCAAGCAAATTTTGGATTAATTTTTTTTTTTCAATATTATAAATACTATTATTGTGATAGTGTTAAAAAAATCAGGGAAAATAAGGAATGCATATAAATTGTTATTTGCAAATTTTCATTTATATCCAATTACAACATTTGACTGAGTAATTCAATTTGAATTTAGTGAAGCTTTTGCTGGGCAAACCACCCAATATATATATGTATATATATATATATATATATATATATATATATATATATATATATATAATATATATATATATATATATATATATATATATATATATATATATATATATATATATATATATATAAATAAATGCTTTGTCCCGCAGGAAAATTAAAAACGGTGCTTATGTACGAAAATAACCTACTTAATTAATTGGAATTCAGCAAAATTTATTTTTCGCCCAAATGACTCAATTAAAACAAACCTTGTTGAATGTCCATGTATAAGGAAATTTAATAACTATAATATTCCCCCTGGCATTTTTTAAATTGATACTGTTATGAAAAAACTCATTCTTAAAGAAATTAGTTTTGACTTATGTTTCTAACTTTTGGGGGGTCAATTTGCATTTTTATGGGCACCCGATTTATCAATTTAATTAGTGCATTGATTTTGTATTAACATTATTTCTCTTCCTTTCTCCTTGCTCCTACCCCTACGTATCTGCTTACTTCTAGTGTCTCTCCTAATCTCCCTCTTTAGATTATCGCTTTATCCGTTAATCGTTTTAACCCTTTTGGCTCTGTTCTTGCCTCTCGGTGTGACCTTGCTACCTTTGTTTGCTAAATCTTAATGTGAATCTACCTGTCCCTCTTCTACTTCCTTATTGGTGATTTATTGCTTTAAAGGCGGTCCTTTATCTTTTACTAGCTTATATATATATACCCTTATTATAATATTTTCTCTTGTAGTTATCCTTGAGAATGAACTGAATAAAGTTCGAAAGTACTTGGAAGCACCTTTTTCATTTTTCCTGTATGAGATTGCATTCATTGCGAACCTCACGTGAAACTTTGTAGTTATTCATTTTATATATATATATATATATATATATATATATATATATATATATATATATATATATATATATATATATATATATATACACACACATATATATATATACATATATATATATATATATATATATTTATATATATATATATATATATATATATATATATATATATATATATATATATATATATATATATATATATATATATATATATATATTTATATATATATATATATATATATATATATATATATATATATATATATATATAGAGAGAGAGAGAGAGAGAGAGAGAGAGAGAGAGAGAGAGAGAGAGAGAGATATTTATATATATAGAGAGGGAGACTTTATTGTGATTAGTAGTCGCCTGTTATGTTGTTTGGGTAAAACTTTCGGAACTTCATAATTTATCTGATATTAAAATTCTGACATGAGCTCAACAAAAGATTCGTATGATAAAACATTTCCTGACTTAGAACTGAGGGAACAAAAGTTTCAATAGAAATAAAACGATTTTTTAAAAACTTGTTAAATTTATTTATTTCACCATTGAATGTTCAAGTAATTACTAAAATTTTAAAATGAATAATGTGCTTATTTTAAATAGAACAAAAAAATCATGTTCGGCTTAATGTTGAATTTTTAAGTCAGTCCTTTAATTACTGGTGCTTTATTATATAAAATTACCAGGTAAATTTTAAAATAACTATCATAAGCTGTGATGAAGGATACTTTCTTATTCTTCTATTTCTCTCCTTCTTCCTCTTTTTTCCTCCATCAATATACACATATTCCCACTCTTACCAATTTGTTCCTCACATCCATGTCCTTTAAAAATGTCCCCGTATATTCTGAGAATAAGATTAAACGACGGGATAAGAGAACAAAAATAAACTCTCACAAGGGGGTTGCCTTTAGAAATTAAAAATGAAAGCTTCTATTGCCCTTTTGGCAGAAATTATCTATGCCTCATCGGAAAACATCAGGAAACACTAAAAATACTGCAAACATTGAGTGCGAAGAAAATGAAAGGGACACATGTTCACGTCTAATAGTTTGGTCTCCTTTTCTCTATTGTTCTCGTAAATGTCTTTATTTAGAAGTTGTGACTGGCGGGACAAAGAGATCGTGAAAAGGATAGATAGGTCTCAAGATAAGCGATTGTTCTCAAAATACATTAGTGTTTTGGGGTCATTATGCGAGGCTTCTATAGGTATTTAGATTTTGCGGATAATAATTGAATTTATTTTCAGACAGAATTCTTTCGACATAATCATTTGTATAACGCTTTTCTAGGCTATTCAGTATTGCCTACAGATTTCTGCCTTTTGTTATCGGCTGTTTTAACGGTTATTTCTTTTTGATCAATAAGAGTTTCGGTTGGTTATTTATTTATTTGTCGCTTTGAGATCTCTTTTCATTCAATATATTTTACCGTGAGAAGGAAATACAAATTTATTCATATTTTTAAGAGAAGTAACGATTAAAATGGCCGATAAGTAAATTGTAGAAATATAGATGTGTGCAAGGAATGTTGGCAATTTGCCAGTGTCAAAAGAGTTAGCTTGTGTATTGGAGTGCGTTTCCCTCATGTCACAATGTTTTCTTGTAGGTTTGTATGCCAAAGCGTACTTTATAAAAGACTTTTTTTAAAGTAAAGATATTATTAATGGGGGTTAAAAACTATATTTAATCAAAGTCCCCCTCTATGTTTACTTTATTTTGCTAGCAAGAGGAAATAATGTGATATTCCGATTTACCAACAGGATTCTTTGCCTTTTTAGGCTAGTAATTACTCCTATGCGCTTCCTGAGTTGCCAATATTTAATTATCCATATGTTAAAAGCTCCTAGTATTTGATAATTTAATATGAAATCAGAGATGGGTGAGGTAATTTGGATGTGATAGCATTAATTTTTGAATAGTTATTTGAAAAGTGTAAGACCAAAGGATGTCTGGTAACAGAATTGGTCCAGCTTTAACTAGTGATTGACATTTTAATTTCCTACTTTTTGTGCACAGTAGATTCCGTGACTGTATCTATTTATAATAATTTATTTATGTTGATACACAAAACATAAGAGATCATTCCCTTTGAAAACCACTATACAATCATTAGAAGAACCATGTCTGTTATCAGCAGTTTCTTTAGAAAATGTTTTTAACTCTTGATTGCATCTAACTATCACCTAGAATTTTGAATAATGCATATTAGTGTCCAGTTCTGGTCTCAAGTAACAAAACATGCAAAAATCGATCATTTTTCTCCAAATTGTCAGCACTGACTAAACCACTTGACTTGGATTTTGCATTTTTGATCATATTTATAAATCAAGTTTCTCAAAAATCTCGCTCATATGGTTAAATGTTCTTTAAAAGATCTAGCGTAAAGTTTAGGTCTTTGACTTTACTAATCCTTACAAAACGTCTTTTTAAAAACATCGTAAATAAACTTTACTCAAAATACGATGTATTTCCAAAAATTGCGATCACTCAACCATGTGAGATTCTAGCTTTTCTAGTTATCGCATCGATAATTATAAATCGGGAAATTCTTATCAAATACTGCACACGAGTCATAATATCTCAATTGTTTAATCCAGAAGTCTTTTTTCCTTAGATTGTGTTTGAGGACTTTGCTATCCACTTTAAACGAGTCATAATATCTCAATTGTTTAATCCAGAAGTCTTTTTTCCTTAGATTGTGTTTGAGGACTTTGCTATCCACTTTAAACGAGTCATAATATCTCAATTGTTTAATCCAGAAGTCTTTTTTCCTTAGATTGTGTTTGAGGACTTTGCTATCCACTTTAAACGAGTCATAATATCTCAATTGTTTAATCCAGAAGTCTTTTTTTTCTTAAATTGTGTTTGAGGACTTTGCTATCCACTTTAAACGTTAAATCCAATCGAAAACGACCCGTTTAGAGGAAAAAGCATCCTCAAGAGATAGTTGCAAAGCTTCAAGTTTGCCGGTTTCCTTTGAGCTTTAGTTGAAACTTGATATTGGCCTCACCAAAAAATTGTCTCTGCTCAGGACTTAGGAAAAGAATTATTTTTAATTTTAGCATCACGATACAATGATAAGCAAGGATGATGGAACTTCTCTACATGGACATATTTACACCATTTTCCCACTTGCATCAATCCAAGCTTATACAATCTTTGGGCATGCTTCCCGGAACGTATTTTCTGCCATAATATATACTGAGTTGTTATGATTGTACATTGTCTAACCCTATCTTTTAAAAATATGTATATATTGTATATATTGAAGTATTGTTAAGCTTATCAATATACATGTGAAGTTAGAGGACAAAGCCATCAACTTCATGCGTCTAATAAAGTGCAGGTAGCATCGAGATTGGGAAGCATTTGCCTAATAAGCTCAGTTCGAATTCATCATTTTAAAGCTCACTAAAACACAAGGGGATTAACTCTCCCATGCTTGTTCTGACCAATGACGATTAGTGTTTTGAATCTTGTCGCCACTACATCGCTTCTTTATTTTACCACGAGTCGTTTCCTTCTTATACCTTCTCGTTTTAGGTCATAACATCATTATTGCCCATTTTAACAAACTATTTTTCGGGTTCTTCCTCCTGGCGGGATTTAATGGCTTCCCAAGTCTCCCAAATTACCTTCTGCTATAAATATACTGAATTATTGTATTGTCTTCACAAGACTAAGTGTTTGTTCCCCTCAGCGTTTATATTTATTATCTCAAGATACTTTTTTTAAAGCGAAATATTTCATTAGCAAGAAAGAATGGCAATAGACTACTAATAATTTTTAATGCTTTCATTAGGAATTCGTTGAATGAGTGTCAGTGGGAGTTTAAACTTGGTAATTTAAACTGTATGTTGACAATTGATTGTAAATTTTAGGCGAAAGCGCAAAGCAAAACCTTTTTACAATATCTAAGCTGTAAACATCGTAACATTAGCATTTCTATAAACTCGAAAACAATAACTCCATATTATTTCCAAATTTAAATTTTATTAAAAATAATAGGTCATTTTTAACCTCTGCTTATGAAAAAGGGAAGAATACCATTAACCTCCCACTTCTTAGAGATTTCCGTATTTATTCTAATTATTTGTTTATTGATATACTAGGCGAAATTTAGAGAATTTTCAAGACATATATTTTTTATCCGTCTGCTACTTTTGATAATATTATTAATTAATTATTGCATTTTCCCCGAAACTAGTTGTTCTTTGAAGACTTAAATTTAAACGCTATAGCCAAAACTCCTGTTTTTGGATCATATTTTAGCTTGTCATTTTATTCTGATCATACTTTTCCTTCTTTTTTAATCTCATCTTTTCGCTTTAATGAGATCTTTTCATATTCATGATTTAGTTACTTAAGTGTGTGACCCTCAACAGTAGATGCCAAAGGCAAACTGTCCTACAACTTAAAATGATTGTTTCAAAATAATCTCCGGTCGTCTTATAGAACTTTCGCGCCCTCTCTGTAAGGTATACCATTGTTTTCCCATATATATACCAAAGTTTTTAGGTAGTTATTTGTACATCGTATCCCTTAACAATCGGGAAAGAGGTATTCCGACCGGATAATGGAATTCACATAAATATATGAATGATAATTACCAGAAAGCGTACTATGTTGTGTAGGTGAATAGAGGAGGAGGAAGAAGAGACAGTGTTGTTGTGATTAGCACTGTGCGTGCTGCCGTACTTGGCCAAAGCTTCATACAAGTGTACGGAGAATCAAAGCAATGCCTAGTTGGCAGCTGTCCGTCCCATGAGCACTATTTTTTTGTTCAGTGTTCGTCATCGAGATCCAACCAGGTACTCAGGCATATAAATCTAAAAGCTTATTTACCAGACTAGCAAGAGCCGCACGCTACGCCAACATTATGAAATGCCCCACCATTCCCTCTCTAAAGATTGTTATTCTATTCTGTCTATGGGTCAAAGATACAGCTATTGCTTATATATATATATATATATATATATATATATATATATATATATATTAATGGGATTCTATGAAAACAAATGGGGATGGAGAATGAGAGAAAACAGGAGTGGTACGAAGTTCTTTACTACTGACGTTTCGCTCCTCAGGAGCTTCTTCAGAGTGACAAGAAATTTTGATTTAATTTGATGAGCTAGGCGGTGAAATGTGTGGCAGGTGTGATAGGGGTGAAGGTGAGATCAGTGAAAATATTAACAGTCAAGGGAAGTGCGTAACTTTGATATTCCCTTGCCTGTTAATATTTTAATTGAACTCATCTCAATGTGTACAAACCACTGTGTTTTCTTTTAATAGTAAATTTTACCTTCAAATGTTTGGTTTAGTTTTGGGAAATTGCTTATCTCCTGTTCTTTCTAGTGTGTATATATATATATATATATATATATATATATATATATATATATATATATATATATATATATATATATATATATATGAAATTTTTTGAAACTACCTTACTCCCCTCCATTATCGATTTTCCCCTTGTTTGGTTCCGAAATATACACGATATTATTTGTTTGTGGCCTTCTTCTAAGGATGCTAATGGTTTTCTTACTGAACTTAATTCTCTGATTCCCTATATTAAATTTATCCTTGAACTCGAATAAAATGGTATCTTCCCGTTCTTAGATCTACTTATTCATAGGCCTGCATCTGGATTTAAATTTCTTGTCTATCGTAAGCCTACCAACGCCTGTTCTTATATTAATTATATCCATAAAAATAAAGTCAAACGGTCTGTATTTATTTCAATGTTTCTCTGATGGTTGTGGGTCGCCAGCCGGGAATTCAGGGATCTTGAGATTTCTAAGATCTTTGAAATAGGTAACAATCATTGCTATCCTCAAAATCTCTTGCAGTATGTCTCGATTTGGCCAAAAAATCGTTTTACAGAACTGAAATCCCTCCCGCATACAATTTTAAGAACTCCTTTGTTTTACCGTTATCTGAGTTCTTTTCCTTGCTTTTCCGCCTTTTGATAAGGTTAAATATTCCTGTCATATTCAAGTATCAGTCTACCATTTACAAAATGTTGATTCATAATAATAACAATAGTATAGGAGGTTTTATTCTGTCGATTGTTTAGTTTACCATAAGCAATACTTTGGGTAATCCGGTAAATCATTAAGTGTACGCTTGAGACAACATAAATACAATATTAGGATGGGGAAGTGCAGCAGCGCTTTCTTTGTCCATTATTCGGAAAACAGTCACCCTATCAATTGGAATTTGGCTAAATTTATTTACAAATCTGATGACTTTGTTCAAAGAAATATTGTCGAATGCTCATTCATTAATTCCTCGCTTAATTTAAATATATCCCCCGGCCTCTTTAAACTGGACCCTATTATTAAAAGGCTTATTTATAACTAAATTGTCCATTTTAAATCTTAGCCATTTGATTTATTAATTTAGTTATTTTTCTCTTGATTTCTATTTATTCATAATTGCGTGTGTATGTACTTAGTTTTGTGACTTAAATGTCTACATTCTTTGCTCCCAGTTGGAATTTCCAGAAGTAGACCTTATCTATTTGTTTTTATATTTCACATCCGGTATCTAAACCCGTCTTTAATAATATTTTTATATTCTGTGTCTCTTCGTTGTACATAGGCGGGGCATCACTCTCCTGTTTCTCATATATATATATATATATATATATATATATATATATATATATATATATATATATATATATATATATACCACCTTGGTAAAATTATTTGTCATTCCTTGAGAATGAACTGACCAAGTTCGAAAGTACTTGGAATCTGCCTTTCATTTACCTGTGAGATTTTTTGCATATATCTAAACAAAATGAATAAAATAGACGGATTTTGACTGTTTATAAATGGATCGGGCCAGATGTTCAAAATGTATTTGTTAAATACATTGATATTAAAGTTATCAACCTAGCCAGTAATAATTGATTCAAGATTCCGTCTTTCTATATAATTGCTAGGATTATATATAATTTTGGCTTGGCTAAGTTCAATTCTATGATCACAATTTTGCGTATGGAGAAAAAGGTTGGATGAAAATAAATCTCTCCTAATATCTGCACCGTGCTCTTTTATCCTCTTACTAAAGTGACCCGAGTCACCAAAGTATGATTTTTCACAATCTTTACATGGGATTAAATATATACTTAAGTTTTTGTTATTGCGATGAAATTTGGTCAAGCAAATTTTTATGGTATGTATCTAAATGATATATTTATATTATTTTTATTAGTGTAAGATTTTAAGGGTCTAGAGCTAGGGAATATAGCCAAATTATATATTTTTAAAAAATTTCATTTTAAACTGTAGTAATAGATTAGAATTTTTTTCGAGCCTGAGAATAGCATTTATTAATGAAATAAATGGGATATTTGAATTCATTGAAATTGCAAATAAGGTGGTTGTTTTCTTCCAGAAAGAAAATTAGGTCACATGTTCTATAGGCTCAGAAGAATAGGAAAGAAAGAATGGATATCTTAACAGATTTGTCATGAAATGAGAAGAAATGTATGTATACGTTTCAAATGGTAGGTTTAAGATAGACATACATTTCTCCCTTAGGTCCTTTATTATCCAATTCTTTTTTCTCCTTCCACGAAAAGGCCTCGATTGATTACCGTCCCTTTGATTTCAAACCTATATTTTATTTTAATATATATATGCTTACTTTTTGATTTTTATACATTAACACCACGCTCTCTTAATTGTGAAATACATAAATTAACATTATCTTCTCGGTGGATATTGAACACAATAGCAAAATTTCATTTTTTGGATGTGCTGGTATTTAGTAACGAGATTGAGCTTTCCACTACGGTTTTTAGAAAACTCACCAGCACTCTTCCTGGTGCTCATTTATTTTTAGCAGTACTCTGTTGAAATTCAAACTCTCTGGCATCAGATCCAGAATCATCGGGCTTACGTATTTGTTTGGATTGGTGCTCTTTCTATCAAGATATCGTTTAAATGAAATACTCTTTTCATTACAATCGCTACTTTCAATAAACTAATGTCAAATTTTCTAAATAAAATTTTCATTCCCAAACCACTTATTAAACTTGATTAAAGCAGAAAGTTTATAACATTTTACCTTTTTTGTACCCCTTGACTTTTAAGCTTAACAAAGACATCAGATAGCTTCTCTCCAGACATTTTCTCCGAAGAAAATTTATTATTATTAAAAACAATTCTTCCAATTTTACATCTTTCTTCAACTATAAGAATCCCATCCCAAAGCTTATGAAGTCTTCAGTCGTTTATTTATTTGAGAGTGTGACCTGCAATAGCCGCTACACTGGTTTAATTATCTTAGAGCTACAAAGGAGGATCTCAAAGAACTTGGAGTTTTCATACGGGCCTGATTGATACATTTATAAACCAGAGCATTCCCATATAGGTTCACATATTAACAATAGTGGTCATTCCTTTGAGACATGATTTTTCGGCAATTCAGACTACATCAAGCGTCATAGACTTAAAAATTCTTGGATTCCTTCATATAAAAAAAATATCAAACCCCGAATTAAATGATAACGCTTCATCTATCTAATTAATGACCAAGTAAATGTCTTCCAACCAACCAACTCTAAGATCCCACTCAAAACAACTCACTCTGTCACCATTTTTAATCATACAATTAGTTTCTCTTAAAACTCCAACAGTATCAATTAGTAATTTTAGTATTTTACTTTTAATTCAGAACTACCTCAATTTATTTACATTGCTTACAGCGAAATTAGTTTATTTTCAAAGCAATTTTCCATTCCCACTTATTCTTTATTTTCTAGTTTTCAATATCTAATGATCGTAAGTTTAAATTAGTTTGTGTCCTTTGGTTAAAGTTCCCTTTTTTATTGTTTCACTTTAAATCATATCACTTTTTCTTTTAGTTATTTTCTATTTGTCTTTTATATTTTTCCCGACTGATTAATGTTTTTAGCCATTGAAGATGGAACAAGTAGTGTTCCGAAACATTGGGAGTAATAAATCATGTTTTCTAGCATGCGTACGTCTTCATTTTCCTTTGAAGATATATATATATATATATATATATATATATATATATATATATATATATATATATATATATATATATATATATATATATACCGGGTGTCCCAGAAAAAGGTTAACAGTAATTTGAATTAGTATAACTCAAAAAATATTAGAGATTTTTGGGTCCTGCAAAAGTTGTTTTATTTACCAACTATTTATCTGTCGAACCTCGAAATATCATTGAATTCCCTTTTATGATATTGATAGACTAATGGGTTTAGTGGAGGCTATAAAAAATACGTTTGCGCAAGGAAGTAAAATAATGAAACGAAGACTAGGTAGGATAGGCCACCGTGCACTTTCAAGAGAAGCGTATGGAGCCTAGGTAGCCTCGGTCACTGTGCGATTCTTCAAGCAAAGCCTAGGGCATTTTATAGTGGGTTTTCACCACGCTCTGTTATAGTTTCTTCATTATTGCTTACTAAGCAAATCAAAGCGTGCCTGTGTAAAATTTTACTTGCATAGTTAACAAAAGATCAACGCGTTTTTGTAGTCACAAACTTTATTAAGACTGGCAGGATTAAACAAGTACAAGATTCATTTGAACAACGTTTTCCAGGTAGGCACCCACCAAGCAAGCCCACAATTTGGAAAAATGTTCGCAAATACCAACATGAAGGAACATGCTTAAATCTAACAACGTTTTCCAGGTAGGCACCCACCAAGCAAGCCCACAACTTGGAAAAATGTTCGCAAATACCAACATAAAGGAACATGCTTAAATCTAAATAAAGTTCATTCGGGTCGTATGAGAACCATAAGAATAACAGAAAATATCGAAAATGTTCAGATGACACTTCTTCAAAATCCACATGTATCAGTCAGAAATAATGGGTTACAATTGTCAAAGTCATCAATTAACCGCATTATTAAACATGACTTAAAATGGCATCCCTATAAGATGCACGCAAGACACCAGCTTCTTGAAAGTGATTTTCCTCGTCGTAGACAATTGGTCGAATGGGTTCTCCATAAACTTGCTCGTTTCTTGGAAAACATTGTGATTGGTGACGAGGCAGCCTTTTTCACGAAAGGAAAGCTAAATAGCCATGACATTCGGCAGTATACGCCGCTGCACCTCCCCCCCCTCCCACCCCCCACCCCAGCATTCAACTTTAACACACGTATTTGTCAGCAGAAAGTGCCTCTGCGGATCGGAAGATGCGGGAATGGCTTTCTTGTCAGCCCATTGTTTTACGAGAATAACTTGAATGGTGCTGCCTACCTGAGCATCATCAACGAAAGGATCTTCCCGGAACTCCGCCAGATTTACGGCAATCAATTCAATAGACTTTGGTGGATTCAGGACGGCGCACCAGCTCATCGACAGCTTGCTGTAAGAACAAAACTAAGAGAAACGTTTGACAACCGCATTGTCGCGCTAAATCATGCAATTGAATGACCCCAAGATCCCCTGACTTAACACCGTGCGATTATTTCTTATTCAGATATCTAAATAATAAAGTGTATTCTAATCCACCACAAAGCATCAACCAGTTAAGAGATAGTATCACACGTGAAGTTAATAGACTTAAGGAAACTCACAAGTTAATCAAAAGAGTTGTTCAATCAATGCGATCAAAGGCGCAAATGTGTTTGGAAAGAAATGAAGGACATGTGAAAGGAAACAATGCTTAGAAAATCAAAAAACTAATTTGTATTACCCATATGAAGAGGTGTTTTTGTTAAAAATGGATTTAAATATATTTGTTGATTTTAAACTTCGAATTTGCATTATTTTACTTCCTTGGGCAAACATAATTTTGATAGACTCCACTAAACCCATTAGTGTATCAATATCGTAAAAAGGAATTTAATGAAATTTCCAGAATCGACAGATAAATAGTTGATAAATTTGATTCGTTTTGCAGAAATCAAAAATCTCTAATAGATTTTGAGTTATACTAATTTAAAGTAGGGTTAACTTTTTTTATGGGACACCTTCTATATATATATATATATATATATATATATATATATATATATATATATATATATACTTAGCCGAGATTCAATCCTGCGATCTCGCAAATTACAAGTGAGATGTTCTCACTAAAAGACGATTTAATAAAGAGAAACGCAGCCTAAACGAACATCCTTTAAAACCACTCAGGCAAGTCTACTATTAAAACATCACACTTTCACGATATTCCAAAATTTAATGATCCTTAAGACCAACCACCTCGATTTAAAACCCCTGACTGTTTTCTCTGCGCTTAGATAAAAGAACACACATACTTCTTTAAGCATTAGGCAATTTAACACCTAAATCGCAACAATTGTACGAAAATTCGATGGCTGTAAAAGAGAAAATTTAGGATATTTAAGTAGCATCATTTTTGCTCAAAAACTAAACATTTTCAAAAAATTTATTTTCCTCAGTAAAATAGTTAAGAGTTATAATCTTAGTCGGATCATGTTTTTGCATTTCAGGTACTCGTAAGATCGCGGATGTGATCCAACCTATTCCCAGTTGAGTGTACTATAGGTGAAAAAAAAAGGTACATTCACGGTTAAAATCTTTTGCAGATGTTGATTTCTTACAAAGAGCACACGTATAAAAAATGATTGAGCTCAATGGAAACTCTTACAAAAGATTCATAAATATTCGGTGATGATCCCTGCGGTTTCCAGTATGATAGAAAGCCAAGTGTCATCACGAACAAGCAAATAATGACAACCTCGATCATTATTTATCAATCCACAAATTGAGAGTTATCTGTCAGGATTTACTTCTGAAGTTGATCTGTAACCAGTGCGAAATATAGAAGTCATACACTTTTATCTATCAAATAAATGTATAAGTTTGTTAGTCTTGTAATATGCACTCTAAACATATGAAACGTGTGGCTAAATGATCTGAAGCATTAAAGTTTCCGGAACTGCAAAGTTGCGTCTGCAAACACTTTTGCCCATGAGTGTATTATAATCACATAGAAAAGATTCAGTTGAGAGGCAAGATGGTCCCTTCAATGTCTTTATTTTTATAGTTGTCTATTTAATTAAATATCATTTATCTATCTGCGAAAGAACTAAGAATGGAATTTAAACTCATTTGCCTAAATATTTTAATCAATGAAGCAACGATAGAAAAACGGTCTTTGCACATTGCGTGCTATAAATTGTATACAAAGAGGTGAATGTGCTTGTCTCCCGCATACTAAAGAACCATTCAGTTACAATGAATTTATATATACAGATCCCTGGAAAAATGGGTCGACCAGGCATTATATAATCCTAACAAATTTGGCACTATGATTTTAAGCTTGTTCAAATTGTAAGTTCTTCAGTAAAAAAGGCAGTCAATTCTTAAGACTTCCCTAGCTATACATGCAGATAAGAATTTACCTCACTCTCCTTTTCATTAAAAAAGGGATTAATAAGACGTAGATAATTTATTTATCTAAATTTCATGCAGGTTTATACGCAAAATTGATAGTGAAATAAGTGTATGTATATTTAGTGTATCAAAGTCAATTTGGGCAGTGATATTAGAAACAATGAAATAATACAATTTCCACGCTTTAAAATCTATTGTCTCTATGAATCTCCTTCTACAAACTCATTGAAATCATAGTTGGCATAAAATACATTTTTCTTGAGTAAGGGAATCTTTCACCACACAAAAACATGGCTAAGACCTAGATGCTTTATTAATTTATAAGAAATTGCTAAGAGACAAAATACTCCTAAGTCTCTATTACTAGCTCCTTATTCTATAAATTCGAAATATCGTAAATTTATCTTGACATTGATTACATTATGAAACCGGTCTATTTTCATTCTTAAAGACATGTAGGAAATAAATGCATTAAAATTCTAACCAATAAATCGCACATGCTTATACTGACAACTTTATTTGAATTTTATTATGACAAATTCGCCTCTTTTTTCCTATTAATTTATGTAAATATATGGAAATTGCAATATATATATAAATGTATATAACGCACCATGCCAAAATAGTAAGTATTTACACAATCACATTTTACACCTACCCTCATTCGGATATGGAGAGGTTCATTCGAAATACATAAAATTTAATATTTGAGCGCAATTAATGTCCGGCCATTGCCTTAAAAAGCTAAAATCAATTTTCTTTAATCAACTAGATATTTAATTGGATTAATTAAAGATCGATTCAATGAATGTGGTAGCCAACCTTGCATTCTAGAAATACTTGGGTTGAAAGAATGTATTTAAAAGATAGATGACCTGTTTACCTCGAATGATCAGGTACCAAACCCAAATCTAGGTCCAATTTTATTCGCAAGCTCTTCCTGGACTTGGAGAAAATTATTTAGAAATAATTAATGGACATTAGCTTTCACCAGGACATTATAGGACTCCAATTTCTTCAGTTAGTATCTTTGAGTTTCTCTTTAATTTTGTACAAATTTATTCCTCGAAATTTAAAATACGGCCTATACTATAATCACAATTGATTTTCAATGGAGATCTATCAATTCATTTGGTTACGCAACACTAGAGTCTTTATTGCTGGGTCATCTGCTCTATAGAAATGGAATTATGGGATTTATTTTCCCGAAAAACATCACTCCTCTAAATATCGCAATATAAATATAAGTTTATATATATAGGAAAAACTCCTGACGTCCTTTCACAATGGCGACTTCTTAAACTTCTAAGGAATTGATTCGGTCCCTGGAAACGATAGCTTCCCCAACTCATTTGCGCTTTTATATACATAAATAAGACAAAATCATTTATTGGTTAGAATTTGCACGAATTAATCCTACGTTTGATTATGTTCGTATATACTAATTCATGCTTCCCCACTCACTCTTTCTCTCCCAACACGTTTTTGTGTATTGTAGAGTGACATAATCAAACAATAGAGTTCCCTATTAACGTGAAATCAGTCTCTATCTTTTCCGGCAGTGGATCTTTTAATTCGTGTAGATCGATGGCTATCTTCTTGGCATCTGATAAACACAAGAAATTTTTCCTTCAATATGTCAAATCCATCCAATAAATTGGTCAATTAATTCAACACTTTCCACAGCAAAAAACAAAAAAAGCTTATTTATGGGACCAAGTAATTGGCCATTTATCTTACTTTATTTTTATATGGGCGTATACAATTTCAGGATGGATGATGGGAGAAAAAGATAGAAAAGGCTACGGTACCAAATTAGCCGGCTTGTAGTAGTTACGTAATTATAGAGAGGAAATAGCTTCTAACACCATCAATTCTATATTATTTTAAAGGAATTTTTATTCGGCTTTCTAAATTTATTCTCTCAGGTATTCAAAAAAATGTCCCCTTCAACTTTTGAATAACAACTCCACTTAGCTCCTTATCGCTTGATAAGATTTAGTGAATAAGCACTACAGAAGGTTCCATTATTGGAAGAAAATTGAAAAGATATATTCAGGTCTCTCCCAAAACAAGAAAAAAAGAGAATAATAGAGCGATAGAGAGAGAATAATAGAGTGAGAGAGAGAAAGAGTATAATGTGAATGGATAAAGCGGAAAATAATGCTATATTTGGCTTCGAGCTTTTCTGCCTCGAGACCACCAAATATTTAAAGAAAACAAACGGCCCCCCCCCTTTTCCGCTCCACTCCCAACGACTCAGGGGGAAACAGTCCCTAGTGGTACTTAATCGCCTTTCGAGGCAGGGTCTTTCGTTGCCCCCCAAATAAAGCCTTTTGCTTCTTTCTTCCCTCTCATTCGGGTGTATACTTATGTAGCTGGCCGAATGCCGGTTTTAGGAGTTAGGTGGACGATCATGTCTTTGTATGTGATTGTCTCGGGTTTTTTTTTATCTAGATTAGATAAGGGAAGAGGCCTGAATTTATTTGGAGTTAAAGGGAAATTAATACTATTCAATGAAGAGGAGTTTACGAAGCCACGAAATGGATTATGAAAGAAAGAAAAGAGTGAAGAAAAATAACAAATGAATGAAAAGAAAAATAATCAAAATTCACCTGTTCTTCGCACCATTATCATTTGTTAATAACAATACATTTCACCATATTTTCAAATTGATCTGCGCTCGTGGTATTTGTTATGAAAGTACGTGTCTTAGTTCACTTTTGAGGCTCGCAAGAGGATCTGCATTCATTAATAATCAGGGCGCCCGCGTAGGAGAGTTGCGTTACAGCCCGACACCTAATATCAAAGGTAGCCTACCCAGGCTTCTCTCAGCCAGATGTTTTCCCTTCTTTTAACTTCACCACTTTCTTTGTAAACAATATTTTTTTTTAATTTCCTGCCTCAATAATCGTTTGTTCTCTCTTTTCAAAATATCTAAACTCAAACATGTATGTATGCAATTAATTTTCTTCCTATTAATAATCTTGTGAGTAAAATATAATAAGCTTTGTACCAAGAACTGAAAACAATTGAGCCATTATAACGATGCTAGCCACATGTGATGTCTAGATAGAAAACATATACATGTATATGGTTATTCTGTTCTAGAGAATTGTGTAATCAATAAAAGAAGATTCGAAATAGAGAGAGACTTGCCTGAGAAATAAAATGGCTTTTACCTCTAATATGGATGAAACAGGAGAGTTGGTTTCACTCAGCGGATATTTCTTAAATTGTAGCCACTCTATTGCAGAATCATATCCATTTACCTAAGATTTACCTTAGAGAGCTTGGACTCTAAGGGAGCAATTCAATTCTTTCTTCGGATCTCGTTGAAAATACACCTATGTTCGTAGTTTTGATAGTTTATTTGTTATACGATGCTGTTTGAATTTGCTGCTGTAGTGTAGCAAGGAAGTTTTAGTTCATCTGGAAGGTGTGTTAAGAATTTATCTATGGCACTTTTAAAATTTTCATTTAATCCACTTAAATCTCGTAGCATTTGAGTTAGGGTATTGGGTAATCTAGCGCTGTATCGGGATAAAGAGTTATGTTGAAGGGTCTGATACCTCACTCGGCCATTGTCTGAATGAAATTTCTGGCACAGTCTTCCATGTCTTTCTGAGTGTATTGCTATTATTTGTTCAGATTTGAGGGAAACTATTATATTCTCTATAATAATATATCTTTCCATACGTCATTCTACACAATATAACTTAAGTTTATTTAGTCATTGCCAGTAATTCATTTCTTGGATTTCTGGAATACGGGATGTAAAAGTTCTTTGAATCGATTCAAGCTTTGGGGGAAACTATAATTGGCAGCAATATTCTATATGTGGTTGGATGAGCGATTTCTAAGGTGTTAACATTACTTCAGTGTTTCGAGTTTTAAATGTTTGGGATATAAATCCAGAGACTTGACGGGCATTAGCTACTAAATTATTAATATGATTTGTAAAAGATAGATTGTCAGTGAAAAGTACACCGAGATCTCTTACTTCTGTTGTAAATTGGATATTGTCATTTGAGGGACTTTTATAAGTATGCTGACTTTTTAAGGTTTCATCATTACCATATTTTATTATTTCAAAAATTTTCCTCATTGAATTCAAGATTATCAGTGGATGCAAAGGTATGAATTTTATTTAAATCACCTTGTAGAAATTCACCATCAAATATTTGTCGGAGTATTCTAGTGTCATCGGTCAATAAAAATATCTGACTTCTGATGTTTCTGCTGGTATCTTTAATCATGATGAGGAAAAGAATCGGATTCCACTGAGAACTTTTGCTGGATCTGATTTTCTGCCATCTACGATAACAGTTTTGCTTCTATTACTGAGAAGTTCCTCAATCCATGCAAGGACTTTTCCACGGACCAGGTTTTTTTGGCTTTTTGTAAGAGTATTTTATGATTCACGTTCTCAAAAGCCTTTGAGAAGTCAAGGTAGATCCCCTCAACATTATTATGGTCTGTCACTGATTTGATGATGGAATTATAATAATCAATCAATTCTGTTAAGTAGGATCTTCTTTTATAGAACTCATGTTGAAAATCATTTATTAAGTTATGATCTTCCAAAAAAGCAACTAGATTTTTTTAACTATTTTTTCAAAAATTTTAATAACATTTGATCCTAGAGAAATGGGCGTGAAATTTTCAGCTTTTGTACAGAATCCTTTTGATTTATAAATAATTGTTATGTTTGCTTCTTTTAAAAGAGTTGGTATTTTCACATTAAGTGATTTTGGCCACATCAAAAACAAAGAAAGGCTATAGTTGACTGACAGTTTTTTTATATTTCTCTTTCAATGCCATCTGGACCAGGTTTAGCACCGGAAGATAAGTTTTTAAAAGCTTCAAGTATATTTTGTACAGTAAAGTCGCAGTATTCTATGACAGGGCTGTTGGGATCCCAGAGTATAAGAGTATTTTCATCTAGATTCGGTTTAGGTTTTCGATTTTATGGGATTCTTTTATTTCAGTTTCAATATTATGTAAATATCTGTTGATTGAATCTTTCTCGATTTTTGATGGAAATAATTTTTGTTAGCTTTTTTCAATTTTAGTTCGTTTTTTCATCAATGCTTTTCTTTTCCTATGCTCTTTTGAGATTTTATTAGTTTAAATTTATTTTGGTGGAGAGTATTTATAAAGAACATCTGTTAGTTTGAGTTGAATTTGATTTCAACTATCTTTAATATCTAATTCTTTTAACTTTAATTCCCAATTTACATATATTTTAGTCCAATCACTTTTATGTATATTTAAATTTGAGTATTAAATATTATGTCGGATTTTAGGTATACTTTTTATATTAGGTGTTGTATTAATATTAAGGATCATAATATTGTGATCAGATAAAATAGTAGGCATAATTTCAATATCAATTACAAAGTTATTATCATTCCACATAATTAAATCAACAATATTGTTAAATCAGGTACAATTCGGTGTAGATAAAAGTATGACATTAATTCATTTAAGTTCCTATTATTTAAATTGCTAAGACTAAAACTAATTATTCCATTTGGATTGAATTCGCGGTTTGGTAAACTAAAATCTCCCGTGACAATAATTCTATCACTACAATTTCTTAAATCATCACATAATATCACTTTATTCAGTGTATCATTAAAATATTTGGTCGAGCAGTTTGTTGGACGATAAAAATTTATGGCATAAATATTTCCTTTTTGTTCAATTATTTCAACTATTTGAACTTCACATAAACTGTTTGAGTATTCTAATATTTGTTCATTTATATTTACATGATTGACATAAATGGCAACACCACCACTTATTCTATCTTTACGGTCACTTCGACGATAAATGTTGAAGTTTTCTATTTGGATTTCTAATTCTTTTATATCATTTTTTGGAAATGTGTTTCTGTTAGAGCTACAATAGTAGTTCATGAATTGGTTAAGGTTTCTAAGTAGGGCAGTTTAGTGGTATTGCTTGAAGGATACAAACCTTGGATATTTAAATATATTACAATAGAAGTTTTTGTGTTATCTATATTATTTCCTTTTTTCTTATATAAATTTAAATTTTCTTCTTGCTTTAGTATAAAATATTTCTATGGCAAAGTTTTCCTCCTCTAATATACCATCCTATTTCTCTCTCTTTTTTCTTTTTATTAAGTTGATTTCTCAAAATTTTAACTTACTCTAATTCTTTTTTAGTCATAAGAGGGGTAAGAAATCTTTTCTTGTATTTTTCTTCTTGTATATATTTTAGATTCTATGTATTTTTTAGAATATCAAATTTATGATTGGATTGATGAAAAAAAAATAATTGAGTACTCATAATTCGGTAAAGATTAGGTGGCACCTGAGGAACAATCAAACAGAGTACTTTACATATTTTGCCAATGAGTCGGAATAAAGGAATGATACAAGTTTCTCTTAGACAAAAAAAATACGTAGTAACCAAAATTCCTGTGTATTCCTACGAGATTGCAGGTTCATAAAATCCTCTATTTTATTTTTCCAAATGTAAATTTTAAAGTGAAAATGAACATAGTCATTTGGGCATGAAATCTTTTCCAAAGTGGTTTGTAAAGTAAGTGTTGAAATTAATAAAGTCAAAATAAGTGATCAAGTAAACTATGGTGGACGACAGAGGAGATTAACAGACTGCGATAATCGTTAATTTATTCCAGTTTCCGGCGGAAGAAGGTAAAAATAAAAAAAGAAGTCTAAGTACTGGTCCTATTTATGAAGGAAATTATAGAATTCGAAGGGGTCAACGTAGCTGATAGGTGGGGCCTGTATACAGCCTATTTACTTATGCAGATCTATGAGGGAAAGAATTAGCATGACACCACAATTTTATTGTTCATCAAGCCCCCATGACCCGTTAATTAAATGAGTTACGGCTTTAGTAGCGAGTTAGGATGGTCTCAATTCAATTGGTTGTTTTCTACTTCTTAGCGCTCCAAGTAAGTTTCTCTTTTCGCTAATCGAACTATGCATTATACTATTCAAATACTACCGTGATGTATTTTCTCTATTAGCTATTTCTAATAACTTTCTGAGAAAATGGTTGTGCTTTAGGAATTTCCACTGGTTTTATGTGTTTTTTTACTCCCTTTGTACAAGTGTGGCCTGAAAATTCATTTAGTAATCATCATTTTGGGGTAACCTTTACCCTATATTTTTAGTAGGTTTCTCCTTCCTAGCCGTTTGAATTTATAGCGAAGGAACATAAATAAATTTTTGCTAACTACTCGTACCAAGGAACAAAGCCGGCGACAGACTATGTCCATTCCAGCAAGCCCAAGTACTTGTATACCGCTAAAATGTCAACTTAGATTGTTAAACATGAATTCCTAGTAAAATTACAGAGGTGGAACTTCTATTTAATAAGATTTAAAATAATAAGAAATGGGTTTATAACTTTGACAGTTAAAGGTTAGTACTCTACCCCTCTGAGGTTTGCCTCGTTGGCGAGTGCTTAGTTGGCCAGGAAAAAAATTGGCCTCTCAGGGGGTTAATTTCCAATGAGTTCATGTGGTTTGATGTGCATAAATAACAATATACAAAATAGTTTTCGATCACGCTCTTGAAGATCTTAATGTTTATATAATTTTTTGCAGGTCAATCTTTTCAATAAAGAAAAAAATAAAACTCCAATTTTTATCAGTGAGTCACGATGTAACCCAAACATGTAAAGGCATATGGCATATTCAGCAATTTAATTGTAAAATAGTAAACATACGTTAGATTTGACTATTTATTATTTGCTTGTATTTATCAAATGAGCGATATTGGAGGTGACTTTAGTAATGCAGTATGTATAACCATTAATAATAAACAGATCTATTTACTTTTAGGTTAGGTATATAGATTATAGGTTTATAGAGGATATGTGTATTGAACTTAGGCTTATAATTTTGATTACAAAATTATAAACTTGATGGCAAAAAAGGGATAGTAAAAATTCGATCCCTTTTAGAGAAAATCACCGCAAAAGTAAAGGAGATTAAAGGTGACAAGAAAATTAAGCTCATCTCTCCTCTCACGCAGGCGCTGGGGAGAGCCGGAAAAGACAGTGCTATGTGATTAATTAGAGCTTATCTGTAGGTGGGAGGAAGAAACTGATATTTACGGCATGTAACATGATAATTTATTCATTTATCTTTTGACTTTCTGTGTTAAAAATTCTTAATTAGCACGATTTAAGTTATTGTAGTGTCTTCTTTTCTTGTTCAGTATGTTTCAAGTGACTGAATATTTTATTGTGACTCGTATTGAGCTCCACTCCGTAGCTTAGTGAAGTAAATAAATTGTAACGGTCAGAGTGGTATAAGAGTCACCCCTTCACACCCCTTGGAAGACAAAGAGAGTATAAATCTTGTTTTTTTCTTTATTTGGTTTTATCTAATGTTCCTGCGATCCTGTATGTAGGTGTACTGCCCTGTGCAGTAGAAATAGTTAGTATTTACCCACTGTTACATCATTTTTATGCTGAATATGCTCTTCTAATGCTATCTAGAATGCCATGAAAAAATAAATAATAAGTTCTCAGTGTTCACACTTTTTTATGCAATTTTTCTGCAGATTAAACACTAAAATGTCCAAAACACGCACCTACTCTGACGCTTTTCTTCGTCATGGCTTTGTGAATTTACCTTCTGGTGCAGAGGATCGACCACAATGTGTGGTATGTCACAAAGTGTTGACAAATGAGAGCCTCTAGCTATCAAATCTCTCAGCTCACCTCCAGAACTGCCATCCAAATCTTCAAAATGAGGATTAATCTTATTTTCAGCGCCGGGCTGTGGCACTGAAGAAGATCCAGTTCAGTTCATTTGAAATCCAAGCCCAAAAGCTTCAAGATGCGGTGGGGAGCAACAAGCGAAGAAACTGAGTGCCATATCTCTATCAAACAACACAATCCGCCGACGAGTCGATGACATGCCATCAGATATCCTGTCCTAAGTTACAACAGAGATCAAGGAAAGCTCTTATAGCAAATTCACCTTGTAATTTGGTGAACCGTGTGATGTAGCCAGTTGTGCTGTTCTCCTTGGGCTCGTCCTTTACGTCCTCAGGACAAGATTAAAGAAGAGTTCCTATTATGCGAAAATTTTGATGTCTTCTATATCATCAACAGTTTCTTTACCAAGAATGGAGTGGATTGGATCAGCGTTCAACAGGTAGAGAGAGATGTTTATATAAAGTCTAGATTAGTATAAATACAATCAATTACATGGCATATAGTTATATACAGTTTTATTTATTGTACAAGCAGCTGTACTGTAGCTATTATTTTGTACATGATTCACAAAAAACTCATGCCTGTCGTACTGAAATACTAAAGTACCAAAGAAAATTAAATTAAATTAAAACTATATAATTATAACGCAAAAGATAAGTAAAAAAGACTAACTGACAAAATCACACAATCTAAAATAATTTTTCTTTTTAATCCAGGTCTTCGTCGATGATGGGTGGTCATCGTAGATTACGGAGCCTCTTACAAGCTGTGAATCCAAAAGTTTTTGTAGATCATTTCATCATTCCTCGGTACTCTCTTGGATCGAAAGAGCTGCCTGGTATTATGAAGTTAGTGTTTGAAGATGTGTTGAAAATCGTCTACTTCATCAAGTCCTGGGATGTGAATTCACGCATATTCAAGGAGCTGTGCAAGGAACTGGAAGAGCAGTATTAAGTTCTGCTCTACCACACCAATGTTCGCTGGTTGTCACGAGGCAGGGTTTTACGTCGAGTCATTGAGCTATTCAGGAATTCATGGAACAAAAAGGATCTCCTTTTGCTACCAAGTTCACTAATAAGGAGTAGCTTGCTTGACTTTGTTACTTGGCTGACATATTTGCAGAGCTGAACAGTGGTAATCTGCAACTTCAGGGCCAATACACGACTGTCATTGATGCCCACCAAACTCAACTCTGGCTGTATTTCTGTGGAAACTGAGACTCTGGATTCGGCGCTTGTTGAAAGGAGTGATGGCCTATTTCCCCGGCCCTAGACCAGTTTGTTGAGCAGAATAGTCATGATAATATATCACTTCTACAAACCATCAAGAAAGATATGAGCGACCATTTAAAGAGGCTTGAAACAAGCATGTATCACTACTCTACAGAGAGTGACCAAAATACAGCTAGTCTTCAGTGGATCATTCATCATTCATTCGTGAGGCCATTCACGATAATGATTTCCCTGCAAAGAAGGATTAGATCACAACGCGAGCCAATGAAGCCTTGAAAATTAAATTCCAAACCACAATGCAGACTCCTTTTAGATTTCACGACTAGCTGACTCGCCAACTCTGTACAAGAGAGTCTTAAAGTTGTTGGTATCATTCTAAACAACATATCTCTGCGAGAAGGGTTTCTTAACTGTGATGGGGATGAAAACAAAAAAGAGGATTCGCTTAAATGTTCCAAATGATACCAGACTGGCACTTTCAACCACGAAGCCAAGAATTCTTTAACTTGCTTCAAGCATGCAACTCCATCCATCCCACTGATGTGTTTGACATCTTTGGCAATAGTTATTAGAGATGCGCAATGTTCAAATACAAATAAATCAAAGAAAATATCTCTTGTATTTTAATTTAGTCATATATATCAATATTGACATTTTGTAAAAGGAGTAACATGCTTAATGCGACATGTTAAATTGGGTAACAAGCTGAAAAAGCAACGTTGGGAACTACTGCTCTAGTTGGCCAGAAATTCGCTTCTTAACTATCTTCTCAAGAATTTTACAAACTATAAAAGTTAAGCTTACCGGTCTAAAGTTATTTGTGTCTTCTGCAACCGTTCCACTTTAGCGTTGCTTTGTGAGTGGTAGCTAGTGATATGTAGTCGAAAGGAGCCAATCACTCACTGACAGGATCAGTCATGATCGTTGATGGAACAACAAAACGAGCAACCCATGATTAGACAAAGGCTCGAATGACAGTGTAAGCTCTGATGTACGAGATAGGAATTGCCTCTGGCCAACGAGCAAAACGATAGATCATGGTGAAAAGATAATTACAACCAAGAGAGTAAGGCAGAGGACTTACTAGATCGACGTGAACGGCCTCAGAATGCGACAAAGGAAGAGGAAAAGGGACCAGAGGAGCTTTGTGTGACGATGGACTTTAGTTCGCTGGCATGGCAGGCATGAACGAGTCCATTTGGCCACATCGGTATTCATACCTGGACAAACGAAGCGTTGCGCAACGAGGTTGCGTGTTGCATTGACGCGAAGATGAGAGAGACCGTGAATTTGGTCGAAAATGTGCCGACGATAACGAGAGGAATGAGAGGACGATGACAGTCAGGCAATGAATAGTCGACCAGGATGCGCCCGGAAGAACTGTCTGGTAATCTGACTTCACGAACAACGAGTTGAGAAGAGCGACGCAGCATTTGCGTGTCTTCATCCTGTTCCTGGTGCAACGGTACTGTCGGATTATTGATGGGCGCAGTGCGAGAGTTGCTTGCCCAAAATTGAATAAATGCGAGAAAGCATGTCCGGTACGACGTTTGATGAGCCAGAAACGTATTGGATAACGCTTGTAAGTTGCCAAATGAAATCTAGATGACGAGCATCGGCTGCAGAGTGTACGAAAGAAATGCTATATGCAGATAGTGCACCAACCAATGGCTTGTGGTCAGCGAAGACAGTAAATTCACATGTTTCCAAGTATTGTCGGATGTGGCGGAGGGAGAGATATATCTCGAGCAACTCTCGTGTAAAAGTGCTCGATCTCTTTTGTAAAGGAGTTCAAGATTTTGAGAAGAACAAGAGAGGTTACCATGAGTTATCTCCCATTATTGTAAGGTTGCACCTACATAGGTGGCTGATGCATCCGAAGCAACGCTGATACGGGCCTCTGGGCAAGGATGGGCCAGTGAAATGGGACGGGGGCATAGCCTTTTTGGTGCGAGAAAAAAGATTCGCACGCTTCGGAAGACCATGACAGAGGATAGTTCTTCTTGGTGGTTGAGAGGGAAGTGTAGAGTGGTTGCATGATTTTAGAAACGTCAGGGATAAATCTATTGTAAAATTTATGCAATAAAATACGAAGGAGTGACCTCTCAGAACCTGATCCATAAAATGTTGAAGGTCTGACCACTGTTACAAAGACAATAAAAAAGAGGCATTCGGCGCATGACGAAGGAACCAAATGACGTGGTGATAGCCGTCTTTGTGATGTCATCTGGGTGAATAGGGATCTAGTTGAAGGCACAAACCAGATCAAGCCGAGAAAAAAGAGTACAGGCATTTAGCTCTGTACTCGCCTGGAGTGGATTTAAGTATTATATGAAGCGGAGAGGCCCAAAGAGAAGTAAAGGGGCTAGCTATGCCAGCTTCCACCATGAAGCTAAACTGTTGCTTCATTAAGACGAGTTTATCTGGGGCTAGTCGATGGGGGCGGGAGAATACAGCCCCTCCAGTCATCTCTATCCTGTGAATAACACTGTGTTTAATAGGCCTATCATTGAGGGTGGGATACTAAGGTCAGGAAATTTCTGTATAATGCGCTGAAATTGAGGATTGGTTGAAGGGAACAGGACAGATACGAGAGAACTGTGCGACGGGGAAAATGTACCCAAAACTGTGAGCGAAGTAGTGCGATCGACAAGCTGGCGGTTACGAGAATCGACCAAAAAGGTCGTGGGCATAGAGAAAATCGAGGCTCAAAATAGGAACTTCAACCTCGGCAATAATCAACGTTCATCGGTAAACTCTTAAGAGGCTGAGAGACAACTGAAGGATACGCCTTCCATAGGTCCTTGTATCCGAGGAATTAGCGGCTTTAAGGATAAGATCAGACAAGGAACAAGCTTTATCGTCCAGAGAGGCTGGAATGACATTACATTGAACACCAGTTTCAAGTTAAATATGAAAAACAAGAGAGTGGGTCATAAATACGAAATGGTGGATCAAATTGAGGTAGTGAAGGAACGGCAGAGGTTATAGACACATTAGTCACTTGCGTTTTTAGTTTAAATTAGTTGGAGAATTTGAATTATTAGAATGAAAATGAGAAGAGTGAGAGTGAATTTGAGCATTAGATTAAGAAGATTAAGTGATTGTTGAGGAGATGAAATTGAGGATTGAAGTTAGATGAAGGAGGTAAATATGTGCAGGGCTGTAAACATTTTACGGCTTGTGCACCATATTAGTTGTGATACCAGCACCACTTAGTTGGTTAGAGAAAATTAACATTGTAATGAGAAGGACAAATTCGTGAAAAGCGAGCATTAGATTGAGAATGAGAATAGGATTTTTGGTAATATTGGCAAGGCTGCGTACAGTGTACAGCGTTGCTATCATATTTCTCATGGTACCAGCATAGACTCTTTGGTTGAGAGCGAGAACATTTTTGTGTGAAGAGGTAGGCGGAAGAAGAATGATTAAAGGAATACTGCGCCTCACCTCTTTTGCTGGAATGCTCTCAATGGTTTCGTCTTCGAGAGGACGAACAGTACCTGTCGTCCGTCCAACCTTGTTGTGACTGTACACTTGCGCGTTCCCACATTGGAGTTTGAGGTTTTGTAATTCTCTCTCTATTCTGTCCAACGTGGCAGCTAAGTCCGGCGATGAAGGAAAAGAGGCGAGACACGTGTCCGGCCTATGGTCAGAAGACTCCGTTGGTAACCGAACCTGCGAAATAGTTAAATTAGAAGGAGGAATTGGATTTTGTGGGACGTTCCCCAGCTAACATACGGGTTGAGGGATATAATCTCGGCTGATGGTGTAATCTGGTTCAGGTTGATATGCTCACCAATCATAATGAGGGGCCTAATTTGGCGAGGGATCACACGCATGAAAATATCTGTCAGAAAGGAGTCGAAATTCTCAGACTGAACGCCTTTCGCCCTGATCAATTCCCTAAGATGTCCAAGTAACCGCGTGGGACGCCTATCTCCCATTTGGTGCTTATTTAAAGGTTCCCGTAAGTCCTCGGCCTGTGACCTACCGACCTCGGGCTTAAAAGCCTGCTTTAATTATCCCCACGCCCCCCTTCGCCTACTTTCAAGCAAAATCCTTCGGAAAAAATAAAATATACCCCTCAGGACTTTTTGCGTAATGTAGATTATGCGCTTTTGATCGGTTATGGCTCCATGTGCCATGAGTACTTCGCATAATTCCATCCACGTGATTGGGTTGGTTTCATCAAAAGCGGGAAGAATGATCAAAGGGTGGTTGGTGCCTCGAGCGCTGACATCCTGGTTCAATATAGCTGGATGGCTGATCGCCGCGCCCGAAGTATACGTTGTGGGGGAAGTCGAGAATTTTGGCTTGCATGCATGGTTGTATTTGAGGCAGAAGTTGTGGTGGCACAACTATTTATGACTGTCTTACTTCTTATTTTTATAAGGGGACGTGTGCTATTGAAACTATTCCGGTTATTAAAATAAAATTTAAAAAGGTTGAATAAGTGAGGGAGTTTGATAGTGAATAAAAAGAAACGATATTTTCAAGTTTGAGCGAAATTAAATGAAAACGTGCGTTCGTTATAGAAATTTTCGAAGCGAGTGAAAAAAAAAGGATGGCGGGGCGTTCTCCGTGCTGGGACCAATGAGAGCGAAGCCAGTTGAGTTTAAATCTTGGGCGAGTAGGAACTAACACGTGAAAAGAATTATATAATTTCTCGTAACTATACGTTAAACTATATAATATTTAATTGAAGCGGGTCTGGGGACACCATTTAAAGCATAAGATGGGGTTTGATTAATGACTAAGCTAGGAATATATGAGAACGCGTTAGAACAGAGTAAACGAGGAAAGAGCGTAACTAAAGTAGCCGAGTAGTTTAATAAATTTGACTGTAATTTTTTCAAAGTTTATTTCTGAAACTTAATGAAAGTACATCATGATAACAAAGAGTAAAGAGGAAAATGGAAACACACAGTTAGAGTAAATGAATTAGGAATGATTATAAATGAATTAATTGATTTAATTGAATGAATACAGAATTTGCGATTGGGGTATTAATGGATGTTCCGGGATTGAATGATTTACATATAATTTGAATGGCTTAACAAAGTGATAATAATTAAATGTTATATAGATTGTGGTAAATTTTAACGTTACAGAATATAGATTGTAAATTTGATATAGCTTATGAACATGTTATAGTCAATAACTATGTGATTGCACGATATATATATATATATATATATATATATATATATATATATATATATATATATATATAACCTCAGAGGGAACTGGAAATGTAATGGAAAGATGGAACTACATTCGGAACACTTGAGAGATTCGATAAAGCTGATTATTAGAATCGATATTATTACTGACCTTGTCCGACGGTAGGAAAAACACAAGTGGAAGATTGAAAGTGCGAGGGAGGCCATGGGGTAAATATTATTGGAATGTTTTACAAATGAATTTTACGGGGCGAAATGAATAATTTCTTAGATGGGGAAATGCCAACTGCATTTTTGGGAACATTTGTAGAAGCTAGCAAAGACATCAGCTGTTACATCACTACCAAGTAGTCGTCCTTTGTGAAGGGCATTCTTTCTTCTATCATGTTGCGTCGCGCCTCGTCGACATCTAAGTTTAGTGTAATAATGTTTTTCCGTTGGTTTTGCAGTTTTCCTATGATCTCATCTTATTCATGTTCCCTATCGTACTTAAGGTTTTCTTCCGGTGAATTTTTTTTTCTGTATGTTTGTAAGTGCTTTTCAAATTCCTCGTTCCAGTACAACTCCCCCTATCTTGTAATTTAATTTTTATTTCTTATTTTGTTGTGATATTCGTAATTTCCAGTAAAGATTCCAGACTATCCTTGGGTTTGTTTTGATGTCAATTTTTTCAAATATATTATTCCACACCAGAACTGATTTTACTTTTATCAGTATTCTCACTTGCCTTCTGATAGTTCTTAGCCTGAGATACCTTTCTATTGTATTACCTAATTCCTTAATTTCTCTCTGTAGATTCGGGAATTCTTCCATTTTCTCTTTGATCTTGTCGTCCCATCGAGGTGCAGGCAAAGTTCTGTATTCTATTTTTAGAGTGTAGAGTTTGACAGGTCGTGTTGTTTTATTTCATTTATTCCTTGATTATTAGGTTATCCGATTTCTATCTTGTTTAGGTGTGCTTTATATTTTTACTAAGTTGATTTACTAATATCTCTCATCTGTGAGATCTTGATTTGGATGGGGAGGTGGATATGCGAGTGACCATGCTTAGGTGGTTGGGTGATGTCGCGTGGCCTGGTTCTAGTTTCCTTTCAGCATTGGTTTGCATATTTCCTAGTTTGCCTTTCTGTAGAGACAGAGATTGGCTCCATGTCCATATTGCGCCACGTTTGGTTGTGGATTAGCACAATGTCCGCTTTGTTTGCTGTTATACTGGTGAGGAGTGTAAAAACGTCTGGGCCTATTCCTCTGACGATAATTCTGTCGATATGTAATTCCAGGTTTTGTCCTGCATTATTTCTTCATTGGTATCCCCATTCCTGTAATTTTGCATTTATTTTACCCATTTTATATGGTTGCGTTTCTTCTGTTAAATATTTCCATTATTAGGTGAATCGGAATGTAAGAGAGGCAAGGATGTTGATAAGCTGCTGCTATCGTGAGTGGAGTGACTCCATTTCTAGTACCAACCTCACTTTACTACGCGTACTGAATTCTGTTTCTTATTAAAATTGCCAGACCGTCCAATCTTTCTCCAGTAGGGTTCCTTGCTATTACGTGGTAGTAGGAAATTTTCATGGTTTCACTATCTTTTACTCCGTGTTCTGAGATGTAATTATATCAGGATCTAACTCACGGTATATACTATATTGCTTTAGTTTTCCACCCGTCCGTGTTTAGGTGTAGAACTTTAAGATTATGTCTTGACTATTCAATTTCCTGTTGTTTATTCTTTCTTTTCGATTGATATTAGTAGGTCTTTAGTTCCTTGACTTGTTTTATGTACTTTTCTACTTTTCGTTAGTTTTTAGCTAGAATGTAACCTTTTTCAGTACTTTCACGACACTGTATTACAATTTAATTTTGTTTTCGTGGAGTAGTTTCTTTATTATCAGTTCATCGTGTTCGGTTTTATAGGTCCCTTTATATTTTCCATGTTCTATTCCTTGTTTGATATCAGGTGGCTTTGCCCCTTTTGGCGAAGGGTAGGCCTCACGAACAAGGACCCCGAGTTTGAAATCCCTGAGATCGTACATGGAACCTGGTTACTCTTTTTGGTTTCCCTGTCTTAGTCAGTTTCCGCATCCGTTTCTGATGTGGAGCTTGTTTTTTTGTTTTTTTAATTTTACTAAGAAACGATTTTAATTTTTTTATTTCCCAAAGGCAGTGAGCCTATTTATTTAATAGAGGGGATGGGGATGGGGCTAAAAAAATATATTCTCTAATTTTAGATAATTTTCTCATTGCTAAGGAATTAGGTGAATGAGAGGAAAAATGAATAAATGAAAGATAAGAACTGAGATCAAAGTCTAAAAATTAAATTTAGACTGGTGGGGTTTCGGTTATTAAGGTCCTCCTTGCTATGCTTCTAATGAGCACTATTTTTTTGTTTTTTCTAACTGTGATCACTGTAATTCTTCTACAAATATAGTGGACTGGCCTTTTTTCAACCATTCATTGTTTTTTTCTCCTTTAGCAAGTTGTAAGCGTTGAGCGCAAAGGCAATCCAAGCGTTATATGCCACAAAATAGAATCAGGGGAGGAGAACACTCATGCCAGGAACTGAAAGAGGAACTACAGAAGAGACAGCAATGGCTAAAAATATCCGTGGTGGTCTAAATTAAAGACCACACTCACCTCTTTAAATTCATAGGTGAATCCACAGAAAATGCATTTAATATTGTAGATTAAAAGGCTTCTCGCTTTCAGCATGATAATCCCACCCTCTCGCATAGAAAGAGGAGCTTTCACAACCTTAGAGATTTGCTTCATGTGTTATGCCATCGAGCAACGCACAATAGTAAACTGCGCCATTCGTTGCCCGATTGCAACAACTCAAGAAAAAATGGATTTACTGTTTCGAGGGCACAGGACTATGGGCAAAATCTTCCCTAAACGAAAAGAAATAATTAAAAGTAACCCCCCCTAAAAAAAAAGCAACATACACATACAATTTAATGGCAAAAACAATTAGCAAGGACGACAACAGATAAATTTAGATGATATTCTGACCGTGAAAATACTTACGTGCATATTATATGTGCACGCAAAGAATATTGCGAATCCAGGAAGCTGAGAATTAACACTAAATAGCATGGTTTAAGAGAATGGTTTTGAAGCAACGACATTTCCTAAGGAGATCGACTCATCCGCTATTTTTAAAATTGCCGGTACTGAAAATACAAATAATGCACAAATTGAAGAGGTGATATAAAAAATATAGATAGTGTGATCGGAAGAAGATACGAAGAGCAAGGAAGACCTGGAACTATAAACTTAATAACACTATTATATAACACTATATATATATATATATATATATATATATATATATATATATATATATATATATATATATATGAATCGATTAAACCACATTGAAAGAGAAAACGGAATAAATTTTCCTTGCAGCAATATTTTTATTACCTTTTTTCGAAAAAATCCGTGCAGGGAAGCGATTCGAACTAGGCACACTGAGGCAGCGAGCACCGCTTTAATCACAGTTAAAACTATGCCTTTAGTGCACTATGCATAGCATAGTGCACTAAAGGCATACATATAAATTAGTTACAAAAGTACTACCTACAAACTAATTCAAAACCTTGGCGAAAAACAGCGACCTTAACAGGAAGGTTTCCAAATTGTGTATGGTAAATATGGTCATTGCAAGCCGTCCAGCCGTTATTCGATCTATCAGATAATATATCCCTCTCCGCTTGTCACTACTAGATTATGAAGAAGAGTTCGATTTACTAAACAACACTAAATCAACAAAAAGTAACAACGACTTACTTTCGCATCATAGCCTACTTTCTAAAGGGTCGCGCGTAATCTTCATTTAGCCTAATGGTAAACATAATGTAGTCATAAATAGGGATTCAATCTCTCCACAGGTATTTAAAGTAGGAGTTAAGGGTAATAACAAAAGGAAATTTGAATTAATGAGAGAAAGGGACAATCCCTTTCCTCATCACATTGTATTATTTTCCTCGAAACATGAAGAATACCAGTTAATGATAATTCGAATCATCACGAGCAATTCTCACAGTGCGAGTAAAAATATTCACCAATAGATTTATATAAGATAGAGCAATTGTAATTGACGATTACTTTTTAAAGAAGATAGAAGAAAACGAATAAATTAGATCAACTTATGAATCCAAAAGGAAGAACGGAAAAAGAAATCAATACAGGAGAAAAATTAGGCTGCCAAGCTGCAGGTAGGAATATTGACAGGTTCAGACGCAAACTACTTCTATACTTTAAACATGTTATTTAAATAATGCAGTTTTCTTCTGTCCTAAAGGATAAAGGGGAAGTTTGAACAGTGAACACAATAACACAGTGAAGGTAGGGACGACTGAAAGAAGCACCCATAAATAACTCGTAGAGAGCGTAAATGAAATGCTTGGATAAATAACAAAAGCAAGTGATGGACCAGTAATAGTAGAATGTAATATGAAAACTAATAATACTATTCAAAACATGTATTTAGATGAATGTTTATTTTTGTCTTCAAACTATACAATTTTGGCTAAAATTTAAAAGTACTTAAAGTAGCTAATTAAGAGCAAATAAAAGCCACGCGGTAAAAAACTATTTGTCAAAATGTTAATATAAATGTATACATGTAATGTAAAAAGTCACGAGTAAAACAAACTTTCCAATTATATTATCATTTTTTAACAAATTATTGATACTTATATATATATATATATATATATATATATATATATATATATATATATATATATATATATATATTAATATATGCTTACATCTATTCACCGTTTCATCTTTGTTGAATGTATTTCGTAAGTATAAAAAAAAGCTTTAAATTTATAATAGCGGCAAAACATTTCGTTAATACATTTTCTAATTTTTTATGTATTTTAATGGTAATCATTTAAAACTGAAGAACTCCAATGACCATTACCCACCAGTGACAGTGGTTGATACCAGAAATAGATTGTTTTAATCTCATAATTGAGAACCTCACACTCTCTCAAGGAGTTTCGGAACCTTTTGTGCATAGAGACAGAGACCAATAGATCAATTTGCATGTTTGATTTTGAATAGCTTTAAATAATTTTAAAAAGAGGAGATGAAATAATAAAATTCCGAGGAAGGAATTGTAAAGATTTTATGATAGAGTCTTCCGTGATTTGCCATCTTTTATCGTCAAATTGAAGAAGGCTTTTGGAGAAAACATTACATCTATCAGCGGAATTTATTTGAAAGTTTTGAATATATTTTAAAAGAAAGTGAGTAAAAATAATGTTATCAAGGACAGTAAATTAGAGATTAACTTTCTTTCTCGAGGGAGAAGTTTCTATACAAAATTATCGCACTATCATCAATTGTACTCTTAAAAAAGAAACTATGAAACCCACACAAAAAATACCCAATTTAAGATCTGGTAATGAACTAAGGGGATAAATAGCAGATCATTTTTGTATTATTTTAGGGTGATTGTGTTTTATTGTTTATTTTTGCGTACGACTGAAGATGGTGTGGTTAGTTGCGTACTAAAATTGTCCAGTCATATAACTATTAAGCTCGGATAGTGCGACTTTATTGACATTAATAAAATATCACTAAAACTCCTTTCTTATCATTAAGTCAAAGTGTCTTCAAAGGAACTACCGTAAAAATTTCCTAAATACTTCGTTTAGATGCGATCATTTGAGGACGACTGTATATTGAATTTCAAATATCAAAAAAAGACGACTCCCTATTTCTTCTTTTTTTTTATTCTTACATTTAAATAATTAAAGGCATGATAAATCAGAGTTGTTTTTAGTCTTAATCTTGTTTATCTATATTTTCTGTTTTCTTTGAGTATGAAAGTAAAATAAATACATTAATTGAAGCCATTGTACATAAAGCTTCTAATTGTTTTCATTAATATTTTACCCTTTCAGTTGTGTCTTCCCAATTTACCCACCATTTTCCTTTAGCTCTCTACCTATTCCATCTTTCATCTCCACACAATGAAAATATTACTTACAATAGTGATTATCTTAATTTTTAAACTTCGCTCCAATTTTAACCTGAGTAGTTAAATCATTTTGCTTGAAATTTTCATGAGCACTCCGTAGCATATTCTTAAACTATAAAAAAATAACCTGAAAAATCGAAAAAGGTGCACCAGTGATCAAAAAATAACTTCGAAATAAGGAAATATAAAAAATAATAATTAAAATTTTTGATGAAATAGAACATTTGGAATCTTTAATAGAGAATGCATCAGACAATATGGAAATAATATTAAGACGTACTTTTTGCAAGGCAAACAAAATTCCGAAATTTGTTAAATGAATACTTTTAACATTTGCGGCCAATAAGGAAGCAATAAACGAATTATTGAATGCAAATAAAGGGGCACATATCCCTACTGACTTTATATTAGTTTTCGAGTGTTGGTAAGGTACTTTTCACGACTTATGCAAAAGTTATCTCCCAGTTATCCTGTGTTTCGTTCTTGGTGGCTTGTCACATTGAAACCTCCAAAACCACATTTTTAATTTAGAAAAACACTTATATTGACAAATTTAACCCCTTATGGAGCCCAAATCCCAAATTGAGCAGGATGAACTTCAGTAATAATCGGTTACGCACATCCCTGGTTATTAAACCTTTTTATTAACTATTTACATCGAGGCGAATACTAACCAATGCATCAACAGAAGTTTTTTGACAAGAAAATCGTTAAGAATCTGTTAAATTTGAGAAAAGAGGAATTATTAAGAAGATATCCCGCGGAGTCAAAAGGGCGCGAGTGCAGAAAAGGAAGAGAGCGGAACTCTCTTAAAGTACTAAATTTGGCAATGAAAATCCTTTGGCAATGTTGCCTTCTAAAGAATTTTTCCTTGTGCCCCAAACTTTCAGAAATAAATCTTTAAAAGTGTCAAGCGAGTGTGAAAAAGAATAGCCAAAATGTCGGGAAAGAATTAAAGTGGCAATGAAGATAGTTAGCCATACAATGGCCAACTTGTAAAGAACGTCATCTCACCAAGGAAATGGTAGCAACAAGCAAAGTAAAAAATAAATGGAGGTGATTGAAAAACAGTAATCTATTTTATTTTTTAAATACCAGCATTTCCTAGTTAACAACGCAAGTATCTTGGCAAACAATTGGCGTTTTTTTTATTGTCCATTCCATTTACTCGCACAGCGTTAGAAAAGTAACAAAATTGGCAACACTAAACTTTCCACGCTACATACCAACAGAAATGTATTATCTATTTATAAACCATTGGGAAATTAAAGAGACAACGTCTTTTAACCGAAAATTAACATTTATATCAATTAAATACTACAAAGGTTTACTTTTAACGAAACAAAAAACGATAATATGGAGGAAATTTCTTTTAGGAGACCATGCCAAATTTTTCATTGCCAGCTCGACAATGAAGGTATATTTTGAATGTTTTGATAAATGTTTTGAATTCATAAGTAATAGAAAACTAAATGAAAATGATACTTGATTAAAATCGTCATCTGCAATGAATATTTTCTTAAATAATCTACCTCTATTAAAGTTAATAAGAATTCCATTAATGGAGAGAAACAAACAATCAAGCCCATAAACGGAGACAGTTGTAAATTATTTCGAAACTAAAGATGGAGACGGTATATTTGTTTTTGCAGACCAGCGAGTTTAAAAGAAGGGTAAGTTTAGAGAGAGTTTAGGTTTGTTGAGGGGAATGTCTGCACCTATTTGACACACTTGAGTGAAAAAAACACCCAAATAAAACCAGTTTATTTCGAATAGCTATTAAAATAGAAACCCTTTAAAATTGAAATTATTACGGAAGTAAACAATATATGGATCTTTAAACTTTATAATAAAGTTTCTGGATTTATTTAACTATGATATGCAAATATTTTTCCATTAGAAATCTGAACAAAAAATTGTACTTTGAGAAAACTTTCTGGGATAAAATTAATGACATTCTCTTAACAACGTCAAATTTAAACTCCTTTTAGGAAAGTAAGTTGAAAGAGTATGAAGATAGGATTAGGTAGATTCACTGAGGATTCAATAAACAAGTCTAAAGAAAACAGAATAAAGAAAATGAATTGAAAGCGAAATAAAGAAGAAAAATAGGGGCGGACGGGAAATTCACTGTAAAAGTCACAATCTCTAACACCTAATCCCCCAAAATACCTACCATTTTAAACCTTTACTTACAAATATATGCAAAATGGTATAAAGACTGCTACAACTACTATTACTATTTGCCTCCATCCGTCTTTCTATCGATGATGAGAAACCCGCGAGAACACTCAAACCTGAATTTATTTGCGGTTTTTGGTATATAAATATTAAATTCATCTTTTCAAGTATTTTTGTACATAACTTCTTTGGCTTACAAATTCAGGGTTATATACATATATCCTCTTATCTTAATTTTGCCCACAAACGTTTGTTTGAGCTTTTCTATTTTACGAGAACAAGATATTTTTTAGCGTAGCGGAAAAACTGAGGAAAAGAAATTTCCTCTAGTTTGAATTCTCCCATTCTAATTTAGTCCTTAATAAAACCTTCCATTTTCAAAGAATACTATTGTTTCATTAGTTTTGTCCTTCAAGACATTTAGATATTATAGTCGTTTACTCAATGGATTCATCAATTGGTCCTACTTCCTATTTCGAGTAGCCCCTTCGTCTACTAAGATTTACTGTCGTTTTATTTTCTTTAATTCAAAAGTCTAGTCATTGTAGTTCTTCATTCCATGAATTCACCGTAAAATAGAGAATAATGGGTCAATCTTCCATTATTGTTGGACACCTTGTAATTTTTTACAGACAGGGGTATATGTGGTATCGTCAAAAATACCCTACATTCTTTACACTTTTATGAGGTAATATTACGAAAGATAGACTTAAGACTAATCGCCAAGTGGTCGTTGGCAATCTTGCTATCAATTTAAACTAAGAAGAGCACACCAACGGGTGTCTCTCCGCTAGAATTCTGTGAAGAGAGATTCCTACAGAAAGAGGTGAAAAATGGACTGGTAAAAAGGGGCTTTCTGTTGTGGTACACATGCAATCTTTTATGATATATATGTAGTTCAGGTAGTCCAAAAAGGGTCATCATGATTTTTCATTCTAATATTATATCACAACCTAACTCACATACACCAAAGTTGACACTAGCATACTGTGTTGCAACTTTCCTGCACATTCCAAACTCTAACCCATGCTATTCACTAACGCTGTAATCGCACCAGAGACCTTATTGCTATTAAAATCGTGTGTTCGTAATGTTCCTCATTTGCACAATATCACTTAGAATGCATGGTAGATAATTTAAACTTCGCAAGTGTTCAAGGGTGACATAACGAACTCGAATATCACATCCCACCCAATTCTTATTCCCAAATACCTTTACCTTATTTTATTACATTGCATTTTTAACATCCTTACTCATGCTTTATCAAAAGCTTGAATAAGCGTTTCCAAATTTATCTCACTCTAGGCCACCAACACCAAGTAATCACCATACACCAACGTTCACAGAACCTAAATCTCACCATTCCTCATCAATCTCACATTCATTTCTCTTATTACCCACACCTACATTTCCCATAAATAAAGATATTAAACATGCATGGCAGTATCACAAAACCTCGCGCTACACTCCTACGTATGTCAATCACGTTACCTTAGTATATGTTTTACTTCAAAAATTAATACTCTTAACCCAATCCAGTATTTTACCACACACTATGTATTCTTATCAACTGCAATTATGCTTCAACCTCTACACGATTATAAGCTTTCTCTCTATCCATGCACCCATCATACACTTCAAATCATTTCCCTCGTTTATCCAATGAGCCTTTTCAATACAATAAAAGATTAACCACACACCTCTATCAACTCCTTTTGTTCTTCCCCCCATCAAGTTGCAATAGAACTTCCAGTTTATAGCTGTTATATGGACCGCAATTACAGCATGCAACAACCTCACTCCGCTTCAACCTAGTTCCTTAGGACAACCTCACTTAATAGTGGTAAAGTTGGCGGTGACTACATGTAGCCCAAGCTGGACGATCAAAGTCTTTTCCCTATATCTTCCAAGCGGTCATACGGAGCAGAGGTCATCTGCTCTTGAGGTCAACAGAAGTCAACAGCAACGGCAACATTTACCTGCAAAACCCAACAGGCTCTTCCATTGAAATTTTTCCATGCACCTTTCTCCATTTCACCCTTAAGAAAATAGCACTTTAGTGCACTATTCTAGTCTTTCTGGACTGTTTACTTTCAATTACATTCTAACCTAGATCCTAAAACTATACCATTACACAATAACCACTACTTTTAGCATTTCACCGACTATATCATTGCTCATACTACATACTCTCTCATTTTTAAAAACTCACATTGCTAACAATCATTTACAGCTTATCCTTTTCAAACCCTGATACAACATCAGATTTACATCCACAAAGCAAATCATATTTACATTTACATCATCTTTCATATTTACAGTAGAAAGCTCACCAAATTATTTTCTCCGGCTACTTTCGGTCTTCTCATTCATCACAATTACCCTCGTATTATTGTCCTTGATGTTCACATAACTATTTTCTACTGGTTTTTTACCTTCACCACTTCCCTCCAAAATATGTAGCTTGCTCTTCCCATTGTAATCCTCATGCTTTTTTTTTATCTTAATGCTCCATTTTCTGCTTTCCTACTACATTTAATAACTTGTTTCTTTTTGTATCCATTCAAATACAGCTTCCTGATATCCTTATCTGTACTATTAATCATTTACAATAATGCCTTTTATTCTTTAAAAACACATTTCACCTCGTCATTCCAATATCTTTAGCATTTTGATGTCTCTTTCCAGTTCTGTCACCACCCACGTTGTGCATTACGTACTACTTGTTCCTTAAAATCTTCCATATCCTCCCCTTTCTCTTTGATTCATTATCCCTTCATTTCTTATTTTTTCTTCTTTTCCACCATTTTTATCTCTTTTAATTTATCCAACGACCAATTTAAACTAGCACAGCAGAATCATGCTATGTGATACTCTCATACACATACCTCTTAATATGTCCACATCAAATATGTATTTCCGGCAGCATATTCTTTCCTACTTGACACAGATCAAACCTACTATTATGTTTTCTGCCTCTCTTTTGCACAATTCATGTGAATTTATGCACACTATTATAGATTAAAGAGTGTGTGTAATACACATAAGTTTAAAGATGAAAGAATATGGTAACTACACATGAGTTTCATTCAACATAGAAGCATACCAAAATCTCTCTATTCTCATTGATTGCAGGTGTACCAAAAGCTCCAGTTATCTCCCCTTTAATTCTTTCACATATTTTTTTCATTCATATCTCTTAAAATCATCGACCGATAGCCATCCTTTTCACCACTCGTCTCAAGTCATTCTAGTACCTCTCTTTCTCAAATTCACTTCTATCATTAAAGGATCCATACACTACAACCACACACTTTTTTCCCATCCACAAATCTCAACTTTATCCACAGAATTTTCTATCTAAAACATTCATACTGAGCTAATGCATCATGCTACTCACCATTCAGAAATACAGCTAAACCTATTCTACTCATAAAACCCTGATTTCACTCAATTCCACACAACGTTTTCATTCCTTTTCATGTTTGTCTCACATAGAAAAATCATTTATGGTATCAATTTCTAAGACATTCACTACCGTTCCTCTCCTTTCCACATCACATATACCTCTCACATTCTTTGCAATTACCTGATTCACACATTGAATATGATTAATCGGCTTGACTAGACGAAGTCAGTGACAGTAACCTCTATTACCAAAGTGACTATAACATTTTAGGATAAAGAACTAGGGAGTAGGATTTTCCAGTTTAATGGGCCCTAACCGGGTTTAATTGTATTGGACGAAGCGCAATGAAAGAGGATGTTGTCCTGACCTACATACTCATAGATCCTCATTCATTCCCACATATTCTTTTTACATGTTTATTTATCTCCATTCTTTATACATACCAAAACGACCACATATCACTCTGTTAAAATCTCATTCACACCTTTCTTCCCATCATGAACATCTTTTACATAGTATTTCTCGACTCAATCTCCTTTGCACACCCACCATCATTCTCAAGTTATACACTTGCCCTATTCTCACTCTAGAACTTTCTTTCTAATTCCACACCATATTTTGACTCCTATATTACGACGCTAGATGGCATTGGCATTGGCATTCTCACAAACGTCTTTCTAGCAACATTTCACAATCAAAGCGTTAGAATTGACTAACAATTTGATCGCCACTGAGATCATTTCTAACCATTCCAACTTTGTTGCAATCTACTTCGTTTGTACTACTATCATTCACAATAGATCTTGGATATTTACAACATTGAATTTGTTAAAGAGAAACACTGCCTTACGCCAACAACTTCTTTTCTGCCTTTATCTTTAACCCTCCTCACACACAAACCTGTTAAATACTTTAATCAACATTTTCAATCTTTCTCACTTTCAGCCACTAACACCAGCAAAGTATCATATAGCCAAAAAGATAACACCCAACTCTCACCAAACTTCATCTAACTCACATTGCCTTAAGTCGCCAAGAACCAGCAATAAACTCTTCTCAGCTCCTGTACACCGCTATTTCGTCGTCACTTGTTTGATTAACTCTAAAGTAAAGAGACCATTTCGTCTCTGTAACACTAAATTGTACCTACTCAGTATGCCATCATTCGTTTCTCCCATTATTTTTATCTCCACACTATCTAATTAGTGACAGAATCCTTGCAATTGCGAATAAAATTATTGAGCTAATTTTTATTTATATGAAAATAAAAATAGATAAGAGGACCTGTTGGATACGTGCATTGTAGAGTCCGTGACTGCGAACCCCGCAATTCCACATACATCGGTGTGTCCACCACCACCCTGTCGATGTGACTGACCACTCGCCAAAAGGATAGCTGGATTAAAATCATAGTCACCCTCCATGCACTACTATAACCCGTGAACACTCAATAGGAACACCGCTAAGAAACCGATGATTAAGTTGCAGCTTCATCCAGAGAACACCCTTCCCACGACTCGATGTCTCCTGGGTGACTCCCGCTAAAACTAACTGAAGGCCGATTTTTCGTCAACGAGCAATTATTGATACACGAATCAAAATGTAATCTTTCTACAAACTTACTAACGGACTAATACACTAAATGAGGGCTTAAAAACCCCCATTTCTCCCAGCTAGCGACCAACGTGTGAACTCGTTCAAGCTGTTTGCTATTCATTAATTTCCATCTAACTATGCCCGACACTTGGTCCTCTTATAATTAGAGGATCATGAGGAAACTGGTTTGAGGAATGGCCCACAGCGTATTCATGGGCAGAAATCATTCTGGTATGGGACTTAACTGCAACCTTCCGTTGGGGGAGTAATCTTAAATACCCAAGGAGCCGACCACGACCACAGAAGGAAGTAGCTCTGTGCAAGTAAATAGCAGTTGTGATGTAAGAAACCCGAGAGGAGGTGGCATTTTATTTGCCCAAATACTTTCATATTTCAACCGGATTCATCCATCAATCATCATGCTCTATCCTGGCCGTACTCGAGCGGTGGAAGACTTATGTAATGGGCGGGGGCTCTCAACCCAATCAGATCCATATAACTTTTTCACCTACACTTATATATCTATATCGTCAAATACGCATCACACCCAAAACTTATAATTACACATTCTTTACCGAGTGGGAAAGAAGAAGGAAAACAAAAGGCAAAAAGAAAGCAAACCGCATGGAGACCCTGTGATAGAACGGGTTAAGGCCGCGTTAATTTCAAACTCTTGTGAGCCAAAGGGCCCTCGATCTCGAGATCCACCATCACTTTTCCAGAAGAAGGACAATATCCCTTGAGTGCCAAGGTTCAAGCCTTCGTGACGCCAAGTCCACTAGGCTTCCCCTGTTGTTCAGAAAGAGAACAACGTTAGAACAGCCATTGTTCTTTTGAGCCCGTTGACAAGAAACTGTTCTCACCCCCCCCTTGTTGTTCAGAAGAGAACAACGTAGAACAACCATTGTTCTTCCAGCCCGTTCACCAAGAAACGGTTCTCACCCTTCCCCCTTGTTGTTCACAAGAGAACAACATTAGAACAGCCATTGTTCTCGAGCCCGTAGACAAGAGACGGTTCTCACCCCCCCTGTTGTTCAGAAGAGAACAATGTAGAACAGCCATTGTTCTTCAAGCCCGTTCATCAAGAAACGGTTCTCATTCCCAAGAAGCCACGTCAGGATCATTTAATTCCTCCCCCTTCGGCTGGAACTCGCCAGCGGACCGAAAATTCCTTCACGTCGCCTTCCTCTGCACAACAAGTGTAATTACGTAAGCCGAATGTTACCTTTGAGTATTTAACCCTTTTGTAAACTCTATCCTGTGCTTTAAATGGTTTAGCGAACAATCTCATCCCTTTAATTTATATTTGTTTTACCTTTTTAAATCTCTTAATCCTCGGATTAGCTAGATTTCCGACGACCCATCCATTCTCTGTTTATGTCAATATTTTCCGTTTTGTGTGTTGTTGATAGTTTTTATTAATAAAACTCTATTTTATTAATGATAGCAATATTATTATCCTTGAGCTCAGTTCCACTTAAGCATATCGAAGATACATAATATCGGCCAGCCAGACATCCACGCACTCTAAAGATAATTAAAGAAGTTCCCTCAACGAATAGTTATATATGGTATATCGTCGAGAGTCCATTCTACGACACCCTCACTAAAATAGTCCCCTGAAGACTATCTCCGTCCAAATTCCGCCCCAGAAGAGCCATCTTTGCGAGGTGTTATACGCCAAGCTAAAAGTCGTACTTTTTAAGTTCATCTGGGGAGCAAGTGGGTTAATCACTCTGTGTGGTGAAACGAAACAAGCTCCTCTCCGAAGAGGGAGTCGGTCTGCTGAATGAGTTCTGCCTTTGTATGGTAGAAACTTGAACAACATACATCCTCAAACTGTCTCGAGAAGGAGAAACTGTTGTGCAGTCAATGCGACACAAAGAGATACCGATTTGGTAAATGTAAAAGCACGCAGAAGTTTCTCAACTGCAAGGGAGAGCGCAAAATCATGGTCCTAAACTGCCCAAAAGCAAACTAAATTGTACAGAGGAAAGAAGATGATTCCAAGAAAGCGAAATAAAGAACATATGCAAGCGTCTTGAAAAATAGTGAGGACATGCAACGAGCGAAGTCATCTCCGACAGAGACACAGATCTTTAGTGATCTGAATGCACGCATCCTCATATGCATTACACATGTAAATGTAGCAAATGCGCTTAAACCAGGATGCTACAATAAGGTACTTAACCTTCTGTTTAAGGGGAATGGCAGCCACACAGTAGTTATTCAAGCCAACCCGGAGTGCTACAAAGCATTCAAGGACTCTGTGATCCAAAATAGCACGTTTAGGAAAATGGGAACCAAAGTGACTGTGGAAGAGCCCTCTTCAGGTGGATCCGAAGAGGAAGAGGGAGAAAAGGAATAAGAAGAACACATTACCTTTTCAGTGGGCGACGAAGGCTCATACACTCGTATCACGGCGACTAGAGCAAATCCAAAATTACCTCTTCCCCTGAAGAGTGAAAAGCCTGGACACTCAAGAGAGGTTCAACAGGAGAGGAAGAAGAAAACACCTGTAGATAACTCAACATCTTGAAACGAAGCACACAGAGTATATTCGTAATAAAGACCAATGCCTGGACGACGAAAAGGACTCATTACGAAAATAGATTCAGAGAAATTGAAGCAGATGTAATCTTGATTTTGGAGCGCGGGAAAGACACGCGTAGTGAACAAATGAAAGTTTGGAATCATGACGTCTTGATCGAGGCTTATTTGCAAGAGCGATACGACGGTATCGCTAATGCAATTAAAATATGGATAAAATACAAGCACATGAGAAACCTTAAACAATCTTATCTCTCAATACAGGTCGAACTCGTCATAGAAAAGAATCATAACCACCGGAGACCAGCTGCCAAGGAGAAGCTTTTTACCCTCACAGTATCTCACTGACAGAATAACCCCCACAATCCTAATGGGGACGTGAATGCCAGTTGTCACAAGTGTGGCTATGGAACTTTTACTGGGATCTAAGGCAGCCTCAATACTTTGATGGACAGGAACATAGCCCAGTGAATTCGCCTGAACTTCCCATCTATGTTAGCGGAGGAAAGGGCCACAAAACCAAAGATATGCCTGTCCAATCTTCAGCTGCCGTTCAACTACAACATGAAACCAGTCCAGATAACATGTAGCGAGCATGTAAGAATCCTACTCACCATCAATAGGAAACATATAGACGTCACAGGCGTAGTTATTAAAAAAATACAAAACAGCAGAATGGTCACGGTACGCACAACAACTCGAGAACTATCATTCTCCCAGCCAATATCATCGAAGAAATGAGAAGAATTTTTAACGACTTTCTATATACAGGATATTACACTGATGTATTCGAGACCGCTAAGATGATGTTCTTAGCTAAGCACTGGAAAGATCCAACGAGGATAAAGAGCTATCGACTAATTTCCACGTAGAATTTGGCGAGAAGCTCTTCGAGAGGATCCTCAATCGAAATTTGTTTCTCACCTGGAAGAGAACTCCATGAACAAACTTACAAATTTGTCTCCCGGAAAAAGCGAAGTAGGGAGATAGTAATAAATGTCATCACGGAAAAGTTTGCCCAAGCCAAAAGTCAAGAGAGTTACGTAAACATTATATGTATCAAAAGAATTTGATAGGGTTTAGGAAAGGGGAATTCAATACAAGATACTGCGACTGAGACTAAGTGAAAGATAAGAAAGAACTCTTTGTGACTACATCATGGAAAAACAGGCATATATAAGTTTGGGAAGCATGAATGGACCAAAGTTCATGCTTATTGCTGGCCTCCTGCAAGGAAGCGCTCTCATCATCAATCTTTACTATATATACACCGCAGATGTCCAAACCCCTGGAAAAAAGAACAAACCAAGAGAAATTCAAGGTGGTCCCCATTGAAAGAAAACTGCTATCAGATTTCATGGTGGGGAATAAGTACTATCCGTACAGAATGGAGTGCAATGTACTTGAGATGAAGATAAATGAATTTCGGAGAACTTATCCATGAGCTCAACCCAGACATAAAAGCAAATATAAGGCAAATCGAAAGGTGTGCAAAGAAAATCACGAATGCGAAATTAGCCGGAGCTTTTAACAAAACTTGTTACGTTAAAAAATATATATATTTTTATATATATATATATATATATATATATATATATATATATATATATATATATATATATATATATATATATATATATATATATATATATATATATATTTTTTTAGGGAGTTTTTTACTTCTTGTGTCTCTCTACTTTTATCAAGCATGATGTACTCAATATTTGATCTTATTGTTGTTGTTTATATGATGGGTAGTTTTATTTGTTTTTGTTGTTGAACTTATATTGCTTGTTAATGGCATTCAATCCTTTTTAGGTCTTCTTTGGAGTGTCTCCTGTTGACTGTACTTTAGGGTGGTTCTTATTTTGTGACTTTCGAAATCTTTACCTCTCAATCCTTTAATCTATTCCATTTCATGGAAAAACAAAGGAGGCCAAATTTAATGAGATTGGATTACACTTAGGGTGTGCTTAATGAAACTTAATTTTGTTTCTAACTGCCATAATGAGATGAAATACTACAGTGCTGATTATTGTAACTCAAACTCACAACATTACATTTCACGGGTGACAGTACTAGACAGTGGACACTGGTTAATAGCAGAACATAGAACAATCTAAAAGTTATAATACTGATTAAAACAAAACTAGGAAAATCGAAAGATGTGAAAAGAAAATCACGAAAGCGAAATTAGCCATCGCTTTCAACAAAACTTGTTACGAAGAAAATATTTTGCCCAACTTTACATATTTTATATATATATATATATATATATATATATATATATATATATATATATATATATATATGTGATAAATAACACCCACAAGGAAAATGGAAAAACGATTCAGAGTGCTTTCGTCCTTATTCTAAAAGACCTCTTCATGGAATAACGTAGGTAAGGACAGACAGTATCTTAATGGGTACGGAGTGAGAGGTTAAAACGGCTACCTGCACTAAAAACCTAACTAATGGGTAAAAATTCTTTAAACACTTTAAATTTGTGATTCAATATAATTAGATGTGATAGGATCTAGGCTAAACAATCCAGGGCTAATATTATAATTTGGGAAAATATTAATAGAGATACACTCCAAAATATTTCTTGAAATGTAGTTTGTACATTTAATAATAGGTTTAGTACTATTCCAATTAATAGTATGATCTTGACTATAGATTTGTAAAAATAATGCAGATTGTTGACAAAAATTACGAACATTAGTTTGGTGCTGTTTAACTCTAACATTCAATTCTTTACCTGTCTGTCCATAATAGCATTTTGTACACTTATTGCAGCGAATGGAATATACAATGCCTGGTTTAGGGGGGGAAATTTTGACAAGAAGGCGATGGATAGTGTTTTTATATTTAAAAATTACATTTATGTTCAAAGGTTTTAGTAAACGAGGTAATTTAATGAAAATTTAGTTAAAAGGGTGTTATTTATCATAATTTTTACTCACGTGCAAGTTGTGTGAGTTTCATTTCATATATATATATATATATATATATATATATATATATATATATATATATATATATACATATATAGGGTGCGTAATATAGCTTTATTGATTTGTCTGAATATTGTTAAATAAAGATTCCCATTAATAATAACTGCCAACTTTATTTATTTTAATTGACGTTAGATGAGCGTCATTAGAGTAAGATAATCATTGTGACGAATTGCAGAGATTTATGCGATATGGAGACAAAAAAAGAGGACAATGGGTGCATTGAAAATATCAGTTCTTATTCGGAATGTTATTTAACTTTTAATCACTTCTATTTCATCGCAATCATATATTTACATGGCAAAAATAATGGTGCAAGAAGCTTAATGTTTCTCATCCTCGCACATACAAAAAATAAATATGGGAAAAATGTATTTCATAGGTGGCTTCAATTTACGCCGTTTTGGGTGTTAAAAAAAATCGAACTAAAGGAACCAGAGATTTGTATCTTTCGATCCATTTGTATAATCGTGCAATGGGGAAGGACCTCCCACTCGTCACCTTTGAAGAATTTATTGATAAATAATATTGATCATCTACTTTCTTGGGCTTAAATGAACGGTTGGAAATGCTCTTAATTCAAAATGATTAACTTGATTTGAAACAGAAAGAGAAGCCCTCTATTGTATAAGAGCTCGTGAAAAGATTATTATATGAAAACGTGTCAAATGTTCTTTGCCATTCTTATGAATGCCCTATCTTATAGAAGTCTCACTTCATTATTTATTTGTTTTTACTATACTATTTATATTTATAAGTGAATTATAAGATATAAAATCAGGCTTCCATCCATTTCTGAATCTTTCTTCTACTGCTTGCACGCTTTACACGCAAACTTGGTAAATTGTAGTCATATTCTATGATTAATTAGCCTCACACATTGAAAGGAGATTTATTGGGTATGAGGGAAGAAAACTGAGACTTGAGAATTCTACGAGAAAAAAAAGGCCAAACCAAGGGCAGAAAATTAAATAAATATCAAAGAGAACAAACTAGAAAGAATATGAATAGGTAATGTAATAATAAATGCGATTGGTACAGGCTGAACAAATCTTCCCCGAAATGAAATGCTAAAATTTGTGTAAGGGTTTAATGGCAATATAGAATTCGTTTGTGTGTGAGAGAGAAGGAAAGACTGAAAGAAACAGAATGAAATTTAGCGATACCCGCTATACAAGCTTACCTGTAACATTCCTACTTTCCATAACCTTTCTGAAAAATAAATCGAAAGAGTGGAATCTATCGGTTTCGAAATGTGGGGTGTATTTTCCCTCAAAGCTCAATTTTCTATCTTCTAATTTATTTCAAAAGATGTGTTGGTTTAACAATATATTTCGCTTTATTTCATTTCATTTCATTCGATTGTAGGTTTGAGACCTTTTTCTTCATATTGGTTAATATTCTAATCTTTGGGATCTCCCCAATATAGGATTTCTTTCAAGTTTCATTTATGCTCAGTATAATTTTCATTATGTAAAGAGCCTCAGTGTTTGTAAAAAGTCGCTTTATCGCTTCCAATAGACATTTTCTGACAATAAAGAGCGCAGTTACACGGAAACATTTGCCCTGTTTTCATCTACTCCGATTTTCACTATTCAGGCAGGTTTATATACTGAAATGTATCGTGTTCACTCCGAATTGAGATTGGGCTGGTGCAGAGAGAACTGTATTAGATTATATAGATTCTCTATTGATAATAAGCCTCTAATAAAAGCGCATTGATGTTAATAATATAAACATACATTTTATTTTATAAATTTAAAGTGAATTTCATGCTCTGCATTCTTTATTTTTTAAATCCCCCTTTTAATTAATTACTTATTTAATTTTAAAGAAATACTTGTACACATTTATCTACATATGCTCTGATGAATTTATCAACAGGTGTATCAAAGATTACTGCAGATTATTCGTATTCTTAAAATAATATCACAAACAGCATACACAACATTTGTAAAGTTATGAAAAATCTAGCAGGCTTCACCTGCTCACCGAAAAAAGAATGTACTAATAAATAATTGCGAATGAAATATGAAACACACATTTATACACTTCTTTTATCGTTGGCATCACTTTTATCTCCTGTGTCGTGAACAAATCTCACTTTATTTCCAGGCAATGACGAGGCTTATATGCTTAGGAGAATTTGAATAATATTTATCTTCGATAAATACTCAGCCAATCGCGATATTTAAAGTAATGTACCGAAGTACTTTAAATGACGTTTTGGAGAGAGGCATTCCAGGTGGCTGTTTGTTATAAACGACAGTTTTCGCGCATTATTAGACTCAAAATATTTATGATTTAGTTTAAATCCTCTTGAACTTGATAGCATTACCATTAAACACTTGTTAAGAAGTCAGTATTCAATGAGTTGTCCGTGATTATGTCGGTTTTCGCCGGAGGGCAAGACTTTAGCGGTGCTAAAAAAGGTAGCCCATCTGGCGACTTTCTTCTAGGTTAAAAGTCGTCATAATCACCTTAAAGCCTAATGCTAAGCATTATTAATAAAAACAAACAAACAAATGCACAATAGAGAAAGAACAAACAAACAAAGCTAAATATAATTCAAGAAGTCAGCCTCTTTCAAAAAGTCAGATAGTCCATAAGCTTATGTACATAAACCAGTATTGAGTACAAAGGACAATAGTAGCAAACCCGCTCATCACGAAACCGTGTCAGGAAACGTAGGCAAAGATCACCCAGACTGGGACATTCAAAAAGAATGTGCTGAGCAGTCTGGGGGAAAAAGTAGTCGTTGCAATAAAGTGCACGCAGGGAGAGTTTTCCATCAAATGGCGGTGCATCCCGCGACTGTGCCCAATTTGAAGACGACAGAGAGCGACATGGAGTCGTCGCAGCATTGTAGGGTATGTTCATTGGAACAATCACGGCGCAATGGCACGCAACTTTATGTTTCCCTCGTCTATCTCCCATCTTCTTTGCCAAGCATCTGATAGGGCTGCTCTGATCCATGCCATGTAGTTGGTCTGATCGTCCTATCCTCGCGGACTCATTGGCACCCTCATCGGTGCGTTCAATCACCGTAATTCACACATGTGTAGCAACCCAGCAGAAGATAATCTCAACACTCAAAATGCTTGTGGCAACATAAGGTCTCGGAAAACCATGAACCGAGATGTGTGGTGATTTCAATGCCACGAGAGCACTTAGGTTTCTTTGTGAAGACCGACCGACTTCAAACGGAGGGAATAAGACGTGAAAACTGTTCACTTCCTGCGACTTTGAGCCATCTGTATACACCAGCACGCATCCAGCGTGACGCGGTGTGCTCCCAAAAGCCCGAACGCATTACTCCCGGCGCTGTGGAAGCTTTGGGAGCAAAGGCGGGGCGAGAAAAAGGTAAAGGTGTTACCCTCCAGAGTGACGTTCTGGACAGAACCAGAGGCACCACCTTCCCGCTAACTAAACCAAGCTTTCGATGGAGCTTCCTAGCCCTAAACCCAAAGAGCTTAGGGTATGACTGGCGTCTCTCGGCGGCAGAGGAAACGTCAAGATCGGCTGACGATGTATTGAGAGCCGTTGGCGAATGAGAGAGGCGCCGAACTCGCGTGTACAGGAGTCTAATGCACTGTGCACGGGAATGAGCGATTAGTATCTCCATAGCATCAACAATTAGGCTTTCAATACTTTAGGCTCACTTCCACACTTCTGCTATAGAGGTCTTATCGTTTATTGAAGATAAGTATACCCGGCTGGCGTGCTTCAAAACAAAGGAAACTACCCCTAACTCGACGAAATTCACCGACATTTAAATCGTTCGGGTGGCGCTTATAGCGCATGTAGATATAACGATTCTGTTTGGAGGTCGTCTAACACTCGGCTGCCACGCTAAGAAAGCGTCGGCGTGAAAACTGCCACACGTTTTTAGAATAGTAATTAAGCCCACAGCAATGAGTTTACCTGAGAAGAATCAATGGCCTCTTCCACCAACCTAAAATCCTTGACTTGGATAGAGAAATCAGTCATTTACTTAAATGTAGTCAACCATGAATGGTAAGTGATCACTACAATGTAGGTCATCGACCATCTCCAACCTAAAGTCAGGCTATCATCTGGAGAGTAAAGGGGTATATTAAAACAGGTTTAGAGCAGTGAAGCGTAAATTTATTCACATTTAGGATACCTATCTTTAGCATGTTGATAAGGTCGTCAAGAACTAGACCAGTGGGATCGATCTAGAAGTCTCCTCAGAGGGGATGTTTACCTTTCAAATCCCCGAGCAGAAGAAAAGGCCTCGGCAGCAGTGCCACTATGCAGCGGGTATTCTCCCGCGTCTAAAATCGACTGACAGTGGAATGCACGCAGAAATAACAGTGCTGGAAAGGAAAGAGAAAGAGAAGTAAAGAGAAGAAAGGAAACTTAATGCCGTGTGTAATTAGCATATCCCCCTGCCCGGCCCAAAACCCTTATTTGCTGGGAGGGTGGGAAGTGGGCACGCGCCCAGCATGGTCTTATACAAAAAGATAGCTAACAGGGAACGAAAGGAGACGACCCTCTGCAGCTCCTTATAGCGGGCATGAAGTCCAAGTTAATTCCATTGAAGGAATATGCCGTCTAGATCTAGCTCGAAGGAGATGCGTTGACCTTTTTCGAAGAAAAGTCCGTCACAAGAAAATGGCCTTACTCTTACTGGAGGCAGAAAGCTGGTCGCTGTCTGTTGGTAGAACAAGCCGCTGAAGGTGCTGTCACCTTCGAAGATTTATGAGGGTAGGCTGGTCTCGATATGCTAGTCTTTTCCAACCTCTACCTCAAAATCTTTGACTAGCGAAGCGGCTTAGGAGGCGGAGGTCCCATCTTTGGAAGATTCACCGTCTCCGAGGCACCCATTACATCCCTGAGTGGGGGTGTTTGTTGCCTAAGCTACTTCGGTGCTGTCCTCCTTTCGGGGTCAGCTTTAGAAACCCGGAAGACGTCATCATCACCACCACTTTCAGGGTTATGGCCTCTTGTGAGTCTAACGACTCGGTGGAGGCGTGCGGCAGTTTCGCCTTAAAAGGAAGGGTCACGCTGGGTCGGAGGTGGTGGAGCGATAGTCTTAGCTGAGGCTATGTGTGAATCCTTTGAGCCGCCAACTCTACCAGGCAAGCGTCCGGGTTGAGTAGAACCCGCAGAAGGGTTCCGAATGGGCACGTAAACAGCCGTAGTCTTAGGTCTGGAGGGGCCAAGAGCAGAGGGTGCCTTTTTAAAATTTAGGCATAAGACGTACCAGGAAGCGGTTCGAAAACCAAATCATGAGCATGTAAAAATGAGAGAGTATCTGTAGCCTGAACGGCCAGGAAATCCTTTTCCAAGATAAACACACCACATGACTCAGAGGCTCCTCCCTGTTTTCACATCACACGTTCGAATCTGAGCGCTCCATGTTTGATTAGCTGTTAGGTGATGTGACCTATGGATTAGTCCACGACTTCCCTCACATAAACCAGTTATTTTGCGAAGTTCATAGTAGAGTGCTGCGTCAAACTTAACGGCGAGCCATTAAATGTACGAAGGGTACTAATTATAGCCAACTCGGAGGGATCTGACGCATTCGCTAAAAGACTCCCTTTAGAGAAACAGGTCACCTTCGGCTCTTAACCAATCAAGCTAGCTAATGCTTTCTTATGATGAACCATATTGCCCTTGGCCAACATTCTGGCATCGGTGGAGGGAATAACAATAAAGGGTTTGAATCCAGCTGGTTCAAAAACTCCAGGTAAGCTCTAAGTGAGGGGCCCCCGACGTAATTAAGGTTCCTCTCAGCGCACTTGTGACTTTGGTCTTAGTCTGGGTCCCCGTACTCGACGGCGTCTATAGGGCGGACGTGCCGATCTTTGCTCTGTCGTTTGAAAGAACAACAGCTGACCTATTTCTCCTCGAAGCTCTCGAAGGCGAGCGTACTCTTACCGCTCTTGTCTTCCTCTTTCATTTTAGGGGGGAGAGGAAGGTAAGGAATTATTCCCCATTCTCTCCACAGACCAGCCTCAGCAAGATCATTCTCTGAAATGAAGGTCATTTTACTTGTCAAAAGGGTATCACCCGAAAGAGAAGATCTCTGTCCTGCTTGTGATTCCTCGAAAGGAGGAGGGGAGTCACTTGAAGGAAAGCTTGCACAAGGGCGGATTCAGGTTCGGTGTTTGACACTAAGCCCAAGTTCGTTACCATGAAAGATCTTGCCATCTGTAGCTGGGTCATCTCCTGGACCATGTCTAGTTGATGGGAGGAGCTCCTTGTGGCCATCCCTCTCAACTCATCACGGATCACATTCGAGGTACTTTTTGTCATATCTTCTCTGGCTTAGGATCCAAGCTCCATCGGCAACGAGACTCGGGCAGGCACGCTGCCCCCCACAATGTCAAAATTCATGACTTCAGGACTACATAGGGGCACGACACTATGAGCTGCGCTTTCATTTGCTCCTCTAGTGTGTCCATCCCACCGAAAGCCGTCAATTGTTATGCCTCTTTCCTGCTCTCTTCGCACTCCCATGTAAAAGAAAAGAGGAGACAACCATTGGTCAAAGGATGGAGTCGGGGTGAGGCAGAAAGCCCTGTACCCAGAAGACTTGGAAAGGAGTAAGCCTCCTCTGCGTTAAAGAGGGTTGTAGCTGTAATTGAGTGAGCACAGGGGGGTCTACCTCCTTTTTAGAAGTGGATCGGCCCGAGAGTGGCTTCACAGATGGCAAAGAGTACGCGGATCCCCATGCGCATTAAGACTATTGTCTTCCATTGTAATCATAGCTGGAGAAAAGGAAAAAAAGATACATGGTAGTAGATACTATGATCCACCAATGATATTGGGATTAAAAGAAAAGTCTCCATACTAACAGAAGATTAAAGCATGTGATCATTTACACATAATCGATCATTGTGACTCCTCAGAGGGTAGGGGGGAGCCACCTGAAGGAAATCTTGCACAGGGGCACATTCAGGTTCGGTATTTGACACCGAGGCTGGCATGCGCTCTGCCAACTCGGCCCGCAATTCCGGCAAAATTCTCCTTGAACTTTAACTATAAAGGATTGGGCTGGCGTAGCCTCCTTATATGTCTACTAGAATAAGATGAGCAAAGTCGACGGCCCCTAGTACATGCTCTAGCTAGCGTGCTTTCGTCCTCGAAGAGGGTAGGGGCCACACGACTAAGGCTCATAAGAAGATGAAAGTGCACCAGGCCAGCAACATCTGCACGACGAGACGAACATCATACCAATCAAATATCATCTCAAACTACATGCAGAACAACTTGGCATAAAACACAACATCAAAATCACCCCCTCCGCCACAACACTAGACAACCTCCCAATCAACGACACAAAAAACAGACCATTTCCAATAACAACAACTACACTACCAACTTAGTCACAGACCCTAACACAGCAACAGAAGACACAACCAAGCAAAACATAAAAACAATCCACTCTCAGATCACACAACAATACTTGACAAACAGAACCCACAACAAAATATTAAGTGCACCACCTCCAACCATACACAACTCAGAGCAAACACTTACAAAGCAGATCAGAAGAACACTAGTACATATACGAACAAACAAATCACCCCTCATGACGTCACACATGCACAATATATCTCCCACCACCCATACAACACCAAACTTCCCCAAATGCTTAACACAGATACATGACACTACACATCTCTTCAACTGCCCACAGATACACACAGACTTGGGCCCAGTGGATCTCTGGTAGAGACCCCGGGAGGCGGCGGGTCTGCTCCTACGATGGTCCGGGGAGCTGGGGAGGGGCCTGGAATAGTGAGGGTCCCTGACCCACTGTCGGGCCGGAGACGGGGTCATCACCACTACCATAATAATAAATACTACTACTACCTGATAATAATAATAAATAATAATACAAAATAATAGTAAACATAAACAACACAAATAATGCACGATAATAATACACAGTAATTATAATAATTCAATAATTTTAATACATAAGAATAAATAATGATAAATTACTAATAATAAATGAAAATAATAAATAATAAAACTAACAGGAAGTAATGACAGTTGGACTCGAGACCATGAGTGATGAGAGGAAGTGGAGCGCAGGGTATCGACTGTTGGCTATTGTGACGTGTTTGAACTTGTTGCGGCTTGGCTGGGTTACATTTTCTCTTTACGCTGTGTGATTGCGTCATTGTTGGTTTCGCCCTCTAACCTGACACATGGATTTCTAGAGAGAAGGTTGCAGGTTCCATGCGTTCACTAGGTGGAAACTCGGGGGGGAGGAAGGGATGAAGCAAGGGAGATAAGAGGGAAATTATTGCAAGTTTTTCCCAAGTCTGCTCTATCATTGAAAACTGTTTCCTGCTGGATTCGAGCTTTTTTAGTCGAAAAATCTCAGCTAGAAGATGATCATCAGTCTGGACGCCCTCGGACATTCCTGACCGAAGCAACAACGGTCTATGCCCGAACCATCATTGACGAAGGTCCAACTGTTACTCTTCGATTCTTATCTTTGCCGCTTGGTGTCAGTTATGGGAGTGCACATGACATCGTTCATGAACACTTAGAACTGAGGAAGAAGTGTGCTCGATCGATACCCCATTTGTTAACAAAAGAGCGTACGGGTGCGGATTTTTGTGTCTGGCTGAATTCGAACAAAATGGTCTGAAGCGGTTCTCAGATATTGCTACCAGAGATGTGTAATGGATTTTTTACTTCACCACCAGAGACAAGCAGTCCAACACCGTGTGATTGAGCGATGAAGGGCCTCTACCTGAGATTTTGAAGGAAGGATTTCGCAAAAGGATGCGCCTTTTCACCATCTTCCTCAATTCTCAAGGACCAATGTGTGTGGATGTGGTGCCTCAACAGTCTACTATCACGACAAGACTACACATACCAAGTCCTTTCTCAAGTCCTGGAACATCAAGCCAGGTAAGTCCACACCAACCCGCCGCCGATCGCGCCTTTTGCTGCATCATGACTATGCTGCCCCCCCACAAAGCGCGTCTTACCCACACACTCTACTTACCTGACCCTGAGATTATTGGTTGTTTGCAAAGATCAAGGGTGCGATTGCAGGGACGGAACTTCATCGTATTCAAAACTTGGCACTAACAATCAATTCAGTGCTAAAAGGTATACCAACTTCTGAGTATCGTGACCGCTTCATGAAGTGGTGAATAAGGACGAAACTGCAAAAAGGCAGGAGGGAAGTACTTTGAAGGAATGTAGACTACTTTTTGGATTTACCCCTGTGCTACCAAAACATACAGTCTCACTATCATTACTTTCTGATCACCCCATATACTACTAAATAATAATGATAGATAATATTAATACGAATGATAATAACAATAATAATGCTAATATTTATACTCCTAATAAAGTGGGGACGAGGGAAAGCGCAGTAATAACTTTCTCAGGCCGTCTTTCTGACGGAAAGGCGGCCAATGTTGGACGGAATATTACTCTGTTGTTCCTTACTCTTTGCATCTGTTAACGTCTGGCATCATACTATTTCCAGACAGGAGAGTTAATCCCCTGTTCCGCTTTATGTAGTGAAGCAGGAGCTTGTATTTAAAAATATTCTTCCCATTCTGCTTATGTAAGCTCATAGTCATATGGGACGGAGAAAATTGTTAGACTTATCCCAAAATACATTATCTGGCTAGATGGCTGAGTTGTCCATTTAGGCGGCTGGTGAAATGATTATTTTATGATAGATGGTGTATCTTTCTTTGCCATTGAAGGTGTCTAGGTTGTGTTCTTACTGTTTGAAACTGTATTCTAACTTAAGCGTACTAGAATTTCTCCATTTAAGATAACTGTAAATCATATCATCGCAGCTTGTGTAGTGTCCATCTACAACTAGGTTTTCAGATCCAGAGAAGAGGTGGCTCACGGTTTCTTCTTCAGCATGAAATAACCTACATTTTTTTCCACAGATTTTCCAAAACAAAATCAACGAGAGATAATTAATGTGGAAGATATAAAGCCGCCAATCAATATAGGGTTTGCGGTCTGAAGGGAACGTATCTTCGGAAGTAAGTTGGAACAAGGAGTACACGCAGTCTTCCGGTTGTCACCTAAAGCATGGTTTCCGTGCGCGGCACAACCTATATCATATGGATCCACTCCAGTTATTTTATTAAAGGTGTTGGTTTGTAGGCTTTATTCCTGGGCTCCTTTATAAGCCTCTTCCCTTCTGAACTCACTAGTTCCCTTTTTAGCCAGCTATGTGTCCTTTCCTTGTCAGTGGGTTATTTATTACGCACGTGTACAATTGGTTCTGCTTGTTTGTGTTTTTTATCCTTTTTACTTATTCTTTTTGGTTATTTTTTAATTTGTTTGTTAGCTTTGTTTTTTTATCTGACTTTTCAAATAATCAAGAATCCTCCAAATTCTCATGTAGCTTAATATATGCGGTTAATCTATTGGTCTTGGTGTTTACAATTATTTAAGTAATGTGTGGTGCTTATAATATCCTGTGAGTGCAGTTGTTTGATGTCCATTAGTCCCGTTTTGACTATTTAATGTAATAGATACAACTTTGGTAGACACTAGAGATGGGATAATGCATTGTTAGAGCTAAAAGTTGCTACAGTCTTAACAACAATTTTCTCGAAGCGTAATAATCACCTTATTAAGAATATATTTGAAGTAATTATACAAAAGGGTCTACTTCTCATTTTTCCGATTTCGACCCATGTAAAACATTTGAAACCGTAGTGAATGATAGGTATCTAGATGGATAATTTGCAACTGGGAGCAGAAGGTAGTTTTGAGTAGTAGGAAAATGACAGGGCTGAACAGGACGTTGGTGAATGTTAAGAATTTAACTGGAATGTGCCAGGAAGTTACAATATTTGTGAAAAACACCACTGTATAGGAATAAAACACAGAAACACCGCAGAATTATACAATTGAGTTTGTTAGTAACATTAAGAATTTCCCCACTAAATCAGTAATGCTGGCCTGGGTGCAGGAACTCCAACAACCAACAAGGAATTTCTTGGTCTGGGCGGTAGTTGGAAATGTGCGTTCTTCTGTGATCATGAACGCTTAAGTTCCTATTTATGATCCCCTCACGGATAGGCGATTCATCAAAGACGGGATCAATTATCTGCATTATGCCAGCATCAGCATCCGACAATGAATCTTAGGGTCACGGAATTTTTTGAAAGACAGACTCATATTGTCACCAATGCAGGTTTACAGAATGGGATTAGTGGGGTTATCGATTTCCAAAAATTGACTGCTCAGTCAGTGCCATCTCTCATAAATTTTGGATTTATATAATCCGAGAAACAGCAGTGAAGATTTCGGGGTAGCGGGTGATACCAGTGTTCCCTAGTCATTTCCTTATCAAAGCACAAACGAAGTTCCGCCTGCAAAGCAAAGAAGGAAATTTAACTTTTGATTCACATTAATTCTAATAAGTTTCATTGGACTATTTATAGCAGACCATTTGTTCATTCACTTGAAACTTAAAAGTGTTAGGAGTTCTTAAACAAGTATGAAGAAGAAGATTATAAAGGGATTAAAAATAATCACAAAAGTGTTAAGCAGAAAGATGCAGTAAAAAAATATAAGTAAATATAAGAATTTGATTCTTACACCTCGCAGCATGATTAATAATAAGAGAGATCTGTTTGTTAGCGTTTTTCTCCTGTTCCGTTGTTAGATCACAAGAGAGAGATAGTTATTAAGTCTGAAGCATGAGTACATTGAAGTCATTAAAATTACAGGGGGAAAGACCATGACAACAAAAAATATTATAGCTAAGTAACGTTGAAGTGGGATCTCTTAGGATGAAAAGGTTTTTATTATATGTTTGTCTAAAACACTAAGTGGAATTCGGTAGAGAGATAGATTTTGAAGTTTGTTGAATTTTCCTTTGAAGCCTTCATTTAATAATTTTATCTGGTAACAATGAAATAGCACTTATTCTTCCTGACGATTTTTAAAAGAGGTTTAGTGAATCGAGGGTTAATGAAATGAAACCACACTGATCACTTGATTAAGGAAGAGAACTAGAAGAGTTGTTTCCAAAACTGTCACCTGTTTTTGTCTTAAACATCGAGCAAAAAACATCGTTTAAAATATTTAAGAGAAGGTAGTGCAGTCAAATTATGATAAAATTGATTATATTTGAATAATGAATCACTTTTACTCGACACAACATAATTTATTATAACCCATTAAGGAGACATGCCCCTAAAGAGCTATGAAAATAATACTATTAAATTTCCAGCCCTTTTATCAATGGCATCTTCCTAGTCTGAAGCCATTCTCTTTTACCTGATAGAATATGGGTCTTCTATACCGAGAAATTTCAAATTGCATCGCTATCAAATGCTAAATGAGTGCTAGCGACCTTCTTGTGATTAAGATTTGACTAACTTAAAAATGGACGTAGAATGGCTGCAAAGAGAAAGGGTATTTATTTAGCGTAGCAGAACAGTTTATAAAGCAATTTCACAATCCTACTGAAAAAAAGATGACTTGGCAAAATTCCTAAATATTATGTTAATAGGAAAGTCTTAGGTTATTTTACTGGCATTTGATAGTTAGCACACCTTGCAATCTAATCTTATCTTTATAGGCCCCCACATCTAACACTAATTGTGGTTTCTAGGATCAATATTAAGGACTCCTATATTTGTCAGAATTCACCAACACTTGTTGCGAGTTTATTTGACTCTAAAAGCAACAAGAGCATTAACTGCCTCAGGAGTAAATGAAGACGTTAAATGTATACTGTAATCTCTGGATGATGCAAAGAAAGAGATAAAATTTTGTATGCTTTATTATTTCTATTCAGTATATTATATGGGTTAATTAGCCAAAAGTTATAATTATCCATGAATGAGTCAATAAAACTTGCAATTCAGGATAGGAAAAGTTTCGATTCCTAAGAAATCACTACAAAAATGGTGGCACGAATAATTTAGACAGGATATTATTGGAATCCACAATTAAGTTTTGAAATCACTGATTAGAAATGTTGAAGCGGTTTTGCCTGAAAATAATTATTTGGCTCAATCATTTTTAGTTGGCCTAGAATTAAATCAGTGCACCGTACCACGTATAGATTAGTACTGATAGAAACGTAGGGGGAAACTTTATTTGTTAGCGTAGGAGAGTAGCGCGCTCAACTCTTTGCCGTCGTACAACGAAATGGCTGGAGAGATTTGGAACGAGTTGAGGAGAACGAGGCTCTTTATACCCCCAAATATGAGGGAAAGAGGGCATTAAACATTTTAAAATAAATAAATCTCCCTGAATAGAATATCGTCGGGAATTCTGCGTCTTTAAGAAATTTGACGTGCTCGGAGTTCCTCATTTTTTACGGGAAGGTTTTGAGGCAAGCTCCTATGTCTGCGTAATTGGAAGGTGTTTTGTCGCTCCCCAAGTTTAGGGAACTCAACGCCTACCCCTTCGAGTCGATGTTCAGTCGTCGACGTTTATCTAGTTTCAATTATTACGCGACGACATACCTCAATATAAATATCAAGTTACTACGTGATATATTTTATGATAAATAACATTGTCAATATTTGTTACTCAAAGAAAATATTAAGTAATCATCTTTAAGCATTTTTCTTGGTCTATTTTACACACGATTGTTTAGGAGTGGCCGAGTATGTATGAAGCCCGCAATGACAATTTCTTCCTATATTAGGTCGGATGATAGATGATATCCGATGGGCAAAATGATCAGCTAGCCATCTGTGATCTTCTATTTAATATATGCAAACGTTTGTGGCTGCTGGTCACCCCGACAACTCCCCCTGCCCCTTAACTCAATTACCATCCCATCTTCCATGTAGCTTCTGTACCTAGATCTTTTATGAAGTTTCTCAATCACATAATTCCATCAACTTCGAAATGTTTAATCTTCAAAATTTGCTGAAAAAATTTCAAAGGATATAAACTTTGAGAAGTGTTTGATGGAAATCTCTAGTATGAACTTGGCTAAATACTTACAGTAAGGTTAAATAAATATTTAAAGAAAATTAAATAAGTTATTTACTATATGTATATTCCAGCATATAAAAGTGAATAGTAATCCTTAACCTAATGTATTTTGTGTTAAGCAAAAAATGAAAAATTGTAAAAAGAACGAGTCTATTATATTGGACGAAGAGACGATCTCTGACTTAGAACCGATCGAAAATTTGTAATCGATATTGAGGAAACAAGTTTAGAAGAGGAAAATTCAAACTTCATCCATTTGAAAGCTATATGTAAGGAAGAGTAGGCATATATTCCAACCATAAAAAGGCCAGAACTTGTTCAAGTCTTAGAAGAAAAGCCTGAGAGCACTTTGAGCAAACAATCGTTGTCCACTTGCACCCTTATATTTGTTTCACTATAATGTAGTATACATTTGAAAAATATCCATATTATTTTCTCCTAAATGTAGTTAATTATTGTTAATTAATTATTTAGCTCTATAATACACAATAATTTTAGTTAAAAATAATTTAAATAGAACTTTTCGAGCACCCAAATATTTTATTCACCTCATTGCCTCATTAGGAGCTTTATTTCTAAATATAAAGTGAGAAAATGTTTAGTGGCCAACAAAGCTTTAGCGAGAATAGTTTGGAAACTCTTTTACCAAGTTGAAGTGCCTTTGAGGATGTTTGGGGTAATAGATTTGACAATTTAGATGTTTTTCCTCTTTCTATGAATTTGTGTCGTGTGATGACAGCGATGAAATTCCTTTAGTATTATTACTTTGCTATGAAAATTGTTCATTAACAGAGCGCTAATCTTCAGAGTTTAATTAGTTGGTAATGTTAGCAACCAACTCTCTTCAAGGAAAGAAAATAAACTGATAAATTAATTTTGATATAATTATCCACGAACTCTCGATTACCATTGATGCAATTGATTCTCTAAGCCAGAAAAAGTATTCGGCCATTTTTGTACTCTTAGCTGTAAGCTAATTACATACATAAACTCTTACTGTACTTGCATAAGCTCCAAATACATCTATTTCCTCCGATGGATGACAGATAAATTCATCTGTGCCATACACCAAAGTCTTATGCTCAACTCATTGCCATAGTTGGACATTTTTCATTTCGGTTGTAATAATAAAATGGCTAAGCTTCCGATATTTGGGCAAATTCTGCAGTTGATAAACGAGAAATAGTCTCAATTAAGAATCAAAAACACAAATTCTTTCACAACACTGTTATTTAATTCATATTTTGTTTTTTTTTGCATCTCTCATCGTCATCAACAATCCTTTACTTTGAAAATCAAAACATTTGTCGGGAATGTTTCATTATAGTCATGTTACTGCTTCATATTCATTACTATCCAAATGATCGCTTCGAATATTTGGCATTTTTATAAGTAAAAACTGTGTATAATTATATATAATAATTTTTTATGTTTCCTTTTTATGTAGCTTTAAATATTAAAAGAAAAGGAATGAGTTTTTCACTCCAAAGACGTACATAAGTGTACATGAGTTGTGATTGAAGAATGGAAATGTAAGTGTATGATTAATCCGATTCCGATCTTAGTACGAAAGAGTAGTGCAAGAGATTGTTTTATATTAAACTTTTGAGAGACGTGAAGTATTGGAATATCGGAAGGATGATTAAAGTGTTTAATGATAAATTGGTCTGTTTGTAGAGGAGAAGTGGTAAGGAAGGCGATAAGGTAGGAAGTATATGTAAGAAAACTCTTTCAAATCAGGGAGAGATGGAAAATTATGTAAGAATAGGTTTAAGGAATCAAAAGTGTCTACGGTAAAGGCTTAATGGAAGTGTTTTAGAAATGGAAAAAAGGTGTAAACCTGAATGGTGAAATAAAATGTGGAACTTACGATGGAGGCCAAGTACCTGCCTTCGCTTCATAATTTCGATTATCATGACGTAGAAATGCGGAAGAATTCATAAAAAGTGACAGATAGCAATGTACTCGTAACTACTGATTACTCAACTATAGGAAATAACAATTAGCATTTAGACGAAGGGGAATGAGGATCTGGATGAGAATAGGAAGTTTTTCTGGAAAGAAGCGAAAAAGGTGAAAAACCAAGAAAAGAATAGCTATGAAAGCATCAAGTATAAGTATTGGAAGCTACTTAGATATGAGTGATAATGAGGTTAAAAATGTATGGTATAATAAGGGTTTAGTCGTCTATATTATAGATGCAATATACATCAAATGTAGATAGTTTTCGATGGTGAAAACTCACTGCTGTTTTAAGGTACAAACAAGAAATTGTTATGGCTGTAAGGTATATAAAAACAGTGAGGTAGCCGGAGAGGATAATAAACATAGAAGCTTAGATTATAATAAATTGTATGGTTCTATAGGGTGTGATGTAGAGCTTTGGCAAATGAAAAATTATCTAAGTAATAGAAAAATGTAGTGTTCGTACACTTTATAATAGGAAAAGAGATGGCTGTGAATGCAGCACTTATAAGGACCAAAGTCAATCGAGTACCTTGGACATGACTTGTAGAGAAATCTGATTAAAAATGTAATACTGATAACTGATGGTATTATATGGAAGCAAATGATAATAGTTCTATGGTGTAGGCTGTATTTGCATTTGCAGGAAGCGTTTGGTTGATTCGATAAAGAGGTGATATTTCAAATTGTAAGAGTAAAATGGGTTAGTGATGAATGGTTCGATGAAATAAAGAGTGTGTAGGTTGAAGTAGGGAGGGTGTTCATGTAAAAGATGTCCGGAGAGAATGGTGTGATATATATAGAAGCTGTGTGAGGAAATGGTATTTGATAATATCACTTCTTTTAACCTTGTTATGGAATATGGAGGAATGAAGGAACTCCTGGGTAAGTACCAGCTTGTATGCCAAGGAAGTTCTTGAGAGTGATGGAACATGCGAATCATGTGTCTGCTTATATTCTTGCATTCAAATGACTTGGTGTGTGAGGTTGAGCGCCAAAATGATTCAAAACAAAAATTGATAGGTTTCACACGTTATGTATGAAGAAGCTTAAATAAGTCAATGCCAAGAGCCAGGTGATAGGATTCAGTCGTGAAGATGCGGTGGGATGTGATATAAAAGGTGGTCATGTGCGGCTATAACAAGTGCAGTGTCTAGGTATGCAAGATGTATTGTAAGTATTATCAGTACAGATGTGCTATGCTGCGAGAACCAGGTTAAAAAAGGTAGGAATAATACGTGGTAATCAGAGTACTGGAAAAATCGAAAGGTTTGCATGCTGAAGTTGCCAATAGCTTCATAAGAATGTGCTGATACAAATCCAGGTGACGGGAAGTGAGACTATGGTCTTTAAGGGTAAGGAACTATCAAAATTAAGAGCAGTAAAAAAAGGAGAACTTTAAAAAGATGGTCTAAGTGAGAAAAATAGTCAGTGGAGGAATGAGTGGGTAATAGTTATATAGAGAATGTAAAAAGGTGTGAATGAGATTGTGACCAAGAATATTCTAGGTGAGGCAGGCATGAAAAACGATTCTACTCGGGAAGAGGGTACCTTTGGAGTAGCAATCGAGCGGGCACATGGCTGCTTAATTGTTTTGCGTCCCTAAACTGCCACTTTTCAAGACTTTGTCTAGCCTTGACTTGAACTGGTTATAGATTCACTGTTGACAACTTCCACTGGAAGTGCGTTCCAACTACCGCAAATACTATACGTGGAAAATTTTTCAGACAGATCGCGGTTGTAACTCTTCAGTTCAAGTTTAAAGCCGTGATTGCACGTTCTGTTCTCACTGAGTGGGAAAATATCCCGGTAGTCAACAATGTCGAACCCTCGAAGTATTTTGAAAACTTCGATGAGCTGACCACGCAGTCTACGGGTTTCCAGCGAGAACAGATCTAATTTCCTTAGTCTATCCTCATAACTTTTATGTAGGATAGAGGGAATCAGCTTGGTTGCCCTGGCTTGTACGCATTCCAACCTTGCGATATCCTTTCTAAACGAAGTACTGCAAAATTGTAGGGCATACTCCAGGTGCGGACGAACGAGGGAGTTGTACAGACAAAGTACTATCTCCTTGTTGCGGTATCCAAACTGGCGATTCATGTAGCCTAACATCCTTTGAGCTTTCTTCTCTGCCTCGATGCACTGTTTCGAGAACTTGAGGTCGCTAGTGATAGTTACACCCAAGTCCTTCTTAGTGTCACTCGATTCAATAGCAGTGCCCTTAAGGATGTACTAAGATTTTGGGTTTCGGTGGCCGATATGCATTTCTTTGCATTTCCCCACGTTTAAAGGCATTTGCCACGTGTCCGACCACTCCCCAATCCTTTGAAGGTTCTCTTGGAGGAGGGCATTGTTCCCCGCCTTTGCCACATTGATAACAAGCTTGGTGTCGTCGGCGAATTTAGAGATTTTGGCAACCATTTCACCGTTCATGTCGTTGACATAGATAATAAACAGTAGTGTTCCTTAGACGGAACCTTGAGAGATACCGCTAGATACGGGCGCCCATTTAGAGGCCAGTCCATTCACCACTACTCGTTGCCGTCTGTCACTTAGCCAGCTCTCTATCCAACCTGCTACGTTGCCATCTATGACCTGCGCAGCAACTTTCCTGAGAAGGCGGCGGTGTGGTACTTTGTCAAAGGCCTTTTGAAAGTCCAGGTACACAACATCCACCGCCTTGTCCCAATCATGCTCACTGAAAACGAAGTGGAAGAATTCCACAAGGTTCGTCAGGCATGACCGTTGCCACCGGAAGCCGTGCTGGGAACTCTTCAGTAGCAGGTTTGACTCTAAATAAAACGTTATCTTGTCCACTATCATGCTTTCCATGAGCTTACCGACTATCGAAGTCAAACTGATGGGTCGGTAGTTTGACGCATGGCTGGGGTCTCCTTTCTTGAAAATCGGAGTCACCCCCGCCTCACGCCAGTCTCTAGGAACGCATCTGGTCCGGATTGACATGTTAAAGATAGTGCACAGATGTCGTGATACTTCATCGCACACTTCCTTCAACACCTTGGATAGAAACCCATCCGGTCCAGGGGACTTATTCGTCTTTAGGTCAGCTATTTTTTTCTTTATTTCTCCATTGCCTCCAACTTTCTCCCTGGTAGGAATCCGTGGGCTGGGGGATGGGACCACACTCTTTAGTAAACACTGAGGAGAAGTAGTCATTGAGAAGGTTAGCATTTTCTGCATCTGAGTGATTTAATGCACCCTCCTCGTCCACCAAGGGCCCAATCCTACGATGGATTGGTTTACGGCTATTTACATAGCCGAAGAACTCCTTGGAATTCTCCTTGCAGAGTATCGCCACTCGAAGTTCCTCAGTACGCTTAGCCGCCCTTATGCTGCACTTCACTCTTCTGGCTAACTTCCGGTCCTTGTCAAAGGCACCCGAGATCTTCAATCGCCGGTACACATTTCTCTTCTCCCTAAGCAGTTGGCCGATTTCTCGATTAAACCACTTTGGTTGAACAGAAGACCGACGGAGGCATTTCAGAGGGATGCAACTTGATTGAAGACTCATGAACTTATTTTTAAAATTTTTCCACGAATCCTCAACCTCTTCGCATACCGCTAGCGTTACATCAGTCAGCCCAGCACGAAGGCTTGCAAAGTCTGCTTTTCTCAAGTCAAGTTTCCTTGATTGAATCGCAACAGACCTTACCGCTGGGATCTTGACGGTAAATCTAACTAGCTGGTGATCACTGCCACCGAGCTTTTCGCCTACAGAGAGATCCTCAACGATATCATCCTCAGAGGTGAAGACCAAGTTGAGGATATTGTCTCCTCTCGTCAGTTTTCTGACCCATTGAGTCAGGAACTCGTTGTTGGTGAACTCCAGGAGTAGCGCGCTCTCGCCACAGGCTGCTCTGGTTTCCCAGTCAACTTGGCTGTTGAAGTCGCCCATAACGATGCACACTCTGCCTTGAAAAAGCTCACCAAGCAGCTGGTACAGTTCCATGTCCTTCGCAACGGGTTGGGAAGGGGGTCTGTAAAGCAGCAGGGTCCTGTATCTGACAGGACCTATCTCTAGGTCAACGCCTAAGAGCTCGTGGTTGGATATAATGTTGGGGTTCGTAGATTCGATTGTATCCTTGACATACAACATTACACCGCCACCCTCTCTGTCTGGACTATCTAGGTGGAAGAGTTGGTAGCCAGGAACCGTGAATTCGCCTTCAAAGTCTCGTTTTGAGGTTTTTATCCACGATTCTGTTATGGCTACCATTTCGGGTTCTTCCGTCGCTAAGAGGCCATGGAGCTCAGGAAACTTGTTCCCTATTGACCTCGCATTGAACAGAAGAACTTTCAGGGAGTTCCCTAATGTGGGACCCCTATACTCTTTCGTTCCCGGTTTCTTGGTTGTCGTGGCGGTACCATTTTTGACAATCTCTAAGAAGGTTGTTTGGGGAGTGACTCGGGCATACTGGCGTACGTCCGCCTTCCCAATGGGCCAGAAACACTTTTGGGTGCGCTCCACGACATCCTGGATGAGGTTAGCTAGGAAAGCCTTGCCCTTAAAGGAGAGGTGCACCCCATCCCTTTGGTCGAGGTCTTTTCTAACATAGAATACAGCGTACGGGTCGACAAAAAGACCCCCCTCCGCCGTACAGAGGTCTGCAAGGCGCCGGTTTAGCGAGATGATCCTCAAATGGGCAGTCCGGCTTGGACCCCACCTCGGGAGCATCCCGACTACGACGCGTCTGCTGGTTTTCAATCAACAGTCGTCGACAGCGCCCATAACTGTCTTCATAATCTCGCCTGTAGTGCCTACCCTACATCCTCTGCGGTAGAGGTCGTTGCCACTAACCATAAGGGTAACGACTGAAGTCTCAGAAATCTGAGACTTCTCGGCCTCAGCTCTTACCTGCTTATTCTGACAGCCTGGGAGGCAGTTCACCTTAACGCTTGTGCGAAGGGGGGCTGCTAGCAGGGGCTGCAGGCCCCGTGCCTGGAAATCACTCACAAGGCTGACCCTGGCACATTTGCTTGCTGAGCTCGGAGTCTTTGTTTTCTGAGGCAAGCTCTCCGATTCCTCTCTCTTCCCCGTTACGGTCTTTTCAGTCTTTTTATTTTTCTTATTCTTCTTCTTCTTCTTTTTCTTCTTCATCTTCTTATCTATCATCTTTTCACAATGGTCTGCCTTTTCAATAACTTCTTCTACTTTTTCTTCTTCTATCTCTTTCTCTTCCTCTTTCTTCTTACCCTTTTTCATCATTTTTTTCTTTTTTCTTTTTCCTTTTGGCATTTCTGCCACATTCGGGCCTGGCCTCTCAGCTGAGGTGGTGTTTGCCATAGGACTTGAGAGCTTGTTTCACTTCTCTTCGAGCCTGTGGATCTGGTGAGTGTGCTCCTCCTCGAGCCTCTCGATTTTCTTTTCAATGTCTGCAGTCCTCTCCCTGTAGTGGGCCACTACTTCCTCCACTTTATTCTTTAAGATGCAAGTGGTGCATACACTGCCTGGGTGGCATTTCGAATATCAGCCCTCCAGGAAGTCAACGCACTACTTGTCCTTCTTACATGTGGCACACGTAAATATTAGCGCTGCTGGACCTTTCTTGCCTGCCATTTTAAACACTCTATATTTCTTCAGCTTATGACCAATCAATATATAAAAAGGAAGGTTTGGTGAGTTCTCCTCGTGTGAGTCGCTCTAGCCTATTGATCGGAGTCGTTTCGGAGTCTTCCAGAAGGCACGCTTCATGTGCTGCTGTTCGTCCGACCGAGTCGTCAAGCCTCGGCGTGCCGTGGCTGCCAACCAAGCAGCACAGACGGTCCCTGAAGGGGCCATCGATTTGTCACCGGGTGAACAACAACGAAGCATGCCCCTTACTAAACTCCTACAAGTTACCTTCACAACGGCCAGGATCTCGGAGTATCGTTAAATGGATATTTCGCCACACCAAGAAACTCCACCCAAAGCTTTTTGTTGGCCTGGCAACCAACATGGGAACAAAGGGCTGTCACCTCGGACCAATGCTACCAGAAGCACCCGTCAACGGGCACTGGGAACGGTCAATAATTACGCGCCAGGGAAGGGGGGGAACGGGGCACTACCCTCATCCCATTCATCGTACCCCAACGCCTAGGACACCTCTAGTCCTTGTCTCTCGCAACCAGTGAGCGTCGATTGGCGTTGTTTATAGAGGTTCCAAAGCCTCTCTTCTGACGCGGTATGTAGCGGCCAGGTCCTTATATGTAGATAGATGAAAAAAGGGTAAGAGTGACATGATAGCAATAGGGTTTTTTTTTTGTATAAGTAGAAGTAATAGGATTAAAGTAAAAAAAAGGGGAGGATAGAGTAGGATAAAGAAAGACACACTTAGTCTGGAACCAAATTTCAGACCAAATCGACAAGAAAAACCCTGCCAGGGCTACCAGAAGATAGGTACCCCCGCTGACATAGCTCGAAAAGTCAAGGGTACGCACAAGCTCTCTTCCCGCGACAAGGGAGCATCAGAGAGAGAGAGGGAGAGGAAGAAGGAGAGAGAGAGTTGAATTCATTTTTTTTATAAATTAGTTTTTATGTATCTCTTACTATAATACGAAGAAGAGCCACTGCTTGTATATATTTTACCCATTAATATTATATATATATGAATTCAACAAACCACAAAAAAGGTAAAACGGGAAATAATATTGCCGAAGGAAACTTTTCCCCTTTTCTGTTTCTTGTTGTTTGTTAGATTCATTTTCATCATTCTTTCGCGCTCATGAAAGATATATATTAGCACCGGGCTCCTCTTACGTGTGTGATAGAAAATGTCCGTCAAACGCAGTCAAAGTTCTACTTTTCCAACAAGTGTCATTAAAAAGTCTTTTTCATTGTGAGCAGATGTGTCGGGATGAAGGTGAAAAGAATCGAGATCTCTGCTCGCCGGCGTGCGGCCCATAAGTCCAATATCGGCAAGCGCCTCAACCTCAGCCAGAAGACCGTCCACAGAGTTGTGGAAAGGCTCAAGAACTGGAAAACCCTCATAGATCGACCTCGTTTAGTTAGACCTCAAGTAGTCAACCGTTTGAGCAAAGGCCAGATGAGTGTTCTGCTTATCAAGGAATCAGTGTTAAGTTGCCAATTGGAACAAATCCCAAACTTCACTTCTTTCAATAGGCAATTCAACAATAATCCCATGATTAGCAGATGACTCACCTTGCCTTACGTAAAAGAAATTGTCCATACCATCTCCCTGATTGAATTCTGATTTGTAAGTTTGTGTGTCCTTTGGTTAAGCATCGTTCTGCATTCATTAATTTGCCAGGGATTGAAAATGACGGATGTCTCCGTCGAATTAGGTTTCGTAATAAATCGGTCCAAAATACTGTGGTTATTCTCCTGAATATATATATATATATATATATATATATATATATATGAAATGAATAACTCACAAAGTAACACGTGAGGTTCAAAATGAATGCAATGCCCCTCAGGAAAAATTGAAAAGTGCTTCCAAATACTTTCGAACTTTATTCAGTTCATTCTCAGGGATACTACAAGAGAAAATAATATAATAATGGTATAATATAGGGTAATATAATAAGATGGCTCAATTAAAAGAAACCTTGTTGAATGTTCATGTATAAGCTAATAAATAACTTTAACATTTCCACTGGCCTTTTTAAAATTGATGTTGTTAGGAAAAACTCATTCCTAAAGAAATTAACTTTGAGTTATGTTTTTTTCTTTTTTTTGCAATTTTCATTTTTATTGGAACCCGATATATCAATTTAATTATTGCATTGATTTTGTATTAACATTATTTTATTTCTCTTCCTCTCTCCTTGTCCCGCTCCCCTTCGTTTAAATTTACTTCTCGTGTCTCTCTTAATCTCCCTCTTTAGACTATCGCTTTATCCGTTAATCGTATTAACCCTTTTGGCTCTGTTCTTGGCTGTTGGTTTGATCTTGCTACCTGTTATAGCTAAATCTTTAGGTGAATTTACCCATCTTTCTCTTCCTTCTTCATTGGTGATTTCTTGTCTTAGAAGCGGTCCTTTATCTTTTACTAGCTTATAGACAAGGTGTCCCAGAAAAAGTTAACCGTAATTTGAATTAGTATAACTCAAAACCTATTGGAGATTTTTGAGTCCTGCAAAACAAAACAAATTTATCACCTATTTATCTGTCGATTCTGGTAATTTCATTGAATTTCCTTTTAAGATATTGATACACTAATGGGTTTAGTGGAGGCTATCAAAATTATGTTTGCTCAAGGAAGTAAAGTAATGAAAGTTCGAAGTTTAAAATCACCAAATATATTTAAATTCATTTATAACAAAAATACCTTTTCATATGGGTAATACAAATTCATTTTTTAGTTTTATAAGCACTGTTTACTTTCACATGTCCTCCATTTCTGTCCAAGCACAGTTGCGCCTTTGATCGCATTGATTAAACAACTCTTTTGATTAACTTGTGATTTTCCTTATGTCTATTGACTTCACATGTGATACTATCTCTTAACTGGTTGATGCTTTGCGGCTGAGGTAGAATACACTTTATTCTTTAGTTATCGCCATAAGGAATAATCGCACGGTGTTAAGTCAGGGAATCTTGGGGCCATTCAATTTCATGATTTAGCGCGACAATGCGGTTGTCAAACGTTTCTCTTAGATTTGTTCTTAGAGCAAGCTGTCTATGAGGTCGTGCGCCATCCTGAATCCACTAAAGTATATTGAATTGATTGCCGTAAATCTGGCCGAGTTCCGGGATGATCATTTCGTTGATCATGCTCAGGTAGGCAGCACCATTCAAGTTATTCTCGTAAAACAATGGGCCGACATGATAGCCATTCCCGTATATTCTTATCCACAGAGACACATTCTGCTGACAAATACGTGTGTCAAAGATGAATGCTGGGGGTGGTTCAGCGTCGCATATTGCCGAATGTTATGGATATTTACCTTTCCATTCATAAAAAAGGCTGCCTCGTAACCAATCACAATGTTTTCCAAGAAACGAGCCAGATCAGGACTGTAGGGGGGGATAGTTGAGCTCCTCGAATCCGCACTCGCGCAGGGCAGCTTGTGCAACTCTGGCTTTGTTGACTTTGACGACGTTAAGGTCGATCATGCGGCGTGAGATTTCTAGGGACCCAACAGGGAGAGACCTTGGTCATGGCCAAATTGTCGTGAATGATGTTCATAACCCTTTCATGTGATATTCCAAATTCTCGCTCAATTTCTTTGACCTTCACCCGTCGATTTCTGATGTTAATCTTCTCCACACGGGCCACATTGTCCTCGTTGGTCACGTCTGACGGGCATCCTGGATGGGGATCATCTTCAAGGGACTCACGACCATGGCGAAACTCCCTATTCCAGCGAGCAATGGTTGCATAGGAAATGGCGGTGTCGGTGTACACTGCAACCATGCGTTCATGGATCTCTTTTGCATTCTTGCCTTCCTTGGTCAAAAATTTGATCACTGCGCTGTGCTTAACCTTCTCTATTGTTGAAAAATTTGTGACTGACAATCTGCAATCAGCTACTGCTTCGAAATAGACGAGACAGGAGCGTGCGGCTGCAGGTCCTGACTTGTCATAACTTGTCCTAACACCCCCACAAACAGTCACCCCCCTTCCTCTGTTTTGCCCTACCGATTCGCAAAACTTATTGACCGCCCCTCGTATATCAGAACAATTGTTAAGTCCAATGACACATTCTAAATATGTTAATATAACCACTGAGGAGGAGCGTATTATTTATTATCTTGATACCAGTTTCGGCATGGAGTTTGTAATGCCAGCCTCAGTTGAACACTAAGAATACATGCAGTCCCATCAAACGTACAATACAGTCGCCGCAACGGAAGTCTGGACCTTTGCTCATAATATATGCATTGATATAGGTCCAATAATCGTGGCGGGGAAAATGCTGTAATTGATTAACGTTTTGTTGGTGTTTCTGGCCATGTCTGTTAGGTATATATGCGCAATGTCTTGGCTGTATTATTCATTACGGGTTCAGAAATGGTCGTGAGGAGACGCTCATTTTTAGCGATGTAACTTTCATTTTGGTGGTTTTTGGAAGATATTTCTCTGATCATATATTTTTTAATTAGCACTCTAACTATGGGTCCCAATCCTCTCACAAATAAGGAAAAGGTCTGTATTCTCACTTTGAGGGAAGAAAATGTTAAGATAAGTGAAATATGACTGCGAACAGGGTGGGCAAAATATACCGTAATGGTGCTCCTCTCTGCTGCCCGTGAGCTTCCCCTAAACACCATACCCAAACATAAAAAGCGCCAGGGACCAGAGCGAAAGACTACACTAGGGACAAATCGCTTGCTAAAGAAGGCTGTTATGAAGAACCCTAGGATCACTGCCAGACAACTCAAGGAAATGTATCCGAATCTCCTCCAAAATATCTCGGAATGGACCATACAGCATCGTCTTCTGATAGATTTGAAACTTCCCAGCCGTACTGCCACGCTCAAACTGCTGTTGAATAACCGCATGAGGAAAAAGAGGGTTCATTTTGCAAAGCAGCACAAGGGATGGACAGTGGAACAGTGGTCAGGGGTCATGTGGTTAGATGAAAGCACATTTCAGGTCATAAGGTCACACAGAGTAAAGGTGAGGAGGGCAGTTGGGTCAAACAGGTACAGCTACCAGTACACAGTGAAGACTGTAAAACACAGTCCCTAAGTTATGATTTGGGGTTGTTTCAGGTGCCAAGTTAAGAAAAGGTGGTTTATATTTCCGGCTAAAGAATATAACCATGAATGCTCAGAGCTACAAGGAAGTTTTGGAAGGTCATCCATTTAATCATATGGAACTTCATGGAACATCCATCTTTAGGCATGATTCAGCTCCTTTTCACAAGACTAATTTCATCAAGCAATTGCTACAGAGAAAGCGCATCAACGTGTTGGCCTGGCCTGGGAAAAGTCTCGTTTTCAACCCAATTCAAAGCGCATGGAAAGTCATCAAAGACAAGGTTAATAGGGCTAATGTGTCATCAGTGCAGGATCTTCAGCATGTCATCAAGAAAGTGTTGTGCACCAACATGGACTTGAATTACTTAAAAAATCTTGTTGCAAGTATGCCCAAAAGGATGCAGGATGTCATCAATGCCAGGAAGGAGATAATAAAATATTAAAAGAATCAACAAAAGTGTTTTTAATTATAATAAAGTAATCTAAATAATATAAAAATAACATAAAATAGCGAGGGTCCAGACTTCCATTGCGCTGAAGGTATATATATATAGTTTACAGAGATCCAATTGGAGTTCCTAATCAGGTGGTGTGAATTTTGAACTCTAATTGAATCTCTGTAAACTATATATGCGAGGGGCAGTCAATAAGTTTTGCAATTCAGGTATAAGGAAACGAGATATGAGGAAAAGTGTTTGATTATTTTTCAATATAACTACCCTCGACTTCAATGCACTTGCGCCACTAGTCCCTTAAGCTTCGAATTCCCGACAACCATAAATCTCCCGACTGCTCTTCAATCCACTCCTGGACGGCGAACTGGACATCTTCATCGTCCCCAAACCGACGTCCATGCAGTGCAGCCTTGAGTTGGCGGAATAAAAAGTAGTCTCTAGGGGCCGAATCTAGACTGTAGGGGGAATGGTTGAGCTCCTCGAATCCGCACTCGCGCTTGGCAGCCTGTTTAACTCTGGCCTTGTGGACTTTGACGACGTTGAATTCGATCATGGGGGTGATGTTTTTAGGGACTCAACGGGCAGAGACCTTGGTCATGGCCAAATTGTCGGGAATGATGTTGATAACACTTCCATGTGATATTCCAAGTTCTTGCTCGATTTCTTCGACCTTCACCCGTCGATTTTCAAGGATTATCCTCTCCACACGGGCCACATTGTCCTAGTTGGTCACGTCTGAAGGGCGTCGTGGACGGGAGTCATCTTCAAGGGACTCACGACCATGGCGAAACTCCCTATTCCAGCGAGCAATGATTGCATAGGAAGGGGCGGTGTCGGTGTACACTGAAACCATGCGTTCATGGATCTCTTTTGCATTCTTGCCTTCCTTGGTCAAAAATTTGATCACTGCGCGGTGCTCAACCTTCTCCATTGTTGCAAAATTTGTGACTGACGATCTGCGATCAGCTACTGCTTCTTAAATAGACGAGGCAGGAGTGTGCGGCTGCAGGTCCTGACTTGTCATAACTTGTCCTAACACCCCTACAAACAGCCATCCCCCTTCCTCTGTTTTACCCTACCGATTCGCAAAACTTATTGACCACCCCGCGTATATTGTACGCTTGGTGTGACTGCATGTATTCTTAGTGTTTGACTGAAACTGGTCTCGAACTAATAAATACTACGCTTCTCCACAGTGGTTTTATTAACATATATATATATATATATATATATATATATATATATATATATATATATATATATATATATATATATAAAGGAATGGGATGGAGAGAGTACATAGTCTCTGTGGTGTTAGTGCCCCGCCCTCTCCTTGCGGAACACTGGTTAAAATTGAAGAATTGAGAAGATGAAAGTGAATAATACAGGTGAATATAATTTATATACACATAGGTTTATGAGTACATAATTTCCCTGCTTATATGTCTCAGATTTAATTAAATGAGGTTACCGTTCTTCTTTGTAGTTCAGCTATCTTTCTACAGTGTACTTATTTAATTTTCAATGAGTTCATGATACGTGGTTCCTTCTTACATTATTATAAGTTAAACTACCACAGATGGATGAATGCAACCACTTATGGAAAATAACTAGTATTAAGGTCAGGAAAAATAAGGAAAACCATAACTCTTAATTATGTGTCTTCCTCAACCATTGCTTGATGTCTCTGATGAATGATATTTTGGATAATGGATTAATTAAATGAGTATCCTCGATTAGCTCGGCTATGCTGAATACTTATTTGAAAACAAGCTGGTTCACTCCAATACATTTATGTGTGTATGTGTGCTTTAGTTTAGGTCCTTTAAAATCCATTATTATTACTATTATCCATTCATTTTTTTTATTTTATTCTTTGTTTCCTTTTGTCGAGTTCCAAAGGACAACATGGCTGGAATTGTGACAGAATTTATCTTCTTTATTTAGCAAGTGTTACCCTCGAGTTCCCATCATAATTAAAAGCTGGTGAATCTCATACCTCATACAACATAAATATGCTGATGTAATACAGCAAATTGTTCGAATGTGTTGCCAATACAACTATTCCATCTCACCTGCATCTTAGCAAGAAGTTATACGTTCCTTTTAGTATAAATATCTCTTTAGGTTGAAAATTTAATGATATTGGATGGCCATAGATTAGGTTTAGGGGTCATTTTCGGGTCAAAACCTTTCTTTGCTTAGGTTTTCTCTCATTACTTTAGGAGAATCCACGATTGGAACTTAAATATACAGCACATGACCAGAATAAATGAAACTTGCTTAATTCAATTCAACGACCAATATTTTGAAGCATTAAAGTTGATGCATCACTACCACTCTTTTACAATTCACTATTTCATCTTTCGATTAATACTATTCCCGAAAGTGGCTAAAGAAGTCTTTTCCCGACGCTGTCCGACCCTTACAGTCAGGCAAATGATGAGAAGAGAGCGGCGCGATTATGTAGCAATACATTAATACTGTAAGCTTTTCCCATAGATCTTTTTGGCAATTCTATTTGAGTACCACTAATGGGGAACAATCTTCTACCTGCTTGAAAGAGATCCACATTCTATCACTATAGAGTCTTCTTGATCTACTTGCGAGCAACGGATCAGAAGTAGATTCCTTCATGATTAATTAATCAAAGTTTGAAAACGGCCCTTTATCTTAAAAGGGTATAGGATCAGAGAGCAGATAGATCATTCATTTTATTTATAAATTGAATACATCCATTCATCTAGAGCCATTACATATACTGTTCACCCTGTACACAAGTAACTTTATTTTGTAATTCACCCATTACAGTTACCATACCTCGGGATTCATGTATTTGAGGGTTATAATTAACTGCATGAGTGATGGCAAAATTTAAATATAAAAGTGGAAAACTGAATGAAAATTTCCATGTATCCATATCTTTAGCCAATCCTGCTCTCGTAGTGAGTTAGGTAGCGTCGTATCGTGAACGAGATCCCGCACCAGGATAATGAAATGAACATAAAGATCAGAATCGCAATGGCAATCCCGAAGGCATCAGCAAACCTTCTTCGTTTATAGGAGGCGATGTCGTAATGATTTTTTTTTTACACCAATCAGAGCTGTGGGAACCCATCGACGCCCCAGGCGGGGGTTTTCTGTATCAGGCATATATGGATATGAGAGCTCCCATAGGGGACACTATTACTCCATTAGAAAGCCTCCAGAACTGAGAAGGGGGAATGTGTAAGTTGTGCAGTATAGGGAGGGTACCAGTGTGTTGTTTGGCTATGTGCCGGATAATGCGAATGAAGCTAATTAGAATATCAGCGTATACACCCAATGGGCGGTCACCTCATCGAAAAGCGAAAAGTTTTGTTTTTGCACAAGCTGGTTTGAACCCATGCCTCGACGTCAGAAATCTAACGGCGTATCCACTAAGTCATCCTGACCTCCACCTATTGTTGTTGCTCTTATTATTGCGTTATTAACTTAAATAATTATGTATAAAAAATCGTAATTAGCTAACAATTGCATAACAAAATCTAACTTATTCGGATTCATTAATAAATGATTCGTTTTTAAATTGTTTTGGAAAAAATCAGCAAATTTGATTTCGTTGGTATTTGTTTGTAATCAGTAGAACTTTAAGCCGAAATCACGTACTAATTAACTGTATTTTGAGTAAGCTATAAAGTTGTTTTGTGAAATTCCCTTTTGGGAAACGTTAATTTGTTAGGCAAAAATTTGAGGCCAATTGAAGCCAAACATTAAATTGAATTATAGTATTACTTATCAGAATTGGTCAGCTGCATTTTAACACGTTTCCAGCGATGTGACCCACCGGTGAGTCGCCAAGGACTTTCATTTGTTGCGACGTGACCCACCGGTGGTTCCCTATATAAAATTAATTGATATTTATTTTTATCTTAATTTTTACTCTAAAAAACAAAATATGTATAGATTTATGATGCAGGACTAATTTAGAAAGCTTAATTTATAGAAAATACATTGAGCAAACACATTTATTATAAAATATAAAAAGTTACATTTTTTTAAAATGAACGTTTGAGTATTTGATATTTTAAAGAAAATTTTTACTTGAATATCATTAAGATAGTGACTCAAATTTAATACTTTAATTATTTTTATATTTATGCTTCAAATTAAAACATGTCAAGCAAAGATATGGTTTGCCATCACCTGACTCACAAAATGTAGAAACTTTTCCGGCCTTCGAATTTGCCTCACGAGAACCTTCATTTGCAGATATCCTTTCATAGCATCCTCTTCATCTTTTCCTTGGTGTTCTTCTTGGATCTTTAGCTTCTTAAAGGCAGTGTTCAGCATTTCGTGGTATGTTCAGATTACCTTACCTAGTTTGATCTTCTCGTGAGGAATGTGGCGGTAAAAGAAAGAATTATTGACTCCTTGAAATAACGAACCTAAATGCTCTTTGAAGCATTTGAAGCAATTGGCCAAATTTTATTATCAGCATATGAAGGTGATACTCTCAAACAGAGTTTTTCTGATCCAACAAAAGAAAATTTGCGAATTCCTTTACTCGCCAATTTCTATTCTGGAGCAGAGAGTAGTTCAGCCTCATCTAACTCAGTATCTTCATCACTGGCATCAATACCATCATCATTTTCATCCGTGGGTTCATCTTCGTCTGATCTACTACTTAAATCGTCTGAAATTTCGTAATCAAAAGCAGAACTTGAGGCAGAATTTTCACTTCCGATTGGGCAGGATGCGTCAACAGAATTATTCTTTTCTTCTTCTGAACATTGAGATTTTGTATAGAATTGTGGAGCATCCATGATGTGTTATGTGGAATAGGAAATAAAATTAGGAATAGGAAAAATATATATATAAATAGTTTTAGTATTTCAATAAAAAGAAATAAATGCCTAATAATTATAAACTTCTTATAATCTATAACCAAGCAGCTAGCAAATGAATCCATTTTATAGTGGTTTTATTCAAGATACTGAAAATATTATTTGAACATAAATATCAGCAGCTACGAGTATATAGTCAAATTATATAAAAATTCCAAAGTTTCAATAATTCCCGGAGTAAGCTTGGGAGGACCTTGGTATAGTCACATACTTTAGCATAGAGAATAGCATAGAGAATAGCCCAGCCTAGCTATCGTAGTATTGTCTAGCATAGCATAGCCTAGTATAGCATAAACTTGCGTAGTATAGCATAGCATATCACAGTCAAGCATAGCATAGTATAACCTACTTTTTTAGCCTAGTATAGCCAAGCCTAGCCTAACATAAGATCGCCTAGCCTAAAATAGAATAGCCTAGCTGTGCCAGGCCTAACTTAGCCTAGCTTAGTATAATCTAGCTAGCCTAGTATAACCTAGAATAATATAGCCTAGTCTAGACTAACCAGGTATGGCTTAGCATTGCATGCCAGAGCCTAGCCTAGCGTCGCCTAGAGTAGCCTAGCCTAGTATAGCTAAGCTAGAATAGACTACTCTAGCCTAGCTAATATATCCTTACACACGATAACCTAGCCTAGCCTAGCATAACCACACCTAACATAATATAGTCTAATATAGCCATACTATAGCCTAAAATAGTATAGCTTGCCATAGACTATGATAACCTTTCATAGCTTAGCCTATTATAGCCCTGGTTAGCTAGCCTATCGTAGCCTAACATAGTATTACCTAACATAGCAGAGCATAGTCCTTCCTAAGCTATTTTCCTTCAGCCTACCATAGCATATCATAGTATATCCTTATCCAGCATAGGATATCTTAGCATAGCTTAGCTTAACCTAGTATATTATAACCTAGGCTAGTATCAACTATCCTAGACAAGTATAGCCTATACTATCCTATTATACCATAGTCAAGCCTAGATTGGTATTGTCTAGCCTAGCATAGCATTTTATAACCTAAATTAGCATAATATATCTAACTCTTGTACATTATATCTTAGCTTAACTTAGGATAGTATAGCATAGCCTATAATAGCCTATTCTAGGCTTGCCTAGCAGACTATAGCATATTATAGTCTAGTCTACTCTAGCAGAGTATCGGTCGAATAGTTATGATGTTATTGCCAAAACAAAATAATTCCCAGGCTAACCTTGGAAAGACTTTGGCAATTATATCATTCGAAGGAGAATGTAAAACATCATAAGGGTTTCAAATTTCTCTAGAATCGGCCGAATAGTTATAATATTATTGCCAAAACAAATAATTGCCGGGCTAAACTCGGGAAGACTTTGGCTATTATATCATTTGGAAGAGAATGTAAAACAACATAAGGTTTTTAAATTTCGTTAGAATCGGTCAAATAGTTATGATGTTCTTACAAAAAAAAAGCAAAACAGGGACCGACCGACATAGTGACTAGACTCGCACGCAACTAAAAATACACATGTATATACTGTGACCACGGGTGGGTCTCATCGCAGTTTTGAATGAAATATATTCTTGTACTGAGATGGGACCCACCAGTGACTCTCACTTTTTCTCACCTTTTACGATTCTTAGAGTTTAGGAGATAAAAAAAACACAGACACTCATGACAATAGCCTCGGCGGCACTGACGTAATTAAAGGATGGAGAGTATCGCAGCAGTTGAAAATTTCCCAGATTCATAGCCGCAGGAAACGTGTTAAACTCGGACAGTTCGAAGGCTAAAACTAACTCTATTTGTCTAAATTCTTCTCATTTTTCTGTTTTTTACCTTTAGTTAGTAGCATTTGTCATTTATCTCAGTTCTAACTCATTTCCCTCACAATGATTCGTTTTTTATCTAGTCAGATGTTTAGATCTACAATTTCTGCCTAATTCTTTCCACCAGTCTCAATCCCTTCCATTTTATTAGTGGTGCAGCCAACAACCGCATCCAATCCTAAAATAGCAACTCCTTGTAACCTCACATCATCCGTGGCCTATTCATTCTCGCACCCGAGAGATAGGTAGTATTGGGATTATCCCAATTATATTGTTCGCCTGCCATACATCGCTCCCCAGCCAGTGGCATCTTATATATCAACCTCCAAGAAAGCTCTTCATCCATGTGAGCTGCAAGGCTCTGAGTTGAGGCAACACGAATTCGAACTATGGATCCTGTTAATAAAAAGAAAATTTGACCATGTTTACTTAACCAACTGCTCCATTGCCATATATACGTCCTGTATTGCTTGATAGAAGTAAAATCCTTACTTGGGTTCGCTTTCAACGCGTTATATCATTGTTCTTACCTATTTTAGACATTAAAATATGACACGTTTATTTCACATTTTATATGAAACAATTAAGTTTGTCTCCACTTTATTTAAAACATCCAAGGAGTTTTGAATAAGAGGAATTCTAAACAAAAAACTAAAAAATTAATGCGTAATAATCGCTTTTATAACGCTAAGTACGCTCACTTTATTTAAAAATATATATTTTCATTATTTTTATTTTTAACAGACAAACCAATAATTTTGCCACAGAATATATTACAAAATATCAATAACCTCTTTTATTTCCGCCTAAAATATAAAAAGTGTTAGCTTTGCTTTTTCGTTACGTGTGTACTTCCAGACACTGCCTGTCTTTCCTGCAAGGTGGACGTATCACGTAAATATCGTGCGAATCCGGCTTCTTTCCTACCTAAGCCATTCGTCCGTTATTATGCAAATATCGATATTTTTTCAGTGAATCTATTCGATACGTGCTCTTCTTATTCAGAGCAGTGGCCGAATTTATTTAAATTTATCCATTTCAAACTTTTGAAGGCTTATTCGTATTCATCGGGTAGCTCGAGCTACACCTGAAATTTGTAGGAAAGGAACACAATTGTGTGAACCAGGAGAGGTCATATTTAGGCGGTTGGGGAGTGTTCGGCCCGCGGAATAAGGAAACGTGATGGGTAGAAAACAGAAAGAAGACTACTCAAAGTAAAATTTATCTTTCAACATCACAATTTTTTAAAATGCCTTCGGCTAGTATATGGGTCAACCTTAAACACGAGCAGCGCATCAGTATCACCATTTGTTGTGACTGACCTGATGCAATTCCTGCATGGTAACCATTAATCGATAGATTTTCAATAAAGTATTTGGTTATGAAAATAGAAATTTATTGAAGAAAAAATAGTTAAATAATTAAAAGATCGAGTTTGAGCTAATGTGGACGAAGGAAATTAAAATTAAATAAACGCTCTTGATGATGACCAATTGCCATGGTCGTATTCGCGATGGCGCGTGTGGTTTGACGAACGAGCGTTGCGAAATGGATTCGAATCGGGAGCAGTAATTCAACGATTGTGAGTGTAGTGAAGTAAACGCAAGCGTGGAAGTTAGAGAGAGTTTGCAAGGTGTAAACGCTTTTTTATGAAAGAACATTCTTTTAGCTCATATAAATAAAACGTACTTTTAATATATTGCTCGAAACCACCTATGTTTAATGTGCATCGCTCAAACTGACTTCGATCTACCAGTACAGAAGTTGTTGCCTTTCAACGGGGAAAGTAATGGTTCTTCATTGGAACGATAAAAAAGATGTCTCGATTCTTTCAAAGATTCACAATCCAGCAATGAAAGCAGTCAACACAAGGCAAGGTGAAAAATGAAAGCTTCAGGTAGCGAATTACTATGTACAATTACACATTGGGAGGAGTTGACAAAGTATACCAGACGTTAGTAGACTACCCAATCCCAAGAAAAAGCGTGCGTATCAGAATTCTTCCTCCACGAATAATTACCTGTTTTCAATACTATCAAATTATTCTAAGATCCTTTCGATATGTAATATCATATTAAATAATAAATATGATGCAACATATCGCACACTGATACCAGGACTTCATACATTTAAATAGTACGCCATTTTATAAATTTAAAAAGTCTATAGGAAGCTTGTAATTTATTCTTATTTCCAGATGAATTGGACAAATGCAGGCAAACCTACATCAACATATTCATAGACATACCTAAGGAATAAGAAAAATTCTAGGTGTTCGAGAATTTTTGGCCTCGACTATGCACTCCAGGGTCACATTAATGGCCGTCCCGATACCATCTATAACCCTTCAATACAATTTTTTAACTTGAAGTGTCCCATATACTGAGAGCTCAACTCAGGCCTCAGTTACCAGTGTAATTCCTACCTACCTATTCCGACGCAACAACTTGGTAAGCTCAGTTCTACGGATACTTTTCCCTACAAAGATTTTATAAAACAAGGGAGTCACCTGGTGCACCTTGTCTTACTGTAGATAAGCTGAATATCGCAAATGGCGTAAATCTTAAAATATTTTGTCTTGTTTAAAGTAATGATTTTCACTTTCTTTCTTTGTTTTTTTTTATCTTCGTAAAACCTGATATACTCATGGTTCTTCTCTCTCGATGACAGTTTATTGTTCTTTATTTCCCGTAATGCATCTCAAGTGCCTAAATTGAATATTTCGTCTAATTCCAACACAAAGGAAACGTCCGTAATGATCTGGGAGAAATGAGGTGGTTCGCGCTGCTGACCACGCCCAGAATCATCAAAGATGCAAAATATTTGTTCTGCACGAGCGGAGTCACTTCGTCCTTATTATCACCCTCGTTGAACTGCCGTTTCACTTTTAAAACGATTTTCGTCGGTTAGTTAAACAAATTCTCAAACTCTTCGCGCTTCTCCCGGCGCGGAGGGTCGCGAGTATGGCGTACCTATTTTCGATTTCAGCTGGCATTCTCGCAAGCAACAGCGCATACAATTGCTTACATAAAACCTAAACTTTTACCGAGCGTGTTCCAGGTCAAGTAACCTACATTTGTGCGGTTATTAGCCCCTAGATTCACTTTCAAATTTGTATCGTTATACCTGAAGCGCACTATATATAAAAGACTAGCAAAGATATTTTAAGTCAATAGCAGCAAGACGAATATGAACCAATTGTTTGAAAGTATATACAGAAGCGTCCAAAACAGAAACAAAATACCCAAATTTAGTTTTTTGTAAATACTAGTTTAATTTCAAATAAAATGGCACAGAATATATATTTGTTTAATTTTACTTTGATAATTGCAAAGTTTTATTTCATAGAACAGCGTGAAAAAAGTTGTGACGAAAGTACTGTATATTTGAAATAAAATCTAAGTATAAATGCAGCTATAATCACAAAATATCTATAAAATATTCATAATAGGTATGCAGGGTCTTATTCTGAATGATTTGAGCACATCTTTGGCCGCAGGGCTTTACCAATTTGTCGCTAGGTCTGGCGTGATTTTATTTCATTCTTTATCCACTCATTATTACTTCTAATGGACAACCAGCTTTTTGAATAAATTGTCATCCTGAATAGCCATCTGCTAAATGAGCAATACTATCAGTAGCAGTCTACAATTTACATGAGTCATAGATTACTGTCCCAAAAGGATCATAACATCTGTATTTCTATCACAACATTTTCCATAATTTGGCTTAAGAAAACACAAAGTTTCCAAAATAATGCACGATAACCTATAGGTGCAAAATACCTATGAGTAAACAGAATGTAAGTTTGGATAAATAAAACGAGTTATCAGCAGATAAACAATTTACTAGAAAATTTGAAGTATCCAAAATGACCCAAACCACGGAGAAGTCAAATTTCTTTTTGGCATATTAGACGGGTCAAGATAAGTTTGACACTGAATAAATTGCTTCACAAGGTTTTACAATGGATTCTGGTACTATTGGGTATGCTTATTAACATACTAAAAATCTAGAAAAATCTAATTTCAGGAAAGGCATAATTTGAAGATGGTGTCCAAAATGGCCGGCAAGAGCTTAAAATGCCTATATTTCAATAACTATTCAACCTAGAGAGGTAGTTTTGGTGTCAAACTATATATTTTAGAAGTGACTGAATCAGTTTTATTACTGTAAGTTAATTACTTATTGCCAAACTCAAGATGGCGTCCCAAGGTGATACTATAAGTAAATTTTATGTATATTTTGTCATAATAGAAAACTTAAGTGTCACCCAATTCATGTCTGACACCACTTCAACAATCTCCCAGGGATTAACTAACTTCAAGAAAAAAGGTAAGGCAATTAGTATTTTAGTCTTGAAGCAGAACTCATTTTAATGTGGGTATGCGTTTTAGGCGAAAATCGCCTTGTGGGTTAGCAGGTTAAATAACATCAAAACAACAATCAATTTAATTTTTTTTAATTGAAAATGCGTACATACATCATTGTCACATATTTTGTAGTAAAGGATGATGAACAAGAAATTATACATTCACAGATTTTACAATCCATTATAGGCACTATGTATCATGATCCTCTGACTTCTTTGTAAGAAACTTGTTATGAGGATTATCACACTCATCAAGTTGACATAGTCGACAGACTATAGTGCATGGTAGTCCATATCGTCTACAAGAGCAGTTGAGTGTCTTATAGGTGGTGGAACAGTTGCAATGAATAACTTTTAAGAGTCTGTCTGGAGCAGCGTTCATGTTTGGTATAAAAAAGCACCAAAAATACCTTTGTCAAGTGAATCCGAACTGAAATATAGCCATTTTAAGCCCCTGGCCACCATTTTAGATGCAAGTTGAAAATTATTCCTTTCCCTAAATTAGATTTTCCTAGATTTTTTATATGTAATTAACCATGCCCAATAATACCAAAATCAATTGAAAACCCTTTTGAAGAAATTTGTTCAGGTTTAGGCGAGATTCTTAGAGAATTTTTTCGTTTTACATATGGTCTTTTTCTAAGTAATCTTCCCTTAGGGCGATATGTATAGTTCAATCTATTCCAATTTTGTAAGGATATTGAGTGTAACATGAATATTTTCGCATATTAATATTTATTAAAGATATATACAGTATATATAAAAAAGAGAAAAAATAATGAAAATATTTACATTAAAAGTGCTTTCAAGATCGTGCTTTTCTATTGTAATCGCTTATAGGACACACGCGAGAGTCGCTACACACATAAAGTAGAGAGAGAGAGAGAGAAAAGTTAAGTTAGCGCTGTTTATGAGGATGTCACACAGTAGTAAATGGAGAACAGTTATCTTAGTTAGAGTTGGTCGAGGCAATCTTAGGCAAACATTATAATCAAGGCCGAATCCAGAATAAACCGGTTAGTTATCACTATTAAACAAATAGAAACCAGATTAGGAAGCTGTCTCCAGGGCAACATGCCACCGCTCACCGACAATTTTTCCCAATAGTCGGAGTGCCGTCCTTATCAATATGTTCGGCATTAGCCAATCAAAAGTCGAGTTATGTTAATACCGAAAAAACAACACGCCGGTACATAAGAGGGACATGTGGCTTAGTTGGAGGAGGAACTTGTAAGGCGTGGCTTAAATTGAATATATAACTGTCTGAAGCCAGAACAAAATGGATTAGAATTAAAATTACTGTTTTATATAGCAATATATCGCGTTATAGATAGTTCAGTCCGATCTCTCGGATTCGCGTAAATCATCTGTGTATATAGTCGTGTACATAAATCTTAAAGGCTCTATTCGTATAGCTTCCTTTAGAACTTGCCCGCACTTGACCTCGAACTTAATTTATGTCATAACTTAGAACTTAAAACTTAATTATAGAACTTTTGTAAAGTGTAATAAGATCTAGTTTCAATAATAAATCTATTTCTACTATGGTGACTTCAATATTCTGACGTTCCTCAATCTTCGTGCTTCCAGGCCTTATTAATCGCGAAAACAGCCGTTGCGCATTCTCCTCGTTAATCGCAATTCCTTGGGATTACATAATTCCCGAAATACCAGTGTTCTACCCTGATGTGGTCTATTCCCATCCTACGGGCTATTTAACCCCGCCGCTAGAATAAGCCTGCTCCTCGGCTTAGGGCACTCCATAGCAGTAAACAAATAATTCTCGTGGGAAATAAGGAAGGGCAACTTAAACCAACCAAGACATCTGTATCAAGCGGAGTCCTTGCCAAAAGATTACGCAATAACTCGGTAATCTATCACCATTATTGGCAACCAGCGTCCCTTTTCAAAGCCTGTTGGATTGTCTTCACGATACCTTCAAGGTTTCCCCATAATTAGGGATGACCTTCAAGAGCCCCCTCATATAGTTACCCATCATTGCTGTATCCCATCTTCCTTGGTATCTTTTCTCCATTGTTGCAATGGTGGAATCTCTTCTCATGCTCCTGACTGACATAACCCAAGGGTTTTTAAGAGAATAACTAGATGTGAATGCAGGCTCTACAAGAGCCTGTGTGGCAACATTTGACTTCCCTGGTTCTAATTCATCTAATAATGATACTCAGCACTGCGCTCCTATAAGTAAAGAAAATATGAATATTTTGTGTATCTTCATTGAAAGCCATGCGAGAAGGCAAGTATCTTAATGTTCTTATAAAAATCCCACTTAAATTCACCATAATTGATTTTGTCATGAAGCTCTATAGCATTATCGTAGTTTTTTTTCTGTACGTAGTTTTTAAGAGGCAAAGATGAATATTGGTTTCTAGTGTGTAGTAATACTATTTAAATCTTTGCGTTGAGCTGTCTATGGACAGCCGCCATTCTGCAGGATCATCCAACAACAGTAACCAAACCATTAACATCTTTGCAGAAACACAGAGCCCCCCAATAACATCAAAATAAATTTTAAATTCATAGTCGTTCCCGGTACACAGGTATTCTTCCGTGTTCCCCTAGTAAATTCCGGTCCTTCAGTTTGGATGTGAAATCTTTAGCTCTTGACTTAGTGAAATCTAAGTTCCCAATCGAATCATCCAGTTTACTTTGCTTTCGAAAGTAGTGATGTGCACTCATCCGGGACACGAATGTTTCATCCATCTATTTGATGCCGCTATATTTTACCTTCCTTATGAAAAATTAATTTCATCTTTTGTCTTAAAAACGATATGACTATATTTAGCATCTTCAGCCTAAAAAAAATTAAAATTCCATTCTAAATAAAAGTAAAATTTATGTAGAATATTACGAGACGATTTCCTACAAACATTTTCTATCTGATTTGATACATGTAATTATCCTGATGAGGGAGAGGTGCTGCAGACGACAGTATGTCTGCATACTGAAGAGGATGTCTTTTTTTAACTTTTCTCGACTTTTTGACATCTATGATACAAAAATATCATTATGATAATGGTTCTTCCGCTCTCTCCATATCTGCCAATAGAAAAATGCATGATCCATCTTGCACTTTTCAACCATCCTTCTAGAGTAGATCGACACCTTCCAAATATTATATGAGGGGCCCATGGGGTTTTCTTGATCAAACATGTGCATTGATAATTATAGTCTGAACGCTATCCAGAATTTGGCACGATTTTATGTATCGGGAGAAGATTTCCATCTTCGTTTAACCTGATTCAAGATAACTAAAATTATATCATAGGAGACAATCTGAAAGAGAATTGTGGAATATATAAATCATCTTATTTGCGGCTTGAAAAATATAGAATCAACGTATTTCTGTAACTGTTGAGGATGCGGAAAAATAATAACATTTTGGAATCCGGGCACAAAACTGATAATAAACAATAGAGAAATCATAATAAACAATTTTTTGCAAAAATGTAACGTATTGCTATGCATTATAAATTCATTTATCTAGATATTTATTATATATACAATTATTAAATCATGATTTGCCATTCATATTTTCATTTAACCAATCATCTATCCATACACTTTTTCATTTATCCATCCTTCCGCCTAATTACAGATCAATTTATCTAAACATTTCTCGATTTATCCATTCTTTTATTCAGCTATTTATTCAGCTATTTTCCATTCATTTATCAATTTTGCTTATTCATTCATTTATCGATCCAATTATTCAATCAATTATCCATACTTTATTCCAAGCAATTACCTATCTTTTCATGTATCCATTTTCTAACCATTTATTCCTTTTTTATTTTCTCGTCCTTTTACTCATGAATTTATCCATTTCTGCATTAATTATTCATCCCTTTATTTATTAATATAGCTTTATTAATTCATTTATACATTTATCCTTTCATTATTTCCTTTATCCATCTAGTTACTCATCAATTTATTCATTGACCTATTTATCCATCCATTTAGCCATGTGTCTATGTGTTACTTTCATTATTTGTTATTTCTACAAAATTTATCCATCAATTTTTTTAAAGTATTTACTAAATTATACGTCCTTGTAACTGTTTATAATATTATTAATAATAGAGTGTTTAAATGGCGCCGTCTAAGACCTTGAACCTTTGCAGGTCAACCGCCCATCAACTAATAAAAGGCCTAACTGAAGAAGTGCATTTTGACAGCCAGGTTGAAAGCGTCAGGTGAGGGAAAAAAGTGTATGCCACCAGACACAACAGGATCACCCATGCACCACAGACGAGTGCGAGGAACCAAAATCAGGGGGTTACTTTTCGAGCAAGGGGCTCTTTGTTGTCTTGACACAGTCAGTGTAGAGAACAAGTAAGGGGAGTTGCGGTGTTTAGGATTTTAAATATGAGAAGGACTTCAAAAGTAATTCCCCAATTTAATAGGTAGCCAGTGCAGATCGCAAAGCAGGGATGTGGTAGGAGAGAACCGACTTCCTCGGAGGAGAACTCAAACCGGAAAGATTTGGACAAGCTGAAGGGGATGAAGTGTCTTGTTGGGGATTTTAGTGAGAAGACAGTAATAGTAATTAAAGCTATAGGTAAAATGTGGTCCTAGATACGAGTGGGATCAGAGAGAATGCAGAGGTATGATCTGCTGAAATGTGCAGTATGTGATTTGAAATCGGATTGGCTGATAAAGTAAACACCTAGGTTTCTAATGTTGTCAGAGAACACAGCACGGGAGTCAACTAGATTGAAAGAGGGTCTACATTTTTCCATTCACTGCCATCTGCTGAGGACCCCTTTAAAAGAATCTCAGTTTTTTCTTGGCTGAGTTTGAGGAAGTTATTTGAAAGCCATTTAATAATCCTGTCATTAGTCTAGTAATTTAAGGATAGATCTAAACGACGCAGAAAAAGGCTACGGTGCAGGAAGTAGTTACAAAATAGGAGCGGATTAAACACAGAGCACTGAGAAACAAAGTATGGCACTTAAGCAGACTGATAGTTCTCATAATGGTTATGAAATGGCAGATAGCAGCGAAACCAGTTTAGAGCAGTTCCAGAGACACCCAGTAAATCACGAAGGTGGTGGAGAAGAATGGAATGATTAACGGTGTCAAATGCTGCCATGAGGTCAAGAAGCACAGGAATTGACGAGCTTCCAGCGTCGACCTCGCGATTGTTTAAAGTCAAAAAATGGGGACACAGTGGAGCTATCCGGGGATATTGAAGTGAGATCCCAAGACATTAACTCAGGGTCAATGGATGAGAGTTTATGGTGCTGTGATCATGCGGCCAAATCATTTTGGAGGTTAGCCTGAGCAAATTTAATAGTAAAATGATCGGAGATATCATTTGAATGGTCCGTGACAGAGTTGCTGAATTGGGTATTAGAAGAAAACGAGATCACGAATTTTGCCGTGGGTGTGCGTGTAGGAAGTAACGAATTAGGATGAAGAAAAGAATTTGAAGACTTCAAGGACTCGTTGATGGGAAGTTGTGTTTTGTGGATATAGAAATACCACCCTAATGGTGAACAAGTTTGCGAAAGCAACATTAAGGAAATCTGATAGATGACCAAGTGGTCTCTATGTTTATGGCTTTAAGCGAGGTGTTTGGAGCAAGAGTAGCAGGAACTACTTCGAAAGAGTTGGGGTAGGTGTTGATCGTTATGAGTGAGGGGCAGAGAGAGTCACCAGCAAAAATACTGACCACACTTAATCTCATAGTACTTCTACAATGGTGTAGAAAAATATATCCGGTGGCTGAAGCTGACGCAAAAATCAAGTTTGTGGAAGTCCTTCCCACATCTCATTAATGCACAACACTTCGATCTTATCCGATATGATTTTGTCTCAGATAAAATCTGCCTCCTTTAAATTTAGTGAAAATCGATTTAAGGACGCTTTAGAGACCAGTGGGTCCGTTATCACTGTGGGAGTAGCAGGCAGAGAGGGATATGGGGAAGGGGGAGGGGGGAGCGAGAGTTACAAATGGAACGCAGCGAGCGGTTCAAGGAGTAGCCCCTATGAGTGTTGCAGAACATTTTAGCAAATTGTAGACCTTCAACTTTGTATGAGTGGACGGGGGGAAGTAGGTTGCAATTTGAGTGCACTGAGGGTCGGAAGGCAATCACTTCAGTTATCGAATACCGTATATGGGGTTCGGGCTGGGAAGCCGCCCTGGTAGAAACTGAAAGGTGGGCAAATGCAACCATTCAGTCGGTGTGTGCGTGTGATTGTTTAAAAGCAAAAACATTTATATTTCAATTAAAGTTAAATTTGCAGAAAAATTAATGTGATTGCGAGAAATGCAGTAAACGATAAAAGACGATATAAAACGATAAAAAAAAACATGCATAGACAAAGAAAAATGCATAAATAAAAGTAAATGAAATGTAAAAAAAATATATATTTATGCACGGATTAATGTGGGGCGAATCCTCGACAAGAGCAGACAAGTGTAAATTAAAATGGAAACGCTCAAAGAAGAGGCCCTTGTAATTAATGGAAACACAAAAGGGAATAAAGCACGAACGGAAATAATAATTATTCTTTCATCTCTTTCTCCATTGTTTGCAAAATTATAATTTCCAAAACACTGACGAGAAACTATTGACGGAACTTAGTAGCCGGTCAAAGCATTCTTTTTCCATTTAGCTGCCTAATCATTTATCCACCAATCAATTTATCCATTTATCTATCCAATCTTTTATCAATCTAATCCTTCACCCATCCATCCACTTAGGTATTCATCTTTGATTTATTTGTCTATTTATCTATGCAAATATTCAGCAGTGGATCCCTTTCTTTATTTATTTATATATTCATCTCTATACATTTATTAATCCATATATTTAGTCACTCATTTATCCATACATTTATCTATCCATTAAGCCGAACTTTACCATACATTTATTTGTACATTTTCCATACATGTTACTATCCATCTATTCAAATATCAATTTATCCATTCAATTATCCATTTACTCATTCAAGTGTTAATTTATGCAGCCAAGTATAACTTTATTAAATTATCCAACTATCCACTCATTTATCGTTATTTATTTCCCCCCTTCATTCATCTTTTTATCTTTTCACTTATTTAGTTAAAATCTATGATCCATTTATGGATAATTTATTCATTCATTAACAAATGAATACTGACATTAATTTTTCATTAACTTTGACATCCCTTTATTCTATTATTTACATTTATCTGTTTGTATACTAACCCCGCTCTGACAGGCGTCACCAAACTATTAGTGTGAAGGATTTATGATTGGGAAGAGGTACGAGACGATCGGAAAAGATTGGTGCTTTTTCTAGAGGTGCCCGAAAACGGTTTTGATGGCAGGATTTCCTCTTCAGTTGATAAAATTAAAAATAGAATTTCAGCTAAATGTTTAAATATTCCACTTTAATTTGAATAAAGTCTGCGTGATTGCAGTCTGAGAACAGTATGAAGATAAATGTAGATACTTAAGAAACTTTTAAAGTTCGAAGTATGACAATAAATGTGGTTCATTAAAAAGCTTTTGAGTTTGAAGTTTGACGATCATGTATGAGTTATTATAAAGCTTAACGATTCCAGTCAGAAAATAATCATCATCATCATCTTCATTATCTCTATAATTTAAGAACGGGATTTTTTGGAGTATTTGAATAATAATTTTATCTTAGTTTGGATATGACTTAAGTATGTATTTTAAATATTTATCATGGAAATTTCTAAGAATTTCTTTAGAGTTTGAAAAAACAAAATAGTTTAGTTCAGAAAAAATAAATATGATTATCCAATACTTTATAATGTTTTAAAAGAAAATAAATTACAATTGGTCAAGTTCAGAAAATTTAGTAAAATTTAAGTAAGGCTGCTTTTATATTTTATCTCTAACTATATTTTAGTAACGTGATATTTTGAAAGGGGGGAAATTTAGTTTAGAGTTGTTTTTTTTAAATTATTATAATTAGCCAAGTTCAGAAAATCTCTAAAAATTTAACCATGGCTGCTTTTTTTTAGATTTTAAATTTTAATCTTAGTAGAAAAGTGCGAGCTTCCCCCGTAGGGGGGAGTGGCGAAGCCATTGCCTGGTCTGCACTATATGAAATTTTGACGACAAATAAAGTTACTTAAGCAACGTTTGAGTTTGGAGTTTGACGATAAAAGAACTACGGTAATAATGTAGGAGGAGCCTTACCGTTTTTAAAACGAGTTTGATTTGATATACTGTTTACGCACAATTATTAAATAATTAGTAAGTTGGAACTTTTGAAGGAAAGTCATATGCTTAGAAAGAGAATTGCTTGAGTTAGATTGTGAGTTTAATATAATTCTTAGCTCTGCTCTCGTTGGACTTCTCTGGTCTTCTGATTTCAGAAAGTGTAGCTAATATTTTAAAATTACATTTTATCATTGAAGAACCAGGTAATTGTTTCGCCACTCTTCCCTCCGGGAGGAGCTTCCGCTTTGCTACTAAGCAGCCTTAGTTAATTTTTATAAATTTACTGAACTTCACCAATTATAATCATTTTAAAAAGGAACTCTAAACTAAATTTTCCCCCTTTCAAAATATCACGTTGCTAAAATATAATTATAGAAGAAGATATATAAAAATAAATTTTCTGAACTTCACCATTTATAATTCTTTGGGATTTAAAAAATTCACAAAATTTCGATACTTATATTTATTTCTGAACTTTGATAAAAAAAAAACATAATTCATAACCAAACTAAGATGAAATTATTATTCAAATACTCAAAAATATCCTCTTCTTAAATTATAGAGTTAGTGATGAAGTGATGATGATGATGACAATTCAGAATGAATTGTTGTTAACGAGGCCCCGAGAATACGGATTTGACCTCCATAAATCTGTTTGCGTGTTATTGGAATATGACGTATGTGAAAGTTGTGAATGCTGTGCTGGTAATTAATAAGGATTTAGAGAGGACTTAGCACGCATAGTTTTGGACCAGAATTATAAACTTTGGTTGAAATTAAATAGCGATGAAAAGAAACATTTAAAAAGGGATTAAAACAAGCAAGTGCTCGTTTTAAAACTGGATATATATTTATTTGTAGGCTGCTTAATTTCCTTATGTTTTTGTGAGGACTGGAAAGGCTACATAACCATGGACGCCAATTACTGGATGGCTCCCATTTTTAATTCACTGTTTTATAGAAGTTGTCCGAGTTTAAAGTAAATTTAAGTAACTATGAGGTGGGTGGAATCAAGAGATATTATAATTGCATTAGATGGTGATTGGGAACTTGAGAAATTTAGCTTAATTTCAAAAGCAGTCGTCTGCGTTTCTTCTCTAGAATAGACTTTTGACAGTACTGGATTCCGTATAAGAAGAGGTTTGTTCACTCAGAGAGGACGCGGAAAGGCGGTTGAAGGAGAAATTCTTGAATCAAGGGGAGTATGCAGAGGGAAATTCCCTTTCGGTTAGGATTAGAGGTTTTGCTGGGACAAATGCCTAGAGTTAAATTTAGGGGTAACTTAAATTTTAATTTAGGCAGAATTGAGAAGTTTTCCCTTCTAGATGAAGATAAGATTATTTACTAAATGATATTAAAGGAAAATGTTATTCATCTGGGTAGGATACAATTAGATTATGGAGTTTCGTGTCTCTGGAGAAAAGGAAGTATATTTGTGAATTTAAAAATTGGAATTTGTGCCTATTTCAGAGATGGGGAAAGTTGCCGCAAAGAATGGAAACAAAGGTTCGAGTTTCAAAGTTTTTAAAATAACCTCTATAAGACTGGTTGTTAGATAGGCTAGCTCAGTTTAGTAATGTAAAAGAGTGTGAATGACTTAAAAATAGACTGGGGTGGCTAGAAATATTGAAACATGTAGTCCAAAGAGAAACTATTGACGGAAATAAAAAGCAGTAATTCGCAATGTTTTCCATACGGTACATGGTGGACTTGCATCAATTTTGTAGCGAAAGTATGGAAGTTCATTTGCATAAGATCGTCTAGTATATGACCTGCTGTTATCTCCCACCTAAACTTCTGGTACATTTAAATTATCCCTTTGAATTCTTAGTAAAGGATAAAATGTCACTAACTTAAAACACCTCTGTCTTTATAGACTTTATTACTTTTATAGATTATAATTATTCTCCCTTTTTGGGGGCAATACTAATTATAAGATTAGGCAGCCAATCAGTAAAGAAGAGATTAAAGGTTAGGGTGTTACTATCGGTTATGTTTCAAAAGGGTAGATTGACAGACATGAATCCAATTTACTGGTAATGTTTTAGCTGATTATGTAGAGGGAGGTGGCATAAAGCATACATATATAAGGCCATATCGTCCCCAAAGTGCAGGTAAGATTAACGAATGAACGGGCATGAATAAATAAATGGTTGAATGCGGTTCAAGGAAACGGAATAGATCGGGTAGTTGGGCTTCAGGACGTCAGGCTTGTTTATAATAAGATTAGGCTCATTGAATTGCAGATGTCCACAGTGCTGTTCAACCAAACAATGGCGCATGAAGTAATTCCCAGAAATTGACGTCAAGGATATTTCATAAGGTGTCCTTACCAACTTGGTAAGGACAGTAACCGAGTAGTCCATAAGTTGACTTTTCTGTATGTGAGACCACTATAGGTAATAATGTGTAATTGGGATGGCCTCTCATATGTAGTCGTGAACCCAGGATACACAAGAAGAAAGATTAGTGAATTAATTGCAGATGCGCACGACAGCAGATGCTGGAGCGTTCAAGTCGACCAGCCAACGATGTGTGATTTGGGTGGGAAGGACCCCACTCAGGAAATCTGTAAACGCATGTAAGCGACCTTGTACTCCTTTCACTCAAAAAGGAAACACCACCTATATCGCAGAATGGCGAAATTCAAGCGCCCCAGAATGCTATCAAGTGGACGATCTCTTTCCTACCGCCTCATTTCTTCCACTTTTTACAAAGGCACATCCTGGTATTAAAATAAAACACCAGACACCAGCCTCACCGATGTTCCTCAGGATGGCAACACAATGAGAAAAACACCTGGGTGGAACGACAGTAAAGCACGTGTCGATTCCATGAAACTGTCTTATTATGGCAATATCAAAGTGAAATGACCATATTTGAAATGTTTGGTTGCTCATTTTATAGAGTTCCTTGAAAAAAAACAATTTCTACAAAATTTCAAGCTCCTAATTATTTTATATTAAGTGGTGGTACAAGACACAAAGAAGTTTGTGTTATAGATATTGGAAATAAGTGTTCAGCTGTTTAAAGTTATAAAAAACAAAAGACTAAAAATAACGAATCTGATAAGAATCAAACAACATATAGGAATGTAATAGTTTGCAGCGATTTGAGATAATACATTTATGCTTCCTATTTATGGCTTCGAATAACGTATTGTTGTTATTTCTCCTGTATGGCCAGCACAGAGTTAAAATCTTTCATTAGAGACACTCCTCTTTAAGCGGAATCGTTGATAACATCGATGGCAGAGATGCGATGTTTCACTTGTTAGAAATCTTCATCTTCCAACTGGTACTGGAGCAGGTGGAAGAAGGTTAATGTGCTCTTCTTGACAAAGGTTGACAAAGATAGATGTTTAGCATTTCTCACATCAATTGTCACATGACGCGAACGACTCTCTCCGTCTTCATGTCTGAGCTCCTCCCACATCAATATTCACATGAGGCGAATGACTCTCTTTCTTCATTTTTGAGCTACTCACCATAACTCTTTTTATCCGGTGTTGAGATATTTATTTCAGCTTCTTTCTATTACATATCCTTTTCTCACTTCCCTTCCTAATATTTTTTCCTATCCCTAGAAGTTCTGGGTGCTTGGCAAACCTTTTTTCTCTTATGAATTGTTAGTCGAGATTCAGTGTATACCCTAAGGTTCTACATACATCGAGGGCCAAAAGTGAATCAGCTAAGGCAAGTATTAGGCAGGATAGTCAGTTCGTCAACTTAGCTCACTTTATTGTAGTACACATATAATGTGGCTACATCGGCACAATCTTTTATGGTCAAAACTCAAGGATATTTTCACCCGAATGACAGACCGGGTTGTCAAGGCCTATATTATTTGAAAGGCCGTGGGCCGTGTGTGTGTGTAAATGATCACATTCTGGAATTTTCTAATCCTAGGAAGACCTTTCTCTTAACATCTAAAGGCTTTGGGAGGTCATAGTATCTAATTTCCATCATGTTTTTTCATTTTCAAACTAATCATGGCAGCTTTAGAAAGTAATATTGGGCAACCAGATATACACTGAGAGCCACCTTCAAGCGCGGTCTCGCCCTTCATTATTGTTGGAAAGGACGAGGTAATACGATACACCCCTTCACCCTTTGAAGGGGCTCCCACCTTAGTATACACAAGCTGCAAAGGAGGTCCTCTTTGCCAACTTTGGAGCCACCCACCTGAAGCTCCACCTCAGGAAAGGAGGTGCCCCCAATGCTTTCTCAAAGGCCCACAAACATCTCTCAAATCAATGGCGTTTAAGGACGATACCATCGTGGTTCCCCCTTTGGTGTCACATGGCACTGTAAAGAGAATACGGCTGCGGTCCAGAATTGACCGCTCCCAGTGCGAACGTCTCAATAGGGCCAACCCGTTAAGAGGACCAAGGGATAGCGGGGAGCACCAGGCAATTTCTCTTACTTGCGTGAGATATAAGCTTGCGGAGGGACAGCGCTTTCCCTCACACTTTTCCTCGATGAAGGTACGTTTGCCGGCACACACGATTAAAACGAAAGGACTGAAGAGCCCTACATACAGTTCCTTGGGAGAAAGAAATGGTCACATGGAGGAACCTCCAGAGCTGGTCATAATCCAGGAGATGACCAAGCCTCAGATGGCAGGATCTTACATAGGGGTGAACTCGTGCTCAGTGACAAACAACGAACATGATTCCATCCCTGCGCAAGCTTCTCAGGCGGCTCGAGCCTCCAAAGTGAAACAAGAATAGGAAGGATGTCTTATCCCGAATGGTGCCCACTTGACAGCCAAGCCCTTCGCCATCTCGGAGAAGGAGCTGGTTGAGGCGGGTCCGTTCGGCCTATGGGCGCCTTTCGGTGATGGATAGAATTGGGTTCACTCCCAGTCCACCTCTCCCAAAAAGAGAAGGAAGACAAAAAATACTAGCTGTTCTTATCCCTACGCTGAGGCTCTAAAGAATGACGGGTCCAATGTTATTTCTGCAAGTGACCAGGCTAAGATAGGCACATCCAACTTTGAGGCACCCTCGGGCGGAGAGATAGGGGCAAAGACCAAAGTCGTAATTGTGCTGAATGGGACCCCTCATTTAGAAATTACTGGCATTTTTTAGCCTGGTAGCTTCAAAAGCTTTCAGGTTATTCGCTCCACTGATTGCAGCATTTTGGGCAAACGCAGCATGATCTATCAGAGGAGAGCAGAAGTAATCCTGATTTGTAGAGATCCGAAGGTGACCCGTTTCTCGGACGTAAACATTCTGGCAAATACGTCGAACCCTTTCGAGATGGCCATGATTAGTCGAGTCCCATTCAGGCACTTAATGGCTCACCGGTTAAAGTGATGCCATATTTTACCATGAACTTTGCGAAAGCAGTGGTTTATGCGAGACAACTCGGACACTACTCCTTGGAAGAAATCACATTAGAGCTGGCCGACCATGCTGCGTTTAGGTTGAACGTGTGATGAGAAAACAGAGCGGGGCCTCAAGACCGATCCCAACACAATTCCTCATGTTCGATCGTGAAAGTTTCCCCCAGTCGGTGCGTACTATTTGGTATCGTTACTATGTGAAAGAATTAGTGTCACTGTCGCAAATGTGCTATTACAGCTACCGCTTCGGCCAAACTAATCGCTCGTGTAGACGTGCAAAGTCAAGTTTAACATAAGTCTGTGTATGTTACTCCAAAGACGCACGCGATATGTCCCTATCGTGTATGGCCATGTAGGTCAATTGCAGATAGCCGCATCCAGTTTCTTCGAACAAACGTGATGCATATTTCATGGAATTTCAGGCTCCGGATTGGCTCTCATTTCGCGAGTTTGAGGACATGGATGAAGTGAGAGAGTAGAATAATCAGCCAAAACTTTCCTGATAAGCCTTCGAAGGCGACAGCGCCTTTAGTTCATTGTTAGTCAAATAGCGCCCGGGATTTTGCCCCCTAAAACCATACGGCCTAGGCCGGAGACGACTGCCGATTCTTCTAAGAGCTAGGCCTGGAGGGCATATTCCTATAATGGAATTAATGCGTACTCCGGGTGAACTACAAAAACTGAGGAGGGTCGTCTCCTTGTGTTCCCCGTTAGCCATTTTTAGCAGGAGACGGTGCTGCGTGGGCTCTCCCTGCCAACTTTCACGGGATATAAGAGCTTTGCGAACCAACCACCTCGGTAGGGCTACAGTGTAGGAGGATGAGCTATTAATAGCCGGAATGATGTCTCAGTACTTTTATTTGCTATAAATATCTCTTTTCAGGGAGACGCTGTGGACTTCCAACACGTCGTATGACGGTTAGCGAGGCCCTTTCTAAGGATAAGGGATTTAAACAGTCAACACCACCTCTGGGGAGACTACTCGATCAATCTCAAGGGTCATGTATTTACCAACTTGATCGACGAACTGGAGATAGGTGTTCTAAATGTGGATGAGTTTACGCATCACTGGCCAAGAATCGCTTCATTTACCAGACTGTCTGGTTGATAATCACTTTCTTCTGAATAACTGCCGTGTGAGCAGTCTTGGAGTGTGCACAGTGGTCCACATTTCAGAAAATGACTGATATCTCTGTCCCAGTCGAGAAATTTAGTTTTTTAGATGAGGCCGTTGCGTTCTTCTCCCCGAACTTCATCGCGGTGAGTTTAACTACTATTACTAGAAGGTCTGGCCGTTCTGCACGCCGACCGCTTCCGTGGTGGCCAGCTGTGAGTGTGAGACGGCACTGAATCTATTAGCCCCACCTAAACGATTTCATCGTCAGTGAATTTCATCAAGCTAAGGATAAATTACGGTATGTTCGAAGCACACCATCCACTATTTTTTGGCAGCATAAGTGCTTTCCCTTACCGGGAAAACAACGAAACAAAGGTATGGGGGAAATTTTCGACGTACTCCCTTCTTTAGAAGAAGAAGAAGAAGAATAGGACAATAATCTAGGAACCCTCGTCCGTTGTTACGTCCTTCGGGATTGCCTTTTCCGTAGTCTCTAGCCTGAATGTTGCAGCCCTATCAATTAATGCACTTTATTATGTCGCTGAAGGCTGCCACCTGGACTTTTCCTCCAGAAGCGAAGAACACTTCAACAACAGGGTAACGTTGAGTGAACTGCGTATAGCTCAGCTTTGTGAGTGGAATCACCGCTCCTGCCCCAGAAAATGCACCGTATGCTTCGACATCTGGGTGAGCGAGGCATGGCCTTTCTGTAAGATTAGTTTACCCAGGCCAGTTTCCGTCCAATCTCTCTTGCATTCCACATGTGCCAGTTGGAGAAATTGATATGTGCTAGATTCGCCTTTTTTTCGACAACGGAGGACAGCTGTCTTTTGTACAGTGCATCGTCCGAAAGTCCTTCTCCACATCAGATGTTTAGATAACACTGAAAAATTTCGTCTGCGATGCATTCCTTTGTAGTGAACACTACGCCTGTGTTTTACGATTTGGAGAAAGCCTTTGATACCACATGGCGATAAGTATCATGGAAACTCTCCACATGATGGGGGCAAGGGGATTACGCCCAATCTTTATTTCTGAGTTTCTTCGAGATCGTTGATTCCGCGTACAGGTCGTGGAAGCCCTCTCTGCCCCAATGGAGCAGAAATACGATGCCACGCAGGAAAGTTTGTTCAATGTCACACACTGCCATAAGAAATAACGTTATCACCCAAGTGCTGCCGGAGGATGTCCAAGCAACTCTCTACTTGAACGACCATTCGATCTCTTTTGGTGTTTCCCAGATGCTAACTCTGGAGCTTCGGTACCACCAAACGTTGAACTTCATTTCTAGCAATACGAAGGCGCACATGTTTCGATTTTCCTTAACCCATACTGAGGTGGTGCTATTCTGCTGCCATCAACTGCTGCACCCGACCCAACGTTGTCATAAACGGGGTTCGCCACGAAGTAATAAATTCGCAATGTTTCCTTGGTGTAGTTTTTGAACGGTGCCTCACATAGGAAATAGTTCATATTCGCAGCAATTGGTGTCTTGTCTCCACGCCATGAATATTCTTCGTTGTGTAACGTTTAGCAATTTTGGTGTTGATATGGCTACGACCTTTCTTTTCTACTGATATTTTGTTCGTTCGAATCTTGACTACGGATGGGACCTTTACGAATCCACAGCAGAGCGTCTATTGCTGAAGGTAGAATCGATCGAACACATCTGTCGCTGTCTGGTGACCACCGCCTTCTGCGCAGACTGCATAGACAGCCTACTTATCGATGCCGCAGAAATTTCACTCGCTCTGTAACCTTTCATTATGCGCTCTTGCGTGCAAGCCCGGCGGCACCATCAGTCGTCAAAGGCTCTTACTGCTTCTGCGGCAGCTCCGTTTAGCTCTCTGGCGGGTACTTCCTCTGATTTTAGAAAGGACGTCACTCTGAAGGCTACCACATTTGACTATTTGTTGCCAAGCCTCTGCCCCCAAAGCTTCTACAGCGCCGGATTTATTGCGTTCGGCCTTTTTTGGTACACACTTTGTGTTACACTGAATCCTTGCCACTGTATATGGATGGCCCTAGGTCTCACTAGGCTGTCGGTTTCCACGCCGTATGTCTTCTGTACCAGTCACTGTGCCTGTCCTCACGGCCTAGCAAGAATCTCTACATCCACTGGTTGGTTCCTGGATAATTAGAAATTGCAGAAAAAGAGCGCGTCGATCAGGCTGTCGATGAGTCCGCGAGGGCAAGGCGAAGAAACCAACCTTTTTCTCTTCCTCACACCGACAACATGGCAGTAATCAAGACAGCACTCTAGTCTGTCTTAAATATAAGAGGCGGCTGAGGGGAACTAAAAGTTGCGTTCCATTGCCACGCAACTGTTCCTGTGGACCTACCACCCAATGAGGCAACGTCTTCAAGTCGCCCTCAGTCGTCTATGAATTAGACACACTCGCGAGATGCACCGCCATGTGGTGGAACGCTTGCCTGCATCTTACTTTAATGACTGCTTTGTTCCCCGTCCTTTTCGGCACATTCTTGTTGAATGTTCCAATCTTTGTGATCTTCGCGCACGTTACCTGTCCCGGTACCAAGAATAAGGAGTTCGCTATTGCTTGCATTTTTACACAAGACGGGTTCGTGCACACAGACTTGTGGACTATCTGACATTTTGGAAGAGGCTGGCCTCCTCCTCCATATAATTTCCCCATTTTTGGTGTTGGGTCTCCCCCCAACACCAGAACGTGATCTTTCTCCTGGCCTTTGCTTTGTTTCTTATTTTTGTTCTTTTCTTTGGTTTTGCTTTTTGGTTTGGTGTATGTGAATTGATTTTTTATTTTAATAGAGCCTAGTAATAGGTTTGTAATTGATTACGACGAGTTATGCTATTTTAGGCAGTGGCTTGATATGTGCTAAAAAATAAAATAAAAATCTTCAAATCTTATGGGTACAGTGAGAAATTACCTTGAATCCTTTGGACTATCTCCCATACCTCCACAAGAGAAGTCGATCCATTTTTTGAAGAAACATATTCCCTCTAAAAAGACCGGCTAGTTTGCTTCGTAATGAACACGAAGTTAGTACTAACCCGGTGTAATTCACTGAAGGTAGAATCGCATTGAAGGCGTCCATAGCGCCTATTTTTATATTTGACTGAGATAAAGAAGTGAGGCCTTTTCTTGAATACAAATCATTATGCCCAATTCAAACACCACCCAGATGGCCCCTCAAGTGATAACGGTGCGCTAAAAGATATTTGAACGGGAACGTGATTGATTCCATGAAATTCTAAGTCCAAGTGTTCACCAGGAGAACACAAGGACAGATCGAGCGAAGAAAATGAAAAAGTTGTTAGACAGTAGTGTAGGAAGCATTTCTTATTAAGAACACCGATTTTTAGCTCTTTAATTAAGTCTATTAATCTATTACTTCTTGAGCTAAACGTTGTTTTCAAATAGAGATAATGCCTACCGTTATATTCAGTGAAAGGAAATTAGGCCTCTTTAGCTGTGTTATGATTTGTTGAAATCGGTTGATGCTGATATATTGAGAAAATCAAGAGAATGCCTCATGTCCAACGTTTGCTATAGTGCAAGAGACTGTATTTAGCTTTTGGCGCAGAACTGGGTAATCATGCCGGGCATATATTTGCCACCGCATGTACAAGCCAACCTATGGATGTGCGAGGGGTAAAGCTCTTATAGCCCAAGAAAGTGGGCAGGAAAAGTCACCCCTAATATGGCAACCTGGAGGAAAATTGCTATTGTGGAACGAGATATATAACAGAGGAGAAAACCTACTCTTGCCTAGAGGAGGCTTTGATGAGTCTCTGTGAAAAGGTAGTGGTAAAACCTCCAGAAGAAAGCAACAACCGCTTAGGTCTTCTCATGGGGTAGAGCTGTTAAGAAAGAAACTTCATACCATTTGTAAAAGATGGACCTGGGAAACTGGGATTGCTTGGAAATAGCTCTCCTTGCAGTTACAAGTTCTCTAGTTTATCATCTTCTGTCATAACCGTGATGCAAGTATTAAAATAAAAAAGATTCAAGGAAGAAGGATAAAATGACTTCCCAATGCTTTGGGAGCTATATGTAAAGAACTTAAGCATGACATATTATGGTAGAAAAAGTTTCGGGTATATTACTTTATGCTCAGGAAAGAGCACTGTTACTCGATCTATAAAGATCTACCGATATAAAATACTGGATATTATATATCTAGCTGGATCTCTAAATAGTTTTTATTCAAGAAAAGCACTTAATCTTCAAGGGTAGAAATTCTTGTGAAAAATGATACAGGTGCCCGTATTACAGACACACATACATACATCGTACGGCCAAACATTTGAACAAACATACCCTGGTGGTAAATGGGACAGACCATAAAATTTGGGATGAGCCATGCTCCATCAAGACTCGTTGCTAGGTAACAAGGTTTCTTTAGTTGTTTCATTGCCCTGAACCTAACGAGACGCGCGAGTTTATTCTTGATGAGTGATTTGTCTACTGCGAGGAAATGTTAGCACGCGCTCTGTTGCGGTAGGAATCCACATGCGAATGAGTAGAACCCCCTCTAAAAAATCCGCACAAGCCATTTTTTTCACATATTTTCTATTCTCAAAGTTTCTTTAAATAGTGAGTGAACAAACAGACAGCAAATAAACCCCCATATTTGTCTATGACCTAACTCTTAAAATGAACAATCTCGCAGAATTTTTTGACTGAAAAATTTCCTTCAAACCAAAAGTAACCTTATTTTACTTTAGCTAAGAGAAACGCTTTTATCAAACTTTTATTTAAACAACCCACATAGATACATTGGCGATGCCCCTAACATCGTAGCCAAACTGTCTATTTATATGTATACAGTGGCTAAGCGAAACATAACATTGCATATATATTGACAATAATTTCTGTTTATTCACCCGACAAACTTTTGTGGATACCCCTGTTGAAATATTACAACTATGGCCTATTAAATTTGAACTCTTTATTTATTCTAACCACGAGTTGCAGGAAGAACGCTGCAGCAAAGTATAAGCTAGATATCACTGGTTAAAAGAAATCTAAAAACTATCTTCATGCTCTAATATGAGTAGATATAAGAGTTAATACAATGGAAATTGTTAAATCGAGCCAAATATACGAATACCCCCGAATACGCTCGAGGCCAGCTTCCATCATTTTTGAAACGCGAAAATTATGTTAGCTATTCCAAGAAATTTGAACAGAGCATTCAATATCCTACCCATATAACATGAGTAGTCGGGCAAATGGGTGTATTTGGGGGGACAAAAAAGATACGAGAGTAAGATAGAAAAGTCAAAAAATCCTACATACTCGTACATATGTAAATCAGGATGGGGATTCAGCAACAATGAACAACGTGTTGTACAAAGTTTTGAGAGACAAAGTACGAATCTTTACCCAACCTTATAGAAAGATAATGGGAAAAATAAGTATAATTTGAATGGTTTTGACTATTAGAATTCCATTGAGCAAAAATACTGGTACAGAGAAGAGGATTTTCAAATCCAACTTGATTAATTTTATAATTCAAATATTCAGCGCTTTCCCTCTCTCTCTTTCTCTTTATATATATATATATATATATATATATATATATATATATATATATATATATATGTGTGTGTGTGTAAAGAAAGTGGGCGTGACCGGTTTTGATCAATCAGTTTTCTCTGTGGAGAGCTTTAGTCTGAAAGTGATTTTTTGTTGGTGTGTGTTCTAGAGAGAGAGAGAGAGAGAGAGAGAGAGAGAGAGAGAGAGAGAGAGAGAGAGAGAGAGAGAGAGAGAGAGAGAGAGAGAGAGTGAGAGAGAGAGAGAGAGAGAGGAGAGAGAGAGAGAGAGAGAGAGAGAGAGAGAGAGAGAGAGAGAGAGAGAGAGAGAGAGAGAGAGAGAGAGAGAAAGCAAAATTAATACTTAAGTAGAGATGGTTTCTGTGAAAAGGATTGATAATGGTCTAGAGGAAGTTCGGTAAAAATGTTTTATAGGATTTATATATAGCCAGTTGGCGTTAAAAAATAAATGAGAAAAAAGACAGTGTCGTCTGACCGAGGATTTTGTGATTTGGGAAGAAGAATTTGACAGAAGAGAAAGAAGGAATTCTTTATCTCCTCGGTCGGAAGATTTGTGTGTGGAAAACTCCCGTGTATATATCATCATTATCTCTAGATCATTTTCAACATTTGAGATTTATGACCAACTAGATAAAAATGGATTCCATGCTTATATTTTCATCGAAGCCCCTGACGGTGAACAGAGTGATGAATATTCAGGAGACAAAGCTAGTGTTAGTTTGATTGATAAATAATAATTTGAGTAGCAAACGATTAGGAGCACCTGAATAAGAAGAACCAAATTTAAATCCTCTAAAATCCTATGCCAATAGAAGTGAGCCTAAATCTATGAAAAAGTTTTACGTGAGCATAATACCAATAAACAAAAAAAAAATCCAACTTCTTAAACATATTTTTCAATATGATGAAATAAATGTGAAGGTAGAACAGTCTAAGTACTTTGCATCATATACGGAAAACGCTGATCATAAATAATTTTAGATATCTAATGCTGTTTTTAGGAAACTTTTTATGTCTAATTGCCTTAGGAGCGATTATCAAATACTTTGCTAAACTGGTTTAAGCAGAGGATTCGCAACAAGCCAATCTTTATCAGATATAAATGTTTGGTAGCTCATCACAGATGGTAAATGTTTAGTATATTTTAATTAAATCATATTATGATTTTTGAGATAATATATAATTGGTTGGAAAGTGTGGATCTACTATTGGGAAAAATGCATGGATATCGCAGTCAAGGAAGCTATTGGCTTTTCATCTATATTTTGATCATTTATTTATTAGTTTCGCTTGGCTAAATGAATCAAGAAAAATGAGATGCTATCTATGCTCCGGGTATCAGCAGAAGTATTCAATTGAAAGTTTTTTGGGGTGAAAATTAGTACAGTAATACATAAAAGTAATTATATACATACATATGCGTTTGTAGTTAGGTGGATATTTCTGTAGTGACAATAACCAGTACTATATCTGAGAGAGATACGTCTAAGATTCTTTCATGCTAATAAAAAGCACTGATATTCCATAGTCCTAAATTATCACTGAATCCCTTCATCATATCGGAATTAATGACACATAAAATGTGAATCATATCCGAATTAATGACACATAAAATGTGAATCATATCAGTTGCCAATTCAATGTTAAAAAAGGGGGTTCAGTTTTTCATATGGTTGTTGGAGGTAACCTTTCAAATTGCATGGATTTTTTTTCATTAAAAGAGTAGATAATGTGACAGATAGAATTTAGAAGGGAAATAGTTTTTTTAATTTTTTTTCGCGGGCGACTCTATGTATATCTCACTATGTCGGTCGGTCGGTCCCCGTTTTGCTTTTTATTGTTTTGATAATAACATTGTAACTATTCAGCCGATTCTATCAAAATATGTTGTTTTACCATTTCTTTCGAATGATATAATACCCAAAGTTCTCCTTTAGTTAGGTGGGGAATTATTTGGCAATAAGATCATAATTATGCGGCCCATTCTAACGAAATTTAAAACTCATATGTAGTTTTACATTCTTTTTCAAATAATATGATTGCTAAGGCCCTTTTCAGGTCAGCCCGGGAATTATTTTGTTTTGGCAATAATATTATAATTATTCAACCTTTTCTAACGAAATTTGAAACCCTTATGTTGTTTTACATTTTCTTTCAAATGATATACTTGCCAAAGTCTTACCAAGGTTAGCCGGGGAATCATTTAGCAATAACATCATAACTATTCGGCCGATTTTAATGAAATTTAAAACCCTTATCTCGTTTTACATTCCCTTTCGAATGATATAATTGACAATGTCTTCTCAATTTTAATTTTACGCAAAATCGTTCAATATCCTCAAAATTGAATGCAAATGTCTGCCTAAATGTATACTTAGGGAACATTATGTAGATTGTACAAGATATATATGTTTGTCACTTTTTTACCTTTAAAAGGTTATTTATATTATATTAAACTAGTAGAAAATACTGTAACTTAAGAAAAAAATCAATTTAGGCGGACACGCGTTAAATTTCCCACACTTAAATTGTGCGGCAAATATAGACAATGCATGGTAATTAAAAGGGTTTTAAAATAAAAAAAGTACTACCTTGAGATCTTTAATTAGGAGCAATAAAGAGAAGTAAAAGCTAAAACTATTTTTAATTGACATAGCTTATAGAAAGTTCAGGCAAAGTATCCTCTTTAATGGCATCTGAATTTATCAATAAATGGAAATGAAATAAAAAAAGTGGCAAAGTGTCTTTTAACAAAATAACGAAAGGAAACTTTGTTTGTAGTGACCAAGAAGCAAGAAGCAATTGAACTGAAATTCCTAAAGCTAACTAAGAGGAATAAAAGTCATTTAGAAAAGATTCCGCACTGCAAGTTCTGATAATCATTTCTGAAAAATATTTTATGGGGATTATAACTTACTCTTTCCCGGAAGTTTGAAATTCAAGTTTTAATTCCATTACTAATGAGAAGGTAAAGACGATATTTAGTTGAATTAAAATAATATTAAATCATCTTCCAGATCGTCTTGGCTTAATGTTTATTTGGCCATCCAGTATCATTCTTAACCAACTTTTACTTCCTTTTAATTTTAGTTATGCCCTTGTTTATTTATCCCCCTGCCCAGCCTCACATCCTTTTTTATTTTCTGAAAATGTCTGGGTTGGCTAAGCCGGTTTTATTTATCTTCAGAAGCAGAACATATATTGTTAGTTCTATGCTAAATTCTAAATAGTGGGTCTTAAGTCTTCTAGGATAAAGCCTCTATAGAAACTCTTGTCAAATAAAACGACTGCCCCCCCCCCCAACTCCTAAAAGCCAAATAGTTTGTTATGCATTACTTAACCCTCGAGTGTTAGAGTCTCTCTTCCGTACGAAAAGGTGTAGCCATTCTTTCAGCATAAAGATTTTTGGCTGAAGAACATTTTTCGACTGATATCTGACTTAGCGGAAATTGAGGCGAAATATATTAGCCGAATGGGCAAATAGGAGTACCTCCCTGAACAAATAGTCAATCTGTCATTTTGGAGGGTTCGTTCTAGAAGGTCGCAAATGTACACATAAATACTTTATTGAACCCTACTAGTAGTCGAAAACAATCAGCCTTACTTTTCCAAGTCCGGTTTAATCTAACCATTACTTGCTTGTGCGAACTTTTTAGGCGTTCACAAGACCAAACAAATGATTTCCTCTTTTCCTGGATTGTGGTACACTCTTCACAGGTTGTAAGAGTTAGTCAGTGCTTTACATACATTTTGATACTTATCTTAACAATTCATGACTACTTGATCATAATACAATGGAAATACCTCGGTAACCAATTGTTCATTTAAAAAAAAAACTCATTCTGTTTACCAATTGTAGGGCGTTAGTATTACTAGATATTTGAGCAATTCTTGTTTGGTTTAAATAGAGGCAAACAAGCATGAAAGAAACCACGTAACAACGAATCTTATCGTAAAACTAATGATGATTAAAATGATATATTTATTTGTCGATCAGGTCACATTTGCATATAACGTGGTAGTTACAGTGAGAGAAATCAAAACAAAACCAACGCATCATGAGTCTCTTTTCTTGGAACTCTTTCTTAAATCATTTGTACCTTATATCAATTTCCTCCTTCTTAAAGTTAACAATAATTATGGTCAAAGTTTTAATTGTTATAAAATGCCATGGACATTGTTTCCCCATTAAAATTAATTACATTCCTACTAAAACATCTTTTTACTCCTTTAATTGTTGTCTTTTACTCATTACGTAATTCACTCCCATTGCTTTCTGGTTCCCATCGATTTAGTTTCAGTATCACGGTAATAGATCACACTTTGTTGAAATATTTATCCTCTTCTTATTTCGTTATTAGTTCAGTTCAAGAGCGTCTAAACTTCGACTCAAACTTGATTGAATCAAGTAAACAAATGATGTTTGGAAGTTTAATTTGTTCCTGCTAATATCAGTTTCCAAATTTGCAGTTTTTCCTAGCAATTAAAAAGTTATAGAAGACCTTTTGGACATACCAACACTGATATAGGAATAGCACTTGAAAGGTTTGTAGATAAAGAGTATTATAGAAGTTACAGGGGACAAAAACTTTCACAGCTCTCTAATGCCGATTGAATTGATTGAAATGATTATAATAGGGGGATTTTTACCCTATATTTAATACACAAGCCCATCGATGACTTCTCATCATAGATTTTTAAAGTATAAAATAATCATTTCTAAAGTTGAGAAAAAGAAAACTAAAATAATAACGAAGGCAATTCCATTCATTAGAGAAAGAATGAATGGCGGAAGAAAACATGCGAAGCTATAAATTTAATAGAGGAACTATTAAAAAAAAGAAAAATCAGAAAAACTAAAATGAGAAAAAAAACAGATTCAGATCAAAACGAGTATAGAAAAAACATCGTAAAAAAAAACATCCGCCTCTCAAAGTACAGAAACAGGCACCCATCTTGAATCTTTAGGGCTTTCTTCAGATTTCGGTGCAATGGACCCCTTGCATTTTTCTTCTCTCCAATATCACCCCTTTTTTGAAAACTACTTTCAAAATCATTTTGAAAATTTTCTTCCTTTACTTTTCCATTTTAAAAATAATAAATAGAAAAATTCAATCCCATAAAATTGTAATTGTTCACAACCTTCTGATACCATCCCCTTCCCTTCCCTCTCCAAAAGTTAACCTAATTATTTATAACAATCAAAGTTCTACTTGATTTTATCCATTACTTCGTACCGATTACTTTTATATTGGCGTTTTCCTCCCTTCTGGTTATTATTTCCCTCTCATATTATACAAATTTCTCTGGAGGCAAATCCCGCCGGCTCACTCTTACGAACATCTAAAAGATTCCCGATAATAAAATGATATTTTTCAATCCAGTAATTTAAAGGTAATAAAAGACTTGGAATTTGTAAAATAAAATATGACTTCCCAAATCATAAATGACTTAGTGGGTACGAATGGGGGTAAGAACATGGAGAAGAGGAGCTAAACGCTGAAAGAGTAAAGAAAAAAGAGGCGTAGGAAGAGTATAAACCAAAATTGTGGAGGACCAGAAACTTATGTATTAATAAGTAAGGAGGGGAGAGTAAAAGAAGAAAAGACCCTCAAAAAGGTATTTGAAATCTTTGAAACAAGTTTTTTTTTTTTAAATCTTTAACTGCCACTTTGAATCAGTGGGTAGATTTTACACTACTCATCACACACATAGCCAAGTGCAACACTGATTTTTTCCCTCTTCCATCATCGCAGAACAATACACACATACACTCTTTATTCTAAGGAAACCTGCCGATGGATATCTATATCCACAAACCTCTTACGCGGCACAGTTCCCTCTGGCCCAGGTCAACGAAGGCTTCCACCTGAACGCTGTTTGGTGTCAAAAACATAATACTTCCTGAGACCTCTCCTAAAAGAGGACTGGTCCCTGGTGCCCTCGCCTGGATAAAGGCTGGTTGTCGAACTATTACTATTACTCTACTATTAATAATAATAACAATATGTTGTTAATACTAAACAAGGAACAAACAAAAATTTAGACCTCAAAGAGATTTTGTGTGTATATATATCACTGTGAGATACCAAAAAATGGATGTAAAAACTGGTAATGGGAAACAGATAAACTCGTAATTTTACACACCTAATTTATTCTTCCATTTACTTTCTACAATGTGCGGATGCTCAAAGAATGTTATACATCATCTGTTCCATATACATATCTCTGTATGTTGTTTGGTTTTGTTTTTATTCTTCATGGCACTTTATATAGCACTATGGAAAGGTTAGAACTTTTATGGCTAAGATGTCTCTGTAATCGCCCACTGTGAGCTTATAAACAGCCGCGAAGCAGACCGGCGGCATCTTCTCGCCATTAGAAGCCACGACGCCGAGCATCATAACAAAGACGGGTAGAGGACCCGTAGAGGACTTCGGAAGCATTCAGGCCAAAGCTTACCACTGGGTGTTTCTACTTGTTGATGACAAGGTTCACTGCGAATATTTGTTTTTCCATAAGCAAAAGGTGAATTCGATTTTTATGACACTTCAATTCGTTAAGAAGGCGAAGGCAGTAATTTAAAGTTGTTCTCTCCTAATGTCGGTGAGCAGACGCCCTTACATGCACGTCAAGTTCTTGCTACCATCTTCCTACGGTCCTGGACACTGTGGCAATAGAGATGTTCTTTTTCTTCGCGAGCGCAGTCATTTTAAGCTTCAGACCACTTTGAACGCCTTTCTCACAGCCAAAATTATGGCAACTTAAAGTTTGCATGTTCAAATAAATATTTCAGGTTTCTCATTTATTGAGCCTTTCCTTGACTCTGTAAAAGGTAATCCGGTTAACGTTGAGCCGCTTGTCGATGTCGGACATGTTATGAACCGCGCGCATAAGAGCAGAGATCTCGAGGTTTTTCAATACCATCTCGTCACACATGAACACAAGAGAAAAGATGTTTTAATGCCACGTGCTGGAAAAGTATAACTTTTAGTTTGTTTCACAAGCTTATTTCTCTCACACACCTAAACCTCTCAAAAGATAAAAAAAAATCCAGGTAGTGCCTAAATAGATCATTCAAATGATAAAAACTATTTGGCTCCATTTCGATTAATTTCTTGTCCCGGGCATAGAATTTATTCCTGGATGATAACCCACCCCACTCCTACTGTGAGTCGAATCGTAGCCATATCCTAAATCGGGTTCGTTCACCTGAGTATCACCCCGATGCACTTAATACCTCAACGCGAGAAGAGTGTCGGCAAGTGTTTCTTAACCTGGGCTTTGGAAGAACCTATGGAATCAGGTGATCATATACAACTTCATTTTATTAGTCATTTTTGTCTCTAAATTAATATTGATAATTTGTTTGTACTTTATTATTCTTCAGTAGAAAAAAATTTGAACAAGTTATACCATTTGAAACTTTTAAATTAAAAGTGATGTTAGTTTGATAGTCTCGGTTTAGTATTGATGGTGAACTGGAACATGTGTGAAACGATCGGAAATTAATTTGTGTGTTTTATGCATTTTCGAGAGGTGTCTGAAAAGGATTAGAGTTCTGGGACTTCCTTGTTAGTTGAAATGTAGTTACGTAAGAAACGTTTAAGTTTGCCAATATTAAACTGCGTGAATAAAGAGATTTGCCGACCAAAAGGTCGCCTGCTCTCACTTATTCTGATTCATGACCTTGCGACCTACAAAGCTTTCAATAATTCCAGGACTAACCTTGGGAGAACCTTAGAAATTGTATCATTCGAAATAGAATGTAGAACAACAAAAGAATTTCAAATATCGTTGGAATTGGAGGGAATAGTTATGATGTTATTGCCAAAACAAAATTATTACTGGGCTAATATTGGGAGGACTTGGCAACTATATTATTCGAAAGAGAATGAAAAACAAAATAAGGGTTTCAAATTTCGTTAGAATCGGCCGAATAGCTATCATGATATTGACAAAAAAATTATAATTCCCGAGCTAACCTTTGGAGGACTTTAGCAATTATATTTTTTGAAAGGGAATATAATACAACATAAGCGTTTAAATTTGGTTAGAATCAGCCGAATAGCTATGATGTTATAGACAAAACAAAATAATTTCCGGGCTAACCTTTAGTGGACTTTTGAAATTATATTATTCGAAAGAGAATGTAAAACAACATAAGGCTTTCAAATTTTGTTAAAACGGCCTAATGATTACAATGTTATTACCAAAAAAATAAAAGAGCAAAACGGGTACCGACCTGCCGGCATAGTGAGATGTAGAGTCTCCCGCGACTAGACTCACACGCGACTAGACTCGCACGCGATTAAAATGGGAAATGCTTACCATTTGCTTATCGTTAACAAACACAATAGCAAAACACTTAATAGCTTGGAAATTCTAAGTTAAAAAGTGAGACGAAGACGCTTTAAAATGTAGATGACAATTAGGAAAGTCGGTGATTTGGGATCTTCTGCATTCGATAAATTTAAACTGTTTAAATGTACTCCCTCTGTCGTTTTCTGGTGTTTTGATGATAAAGCCCAACTGCAAGAGGGGAAAAGAAGTGGGACTTTTAGCTGCACCGGCACCATAGCCCCAAGAATGGAGCAGAACCAACTGACACAGATCCAGCCGCTATTAGGCTTACAATTGGAAAAAAACAATGCCATAAAGCGAGCCAATCGGTGTGGAGAGCCACATTTAAACACCAATTACAGGAGTTAAAATAGACAGTCAAAATGCACAAACAAAAGAAGGTGGATAGAGGAAGGTAGGTTAGTAGGCAAAAATATCCATCAGTTGCAAACATATTTCGAACAATCCTTTAAGCATAATTTTTGTGTTTATGTATAATTGATACAAAATGTGCGAATGAAACCGTACTTACGAATATGTAATCTTAAAAGATTACTAATGTAATCTTTTAACTAAGAAAAACGTTATATTTACTTCTTAAAACCAGTTACCAGAAACAATTTTCCATGTTTACTTTATGAACATTAGGTTTATAAAATATAAAGATAAAGGATAATAAGGATACATATAAGATATTTTTATATAGTTCGCCTTAGTCATAGAATCTGATTGTGAAGCGCTGGTTTTAGCCACAAGAGGAGTTTCCATGTCAATTTTTTTATTTCTCACTGACATTAGAATACTTTTGCTTCCGAAATAAGTTTCTCTTCTCAACATTTGTTTCATTTGTTCTCATACCCTTATAGATTTCAAATTGTTTTCTTTGCTTCTAGCTTTTGTTAAACTTTATTCCGGTAATATATAGGTGCCTATTTTTCCACATAATATGTCTCTTCAAGATCACAACGCACCTATTAGCCACTACTATTAAAGTTGTGGAGTATTTTAGTTGTACTATATTGTAGACTTCACCTTTTTACACTAATTGGTGTGTGATTTTAATGTTTTTTTTTATGAAAAGCCTACTAGAACTGAAATCAAATCTGAAAATTTCTAAGGTCAAGGCTGGAGGAGATAATGCGGAGAAACCAATCTCGAAGCTATAATTTAAAAACTACTTAAATCTTCGCTTTTGTGAAGAGAAACTGCCACGACTTGGTTGGTTATGCTGACAAAGTTAATTAACGACATAAAAGATACCTACAAATCTTTTCAAACTTCTTCCTTACCTGATTTAGTCCTTAAACATGAAATTCACAGAATACGTGTAAGCATTGGTTTAAAATAATAATTAAAAGTACCAAAAACTTTAAAACTAGAATTGAAAATCTTTAACTTCAAGCATTGTTAAACACATATTAGAATAGCAAGACTCCTTCAATAAGGCAAAAAGTACCAAAAACTTTAAAACTAGAATTTAAAATCTTTTACTTCAAGCATTGTTAAACACATATTAGAATAGCAAGACTCCTTCAATAAGGCAAGTGCGTGACCTCAAAGCTTTTTCAACAGACTTTCTGTTATTTACCCTATTTTGCATGTTTATGCATCGGCAAAATGAGGGAGAATAAAATATCTCAGTATATATTTGTTAGAATTTAGTGAATAATCACGAGGCGAATCATACAAGTATTTAGATCAGTGGTTCCCAAACTATGGGGCCGCGCGCACTGGTGCGCCCCGGGAGATGTCTAGGTGCGCTCTGGGGCATCACAGAATTATAGGTGTCCAGATATTTAAAGTGAATATATAGTACTACATTCTCTCATTTCACGAGAGATTCAAACAAAGAAATTTGGTTAGGCCTGAGTTGCCATCAATTTCAATAATACTACAAGTCCTACCCCTTCATTAAAACGAAGGATATTTCATTAATTTTCAATTGTGGATAAAAAAAAATGAATAAAAACCATCTGTAATTTGATTTTTTTTTTTTTTTAGGTGTGTGTGTCAATTAATATATTGTTTAGTAACTTTAGTTCAATGATAATTTCAGTTTCATTGCCTTAGTCGTCGTTATGACCATATATGGTAAATGTTAACAGCAGCTGAAGCAAAACGCCTTGAATCTAAAGCCTTTTATTTTAGGAAGGGGGGGGGGGAGAAAAGGTACGGCTCATGGTTACTCCTCCCCTCTGTACCTCTCCCAAGATCGAGGGGGGAAGGGACACAGAAGAGGAAGAGGCCTGCGGTCGACTTGCTCCTAGAGAAACTCCCCACACTTCTGACTCTCAGTTCAAGTGAATCGATAGTGAAGTGCTTAATGAGAAGTCCGGAACAAGCTTTAGAAGACGGTTTATAGTGGAGACGGAAAGTTTGGTTTTGAAAGAGGACAGATTCGTGAAGAGACAGATTGAGCAACCTCGGTAGTCAAAGGTGGAAAGGGTAGAATAACCTTGCCCAAGGGACAAGGGGGACCTGCTGATGAACGTGGATTCCGAACCACCGTCATGCATTGACTCATCATTCATCTTACTTACTTCGTTTCTCACACTTGAGCACCTATGTTCCTCATACAGAAGCGGGAGGACCACCTAATCTCTGTTTTCTTATTCCCTTCATCTTTTATTCATGTGTTTATTGTAGCATTCAAGCCGTTTTGAGTTATCTTAGCTCTGAGTTTTATTTATGCATTGTTATGTTACTTGTTTTTACTTTCCTTACTTTCTTTCACTTTCTCTTGTTATTATCACCTTTTTCACTTTAGTTTCCCTTTGTTCACTTGTTTTACTATTAACTTCAACTTCACTATCATTTTTGTAAACTTTTATTACTATAGTTCACTTAATACACTTTTAGTTTACTATGTTCGTTTTATTTCTGTTTTACTCTTAACTTTCACTTCACATCATTTTTGTTAAACTTTTTAATATAGTTCACTTATTACACTTTTAGTTCATTTTGTTCGCATTATTTCTGTTTACACTTTTGATCTGTGTTATCTTCTTAGTCGGTTGTTTTTTCTAGCCTTTTTAACTATTAATTGGATTTATATAAAAATTTTAATTTGTCAACTCTGACTCAGTTGACCTTACGGTCCATTCAAAGAGGGTACCTTTGCACTAGCAATCGAGCGAGGACAAGGCTGCTCAATTGTTTTGCGTCCCTAAACGGCCACTTTTCAAGACTTTGTCTAGTCTTGACTTGAACTGGTCAACAGATTCACTGTTGACAACTTCCACTGGAAGTGCGTTCCACATACCGCAGATACTGTAAGTGAAAAAATTTCCACACAGATTGCGGTTGTAACGCTTCAGTTCAAGTTTGAAGCCGTGATTGCGCGTTCTGTTCTCACTCAGTGTGAAAATATCCCGGTAGTCAACATTGTCGAACCCTCGAAGTATTTTGAAAACTTCGATGAGCTGACCACGCTGTCTACGGGTTTCCAGCGAGAACAGATCTAATTCCCTTAGTCTATCCTCATAACTTTTATGTCGAATAGAGGGAATCAGCTTGGTTACCCTGGCTTGTACGCGTTCCAATCTCGCGATGTCATTTCGCAATGAAGGACTCCAAAATTGTACGGCATACTCCAGGTGCGGTCGGACAAATTACTTGTACAGGCACAGTACAATCTCCTGGTTCCGATAACCAAACTGGCGCTTAATATAGCCTAGCATCCTTTGGGCCTTTTTCTCCGCCTCAATGCACTGTTTCGAGAACTTGAGGTCACTAGTGATAGTAACACCCAAGTCCTTCTCAGTGTCACTCGATTCAAGAGCAGTGCCCTTAAGGATATACTGAGATTGGGGGTTTCTGTGGCCGATATGCATCACTTTGCATTTCCCCACGTTAAAAGGCATTTGCCACGTGTCCGACCACTCCCCAATCTTCCCAAGATCTTCCTGCAGGCGGGCAGTATTTCCATCCTTTACAACGTTCATACCAAGCTTGGTATCGTCGGCAAATTTGGAAATCTTGGCAACCATGTCACCGTCCATGTCGTTGACGTAGATGATAAATAGTAGTGGTCCCAGGACAGAACCTTGAGGCACTGCGCTAGTAACGGGCACCCACTCAAAAGCCTGTCCATTCACCACCACCCGTTGCCGTCTGCCACTTAGCCAGTTCTCGATCCAGCCGGCTACTTTTCCGTCTATGCCCAGCGCTCGCACTTTCCGGAGAAGGCGGCGGTGTGGTACCTTATCAAAGGCTTTCTGAAAGTCTAAGTAAACCACATCCACCGCCTTGTCCCGATCGTGCTCACTGAACACGAAGTGGAAGAATTCCACAAGGTTCGTCAGGCAAGACCGTTGCCTTCGGAAGCCGTGCTGGGAACTCCTCAGTAGCAGGCTTGACTCTAAATACGACGTTATTTTCTCCACCATCTTGCTTTCCATGAGTTTACCGACTATTGAAGTCAGACTGATAGGTCGGTAGTTTGACGGATGGCTGGGGGCTCCTTTCTTGAAGATCGGAGTCACCTCCGCCTCACGCCAGTCTCTAGGAACGCATCCGGTCCGGATTGACATGTTAAAGATAGCGCACAGATGTCGTGATACTTCATCGCATACTTCCTTCAACACCTTGGGTAGAAACCCGTCCGGTCCAGGAGACTTATTCGTCTTTAGGTCAGTGATCTTTTTCTTTATTTCTCCTTCGGTGAAGTCCATTGCCTCCAGCTTTTCCCCCGAGTAGGAATCCGTGGGCTTGGAGATGGGACCACACTCTTTAGTAAACACTGAGGAGAAGTAGTCATTGAGAAGTTTAGCATTTTCTGCATCTGACTGAGTTAATGCACCCTCCTCGTCCACTAAGGGCCCAATCCTACGATGGATTGTTTTACGGCTATTTACATAGCCGAAGAACTCCTTGGGATTCTCCTTGCAGAGTCTCGCCACTCGGAGTTCCTCAGTACGCTTAGCCGCCCTTATGCTGCACTTCACTCTTCTGGCTAGCTTCCGGTACTCGTCAAAGGCACCCGAGATCTTTGATCTCCGGTACGCATTTCTCTTCTCCCTAAGCAGTTGGCCGATTTCTCGATTAAACCACTTTGGTTGAACAGAAGACCGACGGAGGCATTTCAGAGGGATGCAACTTGATTGAAGAGTCATGAATTTATTTTTAAAATTGTTCCACGAATCATCAACCTCTTCGCATACCGCTAGCCTTACATCAGTCAGCCCAGCACGAAGGCTTGCAAAGTCTGCTTTTCTCAAGTCAAGTTTCCTTGATTGACTCGCAACAAACCTTACCTTCGGGATCTTGACGGTAAATCTAACTAGCTGGTGATCACTGCCACCGAGCTCTTCGCCTACAGAGACATCCTCAACGATATCATCCTCAGAGGTGAAGACCAAGTCGAGAATATTGTCTCCTCTCGTCGGTTCTCTGACCCATTGAGTGAGGAACTCGTTGTTGGCGAACTCCAGGAGTAGCGCGCTCTTGCCACAGGCTGCTCTGGTTTCCCAGTCAACTTGTCTGTTAAAGTCGCCCATAACAATTCACACTCTGCCTTGAACAAGCTCACCCAGCAGCTGATACAGTTCCCTGTCCTTCTCAACGGGTTACGAAGGGGGTCTGTAAAGCACCAGGGTCCTGTATCTGACAGGACCTATCTCTAGGTCAACGCCTAGGAGCTGGTGATCGGATATAATGTTAGAGTTCGTAGATTTGATTGTATCCTTGACATACAACATTACACCGCCACCCTCTCTGTCTGGCCTATCTTTGTGGAAGAGTTGGTAGCCAGGAACCGTGAATTCGCCTTCAAAGTCTCGGTTTGACGTTTTTATCCACGATTCTGTTATGGCTACCATTTCGGGTTTTTCCGTCGCTACGAGGCCCCGGAGCTCAGGAAACTTGTTCCTGATTGACCTCGCATTAAACAGAAGAACTTTCAGGGAGTCCCCGACTGTAGGACTCCCTACGCTCTTCCGTTTCCCAGCTTGTTTGTTGGTGAGGCACCCCTTTTTGCGACCTCTGAGAAGGTTGTTCCAGGAGTGACACGGGGGTACTGGCGTACGTCCGCCCTCACTCTGGGCCGGATACTCCTTTCGGTCCTCTCTACGACATCCTGGATCATGTTTGACAGAAAGGCCTTTCCTTTAAAGGAAAGATGTACCCCATCCCTTTGGTAGAGATCATTTCTACCATAAAAAGTGCGGTACGGGTCCACAAAAAAGACCCCCTCTGCCGTACACAAATCTGCCAGGCGCCGGTTTAAAGACACATTCATCGAGTGAGCGGTCCGTGTTGGACCTCTCCTCGGGAGCATCCCGACTACCACACGCTTGCGGGTTTTCAGCCCACAGTCGTCCACGGCACCCATGACCGTGTGGAGGATTTTATCTGTAGGGCCTACCCTACCTCCTCTCAGGTAGAGGTCGTTTCCACTGACCATCAGAGAAACGACTGAGCTCTCAGAAATCTGTGATTTCTCAGCCTTTACTCTGATGTGGTGGTTACATCCTGGCAGGCAGCTTACCTTCACACTAGTGCGAAGGCGGGCCGCTAGCAGGGACTGCAGGCCCCGTGCTTGAGAATCACCAATAAGGGTGACTCTTGCACATTTGTCAGCAGGCGACTTATTCTTCCCCCTCGGAAGCGACTTGCCGCTTTCCTCTTGTATCTCTACATTTTTCTTTTTTTTCTTCTTCATCTTATTTTTCTTGTCTTCATTTGTTTTCTCTTCTTCCGTTTCTCTTTTCTCTTCTTCTCTTTCCACTTTCCCTTGCGCACCAGTAACGCTCGAATCCTCTACACTGGGGTGAGCAGCATTAAGGTCCTTTTTCTCCTTTTTCTTTTTCTTCTTCTCATTGGCTCTGCATGGCAGAAGTGGGGCTGCCAATGCAGTTTCACCTCCTTGGGCTGGAGTCACATCGGCGGAACCACCCAAGTCAGTGGGACTTTCGTCTCGAGCTTGAGCCGTCTGGGCCTCTAGTTTAGAGGCTAGCTCTAGGATTTTCTCCTCGAGACGCCGAATCTGAAGCGCGTGCTGCGTGTCTAGGTTCTGTATTTTATTTTTCAGCGCCCTAGATTTTTCTTCAGAGGTTGTGAAGAGATCCTTGAGTTCATTGCAGCATGCCACTGCCTCTCTGATCTCTCCTTTAAGGATGCAGTCGGTGCATATACTTCCCGGGTGGCATTTCGAAAAACATCCTTCCGGGAAGTCCACGCACCACTCATCCTTCTGGCATATCGCACATGTATATTTAAGTGCAGCTGGACCTTTTTTCCCTGTCATTTTAAACACTTTCTCTCTTTCAAAACTTTGTGACCAATCAATAGAAAAAAGGGGGTTGGTGAGTTCTCCCCGAGTGAGTCGCTCCCGCCTATCGATCGGAGACGTTTCGGATCTTTCAGAAGGCACGCTCCATGTGCTGCTGTTCGTCCGACCGAGTCGTCAAGCCTCGGCGTGCCGTGGCTCCCAACCAAGCAGCACAGACGGTCCCCGAAGGGGCCATCGATTTCTCACCAGGTGAACAACAACGAAGCACGCCCCTTACTAAACTCCTACTAGTTCCCTTCACAACGGCCAGGATCTCGGAGCAGCGTTCAATGGATATCCCGCCCCACCAAGAGACTCGACCCAAGGCTTTTATTGGCCTAGCAACCAACCTGGGAACAAAGGGCCGTCACCTCGGACCGATGCTACCAGAGGCACCCGTCAACGGGCACTGGGAACGGTCAATAATTACGCGCCAGGGAAGGGGTTAACGGGGCCCTACCCTCATCCCATTCATCGTGCCCCAACGCCTAGGACACCTCTAGTCCTAGTCTCTCGCAACCAGTGAGCGTCGAGTGACGTTGTTTATAGAGGTTCCAAAGCCTCTCTTCTGACGCATGAGGTAGCTGCCAGGTCCTTATATGTAGATAGAGGAAGAAGAGGGAAAGAGGGACATGATAGGAGTAGGCTTTTTTTTTTTCTTTTTTTTTTGTAAAAGTGATAGAGATAGAATAAAAGTAAAAAAGGAGAAGGATAGAGTAAAAAAAGGAAGGAATGACGCACTTAGTCTGGAATCTCGTTTCCGACCAAATCGACAAGGGAAGCCCTACCAGGGGTACCCAGAAGAGGTACCCCGCCGACATAGCTCGAAAAGTCAAAGGTACACACAAGCTCTCTTCCCGCGACAAGGGGGCGTCACCTCTCCCTTTATTTTCGTTATCAAAAAAAAGAGAGAGAGAGAGAAAAAGAGAGTGGAAGTGTTGTGCTTATTATTTAATTTCACATACATACACGCATACAAAATGGATAAATTTCTTTAAAAGAAGCGTGATTTTGATGAATGTGATCCCGAAAGTGAGCAAAACTTAAGTGTAGAAAGCTGCACCAGTAAGAAAGCAAAACCTCGGCCTACTCGTAAATACGATAAAAGTTATTTAAGCTTTAGTTTTACTTTTACTGGAAGTAAAGATCACCCCTTGCCGTTATGTTTACAATATGGATGTAAAATGTCAAATGAATCATTACTTCCAGGTAAACTTAAACAGCAAACAAAAGATGCAAGTTCTTGTAAAAGTTTAATGACTTTTTCTGAGAAAGCTCAAATAGCGTTTTATGAAGTCTCAGAATTGATAGCTAAAAATATGAAAGTTTATACTTTATGCGAATCACTTATTTTGCCTTCGTGCAAAAAGATTGTCGAGACGATGCTGGGAAATGAAGCAGCAATGAATATAATTAAGGTACATCTGTCCAACAATACAGTTCACAGATGTATTGTATAAATATCTTCTGATATCGAGAGAAATGTATGTAGTAATAAACTTCAGTATTCCAATTTTGCATTGCAAATTGATGACTAAACAGACATTACCAACAAGGCCCAGCTCTAAGCATTCATTCGTTTTATTGATGATGACCAAATAGAAAATCAGTTTCTTTTTTGCGAAGAATTATGTGTGACTACTATAGGAGAGGATGTTTTTAATATACTGAATAATTACTTTGATAAATGGCAATTGTCATGAAAATCGTATGTTGTAATTTGTACAGATGCAGCCCCTTTCGTGGTGGGTTGTGTTAAGAGCCTTACATCTTTATAAAAAAGCAAAATGAGAATATTATCGCAACTCACTGCTTTCTTCATCGAGAAGCCTTGATGGCAAAAACATAGGTAGATAAATTAAGAAAAGTTTTAGATCAAGATTTTCAGATGGTAAACTTTATTAAAATAAGACCTGTTAAATCGCGTTTATTCTAACAGATTTGTGTCGATATGAATTTTCAACATAGACGCCTACTTTTACACACAGAGGTGAGGTGGCTGTCAAGGAGAAAAGTACTTGCCCGTGTACACGAGCTACGACAAGAACTTCTCGCGTTTTTTTGAAGAAATGAAATAAATACACTTTTGTGACCTCCTTCGGTACAATTTGGGGAATGCCAGGTTAGAGTATTTGACTGATATATTTCAGCAGCAGAATAATATGAACACTAGCATGCAAGAGAAAGAAGAAAGTATTCTTACATCGACTGACAAAATGAAAACATTTCAGAAAAAAATACAGATTTTGAAAAGAAAAGCCACTGAAGGAAATTTGGAAATGTTTCCTATGGTAAGTAAAACTTGCATTGATAAGAAGAGTAAAACACTTTCAATAATAGTTAAACATTTAACAAGGTTGGAATGAAAAATGAGTTCGATTTTCCATCTCTTAATACTGAACAATACGATTGGATTAGAAACTTGTTCATTGGAAATTTAAATGACTTTGATTTAGTATTAATAGAAGTAGAAGAACTGGCAGCTATATCCACTGGTCGTGGATTGATGATTAAACACAAGGAATTGCCTCTTGAAATATTTTGGATTTCCTTAAAAGAAGAATACGTGTCAATATCCAAAACAGCTTTGAACATCTTATTACAATTTTCAACATCATATTTATGAGAGTTATGATTTCACACTCTCACAACCATAAGTGCAAAAAGAGAGGAACTTTTCTTGATATAGACGAGAAAATGAGAGTTTGTTTATCAAACATACGCCCCAACATTGAAGAAATCGCTAAGACACATCAGGCTCACGTTTCTCATCAACCCGAGAATGAATAAAAGTATGTAGCATTTTGTATTTTCTCAATTTCATTAATTCTTTTATATACATCTCCGCGACTGTGTGGACGGTCGTCCGGCTAACGTTTAGCTGCTTGAAGATGTTGGCGTGTTGTTTCTTATTGTGATATAAAAGCGACTGTAACAGAACTTATGAAAAACCCAGTAAGGCATAGTGTCCGTTCTGTAATGGTACAAGGCTGCGTTTCATGTTTAAGAGGGGGGAAGGCGTCTCACCGTTTGTGATAGCACCATCAATTCAGATATGTACCAAGCTATCCTGAGAGATTACATTCAAGAAATTCCGTGCGGAGATTTTACAGCAAAACAATGCCCGATGTCACAAATCTGCCTCGAACATGCAGTGGTTCCGGAACAACACTATTACGGTAATGGACTAAACACCTCAGTCTCCGCGTATAAAACCCCTGTAAAACCTGTAGCAGGACCAGAGAGAGGCCGTGAGACGTCGTTAACCAGCCTTAAATCAAGTTTGAGACTGCCAGGGTCAGATTTCGATTCACAGAAGAAAAGTAGGTCAGGGGAATCCTGTGTAGTTTTTCATTATCTCCAAATTTTAAATAAGATAAGAAATAGTTTGTTTACAACACTCAAAATCAGCATAGGAAGGGCGGTCAATAAGTTTTGCAATTCGAATTCCCGACAACCAGAAATCTCCCGACTGCTGTTCAATCCACTCCTGGACATCTTCATCGTCCCCAAACCGGCGTCCACGCAGTGCAGTCTTGAGCTGGCGGAATAAAAGGTAGTCGCTAGGGGCCAGATCTGGACTGTAGGGGGGATAGTTGAGCTCTTCGAATCCGCACTCGCGCAGGGCAGCTTGTGCAGCTCTGGCCTTGTGGACTTTGACGAAGTTGAAGTCGATCATGGAGTGTGAGGTTTCTAGGGACCCAACGGGCAGAGACCTTGGTCATGGCCAAATTGTCGTGGGTGATGTTGATAACACTTCCATGTGATATTCCAAGTTCTTGCTCGATTTCCTCGACCTTCACCCGTCGATTTTCGAGGATCATCCTCTCCACACGGGCCACATTGTTCTTGTTTGGCACGTCTGACGGGCGTCCTGGACGGGGTTCATCTTCAAGGGACTTACGACCATGGCAGAACTCTCCAGCGAGCAATGGTTGAATAGGAAGGGGCGGTGTGGATCTCTTTTTCATTCTTGCCTTTCTAGGTCAAAAGTTTGATCACTACGCGGTGCTCAACCTTCTCCATTGTTGAAATATTGGTGACTGATGATCTGCGATCAGCTACCGCTTCTTAAATAGACGAGGCAGGAGCGTGCGGCTCCAGGTCCTTACTTGTCATAACTTGTCCTAACAGCCCCACAAACAGCCATCCCCCTTCATCTGTTTTGCCCGACCAATTCGCAAATCCTATTGACCGCCCCTCGTATAATAATAGTGTCTCCATCATCATTAACTTTATGGCAGGTTTGGGTAGTTATTGGTTCCGTTAATCCACATTTAGTTCGTAGTTATTCCATGTTGTTTTTTCACTTTGTTCATTTGTTGTGTTTATAGATCTACGATTTCGAAGAACTCGACGTTGTAGAATACACTAATATATTTGAAGTTTTACTAAGAATTAAATAGCTTGCTAATTACGAACCAGGACTGTGGCTGACCTTGTGGTCTAGGTTTTTGCCTGCTAATGACGAAAATACTGCTGATTATATTGGGTTTCTACCGCTATTTTTGCCTCCAAGATCGCCTTCAAAACTCTGTGATTCAGTTAAGACTTCCATCAGTGAAAAACAATTACTATTTGATGTCATAAATCTCGGAAAAGCCCTAATTATGTGCACTTACTATTATATTATTTTTGGTGTTATTATTATTATTATAAGTACTAGTAGGTGTTTTTTAATCCGCTTTTAGTTGCCGCGACTCTATATCCCACTATGTCGGTCGGTCGGTATCCATTTTGTTTTGTTTTTCTTTTAGTAATAAAATTGTAACTATTTGGCCGATTCCAACGAACTTTGAAACCCCTATGTCGTCTTAGATTCTCATTTGGATGACATAATTGCCAAAGTCTTCCCAAGGTTAGCCCAGGAATTATTTTGTTTTGGCAATAACATCCTGACTATTCGGCCGATTCTTACGAAATTTAAAACCTTTATATTGTTTTACATTCTCTTTCGAATTATATAATTGCCAAGGTCCTCTCGAGTTAGTCTAGGAATTATTAAATTTTTTAAGGTAGTAAGGTCATAAATCAGAATAAGTGAGAAAACGCGACTTGGGCCAGCCCACTTGGTTTACTTATCCATCCGTTTCCTTAAGTCTTAATTTGCCTCCTCGCGGAAAACCGATGTTATTACCTTTAACACCACCTCGTTCTATGTCCATAAACGGCCTTTGTCCCTACATCAAAACAATATTTACCCTGAAAACATACAGGGGTTTCAGGTAAATCGATACAAATTGGTGACGGAAAAAGAAAAGAAATTGTATACCAAACCAAGCAATATATTCTCATGCTAATTTATATTTATACACGATATATATATATATATATATATATATATATATATATATATATATATATATATATATATATAATTGCGAAATCATTTGAAATGGCAAAACCTGAACTGTTTGCATGGCTTAGTTAAGGAGTCCTTATCCTTTGATGATATTGCCTCCATAAGAGCTACTCTTAAGGATCTTAAAGTGTTCTGAGCAAGCATGTTATCATCTCTCTCTAAAATGTTCCATACAAAATAATCTAAGTGGTTGCAGTTGGGAGACTTGGTAGCCACAAGTCAAGGGACAACCATGCCTGTGTCCTGCTAGAAAACGAAACACCTTCTATGGCTACCTAATCAATCCAAGGATTGGCTACAGTATCCAACATCTCAATGTAAACGCCTGCATTGATCTTGATGCCCTGGGTAAGATGAGAAGAGGCATAACGCATCCCTTGCTGATGAGCAGGACCAGAATCATCAAAGAGGGTGAAATTTTAGTGCAAATGACCGTAAGCTACTCCTCCTTATTCTCATCTTCGTCATACTGCCGTTTCACTTTGTAAACGAGGTTCCTCAGATAGTTAAACAAATTTTTAATCTCCACCCTTCTCCTGGCACTGAGGGCCGTGAGTATGGATTAACTTTTTTTCTATTTCAGTTGGCATTCTCAGAAAAAACTACATATGTGGCTATCCGCATAAATGTAGTCTCTCAATAAGAGTGTCCAAAGTCAAGTAACCTACCTTGGTGCGGTAATTTAGCGGGAATGTAGAATTAATAATTATTCGAATCCGAAACTTAAATGCTTTCGGCAATGGAGATATGGAAACTTGACGCTCTCAGTTTCCCTCTTTATAACATTCTAGAGCCTTCCTATTTTATAAATAAATTGGATGGTCAGGAAAACTTAGTAATATCTACAAAAACATATCAATCGTGTAAAAGTTTGATGAAGTAGAACATCGTGCACAGTTCGGGACGCTAAATTTCCATGCCACACTGTTACTGCTGACTGCCAAGAGGACCTCTTTGCTTTACTTTTGCTTCGATTCATCTCTGTCTACAAGTGAATTTTTGAGGAAGATTAATATATTTTCTTTTAATCTTGAAGGTTGTAAGGAAATGCATTGCATTTTGTGCTTTATTACAGAAAATAATTCTAATGAGAATTAAATACCTTTGAATTCACTGAATATATTAGCTTCACTTTAAGCACTGTGAACACATTATAATGATATGTGAATTAATATTTATGCCTTTTGCCATATGTTTAAATTTTCGATGGAAGAATAAATCATAAGGTCTTTAGTGAAGTTAGTGAAAACGTGGGTGTAAAACTTGCCGAGCAAATGGAAGTGTAGCTTTGATGTAGATTTCCTCGACGATGAACAAAACAGTGGAACGAATTTCCGCGATCTTAAAATGCATTGAGGAACATTTAACAATGTATGATTTGGCTCGTCTGAAGTGATCTGAACATATTTCTCTCGTAAGATGGTTTTATTCTTCCCCAAACTTGGCAAGAGTCTGCCATGTTTACTATTTGGAAAAGCTTTTTGTTTCCAAGTAAGTCAAATTTGGTAAGAATCAGAGAAGATTGGTTTCTTCCCTTCCCGTTTTACCAAGAGCTCGACAGGAAGTTCTTTTTTGGTGGTACGGGAATGCCCGTATACGTGGATGCAAGGTGTAAGAGAAAGGATGAGAGACAGTGTGCCCCATATATCCTTTTACGTAACCCTAAGATGGTGTTAAGTGTAGCACAGGCAAGTTAGCTGCGCTGACATCTTGAGGAATGTGAGCCCCCTTGGTCCTAACACATGTAGTTTCTCCTTCCGGTCTCATTGTATGTGTGTTATCTGTAATTCTATATCTTCCACTTATTTTTTATGGTTTACCATCATCATTTTCTTTACAGATCTCTCATTACAACTTTCTGCCTGATTCGTTCTTGTTGGTAGAGCGTTTATACATAATTAGATGGGAAAAAAGGACTCCGAATTCTCCGCTTCTGTAATTTACCAAAGTTACCTAACTATAAGCTACATCAAACTCTAACGGTTAAGGACATAACAAGAAAAATAGTATAAGTATAAAGAACCACAGAGTTGTATAATCTCAACTAATTATTTCCAACCTAAAAGCAAAGAAAACTCCTCGAATGACCAATAAGTTCAAATGAGAGGAAAAACTAACAACTGGCTATATTAGTATAGGGCTGAAGAAAAAGCTAAGGTCATGTGAGTTTCGCAATTATGCTTAACATCAAATTTGTGCAGCCTTCATAACTGAATGGTAATCCTACAAAACTCATATTTTGACATATGCCAACGAAAAAAGTAGGAAAATTGGGATACTGACGAGTTTATTATATTTTATTAGCGAAAAGAGAACATAAGGGTGGAAATAAGTACATATTTAGACATTCCTGAAAAATTTTAAATTTCCCTATTTACATATTTTTTTATTCACAATGTTCAAATTGGTTTCACCAATAGTTTACTTATTTTTTTTAGTTAACTTCATTTAACTTCTGATCTTCATACTACAACATTATGCATACCCGTATTTAGTAAAAGTAAAGAGCTTTCTTCGGATTTGAAAAGCAAAATAATTGAGCCTTAGAAGGTCAAAGATATAAAAGTATTTCTACTGCCTTGCGTGTTCGTTTCAGCATACTTAGGTTGGTTTGCTTTACAAGGAAAGACCTATTGGACCACTGCAAACCTTTCTCGTAGTTGAGCTTCGAGAAAAATATCTCATCAAGCTAGTTGGCGGAATCTGAGACAACAAAGGCGGAACTGTAAGCCGTTATGTGTACCGCAGGAATATTAGTTACGAAAAGAACAAATGATAAGCTCTCAAATCTCGATCACGACGTAAGAGCCATGATCTAAAGAAGGCTCACTTCTTCGCAGTATTACTGTGTTGGTCTGTTTTTCTTTGATGAGACTCGTGCTTTTCATATAAATGATGAAAAAATTAATGGAACAACGTAACTACAAATATTAGGCAATGACTTAAAATCAACGGTAGAGAAGTTGGGGATACCGGATAAATGGATGCTCCAGCAAGACTCTGATCCAATGTAACATTTAAGTGGTTCCTACATAACAATATTAACGTTTTTTCTGTGGGTTTGCCAATCCACCGACTGAAATCCTTTCGAAACCTTTTGTCGAATATTGAAATTACAAGTCTACCAGAGGAAACCTGAACACCTCGCCCAGTTGAAATATATATAATGAGGAGAGTGCTGATATCCCAACAGGAATTGCTCTGATCTTATATGAAACACATGACAGCAAATATTTATTGAAATAGCCAGACTCTCTTTCTATATATATATACGTAGGTACTTTGGGGGCTTTGGGCCGAAGTTGGTTGAAGACCGTTTGTGAATGGGGAAATTGTGATGAGTCCAGTGGGGATTGTTTACTATTAACTTTGCGGGGTCCTTTTTAAGAAAAATATTTCAGAGTCCAATTTGGCCAAAGATTAACAGGTAGCTGGTACGCGTTGGGATTGCAAAAGAAAGACAACGACGAAAATATATCTTTAATGGCAACAAAACAATATTTAAATTTACACAAATATTGGGTTTAAAGGGAATGGTCGTACAGACGGAGTTAAATGTCTACGCGAGATACAGGTAGGTTAATTAGGGGATTAAGGAGGTCGGATTCAGGTCGGTGATTTACAGGGGGATTTTAAACCGGGGCGCACGCACAAAGAATGAATCGATTGGGTAAGCCAGATTCTAAATCAATATGCAGGTGGCAACGGTTACAATTGCTTAAGTGCTGGTAGCAGAAAAGGGGCCAGTTGGGATTCTATGACTGCGAAGGTTGAAGTCGGATTACCTCTCGCTTCAAATGAGGGAGCACTCGTAGATGGCTTTCGGAGATGGGAATCCTCGTCAGATACTCGCCGATTAACTATGGCAGAGTTCACGGATGTCGATTTGGCCTTTTTCCTCGAATCGAAATCTCTGATGGGGGGAGGCGAGAGTCCTTCAGCAAGTTTGCCGTAGTAGGTGGGAAGTCTATCAGTGCTCCTTCCTAAACTGAGTCAAAGGATTATATAGACGCCTGGTGAGGTGGCTTTTGTTAGCTTTGGCGGCCACCTCCACACACGCGTGCGATTTTGGGGAAAAGTCGGCGACACCTTGGGGCGGGGGGGGATTGTGATAACGTTGGCGTGGAATGTACAACGGACTTCGATCTTATGGCGTAAGGCAAGAATGTTAACTTAAAGGTGGGCGTGGGAGACGATGAAATCGGTCCATAATCAAATACAGCTGGGGCGTGATAACATGCTTTCAAAGCTCCATACGGTCATCTCAGGACCACATGAGTACAGAATTGCACCTGGTTGCCCTTTGACCTTATTCTGTAACAAAATATAACAAGCAATATTGTCACAACGAAATATGAAGGTCTCTCTATCAAGTGGCCGAACATTTATTTTCACTCTTCTCTTAAATAGTTTAAATACGTGTGAATTAATAATATAGTTGTATGATGCACAAACATTATAGTCATAAATAATTTGAATAATTTTTTTTTGTGTGGAAATATTTTTTCCCCTTACTGTAGTAAACAAACAAGATCTCCGAGATTTAATGGCTTATCACTAAATTTAAATCGATATAAGTAGCAAAGAAAAAAGGCGATAACCGCCGGAGCTAATTATTGAACGCCCGCCTGAAAATTGGGAGAGATTTCAAAGGGAAAGCAAACTTTGTCCTGAGAAATAAATCATGCACTAAGATATATATAAGCATAAATAACAAATTTCTAAGAGTAATTGTCCTAAACTAAATTATGAGGTATCTAGACGAGAGACACCAGGCGCACAAACAATATGCGAGCAAAGATTAATCAATATCCAGTGCAATTTCGAAAACGGAGTAGCGATGACAAATTGAGCTTACCAAGATTAAACAATAGAGGCGTAGGCTAAAAACACGTAAGGCGTCAGAATACCTTACTAAATTAAATTCTAAATTATTCATAGCATACTATATATACAAATTTATCTTTCAAAATATCAAGCATACAATAAATAATAATATAGAGGTTGTTTGCACATTTGAAGTCTGTCGTGGGAAAATTTAAACGCATTATGCAATTGTTAATTTCTTGCCGATTTCGAAATCTGTAACAACTTTCCACTAAAGACATTGAGTAAAATTTCACTTCCCTTAATTCCCTTACAATTAAGAGCAAAGGTCATTTACATATAAAGCTTAATAGAATTTTAGTGAGGTGTATTGGAGAAATTGTAACATGAAGTCACCATATACTTCATTTGGCTGACAATATTAAAATATCTATTATTTAGAGTTAAATGATGATTGAGGTATTAGTGTGACCATGTAATAAGGACTGGTTCAAAACTTCCTACCCTCACAAATAAAATAAACATATCGTGGTCTGTCGTATCTGCATGCTAACAAACAGTAGGGCTTACAATTGTCGATCTCTCAATCAAAGATTTAAACCAACGAGGAGATTACTCTTCACGAAGAGCAATTTAGAAAATTTATTTTATTATTTTGGAAACACAGAACGGAATACAAGAACATAATCAATCTTTAAGGAACAAATATACCTAAGTTAAGGATAGAGAAATTTTGAAAATTTCTCTGAAGATTTCTCCGCAAGTGAAAAAAACTACTTACTGAACCAAAGACCTGAAACCGTAATTTAGAGAAATTAAAATTACTTAAATGCAATTGATTATGAAAAACTAAAAAAAAAAACTTATGGCCCTTTCAAGCCATTTTCGTAGGCGATGAAAAAGTGGTGTTACATATGGTACTGTAAATTCTGGATAACTTCAGTTAGGAAAATTTTTTTCAATGGAATTTTCTCGCATTATGGAAAATTCCCGAAGTAAAAAGGTAGATGGTACAAAGAGGCAGAACCAGAACGTAAGGCTTTTCAATTTTGGAAAAAGTTATGTGAAAAATATGGAGGAGCAGCAGTATTTAAGAAGATGTAAGTTAGCATACAAGTACAATTAAACGATGCAAAGGAGATAGGAGCAACTGCAATAATTCCACAAGGGGTGTTCCTCGACAATAACAACTCTAACGGATAAAATAGGGGGTGCATAGTATTGAACTAGCTGAACGGGTGGTAAAGTGGAAGGACGGAGTAGCGTAGATGGCCATCTTGAAAATTCTATTATCAAAAGTGGGTTGATATGTCCAAGATTTTGGAGAAAGCAGAGGCAATATCTAAAGCCGAACAACAAGAGCTTTAAACAGTAGTTGTATATAGAAATAGATGCCGAGAAAAAGAACTATTGACCCATTAAGGTTCAGAAAATAATCATAACCTAACATTGAGCAACGCCGTATGGGACACCAACACAACCTCATTTTTATGAAGGATAAGTTTCAGAAAGTTATCCGAGAACTATTCTGAGATGATCTTTTTAGGGGATAGAAATGATTAGAGGAACGAGATCGGGGGAAACGGGACATAGATTTGAATGTCATTACAATAGAAATGATATTAATGGCAACAGGAAAAAGATGCATACATAAGAGTTGCAGACTAAAGACCGAGCCTTGCGGAACTGAAAAGCTGACTTCAAGCTGATCCAGAGGAATCAGTTCAAATATACGCATATAGAAAACAAGCAGTTTAGGGATGATTACAAAGACACAAAAAAATTCATACAGACTAAGAAGAAGGACGGTGAGGTCGATACTCGTAGTACCAAAGTCGGCTTTTTTAATGATGCATTGGAGTAAACACTATACCGCTACAGACTAATAGTGAGTTTAATGGAAGTCTGGTCAGAAGGAGGAGTCAGTGATGTTCATGAGCATAGATTCTGTCAGGTATCCAGCTTTAAACCTAACAAAACGACACCATCAATACCTGAAGAGGACATGTGGCCAAGTATTGCATCGTATATAATACTTTCAAAGAACTATGACATGAACAGGGGCTGAGAAGTCGCGCTCTCGCTTGTATGATCGATTCGGTTCAAGCTGAGTTTCTTTAGAATTTGGCGAACATCAGCATGTTAAAAGCCAAATGGAACTACACCAGTTAAGTGGAAAGTTTGAAAGGAATGAAGGACGTGGGGGGGGGGGAGAACATGAAAGAATTAACGATAGAGACTAAGGCGAATCGAGTCACGTGAACACGTAATTTTAGAGAGACAGGTAGATTACTTAGTATGTATAGTCAGAGGAACGAGAGGGGATTTGTGGTACTAGAGTTAGAGGGACGAGCACATGCAGGTGGTTGATACAAGAGCAGTTACATAGCAAATAGGAAATACTTTGTCTGAAAATAATTATGGTAACGTTAATGGAGAGATAAATGAGCGATGACAAAAAGCTTACGTAATGTCTGTATATTGTTTATCATAGAAGATGCAGCAAGAGATATCTTCTCTGTCAGAAGTAAGAACGGTGTTGATCATATGAGTTACACGGGTGTGGGAAAGTGAGGTAGCCAGCCTAAAATACTCCACAAGAGTAATCTGATGGGAGAAACTTCTTACAAGTGCCTTTGTGCTGTTTTCCGTACAAATATACTCAGAAATCCATGAAGATGTGTATGAAGAAGTGTTTAACCATAAAGTTAAAATAGAGGACCTGAGAGATAGAAAAGGGTGAAGGTAGATATTGGCTATATCTACAGGATTCTGTAAATAGGAAGGGAGGCGGATTAACGAAAGACAACCTTGATGCTAATGAACGAAAACCAGCGATAATAGGACGTACCGCTATTGGGGGATGGTGAAATATTACTATCGGAGATTGAAGCTGAACTGGATTCATACCAGTCCTGATTAGTTAAGGTGAAGCTAGTGATCGCGATGGAGGAAACAATAAACTAAAAAAATGACCAAGTACGTGCGATGGGGAGAAAACATGTGACAGGATATTTTTCATAAATTTAAGCGAAATACAAAAGATGGCATATCGGGCAGAATTTTGTAAGAAGAGATCTGCAATTAAAGTGGTAAAGAAAGAAGTGAAATTGTGTGGAAGACATAAAACTGAAGATCCTTCTGTAGGCATTCCGGCTATTAAAGCAAATTGCAGTCGTTAGTGCTTAGAGGGCACACAACCCTTGCGGGTTGTTGTGGGAGGAAGGAGAATTAGAATAGGTACGGAGTCTTTAAAATAGAGAAATAAAGTCACCGAAGAGCTTAAAACATAACTCGGATCATATGATCACATTTCTTAAATGTTTACTTAAAGACTCTATCAATGAGGGAGGGAACTAGATTAAGCTAACTAATGGAGTATAGATTTTTTTTAGTAAAACTGCTTATCAATTTTAATCAACAATATTTTATACGTTTTTTTATGCACTGATATTTCAGTAGAATAAAGGCTAAAAGTGGATGGACTCGGGAATTGTTAAACATTTAGCAGAAAATATTATATGGTATTTGATAGTTAACATGGCTACCTGGGATAATGCATTGTGTTTGACGAACTTGCTCCCTCAAGGAGGTACACCATCAAGGCTTAACAGCCTTTATGTTTTATCTAGTCTGAGCCTCCCATCACCATGGGAGGCTCATACTAGATTGCGAGGGCATCGGATTTATATTTATGTACTTTTACATTCTATTATTTTTTCGACAATTTCTTTACAGACAACTTCTTACCTCTTTCCTTGTTTACAGGCTAATGCTTTAGGCTAGTCATAGAACAGTTTTTGTCCATTCATCTGTGACCCGGGCCGGGATGGTAAGGTTGATTTATCCCTCGCCATTTGTTCCGGTTGGGTTGGTGATTTTTTAATCTTTACCATCTAATGTTTCCCTAAAATAGAACACATTTTAAATTTAAATAAAATTCAAGCAATTGTAAATTTTCAATTCGACTTCAGAATTGAGTTAAATCCAATGTTTTTTTTCCCCTGAAGTTTCAGGAAAAAATTCCTAAGAGGCTTTTATATATATAGACATTTAACAATTCGACAAAAACACATTCTAACTCTAAGATGCTTGTCACTAATATCAAAATTCTAGTAATAATAAAAAGATTAATAATAATAGTAATAATAATATTATTTCTAAAAACACGGAACAGAGATCAAATTCGAACATTGCGATAGTTCATCCATTTTGCTGATCACAACAATCTTGCACATTCTAAAATACCTAAGGTTTTATCGCTTCCAGATAAATCGAATGCGAACTGTTTGCAGTTTCGTTTATTCGATCAGAATTTAATCATTAAATAATCTGTGATACCATATCGTGAATTGTATAGTGCGAGACAATTCATTAGAGGTAAGCCAATAAAACTTGGTTTACCAGATGTGGATGGTGTGCAACGCAGTCTAATTTCAATATAACTTCGACCAGCACTATGGTAAAGATAGTAACAGACAGGAAGCTCTTTTGGGTTCCTACGTAGGTAGTTCAAACAATTCTCCCCAATAAAATAAAAAGGAACAAATAATATTATTAGATAACTATTGCACGAGTCACCGAATTCTCACAGACCTCACAAGAGAAGATATTTACTCATCTGACACCGTCAGAGACAACAGAGCAGGCCGTTGTCCTTTTTCGGGAAAGAAGACATTGCAAAAAAAAGTCTACAGTTTTGTTTTAATATCAATTGAATGGAACTTTTTATGTGAAAATAGGAATGATAATTGCTTTGTTTCGGTTTTTATCAAGTATTAGGGCGTCAGTGCAGTCCTTACTGTTGAATGAGAAGTGAAGAAGGAAAACAAGAAGACTGTATCTTATCCCTTCCTAATTAAAATGTATATGATGAAGAAAGGATGTATAAGGTTTTTGTGGCATTTAAGTTACATTGTGAAGCAAAGAAACAAGTGTCACTCATCTAAATTTCAGACTAGAAATTGCTAGAGCAATAGTACAAATTGACAAAGCTGGACTTTGTTTAGGGAGACCAACTGCTTCACCTTCTGATGCAGTAAGATATGATGGAGTGAACCATTTCTTGGAACAATCTACCCAAGGAAGATAAGTTTTGTGCTGAAAAGGCCTTCATAAAGCATACAGATAATCCTACCACTGAAGAAAATAAAACATGTTTCCAACCTTCCGACTGATGTTAGAGAGGAAATTGCATTGTACTCACTTAGGTACGTACAGTCATGGTAAAAAATGCTGAGACTAATATATATTTTATTTTTTTCATTTGTTTTTAAAATTACATAGTAGGAATAATTATTCTAATATTGAAAATTAATGAAGGTCTATTAAAAAGTCAGCATTTAAAAAATAATAATAAAATCTGCATTTCGTCTTATAATCTAAAATCACCCTCTGCTTCTCTTCCTGCACGAGGTGAGTTTGACTCCCTGTAGCTTTGCTTTTCGATCAAAAAGGTAAATGATGATTAATATAGGTTAATGAATCCTGTATAATAATAATCTATTTTGTAATATTAAAAAAAAGGTTGGAATATTTGTAAATTCCAGAAATGGTTCTTTCTAAAGAAAAGCGTGCAACATTTGTTGCTCTGCACCAATGTGGACTGAAATGCAATGAGATAGATGGTAAGGATATTGAATCAAAGAACACCATATGTAGGAGTATTAATAACTTAAAAAAGACTGGTTACACACACTTCCGTGAAGAAGAATTTTCTGCAAAATCAAAATCTTCAAAATCGTGTCATGTTAGGGTACCTGCTCAATGATCGGGTTGCCTTTAGTGCCAAGTATGCTGACGATGGGAAATTAACAAGAATTAACTCTTCAGCGAGCACAGGAAGTCGGAGTATTTTTGACAAAGGTCTCAAGTCAAAAAGAGCTGCAAAGAAGACTCTTCTCACCAAGAAGAAGCTTAATGATAAGCCCCACATTTATAGGTAATATTCCTAATGGACTGTTGAAGACTGGGGCAAAATGATACTTGATGAAGCTTCCTTCTGCTTGTTTGGAGCTTCTGGAAGATCCCTCATTAGAAGAAGAATAGGAAGCATTTTCACGAGCCTTGTGTTGTACTTACGCTGAAGTATCGGGACATTCTCCATGTCTAGGGCTGCTTTTCGCCTAGGGAACTGGTTCAATAGTAATTTGCCATGAACTCAAAATGGTACCAAAACCTGCTTCAGCACGGTGATTAGCCCAATTTTAACCCAAAAGAGAATTTTGGGGCGATAATCAACCACCGGTTAATAAACAGAAGTCCCCCAAATGTGCGCATTTGCGGGTACTATTTGAATGAAAATGCGGCAATATCAGTTAAGATATCATCACATATTTGGTCTCGAGGATGCCAAAACGAATTGAAGCAGTCTTTTTTAACAAGGGACATCATTCAAAATACTGACTGCGCCCATCAATTGACTGTATATTTTCATATTGTATCTTCTAAATTATAATAAAAACATACTGAAGCAAAATTCAACGTTTGATTAGTTATATTTATTTGCTTATATGAAATTTTATGTCTCAAAACTTTTATCAATGACTCTACTTAAGTATAATAATATCCAAGTTTGTCCTCTGGTTAATTACATCCTTTCAAGGCATTTTTATTAAAATTACATTTCCGTTTGAAATGAGGATTATATAAATCTTAAAAATGGGAAATGTAACATTGTGTCCTTTTTCTTTGTTTTTACATCTTAATTATAGAAAATAATTATCAATATAACTTAATTTCATCTTACTGCTCAAACGGGAATCAATTGCCGCCTGTAAATGTTGAACATACTTGCCTTTCACTTCCTCTTTTCTCCTTTTAATGACCCCCTTCTTACTTTACCACATCTATTATTTTACTCACCCGCAAGGGGATGTATTTTGTAATATATCCACACTTACTACAGCTGACATCTGGAGCATTGCGGGCCTACTCCGCTGAAATAATCTGTCACAATCGGGAACCATCTTAGTTGGGTGGCAATAAACCCTTTTAAGCATTTCTACAGTTCTTTTTTGTAGATAAATAGATCAAAGTTGCACTGCATATTCCAAGTACGGCTTTACGATGGAGTTGTAAAGTATAAGAACGATCTGTCTAGAATTGTAGAATAGAAATTCTAGATAAAACCTATAACTTTGTCAGTAGTTTTTCCCTGTTCCACTCATTCTTTAGAAAATTTCAGTAGTTGTTGATGGACCTCCATAAAGCGTTTTTGGTCCCTTTACTCAAGTAGATTTCTGAAATGACGTTAAATATTTGTTTCTTGCTCTGATTTATTATACATTATAAGGTCAAAATCTGGAACAACTTTTTCTCCCAGTTTTATATCATCAGGAAGTTCGAGATTGTCCACAACATTCAGCCTCTACATCATTAACATTAATTGTAAATACATAGAAGTGGTCGCAGTTCCGATCACAATGCACCTCTAATCCGATTCAATACCGTTAATTTATGTTCTTTGTTTTCTAACTGTAACTTATTCTTCTACCCGTGTGAGCAAGTTAACACGTATCGGTATTCCATAGGCAGCGTGCTTTTTATTCAGTCGCCGAAGTAGAATCCTTTAAAATCCAGGCAAATCTCATCTAATGATCAGTAATCAGTATGCATCATATTATTGGAATACGAAAATTTAAGTTTAATTATGTAAAAACACCATTCAAATTCACGGAGTGATATAATATTTAATATTGAAGTCTGATCAAATCCTATCTGTCAATCGAAAATGGTGTTTATTCCAAATTTTCTTGGGAAATAAGTAATGCAAAAGGATCCTTAATTATTTAGGCCAGAGGTAGGCGAAGTGTAGCAGGCGTTTCTTATCAGAATTCGACAATATATTAAAAATTAATTAATAAACATTTTGCCAAAATCTCACCTTATACGCTAATTCTGTCCAATTTGGAACGGCTTTGAAACTTTAAAGGTTTGTGTTCTCCAACCAATCCACTTCATATAGGCTTAGATTTATATTTTCAGCCATTATTTAAGTTTGAAAATAATGCATATTGCGAAAGTAATTAATTGTAAATTGTGTTTCGGATTCTATGTGAAGATGGAGGCCCCCTCTGATATAAGTCTGGCAGCATTTTGAAACTGGTGGCAAAACTATGCAAAAGATTACCCTTAGTTATTAACATGTAGCTATAACTAGGACTATGTAATATACGCAAACAAATGCACAAAATTAATTGCAATTAAATTATATGTAATCGAAAGTTGCATCTAGCTGTTTAAGTGCGGCTCACAAAGCTTTACATAAACTTCAATGTGTCCCACTGCTTAAAATTATTGCCCATCCCTGACTTAAGCTATAACTTTGGTATGGGTGACGAGGTGTTCATTCGAACTTTTCTCTGGCTCCATGGTGTTTCTTGTTGCATTTGACCGGAAAAACGCCTTATAAGAAAAAATAATGTTGGAATATTTTTCTTTTAATATTGATATAGGACATGTATGAATGCCGTTCCATTATACTCAATTAACTTGTACAACCCCTGGACGAGCAGCGATCAGAAAGTCCTGTTTGAGTTTCTTTCTTGTGCCAGGTCGGTCAAATGTGCATTTGTCTGCACGTTAACACTTTACATACATCCCGATCTTAGCTGAACCTTTGGGCCGGAGTGATTTATACGGCGAAAGTTTGGTGTAGAAAATAAGATTAGCGTTGTTCCTTCACCTCTGTCTACCTCATTTTCAATGGGAACATGTTTCACCAAAGTGGAGGACGAACAAACTGCTCCAAATGCATAGAACAAAGACCTGACGCAAAACCTTCATACTAAAAAAACTAAATCGAACTGTGACAAGTTATCTATTGGAAGCAATTTGGGGGGCTATTTTTCCTCCGGAGAAAATGAGCATTTTTTATTTCTGTAGCCGTCTCGATATCATCAACATACTTCCATCTATCCAGCAATTTCGAGTACGACGGTGAAGGCATAAGTGAACAACTGTTCTGTGCGGCCGCTACGTCTCCTTCAAGTATCTATACGCGGTGCTATTCATTAATTTGATTTCTCTACAAATAAATTTATTTATGTCAAATAATAATTTGTATATAAAAGCAATTCTAGGAAATCTATGAAAGTAAAACCTTAGCGCGTCCCCGACAAATCTCCTATCTGTCACGAGGTTGATAATGCCCGAAGTTTGTAGAAAACACCCAAAAGATCTATGGGGGATGATTAATGGTACCGGTGGGTGTTAGCTGTTTATGTGGTGGTATAGGTTACTGGTTTGGGGGTTCGTAGTCGGTAATTATAAGATAAGGGCGTGTATTGAAGAGTCTTCGTTGCTATTGTACTCGACGGGTGACGAGTAATTTAAACAGTGAGCCTAATTTACGCCTCTGTCCAATTTGTTCTAACTCCTTATAATTTCGCACGAGAGTTATGCGTTAGGTTGGGCTTACCAAAGGTGGCTTGGTAATCGGGGTAAGTAGAGGACTTTGAAAGGACGCAGCAAAGAAAATATAACTTTATTCTTGCTTTGGCCTAAAAAAGGGGGAAGTGGAAACGTATCGAACTCTTTTGCGGCCTTGCGGTCAATGTGTAGGCTTACTGTTTTACGCGAAGAATCGAGTCTATATAGTTCAAGAGTAGGGCAAGGATTTTTTTAAAAATTTTATAGAGCCCATCTGGCAACTGTCAACTTGGGCATAAGTTGCCGAAAAAGACAACAACCTAGAACTAGGCTACTTTAAAATGAAAATATGAAAACATAACAATGATATAAATTGGAAATACTTAACAATCAGGAAGCAATCTCAAGCAGCGTGGGGAGTTACCCCTCACCCCGGTGCAGGAGAGTGCAACCTAAAAACAAAACAATAACAAACAAAAAACATAAAAGAACCTTAAATAAAGGGAAGAAGATCGGCCTCCCCCAAAAGTCAACAAGTCCACAAGTCAATGTGCACGAATCCGTCCCGAGTACAATGGACAGGCGGTAGCGACCCCGCCCATCCCGGTACCAGGACAGGTATCGTGCGCAAAGATCACCCAGACTGGGACATTCGACAAGAATGTGACGAACAGTCTAGGGGACGACGCAGTCGTCGCAATAGGGCGCAGGCGAGCGCTCCATCAAATAGCGATGCGTCACACGAGTGTGTCCGATTCGGAGACGACAGAAAACAACCTGAAGCCACCGCGGCATTGGGGGATAGGTCCATATGAACAGTCGTGGCGCAATGGTACGAAACTTTAAGTTCCCCTCGACCGTCTCCCATCTTCTTTGCCAAGCAGTCCGAAGAGCTGCCCGTATTCCTGCCATGTAGTCGGTGTGAGGAAGAGCGAAACGCTGGTCCGGTCGCAGAGTCCTCGCGGACTCTTTTGCGTCCTCATCGGCGCGCTCATTCCCCGCAATTCCTACATGTCCAGGAACCCAGCAGAAGATAATCTCGACATCTGCCCGGCTCGCCAAAACCGTGGCGTCACGGATATCGCGAACCAGGGAAGGCGGAGATTCCAATGCCCCGAGAGCACTCAGGGCGCTTTGTGAGTCGCTATAGATCACAATCCGGTCTCCGAACCGGGCACGTCGGGTAATTTCCCGTACTGAGTGGTGTATTGCCGCCAGCTCGGCCGCTGCCTTTAAACAGAGGGGATACGGCGTGGAAGCCGACCCCTTCTTCGGAATTGGAGCCATCCGTATACACTGGCACGGTTCCAGCGTGACACGAGGTGTGCCCCAAAAAGGTTCAACGCAATACTCCCGGCGCCGTACAAGCTTTGGGAGCAGAGGCGTGGCGACAAATAGCCAAATGTGCTACTCTCCAGGGTAGCGTCCTGGGCAGAACCAGGGGCGCCACCGGCCCGAGAGCTATATCTAGCTGTGGAAGAAGTTTCCTGGCCCTAAACTCGAAGGGCTTAGGGTATGACTGGCGTCTCTCGCCGGCATAGGCACCGTCAAGATCAGCTGCGGATGCAGTGAGAGCTGTTGGCGACTGAGGAAGGCGCCGTGCTTGCGCGTACAGGCGAGTGATGCACTGCACGCGGCGCAGAGCGAGTGGCATCTCCCCAGCATCGACCAACAGGCTCTCAATGGGGGAAGTGCGGGATGCACCAGTCGCAAGGCAGAGGCCGGTGTGGTGGATCGAATTCACCTTCCGCAATAAACGCTCGGAGGCGGATGCATAAAACTCAAACCGTATTCGAGCTTCGAACGAACAAAGTATCGATAAAAAGTAGGGCAGTAGCCTTATCAGCGCCCCAAGCGCTGAACGTCACGGAACGGAGAATATCCATGGCGCGGGTACAAGATACCCTAAGGCTGAAAATATGAGCCTCCCAGGTGAGGCGTTGGTCGAATACAAGACCAAGGAAACGGTGCGCCTCAACCACATCCAGGCGCACCTCATTAAGAAACAAATCTGGGTCTGGGTAGTGCCGTGGATAACGGCAGAAGTGCACCACCTTAGTCTTGGCCAAAGTAAACCGAAACCTGTGCGCTTCGACATAGCGAGAGACACGGTTTAATGCCTGTTGGAGTCGACGCTCCAGAGTTGGCATCTGGGCCGCGCCAAAAGAGATCGAAAGGTCGTCCACGTATAGCGTAGCGAGAACATCTTTCGGCAGCCTCGAGGTGATGCCGTTGATGCTCAGGGCAAAGAGTGTGACACTGAGGACACTTTCCTGCGGGACACCCTCTTCCTGCTCCTTTGGGCCGGAGAGAGCTCCCCCCACCCGTACGCGGATTCGAGGATCTCGCAAAAATTCAGATATAAAGACTGCAAGGCCTCCCCTCGCCCCCATCGTGTGGAGAATCTCCATGATACTGTATCGCCATGCGGTATCATAGGCCATCTCCATATCAAAAAACACCGTGGCGTAGTTCTGTCTATGAAGGAAAGCTTCGCAGACGGCATTTTCCAGTTGGAGCAGAGCATCCGACGTGGAGTGGAACTTTCGGAAGCCGCACTGTGCAGACGACAGATGGCCTCCACTGTCCAGGAATAAGGCTTATCTAACATTTACCAATTTCTCCATCAACTTGCACACGCAAGAGGTTAGAGAGATTAGGCGGAAGCCGGTTGGAGTAGAGTGATCTCTCCCTGGTTTGCGAAAGGCAAGCATAGTAGCAATTCGCCAGGAGTCTGGGAGAAGACCCTCCACCCAGATCCTGTTTTACAAATCTAACAGAAAGGCCATGCCTCGCTCACCCAGGTGACGAAGCATGGCGTACGGGACATCGTCAAGACCATGGGCGGTGTCCGCGCACGAAGCGAGAGCGGAGCACAACTCACTCACAGTAAACTTTTCGTTGAAGGGTTCTCCGCCTCTGGAGGTAAAGTCCAGCCGGCGGCCTTCCGCGACATCACGACGTGCATTGAATGCTTGCGGAGCAGCATCCCGGCTAGAGAATGTGGAAAAAGCGTTCGCTAAGGATTCCGACACGGACGCGGGGTCCGATATTGTGGTCCCATTCTCCTGAAGAAAGGGAAGGGGGTCCTGCGAGAACTTGCCCCGAATCCTTTTGACTCGCTTCCACACCTCAGCTGAAGGGGTCTTCCCGTTAAGTGAAGAAACGTATGCTCGCTAAAAAGAGCGGCGAGCGTGCTTCGAAATATACCGGAACCTAGCCCTAGCCCGACGAAATTCAGCGACAGGTAAATCGTTCGGGCGGCGCCTATAGCGCATGTAGGCATAACGCTTTTGTTTGAGGGCTGCCTCACACTTGGCTGAGCACCATGGGAGTGGTCGGCGTGCAAAACGGCCAGACGTCCTAGAAATAGTAGTCAGGCCCGCGGTGATGAGGTTGCCGAAGAAGAACTCAACGGCCTCATCCACCGAGCTAAACTCCTCGACTGAGATAGAAAATTCAGTCATTTCCTGAAATGCAGGCAACCGCGCCCGCGCTAAGAACCACCGAGGTGGGCTCTCGCTCGGGAGTTGCCCTGAAAATGATATTTGAATGGGAAAGTGATCACTACCATGGAGGTCATCGACTTCTTTAGAATCGCCCGATTAGTTATGAAGTTAATACTAAATAATTCCATAACTAAGCTTTGAGGACTTTTGAAAATTATACCATTCAAAAGACAATGTAAACGAACATAATGATTTCAAATTTCGTTAGAATCGGCCGAATAATTGGGATGTTATTGCCAAAATAATATAATACCCGGGGTAATCTTGGGAAGACCTTGGAAATTATATCATTCAAAAGAGAATTTAAGACAACCTAAGGCTTTTAAATTTTGTTAAAATCGGCCGAATAGTTATGATGTCATTACCGAATAATTCCCCAGCTAAACTTGGGAAGTTCTTGTCATTTACATAATTTGAAAGGGAATGTAAAGCAACATAATAGTTTCAAATTTCGTTAGAATCGGCCTTTAAAGTTATGATGTTAGGGGCAAAAAAAATAATTTCTAGGGGTAGCTTGGGAAGACCTTGGATCTATATCCTCCCTAAGAGAATATAACTCAACATAAGCGTTTCAAATTTCGTGACAATCGGCTGAATAGTTATAATGTTATTACAAAACAATAATAGCAAAACGGGCACTGACCTACATAATGAGACGTAGAGTCACCCACGACTAAAAATATATAAATTCTAATTCTGAGTTTCTCCCTGGTTACGAGGATATTATCGCCAAACAGTTTTAGTATTATACATCAGGAAAAAACTTGCCAAAATCAAAATGATCCTTTAAGATTGTATGAACTGATCACACTTATGTTTCTTTCCGTGCTTTGATTTTCCTAGTGTAGCAGCGATTTTCCACAATTGCTCTCACACGATCAATGTTTCCATCAATGACGAAAGTGAAGATCTTCCACATTGTATGTCAACTTCAAGATATTTCCACATATCTTCGTTACACTATCAACAATATTACTTTGGCTTAGGGAATTTTTTTAAACAATATAAATCCTTTAATTTTTATTTATTATTGTTCGGATTTTTGCAGCATGTTACAGGATGATACCTAAAAATATGGTTGAAACTCAACATATAGGTAAATTCTGACCTAAACAGGATGCTTTCTCCCGTAAGCTTGGGATGCCCTTCCTGTATTTAAATAATATCTATAATGAATTATATATAACATTGAAATTAGTGAAAAATTGTAAAATTGAAGGACAACTAACTCATGATGAGGAAGGAATGAAACTCGAATTCAATATAAAGCCGAGAAGTTGGATAGCCAGATAAATATTGATTGAAATTTAATGCCATAAATCTACAATGATACACATTTGATTAAGTAATAAAAAAATGAATTAAATGTTCAAAGCTGTGCTACAAAAAATATTAAAAGATTATGAAGTTCATATTTAACGAATTATCTTATTACGAAAAGGAGCCTGGAATCTCTCTGAGCACCGTTCCGGAAATTGCACCTTATCAACAATTTGAATGATCAAATTGCTATGCAAGGCTTTCTTTTTACTGCGTTATTAGCAGAAAGTATTTACTATCTATTGCCAACTTTGGTGATTTAGTTTTTTATAGAAGTGAAAAGCATATGGAATGCGTCTGGATCTCAATTCCCAGAGCATCAGAATAAACCAACTTGATACAAGACAAAAAGAGCAAAATAAAGATAAAGAATTTCATAGGGAAATTGTATGGAATCAATTAATACCTGTACCAGAGAGATTTTCCAAGTGGAATCTTACTTACTCTTTTGCTCTTATATCATTTACACATTCAAATATTATGGTTTAACTTACTTATTTTGAAAAGTGACCGTGTAATTGGCTATAGGAAGACATGGAATCACCAGTATCTTAACTCATGTTTGCTATGACTTGTGTTCCATTTAGTCTTACCTATTTAGATTTTATCTATTTTTTTGTACTTTTTCAAATTAATTATTTAATTTTACCCTACACATTAAGTTTGGTTTCCTTATATTACGAGTTTTACCAAAGTATGCACCCATTTGAAGTGCTACTTCTTCAGTAAAGGCCTCCAGTTTAACGTTAATCATAACCATCTTTTCTGATGTTATAAGTAGTATTTCCATTTTGCGAGGCTGTATCCTCTTTATCAATAACTGCCTTCCATATTTTCTATTGAATGAAATAAATTGTCTGATTTAAATTTGACCTTCTTAGAAAGAATTTATTTAGAGGCTCATTGTAACAAGGTAATTAATAGCTTGGCTGGAATTAAGCTTAAAGTAAAAAGGCTATTTATATTTGCTTCAAGAATTTATTGAGAGCCGTTGAGAGTAACAAATTATATTATACAAAGTTATAAATAAATTAATGGAAAGAATATGATGCATGAAGGTTCAGTTGCGTAAACCTATCTTCATTCGTACAGTGTGCAAAGTAAATGAATACCACGAATAGTATCTGATCATAATAAATAAGAGAGGTTGTATGGTATAGATGTAATGGATTAAATTACGTTCCTCCTTTTCTTTCCTTTCGGGTGGGAAAGACCTTTAATCTGTTATTTTGGCCAATGATCATCTTTATTTGGTAAACTCTAAACTCATAAGGTGAAATTATATCGATGTATATCTGTATCAGAGGGTGTGAAATTATTAAACATTTTAAAATGGTATGTAATTAACATGTTTAACTTTTCGTTAAATATATACAAAATATTTTCACTTTGTGAGCCACAGGTAAATCTGTAGAAATTGATGAGGGTTGTTTATAATTATCAAGGATCAAGAAGAAATAGTTAAAAAAAACTAGAGTGCTATGAAAGGTTTAATTCAAACAAGGACACCGCCCAGAACTGCAACTAGGCAACAATACTCAATAATCTCTCAGCCGTTCTCGAATCAGAAATTGAAATTACAATCAAAGAATGAAGACCCACAAAGCACCGTGTCACGACAACATCACTTCGGACTTACTGAAAGATTCAGGATATGTTATTTGGACAAGTTTGCAGAAAAATCTGTATTAATATATAAAATTAATGGCCTAAAATGTATTTTGAGAGATGTGTAATCGTGTCTCGCTTTAATACAGGTGTCTAAAAAATCTCAGGAAATCGAATACTTACAAATTCAAAGAGAATGCTGATCACCCTGAGTCTTTCTAACTCCCTTTTCACCGTGGAATTATCAAAATAATTTGTCGAGACGCAATGGCTTTAAAGCCATAGGTAAAAAATCCCATCACTCAGCTTAAGCGTGACAATGAGACGAGGCAAAACATCACCCAATAAGATATAAGGAAGCTAAGAAGTCAGCTTAGGAGTCTGGACCGACCAATTATCTTTGAAATTGCAGGGATTGGCCCTGCGTCCAGAAATACCAGGTATTAAGTCCTTAAACCCTGCTGTAGGTCCCCTCTAAACACTCCCTACGAAGAGAAACGCGTCGCTCGGGTCATAAAGTACATGGATATATAGTTCGGCATTATAATCTTCAATAACGAATGCCGTGCGATTCTGAATGGCACAGACAGTTATAAAAAATTATGGTTTCTTCATTGAATTCCTCCCCACCCCACTTCGACTACGGCGCTAGTGATATTCTGGGCGGGCATCATCGGTAATAAACTCATAAGGTCATTTCGAGAGTCATAAGGTGGTTAACTTAGCAGTAAATCCAATACCGAGTTCCTGGATGACCAGCTGTCTCCTTGGGGTGGACGACTGACTCTAATCGACGCCGAATCATCTTTTATGCACGATAACGGTCCATCACATTCGGCCAAAGCCACCATCTCATACCTGGTTACTCTGGGTTTAAAAGAGAAAGCCCTCATTTTCTGACCATCAAATCTCATCAATTTAACTCACTAGAGCAGCTCTGGTCAACCATGAAGGGAAAGATTTAAGAAGGAGATATTTACTATTCATCGAAGGGATCCTTGTGGAATACGATTATAACGGTAGCCAGGTACAAAAGTTCAGCCGAACTTCGCCAGCTCATTAATTACATGAATGAAATATTGGGGATAGGTAGACAAATGAATTTATTAGTTTTGTGTCAAGTCCTATATTCATGATTTGTGTTTCTCTCTGCGATCTCTCTGATATTTGTTCGTTGAAAGCGACGAATAGTTTCGTATTAATAACTTTTTTTTCAAAGCTCATTGAAAACTAATGGTTCAAACTTGAAGGAAAGTTATAATAATACGAAATTCACCGTCACTTTCAAAGAACCTTTTAGCTATGACGAATATATATATATATATATATATATATATATATATATATATATATATATATATATATATATATATATATATATATATACTGCCCAAATTCACACACACACATACACACACACATTTATATATATATATATATATATATATATATATATATATATATATATATATATATATATATATATATATTAGACGATGGGGCGATTTGCTGGCGAGGCGCAACTTAATTTTCAATATAAAGCCAATGACGAAAGATAATCCAATCATTTTTCTAAATCCATTTATTCAAAACAACGTCTTGAGCTTGTGCGCTCATTTTATGGTTTCTAAGAATATATGACAATTAATTAGCAATTTAACAATAATGAGAAATATAGCTTCAGATTACTTACATCTCTATGCAATTTGAATAAATAATACTGCGAAGTTATGATATATATATATATATATATATATATATATATATATATATATATATATATATATATATATATATATATATATATAAATATATATATATATATATATATAAATATATATGCTCATTTGTTAAATTGCACATTGGTTGGTTTTTGTTTTTTTAGGAAGGGGGTGCAAGAATAAAATCCACTGTCAATTATTTTCCTTCCTATTTTTTAGAAATTCCCTCGTTGGTTTTTTATCCGAATATTTTTCTCCTTAATAAGTTTAACAGGAACTATCGATTGCTTCTTTTACATTTAAAAATAAAGGCAGTTGTGAAACTTATTCCATTTTATTTTTCCTTCTCCTCTACAAATTTGTTTCTCTCCTCTCCATCGGGCAGATATTTCTCCTTTTGCCTATTGGTTCAACTTCTTAGTCAATGGTTTCGATCTAACGACACGTATTCCCCTCATTGTCAAGTGCAAAGGTGAGGTAAGTTCAATTTCTTGTTGCCTTAACAAATTCTTCTACGGGATTAATTCCCTTCTCGTGTTTTGTATACAATCATAATATGAACACAAAAAATCACAGAGAATTGCCAAACATATGAAAACATACACAATTTCGTAATTTATTATTTTCTCATGAGTGTATCGCCATTTCCATAGGGGAGAGATATGCTTGTTATGGAAAACTGAGCCCGATACAGCTAAACGAATGTCATTATTGAATTCAGCACATATAATTACCCTAGAATTATCCATTTTGATGCAGAACCATGAGAATTCACTTTGTCGTTGACTAGTTAATCTAAGTATGTTGTCTAATCAGAGCACCAACTGAAGATTATTTGCTAAAGTTACATTTCTGTGACTGTTCGTATTTGTCTCCCTTCAAACATCTTTCAAAAATCCATTTTAATAGGTTATTTGACTAGATCTCATTTATAGTAGACATATCTTTTGATTCATCATCGCTCTTGAGTTATTTATATAATTATTAATGAAGGAAAAAACAAATTAATCTGCTTTTATTCTAATGAAGTTTCCTGCGGGCAAACAAGAGAAAGGTCGGCATTGTTGTTTACACCCAAGATGAATCGTACGAGTGAATGCGAATAGGAAAGAAGTGGTCATCTGCCAATTAATCCTGGCGAACGAATAGCAAAAGCGTTCCATCAGATCTGAAATCTTGATGACGCAATATCAGAAGTAGCGATGCATTTCTTAAAAATGATCGAATTGGTCGATTCGTACTATATATTTTTTCTATTTGAATGGTCTCACGTGGCGAGGCAATCTTAACAATATAGAAAAAGAAAAATCAAATACTATATGATTAGAGAAGCAAATTATGTAGCTATGCAGTTTGTAAGTGAATTTAAGACGAGTGACGAGTCATCGGCAAACTTTTAACTTGAGAATCAGAATTATTGGTACTTGACCCCCATGCATAGTAACCGCATAAAGGGAAAGAGGTATTTCAAGTTACACTTTCTAATTTTCACCTTTCCAAGCTACCACTTTTTAGAGTTTTCCCGGTAGTACACCAAAATAAAAGTAAACTTAATCTCAATTGTAGTGTATTTGTATTTTAAAGAAGTGGTCAGATAAGTATAGGGTAAAGTAGGTAGAAATAGAATGTAAAAATAGTGGCGAAAATGGAATAAAGTTAAATAGAGCTGGATAGTACCCAGGGGACCTAGGTAATTAATCTCTGTAGTTTGTTGCGTTAGTCTTTCTTCGATTTTCTGATCTTTCTTTTGATTAATTATTTATCTTATTTTTTCTTAGGTTAAATAACCATTTTTTTGTGTATTGTCTTGTTATTGTTCTTAGCTTTTTTTGCTATTTTTGTTGTAGGCATTGTTGATCTTATATTTTTCTAGTGATCTTTTCTTTTTTTTACTTTTCGTGTCTATGTCTCGGAGGTGCGTGGTCCCTTGTGGAGTTTCCTGAAGTTCTTAATTCATATTCCGCTGATTAGTAATTATTTAATTTTCGGTGGTTCTTCCCAGAATGAAGTTTCAATCACGTCGAATTCGTTGTTTGAAGAGTATTTCCATTAGAAAATTCTACTTACAATTCCATCAAAGACTTTTTCGTCATTCCAGTCATTTGTGAATAGATTGTCTCTTATATAAATTTTAATTTCGATTCGTTTGGCTTTTAGTTCAGGAAATTTATCTTCATTGTTCTCTTTTCGTATTTTGAATTTCTTTTTGACTGTGGTCCATTCTTGTTATTTTCTTGTCCACTTTCGACCATTTTTCGTGTCTTTTATATTATCATTTTAATTTTTTAGTATAGTTCATCTGTTGTTTGTGCTGCCTCGTTCTTCTCGAGGTCATCTTCTTACTACCATTCCTCTTCTTTCTCCTCGTGCTCATTTTCCTCCTGTTTGTGTAGTTCTTCCATTTCTTCGGGGTGTTGTTCGATTTCTTTGATCACCGGTCGTTCTCCCTGTGTACATTCGTCTTCAAGTTTTTTTTGTGAGTATCTCCTTGGAAGAGCGGGAGGGGGGGGGGAGGATCTCTAGAAAAAAAGAGGTCTCGAGTTGTGCCATTTTTTTCAAAAGGGTATTAAACTCTCTCTAGCGAAACAATCTAGGTTTGCTTAGTTTGCTGCGTGAGCATAGATCAGCATAGCAAGTATTTCCATGCTTTGAGTCCACGTTATTTTATCTTCAGTTTATGGTACTGTTTTCATCTTTGTTTGTCTTCTTAAACCCTGCTCGTTTGTGTTATATTTAGTCGCGAGCGACTCTAAATCTCACAATATGGGTCGGTCGGTCCCCGTTTTACTTTTGTTGTTTTTGTAATAACATCATAACTTTTCGGCCGATTCTAACGAAATTTGAACACCTTATGTTGTTTTACATTCTCTTTCAAATGCTATAATTACCAAAGTCCTCCAAAGGTTACCCCGGGAACTATTAGAGCTGGGGGGGGGCAATAACATCATAACTATGTGGACGATTCTAACAAAATTTGAACCACTTACGTTGTTTTACATTCTCTTTCAAATGATATAATTGCTAAAGTCCTCTCAGGGTTAGCCCAGGAATTATTTTGTTTTGCAAATAACATCATAACTATTCGTCCGATTCTAGCGAAATTTTAAACCCTGATGTTGATTTACATTCTTTTTCGAATAATATAATTGTCAAAGTCTTCCTAAGGTTATCCCGGGAATTATTTTGTTTTGGCAATAACACAATAATTATTCGGGCGATACTCTGCTAGTTAACACTAGGCTATAATATGATATACCCTGCTAGGCAAGCCTAGAATAAGCTATACTATGCTAGGCTATACTATGCTAAGCTATGCTAAAATATAATGTACAAGGATAAGATATATTATGCTAATTTAGGGTACAAATGCTATGCTAGGATATCATATGGTATGTTAGGCTAGACAATTCCAAGCTATGCTTGACAAGGGTATAATAGGATAGTATAGGCTATACTTGTCTACGATAGTTAGTGTGAGGCTAGGTTATACTATGCTAGGCTACGCTTTGCTATGCTATACTAGGCTATATAGGGCGATACTATGCTATGCTAGGGTAGGCTAAAGTATAATAGGCTAAAGAGGTTTATAGTTTGAAATGCAAGGTAATACTATGTTATGATACGATAGGCTAGCTAACCAAGGCTATATATAATAGGCTAAGCTATGCAAGGTTATTCTAGTCTAGGGTATGGTATTTTATACTAGTCTAGGCTATAATATGATACGCTTGGCTATATTATGTTGTAGTTATGCTGGAATAGTCTATACCAAGCTAGACTATAGTATGCTAGGCTAGGCTAGGTTATCGTATGCAAGGCTATATTGGCTAGGCTGGAGTACCTTTTTCTAGCTTGACTATACTAGGCTAGGCTACTCTAGGCGGTGCTAGGCTAAGCTCTGGTATGCAATGCTAAACCGTACCTGCTTAGGCTAGGCTAGGCTATAGTAAGCTAGGCTAGGCTAGGCTATAGTAAGCTAGGCTAGACTAGACAATGCTGCGCTAGGCTAGCCTGCTCTAGGCTATACTATAATATGCTAGGTTAGACAAGGTCTACTAAGCTAGGCTAGGCTCTACTAGGATACGATATGCTAGGCTATTCTAAGCTAAGGTAGGATAAAGTAGGCTATACTAGGCTTGCTAGATTATACTAAGCTATGCTAGGTTAGGTCCGGCACAGCTAGGCTATTATATTTTAGCCTGGGCTATCCTATGTTTGGCTAACTTGGCTATACTAGGCTAAAACAGGGCAGGTTATACTATGCTATGCTTGGCTATGATATGCTATGATATACTACGCAAGTTTAGGCTAGGCTTTTTCTAGGCTATACTAGGATATGCTATGCTAGACGCTAGACAATACTACGCTATGCTAGGCTTGGCTGTTCTCTACTATGCTATTCTAAAGTATGTGGCTATACCAAGGTCTTCCTATGGTTACTCCGGAAATTGTTGAACGTTTTGAAGGTCGTAAAGTCATAAATCAGAATAAGTTTGGGCACGCGACTGTTTGGCCAGCAGACCTTGCTTTCCTTTTCTCTTCTCCATAGCTAGCTCTCTTTGGATTTCTTATTAATTTTTCGCTAGGCATCCCATTGCTAGGGCGGAGTTTGGTCCTTCCCAAGTTATGCATTTCTTTAGGTTGTTCCGGGCCCGGCACTCGTGGCTGGCGTGCTCGATTTATAGGCCGCCCTCAGACCACCGTAGTAGGGTATCTGGGCAGTCTTTGGTGCTATGTTTTAGCAGTTCACAGCACTTCCTGCAATGCCATTTCAATTTGAGCTGCTGTTAATAGGAAGTTATAGGAAGTTAATAGGAAGTTATATTGCCCGAGATTTCTTCGCCATTTCCGCCTATCGACATGCCACTTTCATGGTGTTTGACGCTGACAGCTTTATTATTGTTTCACTTGTGGCCATTTTTGGTTCTTTCAAATTCTCTTGTATGTCTTCTGTTGAGAGTTCTCCGGCTATGGGGTCCAAATGATGACAGATAATGGCATTATGGGCCATGAACTTCCTGTTGATTAGATCCAGGTGTTTGATTTCTACTGAGGTAGTCATTGTTTCTCTTCCCTCTTCCTGGTGGCCCATGGCTATTTAACCAATTGCTGAGTCAGAAGGCCTCACCAAGGCTATGTTTAAGGTTATATTAGACTAACTCAGTACATTTTCTTTCGTTGGCTGTTGTGTTTCCTGTAGGACTCTCTCAGGCGGAGTCTCCTCCATCGCTCGCGATCACGTTCCATCTAAGAAAATAAAGCCTATACTATTAACCGTAAAATGAGGGTGAATTATGAGTTTGGTTGACATAGGGCCAAATCACAGTCTGAATCTCATTAGTTCTTTCTCTTGACATTCCTTTTCCTATATGAAAAGATAGATGAACCGTGGTATATCCTATATTCTCTATAGAGCTCGCAGAGAGTATATAAGTAGTCGATGAATCACCAGACAACAATAAATCGCCAATCTTTATCGCCATCCTAATCCTCTTTCTAATAATTTTATCTACCTTTTTCTAGAAATACTATGGTCAACAGCCAAAATGGTTCACATATGAGATTATGATAACACAACTAATTTCATATTACTGAGTTTGAATCTGATATTTGTTTTGTTCTATCAGACGAAGTTTCCTAAAAAAAATCAGTAGGTACAAATATTCAATATTCCGTCACTTGTGTCGAGCAACAGATATTTAACCCAAAACAGACCAGCTTGTCTCTTATGTGACTGTGCTTACATGACCAATTTCACATTGTTGAGTATGATTTAGATGTTTTATTCTACTATCAGATCAACTTTCTTAACCAATTAAAAAAAGGTAACTATGATGACAATAAGTGTATCACGCAAGATAACGATATTAAACACGTCACAGATAAGTTTATAGGAAATTGTACAAGAAAGCATACGTTTAAATCCTTTATAATTAACAAAATATGAAGTTCTAAAAGTGCTTCTGAACTTTGCCCTTTCGTTGGTTCAGCTCGCTCTCATTTCGTTGCAGCGTCCAGCAATAGTTGCCCATCATGTTAGGACTGAATTGTCCCTGATATCTGCTCTCTATTTTGGCGATGTTTTGATGAAATCTTTCATCGTGTTGATCACTAATGTCTCTAAGGTTATCTGGGAAAAAATCAATGTAAAAGTGGAAAAATGAAATTCCAAGGAAATCTTTGCTCTCAATGTATGATAATTCTGCAACATAGTTGTAACGATTTCTTTGTAGTTTTCAGCACGATAGTTTCCAAGAAAAAACTTTGACACATTGCCCAATGATTCTCATTAGCTTTTCTTCAGTGGGTTCGAGGCCTTGGTGAATTCACTATCCTAAACTAGTAGGCATATCTGTGGTCCACTCAATACATCTGCTTTTAACTTGGCTTCGGAAACTACACCACCTAGTTTCTGACATAAGTATCGAAATCCAGCACCTGGTTGATTTATAGCCTTAATGAAATTTTAGCCAAACCGAGATTTAGATACAAGGAAGGGAAAAATATCTTTCCTGGATCTACAAGAGGATTGTGAACACAATTGGCTCTTCCAGGCGCATCTCTTAATCTTGTCGGCTATTCCTTTCTTATATAGTGCTCTGCATCAGCTTTGCTGTCCAACAAACCACAAAAAACACATGTGCTTTGTGTAGCCAGTCTGAAGGCCCAGTAGTAAACAGATGACTTTGAAATACCCACATATCTTCCACTGTTGTTTCTTGTCCTCTATAGCAGCTAACAAAATTTTCATTGTTTCATAGCTCTCACCCATCTTTGCTGCATGTGCTATTGGGACAGATTGAAACCGATTGCCATTGTGTAAAAGAACAGCTTTCAAGGAGTTTTTCCCAGAGTCTATAAACAGACTCCAATCATCAGACTTGTATGGTTCAGACTTGCAGAATTGTTGCATGAGAGATAATGCGTCCTCACAGTAACAAAGGTTGTTGGCCATCTTGAAAAATGCAGACAGCTCTCTATTTCGGTAACGAGCTATAGTGATACGAACTCCAGCTTCCAGCAGGTTACGCTGCTTTAGTTTGGATCCCAGGACTTCGGCCTTTCTTTGGAAAAATCTAGGTCCTTGATTATTTCATGACGCGCTTCGTATTTTCAGAGTCATTATGGTAGTAGTCTTCATTTGAGGTAGAATTAGAATCGGAATCACTCATCAATTCTTGTTTAGTCGATGGATTCGGGAATGGGAGTTCAGCGATGAGCAGAGCTGGTCGGATTGCAGAAGCAATATTTGGGTACTGCACCTTACCTCGTGTTTTGATGGTTATTCCCTTAATGTTTATGAGGCAGAAGTAGCAGTCACTGCTGTAGTCTTCGTGCTCACGCCACATCATGGTACAGCAAAAGGCATTCATAAGCTTCGCTTACCACACATCCATTCGCTCAGGTGGTTGACACAAGACATACAAGCTATATGAGCTGCCCATTTCTTGTCTTGGTCACCCAAAGGACATTTGAAGTAACTTTTGTAGTTTAGTCGAACAGCTTCTGTGATTGATTTCTTGAGGCTACCAGGAGTGAAGGCGCCACATATGTAACAAAAACGATCAGCATCGTTCACGCACTTGCCATATTCCATGTTTTGTTCAGAGTAATTAGAAATTAGACAGTTGTTGGTGTGCACTATCATGAACCAGAAATCTGAAACAAACAAAAAAGCACAAATTAGGAAAAAATTATTGCATAAGTAGAACCAATCAACATATAAATTGGTGTATGAATAACATGGTGCGCCAAATATATAGATATGCTAGTTATGGAAAACTGAGCCCGATACAGCTATACGAATGTCATTATTGAATTCAGCCTAGAATTATCCATTTTGATGCAGAACCATGAGAATTCATTTTGTCGTTGACTAGTTACATAGAGTTACATAGATACACAGATCACACGGGCCTTACGGCCCAGACTAATCTGTGTATGTTGTCTAACCAGGCGTTACTGACAAAAACAGAGGTAAAAAGATTGAGGATGGAGGAGACTGACTCTATTAGGTATCATTAATAACCCTGAACGATCTGGGATAAATCTGCATAGATTACAAGTAATCAAAAGTAAAAACTGTACTTCCTTGTGTGTAATTAGAAGATTGAGTGTCTTTCAACGATTTTTTCCATCAAGGGCCATTTAGTTAACTACATTTTATTAACTGCCTTTTCTTTAACTGACCTTTGGTTAAGTGCCTTTTGGTTTGTTCATTTTCCCTACTAGTGACTAATAGAGATTTCTAACATGGGGAAAATTGAAAGGCTTAAGCGTAAACATATTCTACCTTAAATCGTTCAATAAAATAGGAAAGAGAAAATAAACACGTGAGAATTGCCAGATAGATATACATCAATATAATTAATATGATATTTTGCTTTAAAAAAGAAATATGTTAATATAGGGCATCTCATGTGTATCAGTAAATGTAAGGTAAGAGTTTTACAATCATGATAGTCTTGCAATTTTGACTATCTAAGGAGTGGTTATAAATGAAGTAAACTTTAGCAGCTGCCTCCGCAATGAAAAAGAATTACTGTTGTTTTCCTATAAATTTTGTAGCAATGTATACACTATGAGTAAACCAAGTAATATATTGAAGTAAGATATTTACTAAATTACATCAGCAATATTTGCTCCCAGGCATCCTGCTCTGCCTGCAAATCACGTGCGAGTCCATTTCATTCACTGGTTTCTCTCCTGTCACCTTTCTCGCTGGAAGCGCAGCATCAATTTTCAAATATTTTGCAGACACGTCACCAGACGAGACTAAAGTCTTAAGGAATTGCGCTTTCTCTCTCTCATGTTAAACAAGTCACCTATTGTCTTGGGACCTGCTCAAATACGTGCTTAGAGTGAGCATGAAGAAATGCCGCACGGGCTTTTAACAAAAAGAAGGTTATATACATAAAACGTCTGCGAGAAAAGGATATAAAATAGACTTGAATAAGTGAATAGTTATTTGAGTAATTCATGCAACATAAAATATTGACAAAAAGGATGGATTGCATTAAAAGGGCATAAATGTTCGTCTTGGATCACTGGTAATCGTTTGCTTCATTTTACACTTATCTAATAACATTTAGGCGTATTTTTATGAAAAACATAGTTTTTTTTTCATTTTTGCCCATTTACCTAAAGGAAAATTAATGTGCGAAATAATGTGACATACAACCAAACGCCGTTTTCAATAGATTGGCCTACCACGCCTCCTACCCCCACCCCGGCTCTCTAAGGACGAACCCGGGCGGGGGAAGAAGGGCGAGTCCCAGGTTCTTCCTGTGTTTCTATCAAGGTCTACCGGGACCTTGATAGGCTCCTAGAAAAAAAATCTCCAGAGACGGCAGAGAGACGGGTTTCGAGAAGGGTTTATATGCTTTGGAAAGTAGTTTCCATAAATAAATTTCCCCATTTACAGCGGCTGAATCTTTTATTTACATTCACTCAAAACTTTAGTTAAAGTATATGCGATCTACCGTGTCTGTATTTTTGTCTGTATACAAAATATATCGAAAGGTTATATAATGATTTTGATGAACTTATGTGAAAGGGAGGGGTGGCTTTGACTCAAGAAAAGGTTAATTAGTTTATGAAGCAGATCTAGTTTTTGGAGCAGCAGTGAACCCTAAGGGTACGGCGTACAGGCCTACAGGTGTGTGGACAAGCCTTGGCGCATATTCCCCCCCCCCAACTTCCTTGTGGGTTTTACTTTTTTAGGCAAAGTCTAGAGGAAGAATATACCTCGATCACAAACCAGGATCGAGAGTGCCTAAAGGCGAGCACCAATAGACTGATGTCTCGGCAGCTCCCTGCAGCCGAGGATGAAGCCTAGTCCTCTAGATCCTCTCCTGCCACCAGTGTCCTTATCCTCTCGGTCAAGATACGGGTCCGAAGACTGAACACATTCCTACCCGTTTAAACCTAGTGTAGGTTTAATGCCATCATCTACCTCGATGGACTTCCCAAAGCAAGTTCCGGATTATGGATCTCCTGAATCACTTTATTTCTCTACAGGTCAACCCAAATAGTTATTATGAGATTTTAAAGAAGTTTATAATGGGGACGAGGTAGTCTTTGGCCAAGGAAGAGTTGATTAAATTTTGTGATCTATCTAGATCCGAATATGGTTAATATTGGTTATGGATTCCCTTTTGGCTTTCTTTAACATTGCGAGATGTCATTTTGGGACTTTCGGCTGCGGTGGTATGCTCTCTATGGATGTTTTATAGTTGAATATACTTGTAGTACAGCTGCTTTAACACATCGTAAATACTTGATTGAGTAGCAATCTCGTCAATTTGGGAATCGGAAGGGCTTTTATAATCCCTGGGGATGAGTAGCGTTGATATACATTAAAAATAACAAGAGTTTAAGGAGACCCCGTCTATCAAGCAAAAAATTCTTACCTTCACTGGGATGAGACATAGGCTGCATTTATCAGTCCATGACATAAGTAATGCGGCATATTTTCAAAGTTCATCATTATTTATAGATATAAAATCGTTTGACTTTGATTTTCACAAGTTCTTTAAGGTTGTTTGGACTTCCTGCCTTGTCGACATCTTAATTCTCCTTTCTAGACTAGAAAGTGACGATTTTTCACTAGGATTCTTAAAGAAGACGAAAAGTGGGTTATGTACAATAATATTAAACGTTCCAGACAATGAATTAGTCCTGGCCAAATCCAACCACAGCTGAAACAGGGGGCGACATCCACGGAAGAATCTCTTAAGCGTTTGTTGAGATGTGAATGTCATAAGCCATTTTAAACTTTGTATCCCAAATCAAACTATCATTAATGAGGTTTTATTGTATTGAGTTTGACCGTTTAAATCCACCGAAAACACGATAAAAATGCCGAGTTTGGCGGATAAATCATCTGAATTTAAAACCGGTGTAGAAAAAAAAGACCAAATTTTAGAGACTGTAGTTATCTTAGAAATGAACATACTTGTATCAATTTCGGAACACATCATACAAGTATTGACAAAGCAATTTTTCAAAGCTATCAAGAAAAGGGACAGAAACCTCGATTAAAGTTCATATTGAACTCGATCGAAATATATCGTTAGGAGGATTCTAAAGGTTTGTTTGGATGATTGAAGGTGGGCTTAATGACGACCCAACGCATGCTGTCAAGGCCTTAAATGAACATTTTGCAGACGTCTTTACCCTAGAAGACATCAGCACTCTACTTACAGCTCACAGTTAATTTACTTTTGAATATTTATATAACCGAAAATTTAACAAGTCATTGTAAAGAATAGGAAAATATTCACACAATGTCAATTAGATTCACATTAAATAATTAAAAAGCGAACTAGCGAAACCTCTTTGTAACAATTTTCTTTGGACTATGCGTCCAAAGAAAAAAACCCGCCACAAACCTCAGTTAAAGTTCGGTCATGTTTATTCAATTATATTTTGTTATTTATTAAAATTTTATTATTTTATTAAAATTACGATAAATCTCGCCCCCCTTAAACGCAAGAAAACACATTCTCAGTCAAACACACACACACACACACACATACAAAGGCAAGCACATTCGAAGAAATACACACTCAAAATTGTTTGCTTAGACGTAGAATTTCCCTGCAAATGGACAGTCATTTCAGACAGTCTCAGGAGACTGGGGAATTGCCTCTGGTTTTGCAAGTGGGCAAAGAAGTGGACCCTACGCTTGGGAACAGGGGGCAATGGAAATCAAACTGAGTCATTTCTTTTCCCCGTCTCTATAGAGAGAGTCAGGTTTGGAGTCAGTTTCAATAGAACACAGGAAAGAGCGAGGGAGAGAGACAATAAAAAATAAACCTTGAATAAGGCGATATAGATCCCGACCAAAGTTCTGGCAACAACCCAAACCGAACTAGCTATATCTAAGTACTGCGAACAAACAAACAAACAAACTTCAAACAACGTTAAGCGGTCCCTAATAGGGCGTAGGGTCGCAACCAATTTGAAGTCACATTTCAAGTTTTGTAGAGCAGATCATCCGGAATTTGAAAATAAAGAAGATAAAATCTGAAAAATCCTAACACTCCCTTTGGGGTATGTGTGGAAATTTGGCTTAAAAATGATCTTTTCCGTAGGGTGAGGCTATGAGCTGGAAGCAAGTTCCTGCTTCGGGGGGAGGTCTCCCCTGCGCAGGAACGTGTCACCTATAAAGAAAACAAAAAGAACTAGTGAAATAAAAGGGAGAAAGTAGGCCTCCCCCTAAAAGTCTACAAGTCAATCAGTCAATGTGCACGCATCGACCCGAGTACAAGGGACAGGCAATAGCGACCCCACCCATCCCGGTACCGGGACAGGTAACGAGCGCGAAGATTGCCCAGACTGGGACATTCAACAAGAATGTGCCGAACAATCTGGGGGACAACGCAGTCTTCACAGTAGGGCGCTGGCGAGCGCTCCATAAAATGGGGATGCGTCCCGCGAGTGTGCCCAATTCGGAGACGACAGAAAGCAACCTAAAGCCTTCACGGCATTAGAGGGTAAGTCCATGGGAACAGTCGCGGCGCAATGGCACGCAAATTTAAGTTCCCTTCGATCCTCTCCCATCTTCTTTGCCAAGCAGCCCATAGAGCTGCCCGTATCCCTGCCATGTAGTCGGTGTGAGGAAGAGCGAAACGATTGTCCGGTCGTAGAGTCCTCGCGGACTCTTTGGCGCCCTCATAGGTGCCCTCGTTCCCCGCAATTCCTACATGTCCAGGAATCCAGCAGAAGATAATCTCAACAACTGCCCGGCTCACCAAAACCGTGGGGTCACGGATATCGCGAACCAGGGAATGCGGATATATACTCCGAGAGCACTCAGGGCGCTTTGTGAGTCACTATAGATCACAATCCTGTCTCCAAACCGGGCACGTCGCGTATTCTCCAGTATCGAGTGGTGTATTGCCGCAAGCTCGGCAGTGAAGACAGAGGCAGCGTCTGGCAGAGCCCCGCTGCCTTCAAACAGAGAGGATACGGCGTAGAAGCCAACCCCCTTTTGGGACTTGGAGCCATCTATATACACTGGCACGGTCTCAGCGTGACACAAGGTGTGCTCCAAAAAGGTAAAACGCAATACTCCGGGCGCTGTGCAAGTATTAGGATCTGAGTCGTGGTGACAAATAGCCAAATATGGTACCCTCCAGGGTTGCATCCTGGGCAGAACCAGGGGCTCTACCGGCCCGAGAGCTATACTTAGCTCTCGAAGGAGTATCCTGGCCCTAAACGCAAATGGCTTAGGTTATCATTGACGTCTCTTGGCGGCATAAGCACCGTCGAAATCAACTGCGGATGCAGTGAGAGCTGTTTGCGAATGAGGGAGGTGCCGGGCTTGCGCGTACAGGCGAATGATGCACTGTAAACGGCGTAGAGCGAGTGGCATCTCCACAGCATCCACTAGTAGGCTCTCAATGACGAAAGTGCGGAAGGCACCGATCGCTAGGCGAAGGCCGGTGTGGTATATCGAGTACACCTTCCGCAATACACGCTCAGCTGCGGATGCATAAAATTCGCATCCGTAGTCGAGCTTCGAACGAGCAAATGTAAGGCAGTAGCCCTATCAGCGCCCAAAGTGCTGAACGTCACGGAACAGAGAATATCCATGGTGCGGGTACAAGAGACCTTAAGGCTGCGAATATGAGCTTCTAAGGTGCGGCGTCGGTCAAATACAAGACCAAGGAAACGCTACGATTCCACCACTTCCAGGCGTACCCCATTAAGAACAAGTCTGGGTCAGGGTGGAGCCCTGGATCACGGCTAAAAAAAACGGAAACCTGTTCGCTTCAGCATAGCAAGAGACGCGGCTCAATGGCTGTTAGAAAAACGCTCCAGAGTTGGCATCTGGGCCGCGCCAAAAGAGATCGAAAGGTCGTCCACGTAGAGCGTAGCGAGAATATCTTCCGGCAGCAGCGAGGTGATGCCGTTGATGCTTAGGGTAAAGAGTGTGACACTGAGGATACTTCTCTGCAGGACACCCTCTTCCTGCTCCTTTGGGCCGGAGAGGGCTCCCCCAGAGCTCACCAGAGAGCTGACCAGAGAAAGTTGTGGGAGAGATTGTAGGGGAAGTGAGGAAGTATGGGAGAAATACAGGCTGTCTGAAAGAAGGAGAAGAGGCTGCGCTGGAGCCCGACGGGGCACTGAGTCCCGTCAGCAAGGCGGCCAGGAAGGAAATCGCCTTCTTAGAAGGAAATTTACACTTTAATTCCTTATGTATCTAAGGTTTAGGCAATTTTACATTGAGGAATTCCTTGTTTGTAAACTACTCGGAGGGCGCTATAAATTAATCGATGAATGACGAATTTACGAGACATTTAATGAGTATTTCCTATGGAGGGAGATGGCTTTACCTTTTTGAATGTATGTTATAGATTCACACATCACATGTATTATTTATGTTTTATACCAACGACTCTTTCTATTATTCATTTTCAGGGCTAAGATGAGTAAAAGAACTAGAACATCAACAAGTCACAGTGTCTTTGGCTCCCCACTTCCAGAACTTTCTCATTATGAGCTGCCAACAACCAACTGGAGAAAGATATATTCAGTATGTAAAACACAATAAATACAAGAAGAACAAAGATGTTATTCCTGAAGTATCCGAGGCTCTTACTGAGATTTAGAAAAAAACAGTAATACAGTTCAGCAGATCAAAATGTTAAAATCAAATTGCTCCGATTGGTGCAAGAAGCGTCTCTGGTATCAAAACAAGGAATGAATGCCACTAAGAGTAAGAATTTTATCTCATCATTGGGTCAACCTTTTGATATAGCAGGCTGCCAGTGTGTTGATCTCTTGGATTGCAAGTTTGAAAAGAACATGAAAGTGCCACGTCAAGAGCATAAATTTCTTATTGACCAAGGGGATGTTAGTCAAATTATTAGAAAAGGAAAATCAGAAAAGATCGAATTCATGAAATTAAAGAAGAAGAAGAGTCACAAAAAGATAAGAGGGAAGAGAAAACTACAATTTTGGACATTCTTGATGATGAATGAAAGAAAGCCTTTGCGAGAACAGAAAACAACATCATACCAATACCAACAATTGCCACGAAAGCAGAATGGTGTTCTGTGTCAAATAGAGCTGCTGTTGCTACTATGAGTAGTCCTATTCGACTATGTTATTATAAATTCAGAAAATCTCTCCCATGTAATTGACCATCACAAAGTCTGGACGGCACAGCAGAAGTTATGGGGGAATTTCACCAAATCTGAATGTTTGGGAAATAAAAAAATTACTGCTTTATTTTTTGTTGGGAGGAAAGACACATCACTAACTAAAAAGAAGAAAGGGAACAAATGGTATGGAGCAAAAGAAATTCAAGATCACTATGTGCTTGTAGGAATACCTGGTACTTTCTATTTAGATCATTTATCTATTGAACTAGGAACAGGTGCAAGTATTGCAGACGGACTGATGACATGGCGTTTTAAAAGTGACATTAAAGATGAAATAAAGACAGCGAGAGCTAAGAGCTCGGCAACTAGTACTGGCTACAAGAATGGAGCCATAAGAGAGCTGAAATGTCGATTACATCGCCCTTTAGAGTAGATTATCTGCAGATTGCATCTAAATGAACTTCCTTTGAGGCACCAGTGCAGGAAATATATTGGTCCAAAAGAAAGTGGAACCCAATGGAAATAACCACTAGGTATAGCCTTAACCACCTGTGAAACTCTACAAGTATCACCAAATTGGTTTCAATGTATTGAAAAAGAGTTCTTCTTTCAGATGTAGATGTCAATGAGCTTAGTCGGGACCAAGCTTACCTGTACAGAATTATAAGTGGTATTAGAAATGGTGTAATTGATGATGATCTCCTACATATGAAACCAGGGTCAATATATCATGCAAGATGGCTCACCACTTCCAGCAGAATATTTAGACTTTATGTGGCAACAGCAAAAACGAATAATGACTTGTATATCCTCACAGAGTTTGTCTTGTGTCATTATGGGCCCATTTGGTTTCACATCAAATTCTTTCCAAAATAAACGGGGGGATCTAAACATCTGAAACAGATCGATCTTCTGCAGATACTACAAACAATACAAAGGAATTCCTACTGGGTCCATCCTGACAACGCCCCTTTGGCAACGCTGGCAGACGTTGATCCGAAAAACAGGAAATTAGATATTCACAGAATCAAGAAGAACCGAGATGTTTGTGTGTTTTGAGGAAAATATTCGTGATTTAAAACCACAAAAAATAGATAAGACTATGAAGAACCTAACAGATCTACTTCTCCCTGAAGAGGAGTGCAGGTTTGAGCGACCACATACAATGCATCTATCTAATGCAAACCTGCAAAATATTGTCGACGACCCACTCTTTATTGACATTCCATGTCATTCCCAAGGTGTGAAGTGGTGTGCGCGAATGGTAACAGAAGCTTCTGGCGAGGCTTATGGAAAAGAAGCAGGGGATAGCTACATTCGGGCGGTTCTAAAATCCAATGACATCATGCCATCTTCTGAGACAAAGCATGATTTTAATGTATCAGTTGAAAAATAGTAGGTATCAGTTAGATAATAAAAGTTTAACTCCTCACTTGTTTGTAATTATCGCTCAGTTTAAACTTAACTCTAATGTATTTAGAAGCACTTATAACAACAAACCAACAACTTTGATGCTATATATCTTTCTGGCTCGAAAGTTTTTTTTAAAATAATTTTGAGCTAAAAAATGGGAGTGTTCCAAATATTTCTCAAAAAACCTTTTTCCACCTTTGAAATATGTGTACTCAAGTGTACAAAATTTGAAATGTGCATGTTGATTTTCTGAAATTTGTTTATGGATGTTTATTGTATTAACTTCACACACATCTACCTTATTTTATTACCATACGAACGAGGAAAACTTGGGTTGCAATGCATCTGAAGATTCCTCTGGAGGCAAAAACATACTTCCAAACCGATACTACCGTTGTATTTCACTATGAATTAGTTAATGATTTCTCCCCAATTTTTGTTTTCCCTAAAAATTGGCTCCACTTATAAAATCTATAGTTATGTACCAACAATCTTGAAAGTAGGTTTTTTGGCTGCTAATTCCACCAGGGTTAATATGATTGTATTCGATTTGTGGAGCTGTATCGAGTGCGTTCCTTTCTCACTTCCCTACTTTTTCTCCAATTATCAAAACTATTAAACCCTTGTTCATCAATGATAATTTCCTTTAATCACCACTTTCTCATTATGGCGTGTAAAGATATAACTACACTGTCTGGCGAGGATACTCAGATATTAGCAGATTTAATTATACATCACGGTATAATGAAGCGAAAGATTACCTTAATCCTAAACTAAACCAGAGCATAATTCGAGGCTGAATCTATCTTAAATAGCACTATACAAACTAAATTAGCAAAGGTCAAATCTTTATTTGTTACTATCGAGAAATTAAACGATAAAATCATTTAGAATTATTTATTTCATGGTGGAGAGGAAGAGAATGATTCATTACTCGAAAGAGAAATGTCCTCACAAATTGACTAAGAATCAAATCCAAATCGCAAATAAACGTTCTTTCGAAGAAAGAAGTCAAATTTAACTAATTGACTCAAATCAAATTTGGGCACCCTTTGCCAGAATTCTCCCACTCCTAAATTCCCCCTGCACTCCCCTGTTGATCTTTCTCTGGCACTATGTCACCATGGATTAATTGAATTTCCATTTGCTGCTCTCGCAATTCAACAATTTATTTGGTGATAAAAATCGCAATTCCAACTAAACCAAGCTAGCTTATTTGAATAGTTAACTGCCCAAGTAACCTTTCTCCATAGTCCAGCTTCATGGGAACATAGACCAGAAATACGAAATAGCTATGGTGCATTTAAAGGAGGAATTTTTGAACACTAATGCAATCATAGAAGGATATTTCGCTAGAATACTAAAAGCACAAGCTCTATATGACTCTGAACTATAAATTCTTCTCTATGGTTAAACGAGGTCAGTTCAATACTCGACGAGCTTAAATAATTTGACGTAGATTTTTATCTTTGATTCTTGATTCTTCTGGCCCAAAAGAACCTTTACTCTCAAATTCTGTATTTTAAGCTTACAACTGTAAATTACGCAGTTGTCATTCGTACTCTAGAAAAATTGCAACCAGCTAAACATTTCAGTGGGGACGTGGCCAATGAGCACCTTAAATATTTTTCCAACTCCCATCATTCAAACAAAGCCTATTCGAAACCTTCCCATTTAGGGCAAACATTTCAAAAAAATAACAACAATCTACAGGAAGGAGAGTTTTCAAAGGAAAGAAAATTCGCATTTTTCAGCTTGCTCTAAGGGCTGTCGGAAGAATCCATGTTCATTTAGCGAAGTTTTCAAACGTCCCATTTAAAGTACAAACTACCTAAAGGCGCCCAATTCATGTTAAATTCTCCAAACTTTAACACTACTGCTGAAAGAATACCATCTCGCATCGGCATGTCTTGCAGATCGCTTGCCAGATTATTTTTCCGTTGGACTTTGCATGTCTTGAAGCATATTTAGGTTCTTTGCCGCAGCACACTCAAAGATTATGATTCTTTTTTGACTAGGCTTAGGAGAAGTAGTGACGTTATGGTCCGTGTCTGAGCCAAAAAGATGGGTTGAATCGATTTCTAAACTGAAAACCAACTTTTTGCTTCCTACACTAACAGTTGATCTTGGTAAGGGTGAGAAGATCCGACCTGTAGAGTGTCTAATCGACTTTGCATTTCAAAATACCTACATTTCTGAATCAAGAGTCATAATATCCTTGGGCGTCAATCCGAAAAAAACTACCATCGTACACTTGCACAGTCAAAACTTTCATCGGCAAACAACACAAGAATTTGGGCGAAATGAAAGCTGTTCTCTATTTTGTGTGTCTGAAATTGCCGGCTAATTTCTTAGTCGATACAGATTTGAACTACATTTCACATTAAACGGACATGAAAGCACAATAGGAACTTAGAGAGAGAATCGGGTCGTCTTTGGGAACAGCGCATACTACTATTCGTTTGGTGATAAAGATAGTGTTGGTGGAGTAAACTATCTAATTAGATTCGATATCATCTCTCCTTTGAAGCTCACAACATGGTGGGTCACGGATGCTTTTTCTGACAGCTGAGGTAAATTATCGATTGGGAGGATGGGAGGGCCTTAAGAGGATTTCAGGCTTCTCACAGGCTCTCATAGCCCGGAGATAAATACGACAGTGATGATGCCCAAGTTGGGTGAAACGACCCGGTCACTGTCTTGCTGGCTCCCTGAGTTTCTTAAAGTATTAAGAGTGTCTTTCGGGAAAATAGCACCGAAGAGGGAAGATATGAAATGTCTGCAAGAGAATGGAAGAGACACTTCTAGGGATAAACTGTTCTTCCAACCTCCCTACTCAAACATCATACTCAACTCAACTTCCACACAGTCGGTTCTTATTCGATGATAAGCCAATGGTGTACCACAGCGCCGCATATAGGGTCGGTACGGTAAAACGAGCAGAGACTAGCATCATACAATCCGAAGGTGTCTCAAACTTAACGCCCAAAGCTAAATTAGCACACGAATTGACCGTCAACACAATCTTAAGCCACGTTAATCCATCAACTTCGCCAAATCTGATTCCGATTCGTATTTGGGGTTAGAATATAATTTTGGTCTGGAGGCTTTGGGAATTAGAAAGGAGGAAACCGGAAGCATAGACAAGCTAAAAATTAGCGAGTTCAAGCACTCCATTGAAAAGAGAGATTATATATATTATATTTATTTACTTTGGTAGGAATATATCTTAGTGGAAGTTCCCTTAAAATATAACATAGCTTTGGGCACCCTAGATAAAGTTATTTCCCAATTAATCAAAAGAAATTCTCATGTGTGCTTATAACGATTTTTTTTGAGAACCAGCTTGAGGAAGGTATAATAGAAAAAAATTATGTTGAACCAAGAATTTTGGAGAAGACATATAGCTACCACAGCGGCCTATTATTAAAACAGCATAACATATTTACACAAAAGTACTTCCTGTGTTTAAATTCAGTCTCGAGGTAAAATCTTAATTTTCCCTAAACGAAACTGTGTAGCCTGAATAGACCTGTTAATTTCCCTATTTTCCACCCTTTGAAAATTCCTCTCAAACGAATTCACTTTACTCGCAAAGATAAAGAAGGCTTTCCTTCAGAGAAAATTGAAATCATAGGTGAACAAAAGTAGGCTGTGCTTTTTCTAGAGTAAAATTGACAGAGTCGTAACATATTGTTATAGCTTTTTTATTTGGGGGATCAGCAAGCCGACCTTTAATTACTAATTACATTTTTAAACACCAACTCATCATTAGTGTAATGACTTTACCACTCAAATCTAAATTTAATAGTTAAAATATCTGATCCTCAAGTTTTCAAATAAAATTACACCGATTTAAACATAAAGCTAAAAGAGATAGGATTTGATCTAAAGTTCTAGGTTTCAGTAACAAAATTGAATTAATCTTTCCCCCTTCGTTTATTGAGGTGATTTTTGCCCGTTTATTCTCTGAGGTAATTTTACCCTTCAATTATCTTATTAATTTTTGGGGGGAAATGAAATTATATTTTTGTACATATCTCTTTAAATAACCTTGAACTTTGCCATTGTCCATAATTTACCTGACCTCGTTGCACTCTCTCGTTACTCAGCCCGTCTGAACGCGTGGTTTTCCGTCCCTTTTGTCGGTTCGCTTTCAAGTGATTGGTCCTCTTCCATAGATATAATATGGTATTGATATAATGTAATGTCATACAACGACATATATATATATATATATATATATATATATATATATATTAATATACATATTATATAAATCTGGTGTCAAGTGTGTTGTTTTTTTACGAACCCATGTCATTTTAATTTTGACATTAGAAGTTCTCTTGTTATTCACGTACATCCCTTTTATTTTAATTTTTGTATTGTACTGGCAGAAGGCAAGTTCAAGTTATTCGAAGAGTAGTGGAACGTAATCTATTTAGATTTTGTGTTGGACCCCAGGTAATTAATTTTTTTTATTGTGTTCGAATTTTGGAGACTCTCTTGGTTATTAATCCAAGAGTTAAGGTCTTTGCTGTCCTAATTCCGTTAGGACCATTTTAATTTTTTTTCCGCTTAGAAACAGTAGAGGTAGGTAGCTGTAGCTTAATTTTTTTGTGATGAAGGCCTTCACGAATATTCAAGAATTCGTTTCGCGTGGGTAGTGTCCTAGCTCGTTCGCGTATCAGTGTTCCCTCAGTTAACTGCGTAAAAATGTTATCCTTCGAAAAATTCAAGAGTCAGGGTGAAATGTTAGGTCTTTCGGGCAAAGACCTGCTAAATTACGTACAGGAAGAAGAGAGGAACGAACGGGCAGAGCGAAGGGAATTGGAGATGGAGAAGAACAAACTGAAGATGGAGATGGAGAAGAACAAACTGAAGATGGAGATGGAGAAGAACAAAATGGAGGAGAACAAACTGAAGATGGAGATGGAAGAACGTGAACAAATTAGGCAGCATGAGCGGGAAATGAGCCGAAATCAAATGGATTCTCAGTCCATCGGTTCCCGGGCTGAAATTCCCCAAACTCCTTCAGTCAAACTTTCCGCTTTCAATGATGGAGAGGACTTTGGGTCATTTTTGGCCCATTTTGAGAGAATCTTTCAGATCCATAGATGGGATTTTAAAAATGATGTCGTCGCTCGCTTACTTCCCCTCCTAAAGGCCAAGTTAAGAGATATCTTCGTATCCCTTTCCCCGGAAGCAACTCTGGACTATTCCACGTTAAATTCCGAATTGTTAGCCGCTGTTCATATGAATAGCGAATTTTACCGCTCCCGATTTCGCCAGGAAAGGATCCGCCCTGGCCAAACATTTCGACAACACGGGTACATCCTCCAGAGACACCTTCAGTGTTGGCTGGATGCGTGCAAGATTCCCCAGGTCTACGAGTTCCTTCTGGACTTCTTCCTTAGGGATCAGCTTTTAGCTGCCGTGGCTCCCTAAATTCGCGCCTTTATTAAGGATAAACGTTGTGCCACTTTCAAGGAGTGCTTGGAAAAGGCCGATGTTTACGCAGGTAGTCACAATTTATACAATAAAGATTTTGAAAAGGCTCCCCAATCACCCCCCCAACTAAATTTTATGGTCCTAAGGCCCCAGCGAAATTGGATCCAAGATTCACCAAAGCTCCTAGTCCTTCGAAGCTAAGAAACTTCCATCCATCTGAGCACCGAGACGTTAAGCCTCTCCTTTCTTCTCCCCCAGTTGTAACAACAACAATGAGTAACAACAAGGAAAGAAGGTACCCTAGGAGACCTTATGGTCCATTTAAATAGGGTACCATTGGACTTGCAATCGAGCCGGCACAAGGCTGCTCAATTGTTTTGCGTCCCTAAACGGCCACTTTTCAAGACCTTGTCTAGTCTTGCCTTAAACTGGTCAACAGATTTACTGTTGACAACTTCCACTGGAAGTGCGTTCCACTTACCGCAGATACTGTAGGTGAAAAAATTTCCACACAGATTGCGGTTGTAACGCTTCAGTTCAAGTTTGAAGCCGTGATTGCGCGTTCTGTTCTCACTCAGTGTGAAAATATCCCGGTAGTCAACATTGTCGAACCCTCGAAGTATTTTGAAAACTTCGATGAGCTGACCACGCAGTCTACGGGTTTCCAGTGAGAACAGATCTAATTCCCTTAGTCTATCCTCATAACTTTTATGTCAGATAGAGGGAATCAGCTTGGTTGCCCTGGCTTGTACGCGTTCCAATCTTGCGATGTCCTTTCGCAATGAAGGACTCCAAAATTGTACGGCATACTCCAGGTGCGGTCGGACAAGTGAGTTGTACAGGCACAGTACAATCTCCTCGTTCCGATAACCAAACTGGCGCTTAATATAGCCTAGCATCCTTTGGGCCTTTTTCTCCGCCTCAATGCACTGTTTCGAGAACTTGAGGTCACTAGTGATTGCTACACCCAAGTCCTTCTCAGTGTCGGTGGATTCCATAGCAGTGCCCTTAGGGATATACTGAGATTGGGGGTTTCTGTGGCCGATATGCATCGCTTTGCATTTTCCTACGTTAAAAGGCATTTGCCACGTGTCCGACCACTCCCCAATCTTCCTAAGATCTTACTGCAGGCGGGCAGTATTTCCATCCTTTGCAACGTTCATACCAAGCTTGGTATCATCGGCAAATTTGGAAATCTTGGCAATCATGTCACCGTCCATGTCGTTGACGTAGATGATGAATAGTAGTGGTCCCAGGACAGAACCTTGAGGCACTCCGCTAGTAACGGGCACCCACTCAGAAGACTGCCCATTTACCACCACCCGTTGCCGTCTGCCACTTAGCCAGTTCTCGATCCAGCCGGCTACCTTTCCGTCTATGCCAAGCGTTCGCACTTTCCGGAGAAGGCGGCGGTGTGGTACCTTATCAAAGGCTTTCTGAAAGTCTAGGTAGACCACATCCACCACCTTGTCCCGATCGTGCTCACTGAAAACGAAGTGGAAGAATTCCATAAGGTACGTCAGGCATGACCGTTGCCTTCGGAAGCCGTGCTGGGAACTCCTCAGTAGCAGGTTTGACTCTAAATACGACGTCACTTTGTCCACCATGATGCTTTCCATGAGTTTACCGACTATCGAAGTCAGACTGATAGGTCGGTAGTTTGACGGTTGGTTACGGTCTCCTTTCTTGAAGATAGGAGTCACCTCCGCCTCACGCCAGTCTCTAGGAACGCATCCGGTCCGGATTGACATGTTAAAGATAGCGCACAGATGTCGTGATACTTCATCGCACACTTCCTTCAACACTTTAGGTAAAAACCCGTCCGGTCCAGGGGACTTATTCGTCTTTAGGTCAGCGATCTTTTTCTTTATTTCTCCTTCGGTGAAGTCCATTGCCTCCACCATTTCCCCCGAGTAAGAATCCGTCGGCTGGGGAATGGGACTACACTCTTCAGTAAACACTGAAGAGAAGTAGTCGTTGAGGAGATTAGCATTTTCTGCATCTGAATGCTTTAATGTCCCCTCCTCATTCCTCAAAGGGCCAATCGTTCGACGGATTGGTTTACGGCTGTTCACATATCCAAAAAACTCCTTGGGATTCTCTTTACAGAGTCTCGCCACTCGGAGTTCCTCAGACTGCTTAGCCGCCCTTATGCTGGACTTCACTCTCCTGGCTAGCCTCCGGTATTCGTCAAAGTCACCCGAGATCTTCGATTGCCGGTACACATTTCTCTTCTCCCTAAGCAGTTGGCCGATTTCTCGATTAAACCACTTAGGTTGAACAGAAGACAGACTGGGGCATTTTAGAGGGATGAAACGCGATCGAAGACTCATGAATGTGGTTTTGAAACTATTCCACGAGTCTTGAAAGTCATCGCACACTTCTAGCCTCACGTCAGTCAGTCCAGCTCGAAGGCTTGCAAAGTCTGCTCTTCTCAAGTCAAGTTTCTTTGATTGACTGGCAACAGACCTTACCTTCGGGATCTTGACGGTAAATCTAACTAGCTGGTGATCACTGCAACCGAGCTCTTCACCTACAGAGATATCCTCAACGATATCGTCCTCAGAGGTGAAGACCAAGTCGAGGATATTGTCTCCTCTCGTCGGTTCTCTGACCCATTGAGTGAGGAACTCGTTGTTGGCGAACTCCAGGAGTAGCGTGCTGTCGCCACAGGCTGCTCTGGTTTCCCAGTCAACTTGGCTGTTGAAATCGCCCATAACGATGCACACTCTGCCTTGAACTAGCTCACCCATCAGCTGGTCAGTTCCCTGTCCTTATCAACGGGTTGGGAAGGGGGTCTGTAAAGCAGCAGGGTTCTGTATCTGACAGGACCGATCTCTAGGTCAACGCCTAGGAGCTCGTGGTCGGATATAACGTTGGAGTTCGTAGATTTGATTGTATCCTTGACATACAACATTACACCGCCACCCTCTCTGTCTGGCCTATCTTTGTGGAAGAGTTGGTAGCCAGGAACCGTGAATTCGCCTCCTTCAAAGTCTAGGGTTGAGGTTTTTATCCACGATTCTGTTATGGCTACCATTTCGGTTTCTTCCGTCGCTACGAGTCCACGGAGCTCAGAAAACTTATTCCTGATTGACCTCGCATTGAACAGAAGAACTTTCAGGGAGTCCCCTAATGTAGGACTCCCTATACTCTTCCGTTTCCCGGCTTCTTGTTTGTCTCGGTGGCACCATTTTTGACAACCTCCGAGAAGGTTGTTTGGGGAGTGACTCGGGAGTACTGGCGTACGTCCTCCTTCCCAATGGGCCGGACACTCCTTTGGGTGCGCTCCACGACATCCTGGATGAGGTTGGCTAGGAACGCTTTGCCCTTAAAGGAGAGGTGCACCCCGTCGCTTTGGTAGAGGTCTTTTCTACCATAGAATACGGCGTACGGGTCGACAAAAAAGACACACTCAGCCGTACAGAGGTCTGCAAGGCGCCTGTTTAGCGACATGTTCCTCAAGTGGGCAGTCCGGCTTGGACTCCACCTCGGGAGCATCCCCACCACGACGCGTCTGCGGGTTTTCAATCCACAGTCGTCGACAGCGCCCATAACTGTCCTCATAATCTCACCTGTAGGGCCTACCCTACCTCCTCTGAGGTAGATGTCGTTGCCACTTACCATAAGGGCAACGACTAAAGTTTCTGAAATCTGAGACTTCTCGGCCTCAGATCTTACCTGCTTATTCCCACAGCCTGAGATGCAGCTCACCTTAACGCTTGTGCGAAGGCGGGCCGCTAGCAGGGGCTTCAGACCCCGTGCTTGAGAATCACCAATAAGGGTGACTCTTGCACATTTGTCTGCGGACGACTTAGTCTTTCCTTTCGGAGTCGACTTGCCGCTTTCCTCTTGTATCTCTACTTTTTTTTCTTCTTCTTCTTATTCTTCCTCCTATTCTTCTTCTTGACTTCCTTTGTTATCTCTTCGTTTGTTTCCCGTTTCTCTTCTTCTGCTTCTGCTTTCTCTTCTTCTGTTTCCAGTTTCTTTTCTTCTCTTTCTACTTTCTCTTCTTCTCCTTTTACTTTCTCTTCTTCTCTTTCTACTTTCTCTTCTTCTATTTCTACTTTCTCTTCTTTCTTCTTTCTTTTCTTCTTTTTGGCTCGTTGAGGAAGCCCTTCAGCAGAAGAAATCGGCTGTTGGACGTCCGGAGCCTTCTCGCCTGAGCATCTGCATCTCTCTGTTTTTAAGAGTTGAACTTCCCTTTTAAGGAGGGAGTTCTCCTCTCTCAGTTGAGCGATGCTCTCGCCCAGGCGCTTCTCGAGTTCGCAGAAGTCACAGACACTGACGCCATCTGTGAGTTCCTTGCAACTCCTTCCCCCGAAGTCTTCACTCCATCTGTAGACTTTGCATATTTTGCAGGTTAGCTTTCGAAACGGAGGACCATTCTTCTTCGCCATGTTACAAAAATCTCGGACCATACGCATTAAAAAAGGGGTTTTTGGTTGTGATTTTCTCTCGCACTAATCACATCCGCCTATTTCCAGGAGGTTTTCGGTCGTTCAGCGAAAAGAAACCCTTTGATAGGGCACACCAACCCTAAGGTTTCCCCTGGGCCGGACGTCCCCAATCGTGCCGCAGCTCCCAACTGAGCAGCACGAGAGACCCAGTGAACTGGTTCTCTGATTTTTCGACAGGGGTGCTTGAGGTGTAACTGTCTTCCTACTAAGCCCTACTAATCAACTAAAAACGGTCAGACTTAAGGCAAATAGTAAAGCTAAGTGCCCACGACTTCATCCGAGATCTTTAGCTGATCTGGCAACCAGCAAGGCACAAAAGCTCTCTCTCCAAAGATCAGTTGAGCCTTTATTCACCAGGTAGCGGTCACAGGGAGCTGGTCAGGCAATTACACGTTAGGAGAAAGCTTCTAAGGGGTACCTAGCATTTCTCCATTAATCGTACCCCAAACGCCTAAGATCCCTTTAATCTCAGTCTCTTGTAACCTATGAGTGCTCCAAGGCGTTATTTAAAGAGGTTGCCAAAGCCTCTCTTCCCACGCGGCATAAGGGAGCTGGTGAGGCCCTTATTAATAAATAAATTATGTGTAATAGAGATAAAGGGTTTTTTTTTTGTTATTGGGTTTTTGTTTTGATTTTTGACAGTTGAAGAGAGTTGGTGAAACTTAGTACTAACAGAATAGAAGAAGTTGGTAGGGGGATGCAAGGAGACGCATCAAAGAAGTAGTAGAGAAGTTTGACAACCATTAATATGGATTCTACTACAGCTACCTTACTGGCATGGGTGACCCTACCGGACTAAAAGTCCCCCAGCTTAGCTAGCTTAACTCAGGCAGATCACGCAAGCTCTCTCACCGACGACAAGGTGGTTGTGCTGTACTAAAAGAACCCGATCATCTGCTACAACTGCAGAGTTCCCGGCCATTACCGCACGAACTATCCTTAAAACTCCCGATTCGCAAACGCTCAATCCCACCAAGTACACCAAATCTGGGCCGCCCCTGATCCTCCTCCGTCGCCTCAGAAGAATCCTGAACCTCCCTCGCCCGCCAAAGTTCCAGACCATCAGGTGAACTTCCTCTTTAATGAGAACAACCCTGGTGGATTGAAATTTGAGGACGGAACCATGAACGGGTGCCGAGTATCCACCCTCGTCCGTGAGACTGGTTGCACTTGTGTCGTAGTGTCTGAGGACCTACTTCCCCCTGTTGGCCCCAACCATAAGAAGTTTGCGGTGGTCCACGACTACCTCGGCCAGGCCAGTCGTTTCCCAGTAACTCGTTGTCACATCAGTGCGACTATATGTCCGGTTGGGTTGAAGTGGTAGCGGCCCCAATCAAGTTCTGCTCCGTTCTGATCGGTCAGAGCCCCGTAATCCACGACCGTCCCGTGGCCCAGCCCGTGATTGCCCGTATACAGGCAGCCCTGAAATCCCATGCCCCGATTCCACTGAAAACCCCTATCAACCTGGAGTTCCAAGCCTTCCGGAGCGACAAGTTTGCCCGCGCCCAGAAGGAGTGCGCAACTCCCCCCCGCCTTTGGGAGAAAACTAAAGCCCTCGAGCGTGAGTCAACCCGAGACAACAAACGAGTCTCGTATCCCGTGAAGAAGGACTTATTGAGAGGTTCGAGACCTAATTGGACCTTAAGTCACGAGAACGAAAATTCAAGCCTAACGCGAAGGTGTTTGTGCTACTTCCCACGGGAAGCAACAAAATCCTTAGCCAGTGAAAGGGACCCTACCCCGTCCTCGAGGCTAGAGGACCCGTGGATTATCTCATCCATACTCTGGCGGGAGCGAAGGTTTTCCACGTGGATTGTATATATATATTATATCATCAATGTTCCTAATTATGATTTTTTGGGGTCCACTAAATTGTTAAGTTTTATTTTTTGTCCCATATTTATGCCTCCATTTAATTGTATCCTTTTTTTTGGTTCCACTGACATGTCGCCAATGTTCTCCTGTGATTTTTCTTTTTTTAAAATTGTAATAGTTAAATTCTCTATAATCAACCTGTTTAAGGCTTATACCCGCAAATTCCCCGCTGAGTTCAGATTTACGTTTTTTTGTGTGTACACCTGTCGTAGCAGGTCAGAATTTCCCTAGACCTTTGATAATCCTAGTTTGACGGGTTGGGATGATTCTTTCCTACGCAACTGCTCTATAAAGCATCATATTTCGGTTGGGAGATGTGTAAGGGAAACCCCACGCGGAAGATCTTTAGCAGAAAGGAACTCTCATGTGCAGCAGAAGGCCCGGCCTGGCCTTAAGTGGTAAGCCTAACCATCCCCCTCCCCCTTCCACAAGCTGTAACCTCGAATCGAGTCCCCCACGATTAACTTTAATGCAGGCTAAAATAACTATGCAAGAAGATTCGAGGCCCTTCGAGAGTAGAGCTGTTTCCCGCTAACCCCCAACTCCGGGGAGAGCTTCGAATATAAATAACGCTCGACTCCCCGGAAGAGACACAGAGTTGAGAAGTCTCGCCAAAACCCAGAAGATTTCCCCATGGTTCCTAGTCAAGTGCTAGCAACAAAGCAAAGTGACAGCTGGACTATTTTGTGTATTTGGAATTAGCCCCAGCCAGGAGGTAATTCCACTGAACGATCGCCCCGAGTGATTTTCCTGACTTATTTTATCAACTTTTGTCGAAGCCCTCCTTATTTCGGGTAGCCAAAATACTCTCCCGTGGACCGGAAGTTCCCCCCCCTTGCTTTTGGAGAACCGTCATCACTCCAACCTCCCGCTCTGAAGTCCGAGCGGTCTCACCTCACGTACAGAAGACATCCGTAAGCCTACCCCCCTCCCCCTCTAATAGCCTAATTGAGTTAATCTTCCCCCCCTTCGTTTATTGATGTGATTTTTGCCCGTTAATTCTCTGAGATAATTTTACCCTTCAATTCTCTTATTAATTTTTTTTGGTAAATAAAATTCTATTTTTGTACATGTCTCTTTAAATAACCTTGAACTTTGCCACTGTCCATAATTTACCTGACCTCGTTGCACTCTCTCGTTACTCAGCCCGTCTGAACGCGTGGTTTTCCGTCCCTTTTGTCGGTTCACTTTCAAGTTATTGGTCCTTTCCCTAGATATAATACGGTGTTGTTGTAATGTAATGTTATACCACGACATACAGTATTTAGGAAGCGTTCTGCAGATCTACACCAATTCTTCACTTTTTAAAACAACTTGAATTATTGTAATGATATCATAGGCTTATTCAATGCCCTTGAGCTGACCTATGAACCAAATAAGAGGAGGTTTTTTATAGGTGAATCCCTTTACAGCATAAAAACGGTTCTGTTACACATTGAGAATACCATGCCTTCAGTTCCAGTTGATCACTCAGTCATTTTAAGAGACATATGAGAACCTTGGTTTTATTCTAGAGCGAATAAGTTGCAAGGAGCATAAGTGGCGAATTTGTGCGGACTTGAAAGTATTAGCCCTACTTAATGGGCTACAAACTGGTACACCAAGTTTATGTGCTTCCTTTGCAAATGGGACAGCAGAGCCAGATCATAACATTATATATGCTCAGAGGGGTGACCTCCGGAAACTATGACACCTGGATGCCATAATGTAATTCATGAGCCAGCACTTCATATAAAACTAGCACCTAGACGACGAGCAGAGAAGGGTTTCCTCAATGTGGATGAGTTTACGCATCACTGCACGAGATCTACTTCATTTTCTCTTCCTGATCCACTACCCCTGTGCTCTCTGATTACACAGCAAGATTTTGGATGGAAAGAGGTCGATGTCCTCCATGGTCTTGATCACTTTTGCACTCAAATATTATTTTCTGGACTACTGCCTCCTGAGAGACCCTCCGTTGGTACTTGACGTGTGCGCGGTGCTCTGCGTTTCATGAAATCACTGATTTCTCTATCCCATTCGAGGAGTTTAAGTCGATGGATGAGGCCACTAAGTTCGTTCCCGGCAACCTCATCACGGTTGGTCTAACTAGTTTTCCTAGAACGTCTGGCCGTTTGGCTCGCCGACCGATTTCGTAGTGGTCAGCCAAGTGTGAGACTGCCATAAATACAGACGTTAAGCCTACATGCTCTATACGTGCCGCCCGAACGATTTCACTGTCGGTGAATTTCGTTGAACTAGAGCTAGTTTCTGGTGTGTTTCAATGCACGCTTGCCGCTCTTCTTGGCAGGCATACTCGTAACTGTCTTCACTTAATGAGATGAAGCCTCTAGCGGAGGTGTGTAAGCGAATCAAAAGGATTCGGGGCAATTCTTGCAGGACCCTCCTCACGGTCACCAGGAGTATTGGACTGCAATCTCGGACGCCACGTCAATGGCGGAGTCCTTCGCCACCGCTTTCTCTGCATTGTTTACTCGGAATGCTGTTCCGCCAGCATTTAATACACATCATGATGTCACTGAAGGGTGCCGACTGGAAATTACCCTCTAAAGGCGGAGAACGCTTCAAATACAGGTTTACAATGCGTGAGTTGCATTTGGCTCTTGTTTGGTGTGCAGACACCTCTCATGGTCTGATCGATGTTCCGTCTGCCCTGCTCAAACCTCTAGGTGAGCAAGGCATGGCATTTCTGTTAGATTAGTTCAACAGTAACTAGACAGAAGGTATCATTCAAGACTCCTGGTGAATAGCTAGTTTACTCGCTTTCCGCCAACCTGTGAAATATCATTCTATCCCTGCCGGCTTCCACCTCCGAATCTCTATTACATCCTGCATGTTAAAGTTGATGGTAAAATTAGAAATTTTTGTTTAGCCTTTTTCATGGACATCGGACCTAGGCGGCTGCACAGAGCGGCTTTCACAAGTTTTAATCCCTGTCGGATGTTCTTCTTGGATTGGAAAATGTCGTCTGCGAGACCTTCCCTCGTACATAGCAAGCACTATGCCATGGTGTTTTTCGATCTGGAGAAAACCTACCGGGTTTTGAAAAAGTTAGGATACACTTTTCTTTTTTTTCAGACTTACATGTGTGGTAGAAAATTTCCACCAAACCAAAGTAAAGTTCTACTTTTAGAACACGTGTCATAAAACCTCTTTTCCATTGTGTGCAAGCGGATCTAAAGGAAATTAAAGAGAATCTAGATTTTTTCTCTCCAGTGAGCGAGCCCAAAGAGATCCGAAATCGTAAAACGACTCAACATCAGGAGGATGACCATTCACAGGGTTGCGGAGAGGCTCAAGAACGGGAAGACCTCAATTTCTTAAACAGTTGTCTGTGGAAAGAACTTCATTATGCGCGTCCTTCAGGTCTCGCTGCATTAAACTATAATTGTCTTAATGTAAAGAGTGTCGTAATGAGTGTAACAGGAACTTTGCGTTACCCGGGATGATATTGAATAGTTTAGAAGATATGATGGCGACTCCACGCGAAGGAGGCGAGATCGTCGATACACGTACGGGTGGTAAAGTTGGCAGATTTATAATTTCCGCGTTTCGTCTTAGAGGACAGCCGTATTGATTTTCGATCTATTTTGTGTGCCAAGATGTTTCACACTTTATATTGGCCAAAGCAAAAGTTGTTTCTCTTTCTGATTGAACTCTTTGCTCCTTAAAATTAATGAACGTAGTTTCGGCGTTTTAAACTCTTGTACAATTCCTCGCATCATAATCAAACCTCTTCAAATCAATCAAAATATTTTTCGATGCTCAAATTGTTGTTTCGGATCTCAATGGTGTCGCTAAGCCAAAACAAATGTCCTTATTTTTGAAGAACCATTTTCAGGACATAAAACTCATGAGGGTAAGGATATCGAAAAAAGATAAACTCAATATTTCCCTTAACTAAGTGAAAAACCTGGATTGGATTAGGTTGAGAGAGATTAATCTGGGTAATAAAATCCTCTCTGTTCAAAATAATGTGGACATCTAATCTGGATTACTTCGATCTCATTACATTGATATCCTCTATATAAAACGCCATCAACTCTCGCCTCTAACTTATCGAACCTCCGAAAAAGATTTACTCCACTTAACCCCCAATTCCTTTTTCAAACTACATGCAAATGCGAGTGATATACAGGAAATACAGGCTACGTGCTGAAGTTCTACTTAGGTACATGTGGACGCCGTGTTCAACTAGTACACAGAAGAGCTGTCGTAGGCTGCTGACTAAGCCCCTGGCGGACCCTCCTTCCCCTCAAGTCCCCCTCCCCGCAAGACCCGAACACTACTAAATCCATGACGATGCCAAGTAAAACATAATCCAGTATCCAGCACCACACGGACCTTCAAGCCCGTTAAAAGAAACCGGGAAGGCCTTGGCCTTGCCAACACTTTCTGTTACTAAACGGCGGACATATTGGAGATTCCTCCTCCATTTTTCGCTCGTAATAGGGTCGTTAACAAGCTCAGGCAGACTTATTCAAGATTCCTTCTGTTTCTACCTGGCTTGGAGAGGAAGTCGCCACCAGGACCAGAATTCTCAGTTAGCCATACCCTACGGTACCTGTTAAAAAGGTCGTTGAACTGATTGGAGATTCATTCTGTTTATATCTTGCCTGTTTGGAAGGATAGAGCCAAAGGAGAAGTTGGATGTGGGACACTGTCCCGCTCATAAGACTGCCCAGCTGTGAACGGCGCAAGGAGGTTGGTGAACTTTGAGTCTCACTCCTGCTCAGTGGCAATGATGTCCCAGACCAAACTAAAGTCTTCAAGAATATCATTGGTAAGCAAGAGATTGGAGTAAGAATGCTGGTAGAAGTGTCAAGGGGTAGACAGCTATCTGTCATACACAGGCTAATATTGACGTCACCAGCGGCCAACGAAGAACTGGGGGCAATTGGGCTTGAACCAAAGCCATCTCCATCGCTTAACGCAAGAAAGGCAATACTCTGAAGTCGGGTTTAACAGAAGGGGTTGGCAAAAGGGCTGTAGAGAAGATAAAATTGGAAATATAGAGAAATCAACAGTGTGCAAAGGTAGCAAAGTTTGTCAAATTTTATAGTCTCAATCACGTGTTCAAAGTGCTATTTGGGAAAATGGAAGTGGCCGCCAAAGTAAAGACAAAAAAATCTGATCTAAAGCTAGTTTCATGAACCCACCCGATCGAAAGGAAAAGATTCTTTCATCTTTTGACCGCCCAGCGCCACCACAAGCAAAAATCAATATAAAATGTGTTGAGAGTGCGCCAAGACCGGTCACAACATTTACACAGCTGCATGCACTGTGTAAATGGTGTAAAGATGTCCATTAATTGTGTGGGTTTACATCGAATGGCAACATGCAGTGCCCGATCAGAAAGGAGCAGCTCAACAAGAAGAGGGCTGCAACAGATAAACTAGTACAACAACCCATCCAAAACCCGTGCAACCCTAAATTATTTTACAGCTAATAAAATCAACGCCCCAATATGACTGTAAAGAGAATGAGTCCTGCCCGGGTACATTCAACGCGGAATTGAGTAGATGAAAACTGCGGCTGGAAAACAATCCATAAAGTTCCCGAACAACCCACAGTCGGTGAAATTTATCTCACTTTGTGACTTATTCATTTCATATATATATATATATATATATATATATATATATATATATATATATATATATATATATATATATATATAATGAAAAAGCTCACAAAATGGCACGTGAGGAAAGCAATAATATGAAAATCAACCCCCAGGAAAATGAAAAGATGAACCCAAGCACTTTCGAACTATATTTGCAAGTTCATCTTCAAGAAATAGCATGAAAATGGAGAAGACAACCTTATATAGGGTGCAAAGTTTCGGAAGGAACCCCCGTGACATAGTACAAACCAATGGAAAAAACACAAAAACAAGACAAAAAATACTAAGAAAAGAATGATAGGCAACTAATAACAGACATATGCATCCCTAAGACGATATATACACAACAACGCCGTGTATATGAATGGACTATAGAGGGTGAAAAAAATAAGAGGATTATGATTAGAGTGAAAACATTTAGGGTTAAGAGTTAATGTAATATTATTCGCATTGCCTTTCCCACCACGTGGCTCTGTTGTGACTGTGGATTAACTCCCAGCACTAAACTGGCATCAGTATTAGCGACATAAGTAGAAAATTTGGGGGCACAACGTTATCAAAATGAACGTTGAGGAGAGAAATATGACGTAACTATGCTAGCAGTCAAGGAAGATCTGAAGTACAAACCATGGAACGCAATGGACGATAGTTCCTGGCGATAGTTTTGATGTGCTGCCCTGGATACAAACACACCTTTCACCTTATTTGCAAATTCATGACATATTAGACCTATTCAAGAAAGAGCACCCAGAAATATTCAATGGGGACCTGAATGCGAGGAACAAGATAGCAGACTGCGCAAAGACGGACGCTGGGGACAGGAATCTGGTGCTCTTGCTGAAAAGTGATATCATGGAACGCATTGGGCCGGACTTTCCTACATTTCCTTATCCAGGGACAGCCAAGAAGCTGGATGTTCTTCTAACGAATCAAAACTTACCATTCCTCCAGCTAGTCCATTCCAGGCATCTGATTACCTTAGCCGCTGCTCCTATCCCTATTCTCGTTGTAGCCAGGAACGTCTTCCCGAAGGCAGACTGGGATGCATACATAGGGCATTTCCGAAGGAAATCCCTGATCTGGTCAGTGCAATCTAAGAAGAACTCGACGATGTACTTAATGCTTTCAACGTCTATGTTTCCAACGCAGACGCAGTAGCTATTCCGGTAGTCTCTATCCAAATTCTACTGATATCTATCCCTACACATGAGCGAGTGTGACTTCAACAGCGGTTCATCAATACCTTCAAATGCATCCTCTATATGTGTTACATAAGGCTCATGGATTTCTGTATCGTTCAACAACTCACTAACATACAGCTAAGCACCGAGCTAGCTCACGAAGTGAGGGATAATTGGAATCGCCTTGTTGGAAGATTAGACACCAACAGAGAGCCGAGGTGCTTTGTAGTGACCATTAGCAATCTAAAAGGGAGAACCAGAACGCATGGCTCAACTGTAATATCTCCCGACGGAACAACGGCAACAACTCTCATTGAAAAAGACAGGCTATTTCGCTGAATCTGGAAAGACGTTTTCAAAATCTCCGCCGAATAGGAGGAAAACATCGATCCACGATTCGAAGACCAGGTGTTTGAATACATGGAGCGGATGGAGGACATGTTCAATTCTTACAGAACTGAGAGCCTCATTCAACTTCATTGCAATCAGGAGAGAAATAGCATCACTAGTGCAAAATTGTGGGAGGCAATTTCAATCTTTCCGACCCAAAGCCCAAGCCCTCAGCTAAAACACAATCAGGAATTTGAAAGAGGGGTCAGAAAGGCTTGCTTTGGACTGGACTGCTGAACCTGTTCAATGCGTCTCCTTAGCAATGGGATACTTCATTGATGGCTTGAAGAGTTTGAAGATGATTTTGATCCTTATCCTGGGAAGCTGGCAAATCAGGTGATGAATTACTGACCTATCTCATTGGTCGAAAATATTGGGATGGGTTTTGAGACCGACTTCAGTAGCAAGCAGCCTAATGACTCACCCTTCAGAATAATCTCTACTCAACGAAGAACAACATAGATTCAGAAAACACCAAGGCATGGATGCGGCCAAATACCATACGCTTCAATAAGCCACATTAGGGCGCGCCATAGGATGCTTGATCGACGTCGTCTGTAGATACGTAAATAAAGCCTTCGACGAAGTTTGGATCGACGGCCTGTAGCTACTTGACAAACATGTAAGCAGTCATTTCCTTCAAGAAGCATACAGGGGAGACCTTCGAGCTCCTATCCGGTGTCTCCAAAGGTCATATTCATGAGAGACATCCCAAAACTACTAGACGAAAGAATCATAATAATTCAATATGCGGATGATCTCGCCCAGGTCAGGGTTCGAAGGACTAACTCCGTAAAGATGATGATCAGAGGCACGATCGCTGAAGCTGAAGGGATCTCCAGAATCGAAAGTTGCTGGAAGACCAAATTAACGTGACGAAATTTAACTAAAAAATTAATTTAAAGAATAATGTTGAGTATGACTGATGTACATTTAATTTATATAGGCTTTTCCGTCCACTCTGATCTCTCTTTCATTGTTTTCCTTTCTTGGACTCGCCTCGAGTCGATGCTAACGACTTTTTCCTCTCTGTAATTCTGTAAAATACTAAAAGGATTCAGTAATATCAATTATCTACTACTGTTGGAAATTAGTGATTTCGCAAATTCTCAAAAGCAATTTAAATTGGTAAATATTCGCTTCAACACAGGCATAGCGTTTGTTGCAAAATCGCACAAATATGGAAAACTTACATAGGTGAGTAGATAAAAACACGTCCATTGATATGTTTAGAATTCGACTTAACGTTTATTTTTCGCATGTAAATATTGCCGACATAGTAGTAATGACAATATATAGATAGCTGTCGCTATTCCTCCCTCGAATGATCAAGGAGTTCAACCGAAATCAACCTAAAATCGGAATGGCAACCAATGGCTAGCTCGAAGTGCCAGGAGTCCGTTTTCATCAGGGTTTGGGGGGTGGGGGTGGGATATGTCTTATTGCGCATTTTGGATACGATCCAGTGGAAGTAAAACCTTTCCTTGAACCCAGGAGTGGCAACTTTTTCAGGTAAACAGTGGATATATGAAACCACAGTGAGCACTATTACTTTATCATAACCGTTCTGGAATTGAGAAAAGAGTGAGTATGTTGTTATGTGAAGGCGTGAATGAAAGTGATAGCGGTGTTGTGATTTGGTCATGCTCATGACGATGTATGTAGAGAATATTACCACCCTAGTGTGAGCAACAATGTTTCTTACTAATGAACCCTAAGCTCATGACGCAAAGATTGAACCCCTGACTCCCCAACAAGGGGGTGGAGGGTGTAACAAAGATAATTCCCTTGTTTGAAACTGAAACCAAGATGAGTAGCACGCCCTCCCGACCCCAGTGACAAGAGTGTATTCTCTTTCGGGTTCTCTTTTGCACCTTTTATAAATCTATCATGTTTTCCTCCTACTGTATACACCCGATACAGGGTGAGAAGGGCGTAAAATGTTTCATATAATAAATACATATATAATCCCTGCCTCGCCGTCAGAAATCCAACGTCGCATCGACTAGACTAGTGGAAGTTCCTGGAATCACAATTGATAGCGTTGAAAAATTGAAATGAGAACTATTTTTCGAATATTAATATCAAAAGCAGGAGGGATCGATGCTAACGTTCGCAGAAGAAGAACAATCACGGGGCTAAGAAAAAAATATATACCACGATGAGTAAATAAAAATGATTCCTGTATTGAAAGGGCTTTCCGTCTTCCTTTCCTATAATAATTATATTCATTCCATCGCTAGGAGGCGAAGGGCCAAGGTTAAAAGAAGATCTTTTCCACTGTCTCTAATGTTTTAGTGCAATTTGTTCTGAATTCATTAGATTCTGAATGGATCATTGGTACACACGTTGATAGGTGCGTATCTGTTGTCCAAGACTTAGTACAAAAAGATAATGAATGAAAAACAAACATGATTGTATTCGAGATACACATGGGGGTAAGTGGGAATCACCAATTGTCTAATTGATATTTTAGTTAATGACATGCACATAATTAGAGTCCCATTAAACTCCACATATACTAATCTAATTAGTGTAGAGATGTAGTTTGCTTTCCTATAGGTTTTCTCTTCTCTTTCTTGTGCTGACTTTGGAGAAGATTTTAGGATATTCGTTAGTTTTCATCCTGTAGTTCTTCTTCATATTATTCAGAGCTTCATGATCCTCTATTTCATAATCACATTTCACCACAATTATTTTATGTTCACTGGCATCAATGCCATTTTTATTATAATGATAACGTAGCAGATACAATCTATCAACCTTCTTGTCTTCTTTATTTGGAAAATTAAATAATCCTCCGTTTATATCCCTTCATTTTTTATTTCAATAAGTCAAATATAACTGTTTGAGTTATGTTTAATAACTAAGATAAAATATTTGAAACGAAATGAGAAAAATTTCAAGTAAATATTGAAAATCTCCTTCCCAATTCCTGTTATTTGCTTGTTGATTAAGCTTTATTTCTTTCACTCTTTTCTATTATTCTACCGTGTGCTATACTACTCATTTAAGTTCAAAATGAATAAAAAAAAGGATGAAGCAAATTAAAGAATAAAAGAAAAAAGAGTGAAAGATAAAAAATATAATAACATTTCTCAGTCACATAACACAGCTGTCAGAAGTCATCGCACAGCCAAAGTTGATAGATTTTTAAAGCACAACCGCCTAACATATGATGACCTTTCTCGTTTTTATTTTTATTAAATTCTCTATTTAAAAATGAAAAAAGTACATATTTTATAATCCACTTTCAATAATAAAAAAATAAAGGATTTTTAGATGGGAGAAATGAATAAATGGTTATTTGTGTCCAAACCCTATGTGTATATCTAATACAATTTGCAAAATCAATCCCAACTTCCCATCAAAACAGCTATGCACACTTGGCCAAATGTATAAAGCACCGTATACAATCCATCATATGATATAATTAGACATTTAGGGCAAATTAATTCAGTTTGCAGAATAAATATATATTTATTTTCAATTCCTAGTTGAACTTCTCTTTTGACGCTATCTCTCCCAATTCAGCTTGCAATTTTTCATAGAGTTCTGTTGTTTTAGTTCTTGTGGTTCTTTTTATTGCTTTTCAAAGCACTTGTCGCAACTATTGGATTCACGTCTGAGCCCTGTGGTTACCACTCCTTAGGATTGATCTCCATATGTTATCTTAAAAGCGCATATTCTTATTTCTCATCTAAAATTTTATCCTTTATTCTAATTTTATGTTTTAATCGTGCTAACATACCGCAAAATTACTTTGCCCTGAATTATAAAAAAAAGAACTGAAGAAAAATTAGAAAAAAATAAAAGAAAAATGTTTAGATAAAGAGACAAAGAGAATCAAAGAAACTGAAAGTTGTTTGCTTGAATAATTTTGGAATCTGTTATTTTTGCTGGAAATTTTGTATCTTTGTTCATTCTCGTCTTTGTCTCTTCTCTTGCAAAGTTATCTCTTCTTACTTGTGTGGTGTCTCATCGCTACAAGAAAAATATGTTGTACAGTAAATTTTTAATCTCTCACACAAATTCTGAAAGTTTGAGATGATAAAAACTTTAATAATAAAACTGCGCAGCCGAACAAAAATGCAGTTCAGTTTTGGAAAGATTATACTCGTATGTACAATCTCTGTCTAATGCTATCTGATTTGATTGTCTTGCACTCACACACGCTTTTATCTAAAATAGATCAAGGTAAATTTGTTCCAAGATGTAATACATGAATATTTACTTCAAGTATTTGAAAACAGAACTCAAATATCCCAATGCATTATTGGAACCTACGTTGATTAGCTAACGATACGAAATTCTTATAATTTGCAAGGAATATTGAATTAGGAATAAAAATCAGATGATAAACCTATCTTAAATTTATTTCATTTATGAAAACTATTATTTCCTAATATGAATATTTATTAGGTATTAAAGATGCCAGTTATTGAATCTTTAAATTCCTCTTCAACTTTCTTTTTATTTCCATATTAATATTCCTCTCGGCCACTCCATATCTGCCATATCACATCGTAATTTAACGTAGTTTGCGACCGCTTGGAAGTTATTAGTTAATGAATGATTTTATCACCGCAGACACTACTGGTTCAGTAAGATGCCTAGGCCTCTCTGACGTTAATGGAAGGAAAATATGTTAAATTGGTGTGTAAATGGAATTTGCGACTAAGTGTGTGAACCTCTGCGTGATCCTTTGAGCAATCTTTGCCTTACATTTTTTGGTCATAAGATTATTCAGGGGTCTTTTAATAGGCAAAAAAAGAAGAAATCCGCAGGGATGTCTTAGCCTATTCTCCTTTCACCTCTCCTCACAATCTGCTTAACGAGGGAGAAGGGCGGCGAAGCGGGGCGGGCGAAGCCTCCTTAACTATATATGCTGTGCCTCACCCTCTCCCCAGCCAGCTCATGTCAGCTCTCCTGAGGTCAGATTTAGCAGTAGGTCGACTAAATGTTGTGATAGAGATGGAGGAAAGATTTCCAACAAAAAATATGAGTAGAAGAAGATATCTTATTTGGTACCCCTCATGGAAATTGAAGAGGCTGTATTTAGCCAGCCTACCATTTTCATGGCGGACTAGGGGCCTACTCATTAGCCTGTGATCCAAACCATGTCACTTTATTTCGAGCATTTTCACTTAACGTAATACACTTCGCTGATTTGACCGCCGTCATTTTGGAATCACCATTATCTTTTTACCTAATCCATCGTTTCATTACATAACTCTTGCACATTACACAACACTATTTTCACTCGGCTTAATCATTTCACCAACTTTTGCTTGTATCCCTTCGCTAACAATTCGAACTTCAACATTGCAATGCTAAGATGATGCTGAATATTTTCACTTTTCCTGCGGGTTTGGTTTACCCAGTACCTTCATCGATTTAAGTGATTATGAGTGGCTTATTTTCTACTGACAGTACTCCGGTATGATGAGAAAGCTAAAAAGAACAGAAAATCTTCCGTCTGTAGATGCCACCTACTCCCAATTCGGTTTATTTTGACTCTGGCATACTTGTAGCGTTGCTAGATTCGGCGTAAAAATCCTACAACAAGCGATAGGTAATTTGTCAGGTAACTTCAACATAAAAGAAAATAACACAGAGTTCATTTATATAGAAATATTTAACTAAATTATATTTTAAAGACTTGAAGGATTCCTGGACTGCTCATTTTATTCAATAAAATCGCCATCGGCCTCAATCCCGGCCTCCAGGCGACGTCAAAACCTGCTGCAGGGCTTCTGGACGGTCCCACTGTTTGATTGGGAGAATACTATAGTGATTCTGGACCTATGTTCCACCTTACTGATGCACTGAGACTTGTTGTCTCTCTCTCTCAACTATGCCCCACATATAATAGTCCAGGAGGTTGCAGTCTGGGGAGTTGAGAGGCCAGATTTTCGGGGTGATGTGGTCAAAGAAATCGCCTGAGAACCAATACTGGGTCCTTCTTCTTGTAAAGCAAGGTGCAGAATCCTGCTACTACATGTACCGCCTTCCAATGACCAACTCCTGCATCCAAGCACTTGATAAAGCCTCCCGGAGAGATAAACGCGGGCATAATGTGGGCCTCATCGGTGACCACGCTAAACACCAGAATGTGGACTGGAAACTTGAACCTTATGACTCCCAGTCCATGTTTGTGGGACATAGAAGGTTAGAGGTTGTTCTGCGAGGTTACTAACTGGTCTTGGCAGAAATTCTTCTCGTCTGAGAAGAAGCAAAGCATGTGAGGTCCGAGGGTATGCTTCAGTTTATTCACAAGATTCACAACACATTCCTTTCGCTTGTAATTCTTCTTCTGCGATATTAACTAGCCCTTCCTCATCTTATATGAGTGATAGCAGATGGCCTCATGCACTAAATGTCTGATGAAAGACTGACGCTCGCTTGTCCCTGTATATGCATGTCAATGACTTGTTAATGACTTGTCAATGATGGCCTGGATCACTTCAACACCCTCAGGTGTTCATTTCCTATGAAAAGGCTTAGATTTAGGTTTCCCAGGTGTGCTACCCTCGTAAACACAGCCTGCATCATCCAACTCTCCCCTGCAACTCTACACCGTCCTCTATCAACACCCAAACAGTCGAAGATCTTCATGATGAAGCTTTCAACATAATCCCAAACAACGCAGCTTACCATTTCCAAACTTAAGGAGGATTGAATTCAGCCATGGTGTTGCTTCCTTCCCAGAGGAAGCATGACTAGGTCTAATATGATAGGAACAAGAGAGAACTGACCTTAGACAATATGCATGCACCGCATTTAGAGGCCAAGGCGAAAATTTCCCACCGCACCCTGTAAATGAATCATTTACAGTGAGAAGTTTCTGGCCCTATAATTATTTACGTTTCGTTGATGAATTTTTAAGATTCTTATGTTCATTTATTATTTATTAACTTTTTGGCATTTATTGCAAAAAACTCAAACTACATTAAATATCTCCCACCCAGGCACTGAGAAATAGAGAAAGAACATTGATCGCTACCTCTGCTGAAAGAAGTGATAATTGCGCTCCATAATGAAATCATATCCGATATTTGATCTCAAAACCCTTGCAATGAAATGCTTCATCATAAGCACCATGAAATGGTAGTTTCCTTTAATGTTTCCCATTATGAGTGATGCTCATAAATCGCCAACTTATCGATCTCATTAAATTTTACTAGTTATAAACACTTGAATTATATGAAGAAAATACGTATGTATTTTAATTACTGATTTCATTAATCTTTCAGATATTTCATAATAAATGATGTTATGAAGAAGTGCTATTAACGGTGTATAAAGGCCTAAGTTACAAAAGCATGAATAATGTTTTTATTTTTAAAAAAGAATAGATGCCATAGGTATTCTTATTTCATTTCTAGCGTTCTATCTCGTTTTTTCATTTCTTCCCAGTGGCCAATGATAATCTATTATTTCCCCTTTAATTTTCCCTCTAACTCGTGAAGGTTATTTTCACTTGAACGTTTATCTGTCGTACGTAGCCCAAAAAAGTCAGACTTGAGCAACCAATTTAGGACCAAAGCCCGTATATCGTTAACACACGCCATTAGAGAACTGACCTAAGATGGGCAAAGGCTGTTTAGCTCCAATGAATGTTAGCCACAATTGGAATAAGAAAATCATGAGTGTATTAAAATTAGGACTATAAAATAGGAAATAAAATGGGATTCGAATATAGGAGATATATTTAAGCCTCTCAGCTTTGCTGAAGACAGCGTGTTATTTTCATTTAATAGTAAATATTGCACTTAATTTTATTTCAGTTAGACCGATAATAAAGTTTCAGACAAAAATAATGAAAAACTAATTTAGAACAAAATAAATCAATAACACTGGTCTGCGTCTAAAATGTACCTTAGCTTTTCTCTAGTGTTTCTTAATAAAATTGACCTCCTAAATCCTAATTTGGCATCCGTTTTTCTCTATCAGGTCCAGTTTTTGCGATACAGGGGTTGATAATAATTTTTTAGTTTATACATGTCCTATATTAGATTAAAATTTCAATAGTTTTTGCACTACTGTATTCGCAGTAAATTTTGTGTACATTTTAAGTAATTATGTTAATAAGTTTTTATTTTTGCAGGTTAGAAATTGCTTAGCATTATAATAATAAGAATAATAATAATAATAATAGCGGTTGAGTTAAAAATGAACAGAAAATGTAAGAATCACTCCGACAGATTTTGCTATGTTTGCGGCAAAGTGACTTTTTCCGAGCAGCAATGTACAATCTCTCCTCTAATTGAATCTTTGTATCATGCATATTTTGGAGTAAGGCGAGGAGATAAAAATAAAAGTTTTGCACCACATATCTGCTGCAAGGGATGCTACATAAGTTTAAGACGCTGGAATCATGGCGAACAGAAGTCTCTCTCTTTTGGTGTTCCCATGGTGTGGAGAGAGGGCAAGGACCACACTATGGACTGCTATTTTTGCATGACAAATCTTAAAGGTGAGCATTGTATCAATTATTTAAGCTTTCTGTATTATACTGAATCCTGAAAATGTCATTATTATGCATAGAATTAGCATAAAATTAAAAACTAGCATAGTTCACTTTAGCATGAACATATCTTTTACTAAACATTTATGTACTATCTACAACTCCAAATCAATTCCTTTATGTAATGTCCAATTATATTTTCCACAGGTATAAATAAGAAGAATAAACATAGTTTGACATATCCGGATGTTCCTACTGCCATCAAACCCTTGCCCCATGGTCCATGAATTCTTATACCTTCTCCCGTCGAACATATAGAGGACCATGAAGAGATTAATATGGAAGTTGATCAAGATTATGACACATCTGAGTCTTATCAGGTTTCCACACATGATATGGTCGCTAGGCCGTTCACTCAAGTTCAGTAAATGACCTGGCCATGGAGCTGGGGCTTTCAAAGGGGAATGCACAACTTCTTGGCTCTCGACTTCGTGAATGTAATCTTCTCGCTAAAGAAACAACATTTCTTTGGTACAGAAATAAAGAACAAGAGTTTCGAAGCTATTTTTTACAGCATTATTCCAGCTCTTTAGTATACTACGCCAATATTAAAGTACTTGTTGAGTCCCTTGGAATTCCCTACAACCCATTAATATGGAGACTTTTCATAAATTCTTCCAGTAGAAGTTTAAAAGGCTGTGTTACTGAATATTGGTAACAAGATAGCTTCCGTTCCTATAGGTCATTCAATCTAACTTACTGAAATTTATGAAAATATGAAAAAAAAATGCTTAATGCAATCAAAATTTCTCTAACGACAATTGGAGGATATGTAGTGACTTAAAGGTAAGATCAATTTACACTTGGCATTTCTAAACTCTTTGATAGAGACATTTTCATTTTTAATTGTTAATACCTGTATACACCTTTTGGTCAACTTAAATTTTACAACAATGCAAATCTGGAAATCATGAGTCATATTTTAGTTACATTTTTTTGTTGAAGTGTGTCCCTATAGGTTAATGCATCCGTTTGGGTTAATGGGGAACTTATCCTAATTGAGAAGATATAGAAGATAACTCAATGAACTCAAAATAAGATTTACATATATCCAATTAGTTCCAATACAATGATTTAATGCATCGGCATACAGGCCTTTTCAGTACATATTCATATTCTTATTGTTTTAAGAAATATTACTTTAAATTTGTTTTTAGAAATATTACACTTTGAATTTACATACCCTGCTAAATTTCTTTTCAGGTAGTGTCTCTTACTCGTATACTTCGGATGCAAACAGACGACACGCAGCATCCCTGTTTTCTATATTTATGGGACAGTCGTGCAGATAGTATGCACTATGAGAAGAAGCTTAGGCCTCCACGAGAAGCATTTAGAATTGGATCAAACAATGTGATAGCTGTACCTTTAGTGCCTCCTCACAAATTACTGCTTTCTTCACTGCATATAAAGCTTGGCATAATGAAAAATTATGCCAAAACCCTTAATAAAGTAGGCCAAGCTTTTAAATTTCTTCTTCAAAAATTTCCACAAATCTGTGACGCTAAGCTCCATGCGGGAATTTTTGATGGACCTCAGATCAGGAACTTGATGAAAGATCAGCAGTTTGAGGCATCATTGACAAATATAGAAAAAGATGCCTGAAAATCTTTCGAAGCTCTAGTTAACAATTTTATAGGCAATAAAAGAAGCTTAGAATATGTTGGTTGCCCTGGTTTATCAGCTCCTAACAAGTCTCAAACATTTGGGAGCTCGAATGTCTATAAAGATACACTATTTACAGTCCCATCTGAATTATTTTCCCGACAACTGAGGGGATTACAGTGAAGAACAGGGATAAAGAATCCACCAGAACATAAAAACAATGGAATCCAGGTACTAGGGTAAATGAGACGTAAACATACTTGCTGACTACTGTTGGTGTTTGAAGCGTGATGCACCAGATGACAGGCACAAACGAAAATCGTCAAGGGCGTCTGTTCTTCGAAATTATAATTATTTTCTTTATTATGTTGCATTCTTTAATTTTTTTTGTTTTATTAAAAGGATTATAGTTTACATACGTTTATTCCTGTTTCTATGATAAAACAATAATAATGCATTATTAGATAGAGAAAGATTTTTGAATTTTTCTTTTTAGGGAAAAAATGAGGTAATCTCAATGAAAATGGTGTATGCTGTACTGAGAAAATCTGACCTGATTGAACAAAAATACATTCATTTTTGAGCTCAGGAGGTTTGATTCATTAAGAAACCACAAAGAAATCCTGAGGAACAGATTTTTTTTTTTCAAACGCAGGCCTGTGTAATAGGTAACGATAAGATTTTGGAGCAGGTAGCAAAATATGACTACTTGGTAAAGTTTGTATCTACTAATGGGTTAATGAAAGAAGAAATAGGCGTAAAACATTACAAAGAGAAAAGAAAGAAGATCGAGGCAATAAAGGCTAAATTGGACCAACTTTATACAAAAAAGAGACAGAATTACAACTTCATAGAAGCTGTGAAGATGAAAATCAATTAATGGCATTAGTAACTTGGGAAACAAAACAATGGAAAGCCTAAGGGAGGCACATATTGTCTGGCATTGGCCTGAGACAAACAAATTATATATATATATATATATATATATATATATATATATATATATATATATATATATATGTATATATATATATATATATATATATATATATATATATCATTGCAGTTTGTACTGTAATGATGTCCTTATCTTGTGATAAGAAGGCGTATTTAAGTAAGAAATTACAAACTCTATTAAAAAGTTCTTATTAATTAGTTGGAGAAATTGGATAAAATATATAATCTTGGCACTATTTAAATTTAACTCCAACACCTAAAAGCTTTTGAATCGATACGTTGCTTGGCCGCAAAGGGGTCAAAATGCCGCTTGCATTATTTTGCTTCTAGATTTATCTTCAACCTTTTAGTTTACATATATTCTGAGTATTCAAATTATTGCGTTACGGTTTTCCCTTCTTTTGCGGAGAAGAGAGATTTAGTCTGTATAAATTTTCCTAAATTTCCTCCAACCTTATATTACTTGCCACACCGTGTGTCACAATGTGGGGCGAATCCTTAATGTCCCTTGGATGTAATGGGTGAGATTTTTTTATGCTCTATTTACGATACGTTTTTGATATATGTATTTCCAGCTATAGTAAAAATACTTTTTACTTTTATACTACTTTGAAAGATTATTATAATACTTATTATTTTATTATTATATAATATCTGGGGGGTTTTTTTAGAAAGGTAAAGATGCGGATAAATTCTCTATTTTCCTCTTTAGCAGGAACTTGATGGATTGCTGCAATACATATTTAAATAAATTATCGAATGAGGAAAAAATTAATCACGAAATTAAAATTTATTTATACTAACCATAAATATAAATTCTAAGGTAACCAAATATCCTTTATTTTTTCCACAGTCTATTTTCATGTAAGCAGAAACATTTAATGAACTTTCCCTGAATACTAGTTCTTTTACCATATCCTGTGTGGATAAGTCATAATCGATTTATATCCTTTTTTTCGTTTCTTCCCTTCAGTCGACTCTGATCAGTATTGACCTCCTGGGGATCTAAGTGCCTTGGGTAGTCCGTAATTCACTAATACTTAGGGTGATTTTATATCACTCTAAAAATATTACCGTATCCACACCGTCTGATTCGGCAGAGTAAATTTTTATTTTAATTCCGTCCTTAATAAATCTATTTTTTAGTGTTTTAAATCCAATAATTCTCCATCTAGGGGGGGCATATTCATATTAAGCAATAAAGCAGATCGAATTCTTTTATTGAGAAGTTTGAAAAATTCCTTCATATTTATTACAACATCGTTTTTCCGGATGATGACGTCTGATGATAATGTTCTGTAGATATTTAGGAATGCCATTAGTCGAATCTTTTATGACATTGAAGGTAACTCTGGTATTATTAAAATGTCAATTTGCCCAGAACTTTCGTTGAACAAAGTTTTATTCTCTTTCACTTTATCACCACATATTTAACTCTATTACTTTTGAATATTTTAATTTCCATTTCTATATTCCTCTGACGAAATAGCTAGCAATATTCAAAAGTCATTGCAACTGTTGATAACTAAGAGCATGGTACTTCCACTCTGCTACTGGATCAACATCTCACTACCAATTACCCAAAACACAAATTATAGCCTACTATGAACTCCAATAACATTAAATCAACTTCAATCACTCAATTATGTCATTCTTTCAGTAATATTTCACGTATATTTCTATTCCAATATCCGGATAAATTCTCGGAGTTACAGTACAAAATTTTCTCCCGCCGCCCTTTTGCTGTCCCCCACCCATTCTCGCCCCCCTTTTGCTGTCCCCCATCCATTCTTGGAAGCTTACAGCTTCTCCATTTATACGGAAACAAGTATCACATAGCATCTGAAGAAACTGCTCTCTCTTCTGGCCCCAACACTCTCGGGAGCGCTAAAACTAGAAGAGACTACCTTGGCTGTAATCACTTGACATTTTCCTTTATTTCAATTTTTCGCGTCTTGCTCACAAGCCCCTTCTTCCTTGGGAGGCTTATCGTTAACGATCTACCCCCGGTGGCGGCTGAGAGTGAGTCATTTTCTCCCCCACGCGTTTTGGCTCCGCTCGAGGTAAGTGTAACACTTTGCCTTCTTTTATCTTCCCTTCTTTCTTTTTATAGCCGTCTATACTTATATCCCCAAGTCCTGGTGGCTCACCACGCTAGGAAATATTTGGCTACCGAGCGGAAGAGGTAGGCACGAGTGATCCCAGCCAGTTCTTCGGCACCTTATTACTTAATTCTGGAGTAGGCAAACGTTTTGGACGGTTAGCGTTCATTAACTTGTAGTGACCACTTATAAGGTGGAGAAGAGCCAACAATGAACCTCACAAATTGACCACCCAGTTGGCCATATGAAATCTAGGAATGGGCACACAAACCAAATGCTACATAGTATGCCATTTGTTAGTAATTAATGTTAATCATTAGGAAAAAGATGCGAGCCGACTGTTTTGCCGGCGCTGTGATAAGGGTGAGAATTGAAACAGCTGTTCATAAAAGGAATAAATCTGATAGAGAGGAAGTCTGGCACATGGTTTTTTGACATGGATCCGCAAAAACATAATTTTATTTTGTTACGAATGTCGGCCCGACCAAATATTTGTCATATTTCTAAATAGGGAGGCAGACCATAGGACGAAGAATAAACCTACAAACCCGCCATTTTTCTAATTTCCTTACCTAGGTTAAGGAATAGATCGGTTATCGTTAGGCCTGACCTTAAGTGGATAACCCCTTATTAATGGAACCGCCAACAATTATTTCCCCCTTTATTCTGGAGGTGTTCCCATGTTCTATCTCAAGGAATCCTCTAAAATGCATTTTACAAGTAGGAGCTTCCCCATTATTTATATCTACAAAATATTTTTTTCCTTTAAGCGGTTCTCCTTCTCTCTCATCGAGAGCGAGAGAGAGAAAGGGGAGGCCATTCCTCTTTTTATCAGAGCCTTTTCAAAGTTCTTTGGAAGGGTAGTATTTCCCCATCTTCTCTGTCAATGGGAATTACCAGCTATTCCTTGGAACACTCTTCAAGTGGCTCTCTATCTGGTATAGAGGATCGAAATACAGGTTACTTGATCCAACCTAACGCTTCCCGACTTGTTGTTTTCTCGTTGGTAACGTTACCGTGTGCACCTTTGTGCTGTTCCCTATGAATTTTTACCACTCTCAACGCCTCAACCATATAAACGAATATTCCTAACGTGCAAAAAATCGTCAACTACCGATATGTGAAAAATTTCCAAGGCTTTACACGATAGGGCTGTTTTCTTGCATAGTCAATTGTGTGAATGGTTACATCTCACACCCTGTCTTTTAAACCATTACGATAGGTTTGTATTTGTCAAAGAGGTTTTAGCAGTTCTTTGAAAAGAAAGCGTTTCTTTTTAGGAATATATGGAGATAATCCTGTTACCGTCACTGCAATGAGGCACCCTCTAACTCTTACCATCTTAAAAAAGCACCCTCTGCCCCTAACACTTTCAGGTATAAAAGCACCGTAGGACAAGCACCAATTAGAATCACAATTACAATTTATTGTTGTCCATTTTACAATGATTATTACATAATTGGTCATTAAGCAAACAAAATGACTGTCGAGTATATACAATAGATTTAATCGATAAGAGGAGCAGGATAAACATATTGAATATATATATATATATATATATATATATATATATATATATATATATATATATATATATATATATATATAGGTACTATTGAAGTCCACAGCTTTGGCAGCTTCATTAATTTTAACTTGTATTTTCTTAATATTCCTTACAAGTATTTTAACGGGGTCTTCGATAAAAGAAAAAACATCCTGGCATGACATTCTTTATTCCGCCTGGAGGACCCCGTTAAAAAACTGGTAAGGAATATTAAGAAAATACAAGTTAAAATTAATAACGCTGCCACAACTGTGGACTTCAATAGTACCTGCATACAACATGGTCTTTTACCTAATAACATATATATATATATATATATATATATATATATATATATATATATATATATATATATATATATATATATATATATATATATATATTATATATATATATATATTATATATATATATATATATATATATATATATATATATATATATATATATATATATATATATATATCTCAAAGTAGCACGAGAGAATGATGAAAATGAATCCATTAAACCACGTTGAAAGAGAAAACGAAATAATTTTTCCTTGCAATGAGGTTTAATGGATTTATTTTCATCATTCTCTCGCGCTACTTTGAGAGATATATACATTTGTATATTTACCACTCGTTTAACTATTCTTCATTTATTCTTTAAATTCCCAATTAATTTTCTATTTCTTTCATAATCCCCGTTCCAATTTGCGAAAGTGTTCCTTAAAAGCTATTCTATTCAGAGGATTTTTTGGTTCTCTGCGTAGCGTAGTGTGCTAACGGCATACTTTTAACTGTGATCAAAGCGGTGCTCGCTGCCTCAGTGTGCATGGTTCGAATCGCTTCCCTGCACGGATTTTTTCTAATAAAAATATTACCGCAAGAAAAAATTATTCCGTTTTCTCTTTCAATGTGGTTTAATGGGGTCGAAAAACGTCTAGGAATAAAATATGTCCTTTGTGGCTATTTTCTCTCTCCTCGAAGATCCTGTTAAGAGACTTGTAAGGCAAATCAAGAAATTGCAAGTCAAAATTAATAACGCTGCCGCAGCTGTTGACTTTAATAACGCATGCATACAACATGGCCTACTACTTAATATATATATATATATATATATATATATATATATATATATATATATATATATATATATATATATATATAATAATAATAAAGTTTTGCACTAAACTATTGTAAAAGATGAAAAATATATTTAATGCAGAAACAATGAATTATTCAGACAATAATGCTAAAAATCTATTATAAAATCCTATATGATTAACAGGTCAAAAATTAAAATTAAAAATAATAATAACAATTAAAAGATAGAAAATTACAAATTTATAAAATAAGAAGTCAAGTGTAAAATTTAGCTTTAATTTATATAAAAACAATGAAAGTAAAAGCCAGATAGAAATGTTTCGTCGTAAAACCGTTCCCAAAAATCCGTACAATTATGTTTTCGCGAAACAATTAAAAGTTGTGGTTGAATTTTTTTTAGTATTTTTCAGCCCCTTTTCAAATGTAGACATACAGTTAATATTTTTAATGTGATTAGGAAGGCTGGTCCATTGTTCAGGTCCTACCACTAGTAAAGATATGTCTCGTGTAAGAGTATTAGTTTTGGGAACAAGTAAGCGATGTCTTAACTTCTTATGTTTAGTGTGTGTTGGTCTCTCACCGTAGACAGTGACAACAACCAATCAGGCAATTCTTTATTTGTTATGTTAAAAACAGTAATTTTCTCGTATTTTTACATATTACTTATCTTAAGTCACTTTAATTCTCGTATGTAAGGTGTTACATTGTCGATTTTTTGTCTTCAAGTGCAACTTTAGCAGCGAAGTTTGGTGTTTTTTGCGTATGCTTTGGATGGAATGCTGCAGTATTTCCCTATACTTTTAGGCCATACCCAATTATACTAACTACAAGAGACTATTAATAAGATTCTAGTATTTTTATCAAAGCTTTCTTTTATCCGGTTAATAAACATTATAGTGCCAAAGCATTTTTTTAAGATATGTGATATGTGTTGTTACCATCGACTTTAACAAGAGTGTCACGTGGGATCTGTGCTACAGGTATGTGTCATTGTGTTTCAATGAATATACATTGTGTTTTATTAGTACTTAGCAAAAGACAGTTTAAGTGAAAGTATGAATTGACTTTAGTTAGTGTTTGCTCAGACTTAAGAACTAGTTCCTGAACATTTTCTTTGGTCCCTGTAAGAATAAATTGAGTATCGTTGGCATATTAGATTATTGTAGTCTTTAATAAATTGAGAAAGATCATTTAAAAATATGTTAAAAAGAATATGGGCCAGCACAGACCCCTGAGGTACTCCGTAAGTGACTTCTTATTTACTTGATACATAATTCTGCATACAGACAGATAGTGTTTTTTTTATCTATATAGATAATTATTAAGCCAGAAGGAATAAAAATCTAACATGGCACATTTTATAATTAATATTTTGTGGTTGACGCTGTCGAGGGCTTTGGATCAATCACATAGTGAGACAAAGGATAATTCTTTATTATCCATATTATCTTATGATTTATCTGTTAGATTAGGTAAAGCTGTGTTGATTGAAAGATTAGATCCGAAGCCATGTTAGGTATTACTTAATAGGTAGTTATGTTCTAGGTACTCAGAGAAGCAAGGTGGAAGTGAACTATTACCCAGGTAAATCTAAGCCTTAGCCAACAAATTTGAGTAGTAATAAGAGAGCAACAGCTACATCACCATGCCTAAAAGTGCACGGAGGCAACAAATTGTTGACCTTCACCCCCAGAGGACAAAATAACGCCAAATACAGGAGCGCGGTCGACTTGTAACCAGAGTCGTACTTTCTCGAGCAAGGCCTCAAAGCCATTGACCTAGTCTGCAACCTAAAACTCACCGGAGATCTGAATCCGCGAGGGTTACGACCAATCCATTGAGGACGTTGTCCTCATAAGGTGCTTCATTCGCTGCTTCAAGATTGATCCAAAGGGTAATATATCCTACAACGGAATTGCACTACAGTCCTTCCTAGCAAGGATCTGAAGTTTCTGGTGTCTCTCCGTTGTCTCTTAGCTACTTTTCTGTAGGAGACCATGTTGATGCATCTCCATCTGCCCACACTCCTGGTTTACAAGTTTTTAGTGACTCGCCCATCTCCTTACAGGAGCTGAGCAACGGGCATCTGCGCGTGATTTATACACATGGAGTGATGTCTATGTTATGTATTTTCCTCTAAATACCTGCCTAATCGTATTAGCTATGCAGTTGCACCTGAAACATAGGTACTCTCTTATTTCTATATTCCACCATCAGCCAAATTCGATAAGTTAAAATCCCGTTGATTCGTAAAAGGTTCACAAGACCTCTCTATATCTTCCGAGGCTTAAACAGTAGGCATACTCTGTAAAGAGAGTGAACAGTCTGGCCCAGGGGTCGTTTTCTGGCGGACCTAAACTAAAAGCTATAGATTGGTGTCCTAAATATATATCAGTTTACGCAAACTGTTAAGAACTGCTTCGTCTTTGTTTTTAACCTATTCTATTAGTTTCCCAATGCACAATAGGACGTTGAATGGGAGGTGTTCGATGTCACCAGAGAGAATGCCTAGATAGTGCTTGAATTTGATACACTGAGCTACAACCGAAGGATCTTTCTTGCAGTTGTGTTTAAACGAATAAAAACGAATCGGAGAAAGTTCAATAAGGCGCCCCCGTCCTTCCCTTCAAGAAAGAGGCGCCGTAATCTCTGATCATTTATCAGTGGCAAAGTTCTTAACAACTTCTTTCTCGCTTTGTACAGGATACTGATCCTATACTGAGAAATGCCCAGGACGCCATGCTTCAAAACCCGAATAAGCGATATTGTATGGCATTTCTGTTAGTTTTATTAAAAATGAACTTGGCGGAAGGTATCTTTCTGGATTCCTTGCAAATGGCCACTGTATTGGCTTTACGAGGTAGAGCAGGAAATACTCAAAACTACTAAGTATCATGTTAGTATATTTATTGACAACGTGTAACAAAGATTTCCTGCACAGTGTAGCTCTCGTAAATTCTACTCTACGTCGAATGCTCTACTCCGGCACGAGAATGCTAACTGCAAGGCCTTCGTTCGTAGGCAATTCAGGTATCTTGGAAACCAAGTATATAATGGGAAAAGTTGATGCTTCCCAATAAATATTTTAAGTTACTACGAGAACTTAACTTCCCTAAAAGAATCATGGAAACCTTCTCTAAGCCTACTAAGTAAGATAGGCACATCCTGCAGATAATTTTCCTCTGTATTATCTCTATATTTTCGAGACCATCAATGGTATCACATCAATTCTTCTAAATGATGTACTCGCTACGCTCTACTTAGAGGACTTCTCGATACATCTTTTAGGGCAGCTTAGATTCCTATTCTGGAGCAGCGTCTCTAATAGGCTTTGAACCGCGTATCTTGATATGAAGAAATGAATTGATTGCGGTTTTCTTTGGCTCAAAGCAAATTGTGCTACTTTTGCCACTTTTACTGTCATCAATTCAACCAGGAACTTTTTATGAATAGGGCAAGCTTGAACAGCGTGGACTTTCACCGTTTTTTTGGTTTCACTGACTTTCCTTTGCACAGTCTTTATATCGCTCACAACTATATGCACCATTTACTTCTTTAGTGACTTGGCTTCATAGCTTTGGAATCCATTTTACGAGAACATCACTGCTTACCTGAATGAACCCTTTAGCGTGGATTCCCAAATCCTGTTTATCCACTTCGTAACTAGCGTTCTCTATAATGAGAAAAGTGTTTTAAAAGTTGTCAGTTGGAAAGAATAATGTAGATAATTTAATAATCTCTATAATCTATGCAAGAAACATTTCGTACTTAAATCCTTTGTTCAGATGATTGTATATAGGGTTTAGAAAAGAATGTTATTTACTTGATTCTGATAAATTTGATTTTTTTTCATATGTATCTTTCCTTATAGGTCATTTTTCATATTTTTTAAAAAATATTACATGATCAAAAATCTAAAATTATTTTCATATATAATATGAAAAAGAGCGTAGACATTTTTTTAGTTGTATTCATAAACTACGAATTATCAGAATTTTGCAAAAAATCTCAAGTGCCGTATACTATATATTAATCAGTAAATTTCGTGCGTAAAAAATCGTTTACTGCCTCAGCATAAATTATTTTTAACCTTAAGTCATGTTAGATTAAAAGAAAATATTTTAGCAGTACCTCTGTTGGTGGAATTTACGATGACCTTACAAAGGTTAGAATTTTAGCATGTTTCTTCGCTTAAACTCATCCCTTCCAGTTTCCTCCCATAAGTAGTAAATTATACGTAGCGGCCGAATGGGCAAATCTTTTGATGATCCGTGCCAAGCCGCTTGCATCCAGCTGGGTATCAAGACGACCCTCACGACATGTGTCCGGTTTGTCTGCCCTCAAAGAATAAAAATTTATTTGCTTCAACAACGGAAGTAAACCTTGATTCGTTGGACAGGAAGGGAAGAGGGCTGGAATGCGTAGATCATTGCCAAAATACTTCGACTCTTACTATTCAAAATTGGCGGAGACTAATGAGTGAAGTTAATAATCCATCCCGTTCACCTTTAGTGATCATATTACCGATATGCAGTCTTGGTATATTCCAGACCAAAACACTTTGCGATATCAAATATATAGGCATTGGATTAACTAATGTCTTAAAACAATGATAACCGCATTGATTTGAGCGTTATTCTTCAATTATCATTATATATATACATATATATATATATATATATATATATATATATATATATATATATATATATATATATATACCAGGCAATGGCTTCACCACTTTCCCCTACGGGGGAAGGTTGCGCTTCGTTACTAAGATTAAAATTTAAAATCTACAAAAAGCAGCCATGGTTGAATTTTTAATAATTTTCTGAACTTCGCCAATTATTAATTTTAAAAAGGAACTCTAAACTAAATTTTCCTCCCTTTCAAAATATCACGTTGCTAAAATATAGAGTTATAGAAGAAGAAGATATAAAAAAAAAAATCTGAACTTCACCATTTGTAATTCTTTGGGTTTTAAAAAAATTCACAAAATTTCGATACTTACATTTATTTCTGAACTTCACCATTTTGTTTTTTGATATTATAAAAGAATATTTAGAATATTTATAAAAGAATATTTATTTAGAAACATAAGTCATAACCAAACTAAGATGAAATTTTTATTCAAATACTCAAAAAATATCCTTCTTAAATTATAGTTAGTGATGATGATGATGAATATGATGATATATATGCATATTTATATGAAGCTTTAAAGTTTACCCAAAACTTCTAAAAACTGATAAAAAATGCGCATATGTATCGTAAATTAATGAGTTTGCATCATTTAAATGTTCATTTGACTATATTTTTCACAAAGCTATATTACATATGATAAATTTTAAGAAAATTAAATGAAGCACATATCTATGAGCATTCAGAAAATTGAAATTCTTATTTTTTTACTCAAATTTTACAATGATTTTTTCGAGAACTGATGCAATCTTTTATGTGTATCTTCTGGTCTATCTCTGGAGAGTCTTGCAGAATTCAGCTCACGTCGCCCGGCCATATTTTGCTTTGTACCTTGCTTCATTGGTAGTGACTTTTTGTTGAAATTTTTAACCATGTTCATAGCTGAAAGAAAACATATGAGAATAAAAGAAATTCAATTTTAGGGTCATATTTCATCCTAAATTTGATATAAATTATTCATCTTTTGACAAGAGTTTTGTAGTTGTCAGCGATTTGTTTTTCAAGCAGCTCTTTATGCACTCCTTTAATCCTTTCTAAACCTCAAACTCTAACTCATTTATATTAGGTTCAAATTCATTGTTTACCATGAGTTGATGAATTTAAGAGCCTGAAAAAAATATGCTTTAATTTTGATATTATAAAAGAATTATTAGAAATAACTTTAATAAATAAATAAGTCATAACCAAACTAAGATGAAATTTTTATTCAAATACTCAAAAGATGCTTCGCCATCTTTCAAGTTTTTGACAATTTTTTCAGAAAAAACAATTTTATATGAAGGGGGGCACAATTATTTTTTTTTATAAATTAGTGGTTCACGAATGATTTTATGTGACGCAACTATTGACTCTTTACAAGGAAGTCATTGTCAGTGTAAGTACTGTTTTGCTTAAGCAAGATACTCCCACTAGCATAAAAAACATAAACATTAGAACCTTACCTAAATACAATTTCGTATTGCTAATAGATTTAAGTCTACACATATTAACCGGAGTTGCTCATTACTTTTCAGGATAAAAGCTTTGTTTTCATAAGTTCCTTTTAAGACAACTGAGTGAGCAACGATAATTTATGGAAGATTATTTCTTTTGTGTAAAAGAACAGTTTTTGTGTTATAAGCGCATCATTGATTTAAAGTCTCCACTGGTTTCGATCTTAAGGAAAATCCAGTTCTCCAATAGACCTGGAATATTTATGCAAAAGCAAAAACGACTTTAAAACTTGATATTCTTACACCTTTAGCTATTTTTTTCATAAGTCGTGACGCTAAAATCTCACTCCTCTATTTTGTCAAGCCAAAGGCAACAGCCAAATCATTTATGTGAGGTTGAGTGATGATGTTGGTTCGGAGTGTCTCTGGAGCTCAAATAAGTCAACCTGTACATGTTCATCTGCATAATATACTTCATCAGAAAGTAATATTTCAGGAAAGATATTAAAACTTACAATCAAAAACATGTAATTTACACGATATCTTGCAGTGATTACGACAATACTTTATTTGATTGCCTAGAAATAGATATGTGTCAGCTATGTGATGCATTGTAGGCAATTATTCTTTTACTTTTGAAGACAGAAGAAAGTAAAGTCGAAACTTAACTTATTCAAGTAAGATGTTAATCAAACTTTCCGTCTTTGAACTTTTATGCGTTCAGACTTCTTATATTGAGAGAGAAGTAGGTTGTAAAATTCAACATTCTCACTTTCTATTACTTATGAAGTGTGTGTTTACTGTTAGGTTATAAATACATAAATATGCTCTATGTAACCAACGAGTGAATTTTCAGCAGAGGAAGGAAGAAGGTATATAGATAAAACAGAACTAGTGAAAAATGTTAGAGGTGACAAACACTAGATTACTCCTTCGAGAGCAACAATTAAACAGCCAAACAACTTACATTAGCTGTATGCTACAATCATTTGATTAACTGATATCAAGTCAAAGTCAACAAAAATAACAAAATCGGACTAAACCCTTGCCAAATCTTTCTTTGGACGGTCACATTTTTATATTCGTTTTTATGATATAATCGTATTTTTTAATATAATTCTTCACCTGAGTACTTTATACATTAATACTTAAGAAGTTTGCAATTGATTGCTGACTCTTTCGTCATGTCCATTTCAGTGAATCGTTTCCTTTATCCACCTATTCTTCTTCATCTATTCGTCGTTAAGCCAAACATCCTTCTTCAGGATACACCCTCTTTTCTCCTTGACAATACAAAACTCGCCAATTGAAGGATACGAAAGCTAGTCAAAAATCCGCGTAAAATCCAAGAATTAAAAATAAAATTTCTTATGAAATTGATTACAAAAATAGAAAGGTCATCAGGGAGGGAGATACATAGCGAGTATAAAATATAGTATCTTTAGATTTAACTATTTTATCAATGGAAAAGTTAACTTTGTCCTCACGGCAGATAGAATTTCTCACCCAGAAATAACAAAGCTCGTATGTCTGACTGTGTTTGAAGGTGAACGTGAGAGCAAAGTAAATCAGAAATATAATCCATTTATATAGAAACTCAAAAACAGTGGCAAAGGTTAAAATCTATGTTAATAGACTACATTTTCAGAGAGTAATTTAACGCTCCTTGAATCTTCAACAATAACGACTAGATAAAAGCGTAAAATGTCTGGTTAAATTTAATAAAAAAGATTTTATTTTAGTACTGGTATAATTATAATCAGGAAATTTATTTAATCTCAGCAAAACCTAACGACGCAACCAAATAATAAAACTTGGTTGGACTTATTTAAACTCTTGCAATATAATTTAATCAAGTTGGTACTTTGAGTACCTTTTCTTACAATACGAAACATTCTCTTTGGGATTAGAAATATCCCCTATATGTAGCTTATCATTATCTGGCTGTTCTCACCCAATATCATTGTTGCTTTACTCAGCTAATTCCTTCTGGATGGTTACACTAATTCTCTTTTCATTATTTAATTAGATATCGTCCACGATACGAGGGACGGAGGGCAACACTTAATTGACTGCTAAATAAAATTATCTTAAGTTTTGTCAATTTTTGTGGGACGAAGCCTATTCGTGGAGGGATCCAAAATGTGAACATGAATAAGCTAAAAAATTAACACCCTCATGCACTCATAAAAGTAAGAGACTTCCGTCATTCTTCGCCAAAAAGATATAAAACTCTCCTTTTGTAAATGCGTTGGATTAAAACTATTTGTTTGAGATAATTTTCCGTTTAAAAGTCCATCAATCGCTTCCCGTCGCTGTTAGATCTTTCACTACTAACATATATAATTGGAAAGTTAAAATCGCGTCATTACTACCTAGCAACTATGAACCTTCTTTTTAAAAAGGCAACTAATGAGATTTTTATAAGAAAAACCTGGGATAGAAAGAAAGAGGCAGGTAGACGAAAGGAAACAGTATGGAGTAAAAGTAGGTATAATAAGAAATATCAAAGATGAAAATGCTGTCATCAAATAACTCTTTAGCCCTGAATCCTGAGTCTGGAACTACATACGTACTGTAGGCACTTATGGAAAAATTTGGTACAGTGGAAAAAGGAACACAAAAGACAAACATTAAATGTCTTGCTGTGTTGTACAAAGAGACATAATGGAAAATAATAAAGACCACAAAGAAACGATTCAGGAGAATTCCTATCAAACTCGATGGAAGGTTTGAATAAAGCAGGTGGGAATCATTTGAAATATGACCATTCTTAAGAACATGATTATTAATGAGACTGAAATGCTGTTCAAAAGAGAGATTTAGAATATAATAGTAGAATAATAACTTTTGTAATACAGTTCAGGTTGGAAACTGTAAAGGTTTTATGCAATCGGCAAAATTATATCTCTATAAAATATGAAAATATTAGTGGAGAAACATCAAAATTTAGCGAAAAACACAGCCATATAAAAATAATTAAGTAATTAAATGAAATGGAATTAAACACACATTTAGGTTAACGAATTTTCTCTGTAAACATATTTCACAGCGATGTACATCCCTAGTTTCATCAATCAATCAATCATTTCCTGTGGCACCCACGGGGATGCATAGGGCCTCAATGAACTTACGCCACTACGCTCTATCTTGAGCTAATGCGTCAAAATCTTCCCAACAATCATCTCCTGCTTCCCTTCTCATAGTCCTTGTCCAAGTCTCCCTAGGCCTACCTCTACCTCTTTCATATTCAAGATAATTTTGAAAGAGTAGTTATCTTTTCTAAAAAAATTACTAAATTGGCAAAATCTCATGAGGGAAACTTAATAAGACTAATTTAAGATAATAAACATGTTTAGTACCGTCAAATTTCGACGACCATTGTTATAAATTCGAACTGCGCCATCGCATTCAGCTTTGTTATTCTAAAACTCTATTGGTTACTAAGGCAATGTTTAGCTACCATAACATTGCATCAAGCATGCGTGAGGCGGCTTCTCACCCATCAGGAACAGCTAAATGCATCAAGGAAGCCAATTTACATCTTTTGTTTAATAAAGAAAATAATAAAGTGTACTCTTAAAGTGTACACTGTAGATTTCATTGTCTACCTAATGATTGGACGTTAATTATATAGCAGAATACTAATTGGAATCTACCACAAAAATCTACTTCCTTTTAAACCATCTTTTATTTTATTTCCTTAATTTTAACAGTGAATAATTAATTAAATTGACAAGAAAATTCAATTCTCAAATGCTTCATTAGACGTTCATTTATCCAAGGAGAAGAAGCGAATTTCAAAACTAATTTCCCATTTTATTGAAAACCATTCACTGTAAACTTAAAAGGTGAAGACACTTCCTACAATATTGACATAAACGAAAAATTATTGCTCATAAATTGTGATGATTTAACGTGGTTAAAAATATTTACTATGTATCAGGAATAAGAAAATTCAACAAAATTAATAGAAAAAAAGTTTAAGAAAAAGTTAGGAGATGGGGCTAGCTCTGAAATTCCCTTCATCACTGCAGGGAGTTTAGGTCACGCGAAAAACTTATGGGGACATCATTAAAAATATTAATATTTCAGAAGAACGAATGTATAACCACAGGTGAGAATAATCTATGGCAAACCAAGATAAAATGCCAACAAAATAACGTCCCCATTTGTCTGTAGTCATTTCCTCCGATCTGATGAAAGCCATTTTATCATAATTATAAATATGATTTAATAAATGAGGTTAAAATGTGACCCTTTTGTTTTACATGTGGTATTTGTATACAGGAAATTATTACATGTGTATCTGAAACTTCGGGTGCGGAATTTTGAGATTATATGTCCTGATTCTGATCCTTAAAAATTGCCAATAGAGGAACAAAGGCCAAAAGAGCTCACTCTGAAAATGACCAGTTTTTTTTTCTAAAGGGAAAATTCCACAAAATGTGGTAAATACTAATAAAGAAAACGAGAGCATTATGGAAGGAAAAGACTAAGAAATTCAGTAGCACATACACACACACACACATATATATATATATATATATATATATATATATATATATATATATATATATATATGCAACAAAGCCCACAGGGAAAATTAATACGAAGATTCCAAGTACTTTCGAACTTTATTTCGAGTTCTTTATCAAGAACAGAAATATTAAAAGTTGTAATATTTATAAGGATGATACAGAAGAGAGGGAACGCCCACAAAAAAGCAAAACACCCATCAATAAAATTAATTAATATGAAATGTAAACCTTAGGAGGAGGGAAGATAAATACAAAATAAGAGCATTAAATCAGGTAAATTCAAAAGACTAAGGGTTGACAAGAGGATTAAAATACCACCTAAGCAATTAGAGAGGGAGAAAATCTGAACGAGAGATTAACCTGAGAAGTCAGCATCTAAAAATCAAGGTAGAATAGATGCAAATGTTCTAAAGACTTGACTCAAATGGAAATAAATACAGACAAGAGTGATTAAGGTCGAGCATTAAGTTCTGATCTAAGGATTATTGGCCGCTTTAGTTGCCAGACCTCAATCGCCTCTACTCTAGTATGTGGGCGCATGTTGAGGGCAAGCCTTGCAAGGGCCACCACAGCAACGTCGATGAGCTGAAGTCCTCCGTCAACAGTTTGTTTGATCAGCATAAGGAAGGAGTTCGTCTGCAACGTTTGCGCGGCCTTTAGGCCTCGCCTGGAGCGTGTGTTCGCCACCGAGGGCGGCTTTATTGATTAATATTACAATTAAAACACTTATTTGTATGTTTTTAAACAATGCATGTATAACTTCATCAAATCTATCAATGTGTCCTTTGTTGAGAGTATCGTAACGAATGGAACAGGACCTTTGCACTACCCCAGGAAATCTTCTTTGGTTAAAATAGTCACAAAGAATTATAAATAGGTTGTTTTTTAGCTGAAGATTTAAGATCTTATGACGCTTGCCCTCGGTCCTTACCATATTATAGGCCTTTTCGACATCTATCAGGACCAGATCGATAAACATGTTCTGTTTTTTACCTTGGATATCTTCTCAGTGATGTTACCAAGAGCCTTTGTAGTGTCTCTTCCCATATGGAATCTGAGAAGGTATTGGTTGTTTAAGTTATTTTCCTCAATATATTTTTTAGTCTTCTGTTAAGATCTTTTTTAATATAAATTTGAGTGTTTAGCCTGTTATCGGGACGAAGATCATCTTTGTAAGTCGTTAGACGTCTGTGAAGTAACTAGTGTTGAGGCACGCATTGTGGCTCTTCATGATAACATTCAGTATAGTGTCGGGTGACTTGGTTAGGGAGGTCTTGGTCATACCCAGGGGGGCTTGAATGAGTGAATCTTTGTCTTCACTTCTTCCATTTTCGTCGACTAAATAATTGATTTCTTGAGTAAAGTCCAGGTTATCATCAGGAATAGTTTAGAACAATGACTTCTAATGGGGTCTAAACATTTATTATATCGTTTCATTAAATTAAATTATTCCCATTCATAGTTTTGTAAGAAAATGTTTCTATTTGGAGGTCAGGTCTTCCTTTTATCGTATTGATTAGCCTCAAATTTTACTTTGGGTTTTCTTCTTAATCTATTTTTAGTCGTAAGCTAGTCTAGGCACGAGCGAGTCTAGTCGCAAGCGATTCTATATCTAAGTATGCCGGTCAGTCGGTCGGTGGGTCACAGTTATGCTTTTTTTTTGTTTTTGTAATAACATCGTAACTATTCGGCCAGTTCTAACAAATTATTTTGTTTTTGTAATAAAACCATAACTATTTGGCCGATTTTAAAGATATTTGAATCACTTATGCTGTTTTACATTTTCTTTCGAATGATATAATTGCCAAAGTCATTACAATGTTAGCCTGGTAATTATTTTGTTTTGGCTATAACATCATAACGACTTAGGCGATTTTAACTAAATTTGAAATCCATGTTATTTTACATTCTCTTTCGAATGATATATTGACAAAGTCCTACTAAGTTAGCCCGGGAGTTATTTGTTTTTGGCAATGACATCATAGCTATTCGGCCGATTCTAACGAAATCTGAAACCTCCTATGTTGTTTTGCATTCTCTTTCGAATGATATAATTGGCAAAGTTATCCCAAGATTAGCCTTGAATTATTTTGTTTTGGCAATAACATCATAACTATTTCACCGATTCTAACAAAATTTGAAACCATTATATTGTTTTACATTCTCTTTCGAATGATATGATTGCCAAAGTCGTCAAAAGGTTAGCTCGGGAATTATTTTGTTTTGGTAATAACATCATAACTATTAGGCTGATTCTAATGATATTTAAAACCCTTATATCGTTTTAAATTTTTTTTCGAATAATATAATTGCAAAAGTCCTCCTAAGGTTAACCAGGGGATTATTTTATTTTGCCAATAACACCCTAGCTATTCGAGCAACTCTAACGAAATTTGAATCCCTTATATTGTTTTACATTCTCTCTCTAATGATGGGATTGCCAATGTCATCCTGAAGTTGGTCCCGAAATTATTGAACGTTTTGAAGGATGTAAGGTCATAAATCCGAATAAGTAAGAACACGCGACTTTTGGGTCAGAAGAACTTGTTTCTATAAGGCTATCCCAGATATTATGTACTTTGTTGGTCTTTAATGAGATGCGTCATATCTATATTCTTTCTGTTTAACGCACTAGAACCGAGAATAGCGATCTGATCCTATTTGTCGATTATCTATTTGTTCTTATTCCTCAAACCTTTGTCAATTTAGGGTGGAGGAGTGTGCTTATCTAATCATGAGATAGTGGGGAAATAAGAAGTACTTCTTTTTGTGATCCCCACCTCTAAGACATGTCAGCCTCTACTGTAATGCTTTAATATGGATATCATACCGGGCTTTGAATGAGGCAATTGATGGCGCGGTGCATTGGTCTATTATCCTAATACTGAACTAGTTGCCTTTCAGAGTAGTCCTCCAGTGTTCCGAGTTAGATAGTTTCAGATAATTTTCTCTAAGTTAGGTAGTGCTGAGGCGGAAGAACTTGTCGTATGATATCTTTAAAGTCGTGATCAGTTTAAACACCTGTATCATATCTCCACTTTTTCGTCTATCCTGTAGTGTCTGCCGACCCAGTTCGTGGCACCTTTACTTATATGGTAATTGGAAGAGTTCCGGCACAAGTTTGGTTGCTCGCCTCTGAATCCTCTCTTATGCTTGAAAATCCTTCACTTTATAAGGACACCAGGCCTGGACACGATAGTCCAAGGAAGGACGTACTAGGGAGAAGTAAAGTGGGAGCAGTATCTCATAAATGAGGATAATGGAGTTCCTTTTGACAATGCTTAAGCACCTATTGGCGCCTTGGCAGCTACTGCGGCGACGTGATCTGATGACTTGAGGTTATTTGACATAATTATGCCCAAATTCTCTTGCTGTGTACTTTTTTGTAGAAGCCTTCTCTTTAGCTGGCAATCCGCTTGCTGATTGACATGACCGATATGCGTAAATTTACACTTATCGACATTGAAGGTCAACAGACAACTGTAACCCCATTTGTCTAGGCGTACCATGTATCGCTACAGGGCCTCACCATCTTTCTCCGTCTTGATTGTACTATATATCTTAGCATCATCCTCAAACAGACTAACTGACGACTCAAGATTATTCACCAGGTCATTGATATATACCATGAAGAGAATGGGGCCCAACACTGACCCCTGAGAGACACCGCTCACCAGTGGTAGCCAATCCGAAACTGCATTACTGACTGACACTCTATGTAGCCTCTCAGACAAAAATCTCTCTATCTACCGGAGAAGTTTTCCATCTATGCCTGCTGCTTCTAATTTTGATAGGAATCTCTCAGAGGGACTCTGTCAAATGCATTTTCACAATCTAAATAATTCAAAATCAAAACAGTACCCTTCATCTACTGCATTAATAAGGTCATCCATGTAACACAACATATTAGTTACACAACTCCTCCAGCTCCTGAAACCATGTTAAGCGCCACTAATCAGGTTATTGTCAGACATGTGTTTTACAATTGCCTCTCGGACCATACTCTCCAACACCTTTGATATTATGCTTGTCAATGAGATAGGACGATAATTCAGAGGCTCTATTCTACTGCTTTTCTTATGGATGGGTGATATAGTTGCATTTTTCCAGGCACTTGGGACATCACCAGTGTCGATAGAAGTTTGAAATATCTCCTTTAGTGGGTGGCTCAGTATTTCAGCACATGCCTTCAAAATGACTGGAGATACTCTATCATGTCCTGGCGCCTTGTCTTCTTTAAGTTCCTTCAGGTGCGTCTTGACCTCCTTCCTTGTTATTATAACTGTACTTACTTTGTTTGCCTGGAAATTGTACTCTAGAACTGAGGGTGAACGACTCGTGTCTTCCCTTACAAAGGTTTTGTTCATTTCCTGCACAATTATATTGTCATCATCTATCACCTCTCCAGTACTGGTCCTAGATCTAAAATATGCCCAAAGGTGTTTGACATTTTGGGGGGAATCTAAGCCAACTTTTGCTTATATTAATATTTAGCTTTCCTTACTCCTTTTGCTAATGTATTTCTCTCAATGTTGTACTGCTCACGGTGTGTTAGTGTCTTCCTCTCTCTATACTTCCTCCATGCTTTCTGTTTCCTCCTGATCATAGCTAATAACCTCTTGTTCATCCATTTGGCATTCGTAGTTCTACTTTTATTCCTGTATAGTAGCACGCATCGCTTGAAAATTCTCTCGTAGTTTTCCAAGAAAACACTCCATTTCTAGCTAGCTGATTTGTTTTCTAACAGGTTTTCTTAGTTTAACTTATTGAAAAGATTATTCAGTTTAGATATATCCGCCTTATTGTAGTTGAGGTTACTTGTGTTTGTCACTTTTTCTTAGATTTACAGTTGTGGCAAAGTCCAAGTTGATAACTGCGTTTTTACTCATAACCACTGGTGCGCAGTAACTTATGTTATCAACCTCACAGTCAGTCTTGGTAAAAACGAGATCTAGTCTTGTTGGGTTTTCTGCCTCCCCAAATGTGTACATTCCATTATGTTAAAAACTATCATTAATTGTTTCTAAAAAGTTCTTGGGAGCCAGTTAACATTCTGTTTTCCTCCCATACTATATTCCTAAAATTAAAGTCTCCGCATACTAATATCTTTGTCCTTACAACTATTTTCAATTAATCTAAGCAAATCATATATACGATCATAATTGTCAACAAGTGATAAGGGTGGTCTGAATATGAGTCCTAAGACAATATTATTTCCATCCCTATTTTTAATCTCACACCAGATTGTCTCTTGTGCAATATGTTCATTAGGTTTAGATAATGATGAATCATCTACTATTAGGCATTTCTCCACTAAAATTGCAACGCCGCCTCCTGATGCAGTCTGAATTGTTCTATCTCTCTTTGTTATTGTGTATTTGTTCAGGTTAAATAGGTTACTGTTTAGCATATCAGAAGTACACTTGGTTTCTGTAAGAAAAATTAAATCTGGGTCCTCCCTGAGTAGCAAAGACTCTAGTTCTGCTACCTTCTTACTCAAACCATCCAAATATGTGTACATGCACTTGAGGCTCTGATGTGTCTTATTGGCATGTATTTTATCTATATTTTTGCTAGCGAAATATCCTCCGCCCAATACTTTCCTTCTGTACCGTCTCCACCTCCATTTTGGCAAAGTTTACCAACAATTAATATTCCTCATTACTTTTCGTCCTGTTTCTTTCCTCTTCTAGGGCCAATAATTTCTTCCTTTCTTCTCTCTCCTTCTTTGACATATCTCTAAACACTCTTATCTTCTTCACAACTGGATCATTAGAAGTCAGCAGGTTAAGCCTAGCTCTAGCTACTTGACCCACTGATTGAGGGGTGCTAAAACTAACTCTGAGGAAACGAGGCTTTCCAGGCTCCCCTGATGATTCTTTTCCGCCATATATTCTTGTGGTATCTTCAATCTTGAGGTTTTTCATTTCCATGTTCATATGCTCAGTTAGGATATTTGTTACTCTTTGAATATCACTAGCCCTCCCTATGTCCATATTATCCGCATCCGGTTCCGGGACACCGGCCATGAAGAGATTCTTTACTCTAAGCTCCCCGTCTTTCTCATCATCGATGGCTGCCTTTACCTCAATCATCATGCCCTCTCTATCCACTATGCCTGCTTCCTTAGCTGCTGCAGCCTCCGTATGTTCCTGGAGAGCATCTGACAGACGCTCTTTAACCACGTTTTGAATGTTTGCCTTTTCTTCTTACATATAAATGCTCACCTATTTGAGTGCTTGGCTCACTGCTGTTTCTGTTTTCGTCTTTATGTCATCCTCCTGTACTGTTAATATGCTCTCTAGTTTTTCAACTCTGCACTTATTTTCACGAATTTTCTTGGTGTTTATGTCCACAATTTCTTGAGAGGCCATAGACTAGTGATAAAATGATTAGCTATATCCTCCCAATTTCGTACTGTGCAGTAGAATTTAGCAGGCTTACTCATCTTATTCCAAAATTTGGCTTCTACATCTGAAATCCACTCACACGTAAAATGCACCCAACATTTACAGCAGTCACACTGCATACCAGTAGTTACATGAGTATTACAGTGGCCGCACATCTCAGATTTTTTCTCCTTGCCGTCTTAGTATACATTTGTCTTCGCCGCCGCCATCATGCCTCCCTTGCCCTATGCCCAGATATTTAACTCTCATATGACTAAATTACCAGACTGACATACGTCTTATATATTTCCCCCACTTCTCTTATCTGTTTAGATAAGCTATGTAGTCCTTTTCAATCAAAATTTTGTATTATCAATTGAATCTCAAAAAAATGCCGGTTGCAAATCATGTGCCGTCATATTCTCAGGCTAGGTTTTTTTTATGCGATAAGAGATCTTTTCATGCACCCATTTTCAATGACAAGTAAATCGGTTTAGTTCGGATTTATATATATTCCAGAATGAGTTAGTGGCCCAACAGAGTAGTCTTAGGATCAGTATCGAACTCATATGCTGAATGTTTAACTTTATTTGATGATTACATTTGTCTGCATTGTTTTCAAGGTCAAATATATAATACCTGATTTTAGATGAGTTTTTTGCACTGAATCTGAAAATCATGCTCATTTTACCGAATCAGGTCAGGTTTTTAAAATACGAGCACATACCAAAAACTCCTATATTTCCAAATATTTGTTGTGAATGAAACACACAATAGCAAATATTGGACCGATTTACTCACAGAAGGTTTACAGAATATTTTTAATAGATAGCATGAATAGTACAATGCACAAAATAAGCTACTCATGGATGAATAGTCTCTTCAGTGACCTCCGATTGTGCCGAGTAGACACCACATCCCTCTTAAGGCACCAACAGTAGTCAGCCAGAAAGTTAACATCCCATTGGCCTTGATAGCGTTCCTCCATTAGACGGATGTCTTGGTGAAAGCGCTCACCCTGTTCTTCACTGAAGTCTCCGCAATTTTCTGGAAAATAGTCCAGATGGGACCGAAGAAAGTGCATTTTCACTGACGTGCATGCACCAAGTTTGCGGAAATTCTCCATTAAATCATCAATCATCTTCTGGTACTGAGGACTTCTGTGGTTACCAAGGAAGTTTGCAATGACTAACTTAAGGGACAGCGAGGCAGAGAGGTTAGTAGGATTTAATGAATCATCAAAGCTAGTCTTTTATGAGTTTTCTTATCTGAGGACCATCAAATATACCTGCCTTAAGCTTCTCCATGCTAATTCGTTTAAACTTGTGTTGGACGAAGGCAAATCCTCCACCTTCTCTCTCCAGCCAGTGCTTTTACAAAGTTCTTCATTAGGCCGAGTTTGATGTGTAGGGGTGGAAGTAACACCTTGCTCGGTTCAACCAGAGGGTGGGAAAGAACATTGTGTGAACCGGGTTCTAATTCTTGTCTTGATGGCCACTCTTGTCTGACATAATGCTGGTCGTCAGCCTGACTATCCCACAAGCAAAAAAAGCATGGAAACTTTGTGTACCCACCTTGAAGTCCTAGGATGAGTCCAACAACTTTAAGATCTCAACAAATCCACCATTTATGTTCCCGGTAATTGAGAGCAAACAACAGACGTTGCATGCTGTTGTGGGATTCTTTCATTTCAGCCGAGTGTCCAACAGGGACTTCTGTTAGACGAGTCAATAAAAAGTCTCCATTCAATGGCAACATACTTCATACCCATTAATTTCATCAGTTTAGCAATATTGTTACAGTAGATCAGTGAAGACGCTTCATCGAACATAAAGGATTTTCTGAATTCGCTCTCGCGTTCCCGATACCAATAGAACGTTCTTCCTGGGGCAAATAGATGTTTCTCTCGAAGACGAGAACCCAGCACCTGGGCAGAATCCTTAGATATGTTCAGGTCTCGTGTCAAGTCTTTAAGTTTGGCTTGGGTCAATGGCATTGATCGGTCGTCCTCTTCTAGCTCGTATGCACCACACTCACCTGTATCAGTCATGTCAGTATATTCGGAATCAGAACTAGATTCCATGATAACATCCGGCTCAGGAACAGGAACATCTGGTCCATGGGAGATTAGATTTATGACAAAAGGAACATCAGGGTATTGAACATGGTGCTTGTTCTTGCGATTGATGCCTTTTAAATTTGTCATGAAGAAGTATCAATCGGTAACGTGATCTTTCCCTTCCCTCCACACCACTGGGACACCAAATGGCATACTCTTTATTTTCCTATTCTTCCAATCCCGTAAGTTCACACATGTTTTGCAGCAGATATGGGAAGCAAATGCCTTATCCTTGTTCCCTAGTTTAACTCCAAAATAAGCGTAATAAGCCTTCTTCACAAAATCCGTGATTTTCGCTTGACGGTCTGGAAGAACCACGTGTCCGCAGATGAAACAAAATTTTTTCAGGATGGTTCTTACACTTCCGATCTATCGTACTGCACAACTAGATCTGAAAAGAGAAAGAATAACTAGTTATTTAAGATAACCCATGACCAGCTGTGGCAAATACAAAGCCCATATACGCTGAATGATAGCGCCATTTGGGAAAAATATGCTTTAATAAAAATCAAGTGTATCTTAGAAACCAGACCTGACCAAAGAAAATGAATGATATTTTTAAATTCAGTACGAAAAAGGATCCTAAATAAGTTAGAAAACCCTTGACCTTTGAAATAGAGTTTTGAAACGCAGGCCAGTGTTATAGCTCCAGTGATTTGGATACGTAGAGGGTCTGTCTGTTTTATATGTATAAGGTTTTTCACTTTATTCTCCTTGGTTATTAATGTAAAATTCAACGTCTAATTAAGGCACTCTCCATTAAAGTCGACTTCCTTAAAAAGTTGACAGTCTCACTGAGCTAATCCCGAGGTAAGTGCGACGCGTGTGGCGAAGCTTCTTGAATTGAAGATATAAGCGAGGGGATTGTGGAAGTACGATTATTCCAGTCCTTAGTTTAAACTTGCAGGCTCTTCGATGATGAGACTTGACCAAGAGTTGAATCTTTTCTCGAGGGGAACTTCACATTGGTATTCCTCAATGGTGAGGGATATCTCTGGTTTTATTCGGAAAACTGAGATAGTTTTTTTTTCTAAACGAGATTTTGTGTTAGAGTGATTCTCGATACCGCTGGTCTACTCTTCGTTGTGACCAACAGGAACAGCCTCGAGAAAAAAATCCCTCTCGCTTCCACTTCGTCTTGGACCCTGTTTTACTCAGGGACTGCTCTTCTTCTCTCGATTACTACCTCGATTCTCTTCCTCTTTTCTCCAGAAAAAATATATATACGTCGACTATCCCCTAGGGGAAGGAAAGGGGAGATAAAGGCCCACCTTGAATCCTCTCTCCCAGGGCATCACTTTTCAACGTTGTGACCCTTCGACCTTCTGGTTTACGTCGGAGAAAGTAAAATTTCGTCTATTTGTCGAAAATAGAGCTAAACAATAGGATGGGACAGTGGGCCTGTTCATAGATTTATATTCTAAAGGCTATCCCACCCTGCTTTTTTTATATAAACGGATTACGAATTACGAGGGTGAGCACGGAGGACTGCCTCATCACCCTCCTGGCTTACGCCACAACCAGCCCACCATCGTAGTCTTCCTTGACATCGAGAAGGCTTTTGAGCTGGCCAGCCCCCGCGCCATACTAGCCACCTTGTGAGGAAGAGCATCCGTGGGAGACTGCTGTGCTGGCTTCAGGACTGCCTCCAGCAGCGCCAGACCCGTGTGAAGTTCCAGGGTCAGAAGTCTCCCTACCATAACTTCGAGAAAGGGACGCCTCAAGGCGGCATCCTCAGCCCGTTCCTCTTCAACGTGCTGATGGAGCAGCTGGTGGCGTTCCCCTATCGGGAAAGAACCATCCTCTTCGGCTACGCCGAAGACCTGGCCCTCGTCGTCACCGGGCGCGGTGACAAGCTCGCGCGGGCTCAAGGAGCGCTGCACCTCATTACTGCACAGTGCGAAGAGCTGGGGCTCAAGATCTCGTCAGAGAATACTGTTCCATGGCCATCAAGACTTCCACGCCTGATGGCCAGTAGCTACGGGTCCAGGGAGTCGGGCTGGCCTGGAGCAACTCCTACCAGTACCTCGGGGTGTGGGTGGACATGCGGCTGTCCTTCACGCACCATGTCACGCACATGAGGAAACGGACGCAGGCCCGGCTAAACTTGAGGAGGGCCATGACGTGACCGAGCGCTCATGCAACCTTCCCCGTTTTCTGCCTCTACTACCTGCAGACAGTGCGCTCCCTAGTGGACTACAGTGCACCGGTCCTTATAGCCCTACCCCGGCTGGAGCAGCAGCGCCTAGAGGTGGTGCAAAACACAGCCATGAGGACCATGATGGGGCACCGAGGTGGTTCAGTGCCTGTGTCATGCAGAGCGAGGCCCTCCTGGTGCTCCTCACCACCAGAGTGGACTGCATTGTGGCCTTTCGGGTGACCGAGTGCTCGAGCGCGACGTGGAAGGTGTGGCGCAGAGGAGATTCCGGATGGCCGTGGCGCAAGGCATCGAGCGTCTGCGTGAAAATAGGTGGCTCATAAATGTCACCTTAGCAACCAACTCCCTCAGCCAGGCAGGGAACTAGCTGTAGCGCGACCCTTTCCCCCCCGCCTACGCTCTACCACCACCATGGGAGCCCCCCACCGCTGACTTCACCGCCACACAGCTGCCCGCCAGCAAAGCGCATTGCTTCACCGATGAGCTGCGCCAGCACGGAGCCAGGCAGCGCAGTCTACTTCACCGACGGCTCGATCGACCCCGACAGCGGAAGGTCCGGTGCCTCCGTCGTCACGAGCTGTCTGACACAGGCGTCGTGGAGGACATCAGACCACTGCTCCACCCTCCAGACGGAGCTGGTACCAATCCTGCACGCCCTCCAGTACGCTCTGCTCTGCCGGGAAGCCACTGTGGTGATACACACGGACTCCCAGCCGTGGCTGCAGGCGCTGCAGCATGCTCACACCAGGGACAACATCCACCAAACCACCACCATCCTGTGCACCCTGCAGGACGTGGAAGCGCAGGGCAGGCGGTTCTGGTTCCACTGGATTCCCAGTCACGTGGGCGTGCGTGGCAACGAGGCTGCCGACGAGGCCGCCAAGCAAACCGTCCACGGCCCCACATACACCTGGACTGTGTGCCCCAGCCTGCACCAGTTCGAGGCGCAGGCCGAGCGCATGGCCACCCACAACGCTCACCAGCAGCACCAAGAATGGGAGGCAACCAAGAAGAAAGCGGCGTGGTATGCTGCAGCCACAGCCTATCGCCCACTGGACGCAGCCTACCATCAGCCCAGAGCGAAGGGCCTGCTGCTGCAGCGTGTCGGGCTGGGCTACTAAACGCGGGATGAGCTGCACGCTGACTTTGTGGCAGGGAGGTGTGAATACTGCGGCGGCCGCTCCCGGCTCCCACTGGTGCACTACCTCCTCTCCTGCCCAGCCACCGCCCGCCTCAGGCCAGAGCCAGCGCCAGCCCCTCACCCTGTAAGAGGCACCCTACTAAGGGCGTGAGAGGCAAGAGCCGCCCAGGTGGTCTGCCACACACCGACAAACGAGCTGCTGGAGGACTGGTGCTGAGAACAGCCGTCACCCAGCCGGGCGACGGGTGGTGAGGAACGCCGCCACCCATTAGCATCAGACAAGCCACGCGTGGGACACTCCGCCACGTCTTGCTGCACGCCAACACTGGCGGGCTCCCCGCTTTGTGTAATGTGTACGCTTATTTCATGTGTATTTATATATTATTATGTCATATATTATTATTGTATTTGTATTATATCATGTATAAATGTACGCTATTGCACAATAAACCTATACAAACAAAAAAAAGGTAGCCAAACGCGAGGCAACAGAGTAGACATAGTACGGCCTAAAAGCCAAAATCTGCAGCCTTAATCTGCAAATAAATATTTGCAAAACATTATGCCGTACTACAAATAAACATCCAAACAGGCGGCCATATCGACCTGTAAGTGGGTGTCCCCTAGGAAAGATGCCTCTCTCCAACGCTGTACACAGTTTACATCAGAGACCTTCCACAACCAACCCACGAATGTGCGATTTACATCCAATTAGTGAATGACATCGTGGGAAATAAATAACCTGAATGACTACGAAAATGAAACAAAATCAAAACTAACAAAGTTAAATTCAAATTAATACCTGTAGACAGATGGAAGACAGCTAAGGTACGAGTTGATGGAGAAGCATATCCATACTCCACGGAAGGGCTCTTCCTCAGTCTAAGACAACAACAGGGTACACCTACCACATAACGCAGAAAATCAACGAAACAAAAATGACTATGTCGGCGCTGTACAGATTAAAAAAACTATCTAATAAAAAGAAAAGAAAATTATACATGGCCCTAGTTCGTCCCATCTTCTTTACACAATAATACCGATGAATACGTTAAGTAACTCACAATTAAAATAGGTCCATCATATTCAAAATCAAGCCACACGATTCATCCAAACTTAAAAAGACAGGATCGCATGCCATCAGAGGAACTCCATCGAAGAACTGTAATAGAACCCCTAAATATAACCCTAGAAACACGTACAACGAAAGTGTGGAAAAATATAAAAAACATAATTCTCTCAAATGAAATTAACCGAATAATAGTACCGGAAAATAAAATCTGGCGAATACACTACAAACAACGATTTAACGGCAGCCTGAAAGAAACGTTATATTTATAATATCAACCCGATATATAGATAAAATACAAGATTACCGAAGAAGACTACCGCCCATACAATCAATATGAGAAACCAAATAAGATTACCGATTATACGAACAAAATCAATATGAGAAACCGCATGAGACTACCGATTATACAAACAAAATAAGAAACCCAATGAGTAAGAGAATTATTGTTATTAATAAAGAAGAAAACCACTTAAAATCCATAATAAAAAAAAATACAGATGCTCAATAGAACAAAAGAAAACAAAGGTTCGAATGCTAAATATTTTCACTTATTTGACTTAGAATCATCAAAGAACAATTAAAAACAAAACAAAAATAAAAAGCGTTTGCCAGGCAACCTGGTACAAATCCTTATCATCCTCACCTTATCACCCTCATCGTTCATCCTACACTCATTATCATCCCATCAACACATATACTTTTTACACAATGTTTTCCATCTATCCTATCAATCTCTCCACATTTTAACTTTATGTTATCTTATCTTATCTCTAGCCAAAATGATATTTGTGTCTAAACCTGGAAAACTACCCACGCAAATTTAGAATTATAAACCGATTTCCCTGCTAGATTTCATCAGGAAATTATTCAAAAAATAATAACCAATAGATTAATAAGATTCCTAAACGAAAATAATTGCCTAAACCTCGTGCAATTGGGAATCCGAAAAAAAACGGAGCACGGAGAGAGCACTAAGTGTAATTATATAAAAGATAGCAAAGGAGAAAAGGCAAGCATTGACATAGTGCGCAGAGACGTATCAAAAACGTTCGACAAAGTTTGGCAAAAGGGATTACAATACAAAATACTCAGATTGGAAATTGATAATAAGATTGAATGGATACTTTGTGACTACCTAATGAAGAGATACGAATACGGAGTACATAAAAGGGATCAAGGAAAGAAACAACAAAAAAATTATACGCTGTGCTTCGGATCCAACGTTAAGCTGTAGGGCGAATGACTGCCTAAGTCACCTATATGTCTCAGACTAACTATATTTCTCGCTGTTCCTTCCTTAACTTTTCTTCTTCTTCTCCCTTTAACTCCCACCCCCAATTTCTCCCAAATAAATCCCAGACTCGGGTGGATGGGACTAGGAGGACTACAAGGGAGTACCGGTCCTCCGTCCTCCTTTCTTGCCCTGGCACTGATGAGTGACTGGGTGGGGGTGGGGAGAGGGAGTGGGTGGTCTTAACTTGGGTTTCAAAGCTCCTACGATTCAGCAAGAGATCTCACCATTTCTCTGTTTTCTACCAGTAGCTTTAGACGTTCGTCATTATTTTGTAGTTTTATACATTTATTAATTGTAGTTAGCATTGCTTGCGCAGATCACACCAGATTAGGGAACAACAAAAAGCATCCTACTCATTTGAATCCTAACCATTCAGACTTTGCAAAACCAAGAGGTATTAATTACTATACCGGAAAAGTGCTCTTTTAAGAGCACTTAGCAATCGGATTCACATACGTCAAATGTTATTTTGGTTCGACGTGAACCCACTAAACGATTTCATCTAACAATTCAAAGTGTTCACTTTTTAGGTTTCTTTGAGTCTCTTATTTCATAGCACAATATGGTCCCTACAAACACTCAAGTATTCAAAGATCGTATGAGCATGAATCCTGAACACCAAAAATCCAATAGTAAAATACAATAAAAAACAATATATCTCAGACAAATATAAAAGCAGAAACTATGAAAAGAAATGTATGAATGCTAAAGTAAATATCTCTAAAAGCAAAACAAATCTAAAACCAAATTCAAAGCATTTGCAAGGCAACCTGGCAAAAATCGCCATCACGCATATTCAAATGATGTTTTCATAATCACATTCTCATATCCATATTATCAACCACACTCAACTTCCTAGTAACAATTGTTCCTATCTCTTCTATTTTATTGTCTAATAGATTCACCTCTTTTGCTATTCGAATTCTTATGTCTACTCTTTGCAGATTATAAGCCTCACACTCTTAAGATTGACATAGAGACCGAAAACTCAGCAACTTACAGACCAATCCTTAGAAAAAGTCTTAATACTAATCAAAAACAAACCAGCTTTACGAAAGAGATTAATTTAGGAACGCTTCTTTACGACATTCCCTTAACGGGAAAGAAGAATATCCAATAAGTTAAAAGATGGCGAAAATTGTGAGGGAATCCCCACGTGGAAGATCTTTAGCAGAAAGGAACTCCCATGTGCAGCAAAGGCCCAGGTAGGACTAAAGTAGTAAGCCTACCGCCCCCCCTTCCACAAGCGGTAGCCTCGAATCGAGTCCCCCACGATTCACCTTTATGCGAGCTAAAATAGCTCTGCCAGAATATTCGAGGCCCTTCGAGAGTAGAGCTGTTTCCCGCTAACCCCCAACTCCGGGGAGAGCCTCGGATATAGATAACGCTCGATTCCCCGGAAGACACACAGAGTTGAGAAGTCTCGCCAGAACGCAGAAGATTTTCCTCTGGTTCCAAGTCAAGTGCTAGCAACAAAGCAAAGTGACAGCTGGACTATTTTGTGTATTTGGAAAGCCCCAGCCAGGAGGTAATTCCAATGAAAGATCGCCCAGAGTGATTTTCCCGACTTCTTTCATCAACTCCTGTCGAAGCCCAACTCATTTCGGGTAGCCGAAATATTCTCCCCTGGACCGGAAGTTACCCCCTCCCCCCTTACTTTTGGAGAAGCGTCATCACTCCAACCTTCTGCTCTGAAGTCCGAGCGGTCTCACCTCACGTA